>JANBXA010000069.1:23265000-23927500 GCA_030556225.1 Cricetiscus sungorus
CTCCTCATTTTAGAAATAAAAAACTACTTTTAATACATGACTGTACCTTAAAGGTCTAGAACACTTGGATTCTTCGCATTTTGTCTCTGTCATCAGTATGACAGCTGTTGATTAAAAAAATATATCCTGCTGCTACTGCATATATGTCTGCCTGTGTGTGTGTGTGTGTGTGTATGTGTGTCTATCTACGTATGTATCTCTGTATGTATGTGTATATGTCTCCCTGTATGCCAGAGAAAGACCACTTTTTCAGGACTACATGCAACATGAACATGCGTGTCTCTTGCTGCTGCCACACTGTTCTGTATTCTTGCACCAAGGCTCACTGGCAGACTACAGTGTCCTGTTTATGCCCTGCCACCCTTTGTACAGTTTACTTCTCTGCTTGAAGTTTTTTTTCTTTTTAAATGAAGAAACAACAAATTTTATGAACTATTTTTAACTAATTAATCATGATCTGAGAAATAAAATGATGTAATATTTATGGACACACTTTAGTGCCAAACAAAATAAAACGAAAATATAAATGTGTGAAAACAGCATTTTGTGAAACTAAGGAACAGTTCCCAGTACTGACACTATGTTAAGTAGCTAAGCTCTAACCTCCAATGCACCACCAGGAAGAACAATCTAAATTGTTACATATAGACTGTCTTTAAAGATTTGGAGTTTGTGTCAGAACATTAAGGATATAACAACTGAGAATTATTTTCATGATTATGTAGCATTGAAATTTTAAATCATTCTATATGTGTCTCTGATTATATCTGTATAGAATAAACATATTTTAACAAAGAAAATTACAATTTGAGTCCTAATTTATTATATTATTATACTATATTATGTTGTCCAATGCATCACAATAGTATTTTTCTGCAATGTATTTTGACTGCATTTATGTTTCCTTATTTTATTTTACCATATAATTTATATGAAAATATACTATATGTTTATTGCCTTACTAAATATAGCTTAAAACTTTAGATTTGGGCTGAAAATATTATAAATATGAATATTTTCTCTGAGAATATTTCTGATTTGAAGCAAAGTATAATTCCAACATCATCAATCTTCTAAAAAATAAAAACTTTCATATTTTGCTGTGGGTAGCACAGGTATACAGATATTATTCAATCAACATTGTATACACCTAGACTCATTAATTTCATTTCTTACCATGTTTGATTTTTATGACAAAAATCCTTAAATATTTCACAACTTTAAGTTCCATGAAAAATAACAGTTCGCAGAATTGTCTTTTCTTTCCAAACTCTTAATTCCCTTCAAATAAATATATTCCTCATTATTTCTAAGCTAAAATAGAAATGAAATTGTGTAACTCACCATATTGATAGCATTTACGGGGCCAATGCTGTTCACATACATATCTGTGTGAATTAATGTTGGTTTCACTGCAAAGAAAATTACAGGTCTGTGTTTGTTTGTTTTTACTAGGAACAAAATTGTATTGCTTTAGTTTATTTCTTATATACTTATTTAGCTACATTATAAATGATTTGTTCTGGACTAATTTAGTACTAGTCAATACGGTAGATTTTCATAATGAGTTTTTCAAAGATATGCATATTTTTAAGCATGTTGTGTCAAAAAAACAACTGTGGTAGTTTTTGGCTTTTCCTTGTCAAAGTATATGAAGTGAAGAAATCAAAACATGTTCTTTCTGTTTGCTTTTCTATAGTATTGATCAGATATCCTGAATTTTAATATTTTTTCTCTCAAGCTCTAGAATGTATATGCCTTCTGACCACACTTGGTTGATGTATATAGAAACACTATTAATGAATGACAGGGGAACTCTGTATTTGAAGTGCAAAGTAGACATTACAATCACTCTTGTTGATTCTTTTACCACCACTTTGCCCTCAAACATCCCCGGCCAACATCAAATCAAAATTTTCACTAAGGACCAACTGGATTTTATAGCTGTGTTGATAGTAGAAGCAAACCACCAGGGAGCCCATTACATACCAATCTGTTAGACAGAAGTAGTATTAAAAATAGGTAGTATAATGTTCAAGATCAAATGAATGAAATCTATTTCCATTTAATATTTAATGAGCAGAAGGTACATAACATCATTCTGGGTTTCAATTCAAGCATACCTGTCTCATCTTTATTCATTTTCCTTGAAAGTACCATGCCCAAACGCTCTGTGGCAGATAGAATTCTTCATCCACACTGACATCCACACCCTTGCCTATCTGTGAGGGAGAATACTTTGCTGTCTCTTGACTTTGGGGCTGGTGAATCTTATTTGGACAGATTCTGTCTAGAAAATTGATTGTGACAATTCTAAATCCAAACAGTAAATCTTGCCATGTTTCCCCGTCTTTCTTGTGCTTTCCTATTACCATGAAAAGGAGAAAAAGATTCACACAGGACTCATGCTAATTCACTATCATACCCAGTTTGGCTTAGTCTAGTTAGCCCATCTGCCACTATGGTGCCCAATGCAGCTTATCGCCAATGCCACAGAAATTTTAGCTGGGTGTTACATATTTGTGTGTTCCTGATATCCTCTCTGCTGTTCTTTAGTTTTCTTTTGTTTTCTCTCTGTTGTTATTTCATCCAAAGACTTTTATAAAACAATAGCAACTTTTAAAAAATAGTCTTTGCAATATCTAGGAAAATATCTAGCAGTTCCCCAGCTTTACCATTGCTAATCCCAGGCTTGAATGCTATTTACATACCTTTTCTTTATGTTGAAAATGATAGATTATAAATTAATTCATTCTGGCTCTTGCAATATAATGATGTGTTGTCCTAATTAATTTACTAGGGCTGGTGTAGCCTCAGTAAAGCACAAATCCAAAACTTCCTCATACCTCCTATATCAGGTCGAAGTTTGTTGTCATACCCTTCCAGTAGGTTGTTTAAGATGACAGTGACATCACCCTCAGGAACTTTTGGAGTCAACACCCATGTTTTATTAGAAGCATAATCTTCATAGTCATCATCTGATTTTTGGCTAGTGAAGCTACAAAAACAAAAATATTGGTCACTAAACACACAGATTATACCTGAGTTGACTTCTACCACAACCAGACAGAGCAAAGTAGGAATGAAGCAGGCTTGCAGGGGTATAGGAAAACAGCCAACAATTTACCTGATGGTTAATGTAACATGATGGCTAATCTAAGCACTGTGCAGATGGAGATTAAAATATAATAAAATGCTTCCTCCAGTTTTGCAGAGTACTTTGCCCTCCCATCTAAAATAAGCCATGTGTTACCTTTTATTTTTTGCCTTTCCATATATGATATTTTTTTCATCCACTTGTCCAGCCTCGTAAAGGACATGTTGAAAGTTTATGGGCCTGAGATATTTAAATTACTGTATGGCAGCCTAAAGATTCAGCCATAATGTCTCTTTCTTGCTCTTTTGAGAAGTTAACTTACTCCAACCTATTAATGAGTGATAATTAGATTCACTCCCACAGCCCTGAGACAGGCCCCCTCTTTCTCCACCTAAGCCACTAAGGAGAGTTCAGGATTACTGCCTTCTCTTCCCCCAGGCCACATGATGTGCATTTTCTCCACTTTCTTGCACTGAAGGCTAGAGTCATTCATTTATCTTTAGTTGTTAAGAAACTAGTACTATGAAGAAAAATGTAGTTGCAGACTTTAATTCTCCCTTTGTCACAGCAATATTATCTAAGCTGGATGTACTGTAGTCATATGAATAAAATTGATTGTTTTGACTGTTCAAATAGTCTCAGGATATCTTTTCAGTCAGTATTATATGCTGACATCAGTTGGGAAATTCTCACATTTGGTGTAGAAGTGAGGAATGGATATGGAAAATAAATTTACTCTGTGATTTAATTCTTCCCAAGCTCTAAATTCTAAGTCCTCCCCTTCCACCTACAAAACTACTGTATTTTTTCAGGTCTAGGAAAGTGTTAGTTCCTGTCAAACACTCCCCTTTCACTTTCAATAGAATGAAATCTGAGGATTTTGAAAATTTGACTTATAAATATTGACACACTATCCTTAGCTTTAGTTTTATTTTCCTAATTATGTTACAGAATAGATATTATTGCACAGCAGATTAGCACTTTCCCATGCATGCATATATAGCTTTTAGAAATTTTACTACACTTATTTATTTCGAGTGAATTTCTTGGGAGAATGGAAGTATGGCACATCTGTGGAGGTCAGTGTTGCAAGAAGTCTGTACTGGCTGAGATGTGTTTTTCTTTATGTCAAATTTCATCTTTCCTCATTCATGTCAACTACTAAAATATTTATGCATCCAATGCAGAAACAGTAAATAACTTTAAATACATGTCATGTATATATGTACATAGGTACATATCATTACAGATGTGTATGGCTGTCATGAGCTCACAGCAGCTGTGGTCGTCTATAGAAAATCAAGCCAACCAAAATGCTAGCATAGACAGGGAAGGTCTATTGAGGTGCTATTGACCATAGATAACTGCTGAGGGAGAAACATTATTGTTTAGTGATGTGGCTGCTGGTAGTTTATCTATGCTCCAGTGAATGCCCTCATATCCATAGGCACAAGAGTAGAACTAATTATAATTAGTAGGTAATATTTGTTAAAAAGAAGTGAACATGAAGTTTGTAGGGGAATGTATGTGTGTGGGAGTTCCAGAATGAGTAAAAGGTGGAAATGGTAGGTGGATATGATTACATATTACAGTATATATAGGTAAAATTCCCAAGAAATCAATTTTTGGAAGTATGGAAGTGCTATAACTAGAATATATTCATTTATAGAGGAGGGGAGAGGAGACCATGTGTGATCAGGAAGACTGATTTGGGAGATCAATAGAGGAGAGGATGAAAAGAGATACCTTAATAGAGTGGAGCATTATAGGTTTAAAGAGAAATCTGGCATATCTATGTAATTACTGAGCCGAACTCCTGGAATTCAGTTGTAGAGAGGAAGGAGTGATGAGCAAAGGGATCAAGACTATGCAGACCTGAACACGTGGGATCTCATGGACCCCAGAGAGACAGCTGGGGAACCAGCATAGGACCGAACCAGGACCCTGAACGTGAATGACAGCTAGGGAGTCTATGGGGCCTTTTAAAGTGGAACAAGTATTTATTTCTGGTTCATGAATAGACTTTGGGGGCCTATTGCCCCATGGAGGGATATTCTCTCAGCCTAAATACACAGGGGATGCCCTAGGACCTACCCAAATTATATGACAGAATTTGATGATCTCCCATGAAAGGCCTCACTCTCCCTGGGGAGTAGATAGGGGAATAGGATGATGGTGGAGGTCAGTGTGGGGGTCAATGGGGGAGGACGGGAGGATGGGAGGGAGAGGGAACTGGGAGGAGGAGCTAATGCCCCCCCCAGATTAATAGCTGGGAACCCAGCATGGGACTGACTCAGACCCCCTGATTATGGGTCTCAGCTAGAAGGACTGAGCATTCTGTGGGAACCTCAGACAGTAGAAACAGGATCTATTCCTGGTGTACAGAAGGACCTTGCGAACACATCCCCCATGGAGAGATTCCCCCTTAACCTAGAGACAGGAGAGAAGTCCTAGTCCCTACTTCAAATGACTTGACAGATTTATATAACCCAACCTGGATAACATAGCTCTACAAGTGGAATGGGGGTGGGGGGATAGGAGGGGAGGGTGGCCAGGGTGCATGTCATAGGAGAAATAGGGAAAGAGGGAGGGAGGGAGGGAGGGAGGGAGGGAGGAAGGGAGAGGAAATTGGGAACCACATGTAAAATTTTTAAATTATATTATTAATAAAACAAAAAGGAAGAAAAAAAGAAAAATAATTAAAATAACAAAAATGAAATATCAAACAAAATTTATTTGAAAAAAATAAAATAAAGTACATGGATAAAGCCAGCATTTACATTTTGTGTTTTAATGAGCATAGGAGTTCAAGAAAAGCATTCCTTCCACCTATACTGGATATGGTGGGCTGGCAGTGTTTCAACCACCTCTCCACAGAAAGGCCTCACTGCAGCCTAGACTAGCTCTCTGCTAGGAAAATGCCTCTGGGGCTCAGTTCCTCATTTCACCAAAGCACTGTTAAGCACTGCCTAATGGAGCTCTAATCCTATGACCCAGATCTTACTAGTGTGTGTGTAGTGGGAGGGGGGCAGGCAGCTTTCTAGCAGAAAATGTTCAAGTTATTTAGTTCATGAAGAAAAGAATATGGTTAGTCCACCGAATGTAATCATAATAGTATTCACTTACCATAATCATTCATACAACAGTGTAAGTGCCTTTTAAATATCTCTCTTCTCTCTCCTCTTCTCTCATTCCTTTCCTATTAGACATATGGAGTCTGTTTTCTTTAATATAAGAAGAAGCTGATTGGTTCTTTAAGTGGTGGTTTATGGAAAATTTTCATGATAATAAATAAATATTCCAAGCACAGTGAAATATTGCTATTATTTTTACTGTCTAGCAACTAGATCAAAACTTCAGTTAATATGGAAATAAAATGGACCTGCTCAGAAGAAAAGACACTTTCCTGAACATAACTAATGATTTTCTCAATGTCATCTCTTTCCTACTGATTGTTGAAGCAAAAATCTGATTATTAAAATAAATCCATCCTTGGTACTTTTATTTCCATACTTCAGAATGTCCAAATAAACAATGAAAGAAGTAAAAATCAACAAAGAAACAAAGAGTATATATTTAGGAGACAGATAAATCAAGTTTACATTTTATATTCATTCTCACTTTAACATTTGAAAAGATTTACTCCAACTAAGAAAACCACAAGTTTTTACCTTTAAGCATGAGATATCATGCATGCCCATCACTGTACATGGGTAAGATGCTTATTTAGTGTCTGGGTCTATCATGATTAATGGGTGCAAACATGTAACCAAAGACTGAATCCAAACATGGTGCTTCAAGGCATTTACCTAACATTACTTCATAAGAACTAAACACAGATGTCTTCCAAAAAGAAAAATAATGAGCCCCTATATTATAAATAAATGAGGTTCAGCTTCTCCACAATTCTCCCAGCTGAGTTCTAAATTAAAGGGGATGATGCATGATCTGGGATCATTTCCAGATTTTTCAAAAAATTAAAAGAAGAAATAAAGAAAAGAAAAAGAGAAAAGATGCAAAACAACTTCCCTCATTCACAGTAGTCTGTATCTTCTTTAAAGATGGAACTTCCATTTTTATGGGGGCTATGCAAGGATGATAATATCTGACCACTAAATGAGGCATCCTATGCTAATTTTGAACATGCCTGGACACAAACAGACTGATAATGATTTAAGAAAATCCATTTAAATTCTGTGTGGCTTGAAAGCAAACAAACTGGAAAATTTGAGTTCAGGAACCAGTCAGAGTCCCCTGGGGAGGATTTAGAATTATTATTTTCTGTAGTACATTTTAGTTAAAAGACTACCTAATAGAGGAATTGAAATGCAATCAAAATTATCCTTAATTGATCATTTATTTAAGGTCCACTTAAATGAAACTATTTGAGGTGCAGTATCCAAAAGGCTCAGAGTTCTCATGTCTGAAAAGCTTAAAGAGGTTGCCACAGGCCATCTGGCCAAGAGTTTTGGACTAGTAACCTAACGATTATCAGGGGATTTTCTAGAAATACTTAACTCTGAGGTCCATATATAGTCATGAATCTGACTCTTTAATAAATTCCATAATCACTGGGATTTCTTTATAAATTCCTGTTCCCAGCTCTATCCCTAGTGTGTGTGCTGGCTTTTTTGGAGCCCATTTCCTTTGGAGAGATACCTTGCTCAGCCTAGACATGGGGGGAGGACTTGGTGCTACCTCAATGTGGTAATAGGAAAAAGTTCATTGACTCCCCCATGGGATGCCTTACCCTCTCTGAGGAGCAGATAGGAATGGGATGGGAGGGAAGGTGGGGGGGACAGGAGGAAGGGAGGGAGATGGAACTGGGCTTGGTATGATGGGAGATGTTATTCTGTAAATATGTTTCTCATACTGCTTAATGAATAAAGCATGGTGGGCCAATGAGAACGCAAGATAGGCGGGGCTAGGAGAAAGGGAGGAAAGAGGAAGTAGGAAGGAGGAGTCAACATGGAAAGCCCAGAGAGGTAGCACGCCAACTGCTCTGGCAGGTAAGAAGAGCCACATGGAAATACTTAGAATGGTAGAAATGGGTTAATCATTAAAACAGAGCTAGCCAATAAATAATGATATTAACTGGCCAAAAGCCTTATATCAAATACAGAGTCTTAGCCTGTTATTTGGGGCTGGCATGGCAGTGGAACCAGGCGGGCTGGCGGAAAACAACTAGCAACATTGGTGTGTAATAAAAAAAAACAAAACAAAAACATCATGGTAGAATGGCTCAGTTTGGTCCACAGAACTCTTGTTCTAAGTAGGAAAGAGACTCCTGTATGATTTCTTCTGAACTCTACATGAATGTCATGATATGCCTAACCCAAATGAATGAATAAGGAATATATATATATATATGTATATATACATATATATATACATATATATATATGACATTTAAAACAGTTAAAGAACAGAAATCCAATATAAAAAAATAGAAATTCATGTTCCCAGTTTGCCTTATTCATACGAATTATATCTCTGTGTTATAATTACAGTATTATTTTATTTCTGATTTTACACATTTATATGTGGTCTGAACTAAGCCATAACCATAAACGTTAATTCTTCTTAAAACTGATAATGAGTTATTTGGAAAAGAATGGGCTTGTTAGAAAAAAAAACACAATTACATAGAAGACTCTAAATACTTGATTTTAACATATATATTTGGAGTATTTGTTTTTTAAAACTAGTTATTTTATGGAGTTTTATATTTTTCATTTATGTCATATTCTAACAGATTACTAAAACTCCAGATTAAATGGGTTGGGTTTTTTTATTATACCTTTCCAACACCAAAGAGCAAAGTGTTGGACAATAATTAAATACCATTGTTGCTTCATTGAGTTGTCTGCAAATTCATTGATACTCACGTCCTTATAGTTACACTCTATATTTTTCTTTCCCCAACATAGGTAAGGTAGTTGAATAAAATAATAAAAAGAACAATATTTAGTTTGAAGCTTGAAATTCATTTAAACTGCCAGTTTGTTTTAAAAATTGCTTGTGCTTCTTCTATGGTGGTACTGTTTGCAGGTTTACTTTATAGACACAACAATTCACTTGCACAATATTTTACATGCCATTATATATCCCCCAGGTCATATATATCATAAAAGTGATAACTTTGAATCATTTCTATTAAAAATTCTTGTTCATGGATGGTTTTTCTCTCTTAATTTTATCTTCAGGGATGTAGAACTATCTCAGCCATGCACTACCACACCTGGCTTTACACAGGCCTTGAGATCTGTATTGAGGTAATTAACTGATCCACTGAGCCATCTCGTTAGCTTAAGAATAAATTGTGTGTATTGGATGGGTGCATACTTGGTTTTCCTCTAGAAGTAACAATAGTACATATATTAGAGATTTGTTGTGTTATAAAAATATCTTTAGTAAGTTCAATGTGTCTCTCATTTGTTCTGAAAGCATGGATGTTCCTGTAATTACCATCTTTCAGAAATCAAGATACACATTCACAATTATCAGTAGGCACTTTGAGATGCCAGAAGCACAACATGTAAGCTATGAGTAAGCTGCAAGGCAAAAGAATTTGGGATGAAATAATCCTCTATGTCAGTAGTTCTTAACCTTCCAAACACTGCAACCCTTTCAAACAGTTCTTTTTGTTATTTTCATTGCTACTCTCTGATTACTATTTTGTTAGTTATGAATTGTAACATAAATATCTGTTTTCTGTTGGTCTCAGCTGACCCCTGTGTAAGGGTCTATCACCCTCCAAACCCACAGGTTGAGAACTGCTGCTCTATGTGTAGTCATCAAAGAGACAACAAAGAGATTATGCAAAGTATATAATTGTTCCAGCTCATTTTCACTTAGAAGGATAAATTAGTTTATAACTGAATCCAGTGAATAATATGGCATCTTAAGGTCAAAGTTAATAATGTTCAAATTTCATAAGTTTGACACTATAATAAACAAGGATTTAGTCTGCCCATACTGTGGAATAACAGCAAGGCTTGCAATTTAAGGTAACAAATAAGATCAGCTGCCCCATTTGGAGTTGCAGTTGCTTTTGGAATGCATTTGTAGACACAAGACAGCTCTATCTACCAGTTCCTTCCAGAGAGTGCATCACAAAAGGGAGGATTTATAGACTGTTCATTAACAGGTAGAACAGATGAAAGTATATCCTAAGAGGATACAAGAGAATCAGTACAGAACACTGGGATCCTGAACTCCATCCCATTTTCTACACTAAAAGCTCTTGAAGGGTATCTTTCCTTTTATGAATAGTGGATTTGAGACAATGGCAGTTTATTTGTAGAGCCTTCAGTAGCTTGTGTATGGTCCTCTCTTGGAAGGCTTTTGTGTAACTGACTTACAGAGTAACTGCTGGAGGGAGTTCAATGAATGCCTACTAACTGTATGCAAATCATTCTGAGAGCAAAATGCCCAGCTTGGGATGACTTTCTTAGCTCATATATAGCTCAGTTGTTTCAGTTGGATTTGAATTTATTAATATGTGTTTCACTTTGACTGAATCAAAATCAAACATTTTGATATGCATAAAATACAAAATACGTATTAACAATGCATCACAAATAATGGTATCAGCTGAAATCAATCTTTACTATGGCAGTTTGGAAAACAGGAACACAAATAATTATGGCTGAGGTAGGTTGAATTTCAATGTCAGCTGATGCAATTTTTAAATTGTGAATTAAACAAACAACAACAAAAAGACCCACAGGTTCAGGCTAAGCATGATCATGCCTGTATTCACAGCCCTCAAGAATCCACGTAAAAAGATTGCCATGAGTATGACGCTAGTCCAAGCTTTGTAAGAATTCTAGACTATGTGGATTACATAATGAAACGTTGTCTCAAAAACATAAACAAAACAATAACAGCATGAAACCAGACTCTTTTTGTTTGTCTCTGCCTATTGTCTTGTATACTGTCCAAACGAACACTTGATCTGATCACAAATAGCTGATATCTCTTCCTTTTCCTGCTTCGTTGTTTAAATTCATCACAGAGATAAACACTGACAAAAGTTGGTTTTAAAAAGAGAGGTTGGTGATTTCCCAAAACTCTCAGAAAGTCTCACTGTGTGTATCAAGAAGGATGATGTACAGGAAGCCAGTATCTCCAGCCCGAGGGTGAATTAAGCCTAGGATTTCAGTTTAATTATTTGTCCCTCAATTATTTGTCTAATCAAAGTTAGAATTAGCTTTCCTCAAAGTGTGTGTTTCACTTCTATCAAAGGAATATTGGAGTGCATAGGGCAGTGAAGTAAAGCATCAAGGCAACATTAATACCCACTAAGAATAAAGAGTTTCAACAAAGGACAATCAGCTTGTGTTCTAGGATTACTAACATGAGTCCTTTACTTCGGAACAATCCTCTTGTCATGGTTTTTTTGTTGTTTTGTATTAAATGCTTCTCAAAACTTGTGTGATGACATTAGATTTCATACATTTTTAGAAAGAATATATTTTGCAATTATCTGTAGTCAGGGCCATCTGTATATTCTACAATGCACTCATTCCATCTTTAGTTTTATTTCACAAAGATATGTATGTACTTATTTTCTAAAAGACATGCATAAAGACAGTCAAAGACTACTGTGTTGGTCAATAGATATGACTATAACCCAAATTGTCAGTAAAATTCATAGATAAAATATGACATTTTTATTCAATGAAGTGCTAGATATCAGTGAAGCTAGCAAAGTACAGTTATATACAGCAAAATAAATTTGGAAAATCAAAATCTAGAAAAAACATATAGTACATACAAACATATATGCAAATATGATATAAAATTGATGTCAGAAAAAAGTCACTATGGTGTTAGAGAGAACAGCAGTTAATTGGAGACAAGGGAGAAAAGACAGATATTGGTAAACAAATAAAGGTATATCTTGGGTTTTAGACAATATTTTCTTTCCTAATTGGTAAAGACATATTATTTCCATGTATAATATTCCATCTATTCTAATCGTACATTGTGCTCTACTTACATTTTATTTAAAAACAAAGACAGCTTAAAATAGTCAGATTTAACCACAAAAGTTAGACATAAGAAAATAGTACTCTCACAAGCTGTTTCTGACATCAGTAGAATTTTCCAAAACCATCATTTACTAAGATGCGCAAATAACATTGTCTTAAAACATTGAATGGATCAATAAGAGCATTGCTATTTGTAAAATTAGTAAAAAAAAATTATGCGTTAATTTCTGCTTAATGTTTTTATGAAACCGTTAAAGCTAATATGTAGATGAACTACCTCTTTTACACTCCATTGTTCATCAGCCACTGACTTTGACATTAAATGCCAACTATTTTTATATGTGAAAATACAAATGCTGTATGTGACATAAACTAAAAATAGATGTTTATGTACCAACAGCACACAATTAAGACCACATCAACAAATTCTAAATACATTTTTACCATAATAGTTATCTCATAAGGTGGAAAGAAAAGTGTTGGTATTAAATATGGTTAGGAAAAAAATATAGATGGGTAAGGTATGATTTTACTTATCCATTTACCTATAAGAAAACATGGATGTGCATGTTGAGAAAACTGATTTAAAAAAAATACCATTTTCTTGACAGTTGTGCTGGGGATCAAACCCAGAGTTTTCAGCAAGCTAAGCAAGCACTCTACCAACTTAGCAATATTCCATCATCAGAGTCTCCATTACTTGCTCTGTTCTAGCTGTGGAAATCAAAGGTCAATTTTAACAATAGAAGATACACAAGACATAAAAGGTAGATTCAGAGAGGGGTGTGATTATATACACTACTAGAAATTACTCCAAGGATGAAATAATATATATTTCTTTGTACAAGCTAATTATGGTACCCAGGACGGCATGCTGCCACTACCTTCATAATAAATGTTCACATAGGATCCAGACAATTCATGTTTAATACTGCATGCTAACATTTTTTGTAAGGCTTTATAAAAATACAGATACCTAAAAAAAAATCTTAGATACTTGATTTACTGATCAAAGGCAAAGTCAAAATGTGGCTATGCAAGTGATTTTGAGGTGTTGGAAGATAAAGAGTTATTGAAAAAATGAGACAGGACATTTTAGATATCCATTCCTAAAAATTTAAGCTTCTTTTCTTTACTTTCGCTTTTGGAGTAGATAATCACTTGGGAATTTTTGTTATGCAACTCAAAGTAGATTGAAAATAAAAAACATTATTTTTAAATGTGTCATATAAAGACAGTTCCTATTTTATTTAAATCTTTGAAGTCATTCTGAGAAAATAAATTGAAATGTCACAGAGACATAGTATAAAAAGATATTAATACACATATTTAGAGAGTTTTACTGTTTTTAATTTCCTTTCAGTATATGTAATCATATTTGGTAAACTCTCGGTTGTCTGTAATTGGTATTCAACCATTTTTTTAGTTTGCTAATTTACTTTGTGAAAGAACAATAACAAAATAAACTTGTCTGATAGACAAAAATCATGTAATAAAAGCTTAGTAACACTGTTCTGGTTTTATTGAAATTACTTTGTAGCTGTCTTCTATTATGAAAGGTGATACTAATTTTCTCATTTTAATATTTTTAATTGAATTTACTGAGATTACAAAATTATATTGAATTTTTATTTTGAAAATTATTCAGTAAATATTGGGGTGGAGTATGGTTCAGTGATTATGAGGACATAGTACTCTTCCAGAAGACCTGAGTCAGATTCCAACACCCACATCAACCAGCTCACAACTGTCCATAATTCCAGAGAACCATAATCCTCTGTCATCCATGCCACCTGTACTCACCTGAAAGCACACACACACACACACACACACACACACACACACACACACACACACACAAATGAAAATAAAATAAACCTAAAGCACCAAAATGTATACTTAATATGTAAATCACTAGGTGTCCCTTAGTCATGAAATCATGAGAGTGGCTGAGTTTCTAAAATGATGGTTTATAAGTTTAGATCTTCTAATCCTTCAGTTAATCAGCTCGTATTTAAAATTCATGCACAAGACACTGCTTTAGTTAGACAGAAGGGGGTGTTAAGTGCAACGCTGGTATCAAACACCTCTCTTCTATTTGTGGAGACAAATACTTGAACAAGTACAGAAAGGCAACACTTATTATTGCAAGACAATCCTAAAGCATTCTCCTAGCAAGAACATGACTAATCTGTCTCTCAGTGGATCCAACTTGACATTAAGGTTAAATCTACTGAAGTGTTTCTCTCTTCACTTTTTAAAATCTTAATGTTTGGGGGGATGAGCATTTCTTCTAGAACATGCACTATTTTAAGAAGCTGATAAAACTTTTGTTTCTTTTTCTACCAAAAATTAAATTAAACTAAATTATTCACATACACATGTACATCTTTCATGTGTTTACAGCAGAACCATAGATGGACAGGATGACCTCTGTGTTCTGCCAAAGTCTGTGAATGAAAGCTAAAACTGTCACAGGTTTAGTGAAGTCTGAAGGTCACTGGAAGCATGTGTATGAAAAAGAAGGTTGGCATATTATTTTATGTAATATCTGCATGTATCAAATACAAAGTCATTCAAACAAGATTGCTTTGATGTCCCCATCTAAAAACTTAGTAGTGCTAGCCTATTGTGGTTTAAATGTGCATTTACCTAGTGACTACTAACTAGCTCAGAGTGTTAAATTTATGTACTTGATATTTCAAAAATTTACATGACTTTCCAAGTATCATGTTTTCCCTTAAATTTTATCTCAGTTTCTGAGGTTACAATAATATTTCATTATTAAAATATACTTGATTTATTGTAAATTTGTTAGAGAGCTTAAGTATTTATTTTCAGAGTTTAGGTAGAACATTACATTCCTTTCTACATCTGTGTGCAGGTTAATTCTGCAACATTAACAGAAAGCCCTGTTGGCAACAAGAACAAGAGAAAACTTGTATGAACTAAATAAGAGTGACAACATCCTGAGCACAGAATTTCCCCAAATTGCCTGTTCTAATGTGGAAATGGTTTTATGGAGTTTAAGTTTCAACATATGTTAAGTCACCATGTTGATTTCATTTAGCAAACAAATATAGTTCATGGATAATAAATATCTATATTTTACTATGTTATTAGATTAGAGACATTAAGTCATGTGAATTGCTATTATTGTACAGTTATGAAACAAAAGAGCTGTATATCAGGCCATTTGAAAATACTTTGGTGAGAATCACATGGCCAGGAGGTAGCAAAGCAAAGGAATCTTTGCTCTCAGCTTTCCATTCATTCTTTCTGATGACATCCTTAGCATTGGGATTTGTGGAAGCTAGTGGCCTATTGAATCAAAACTCTCAAAATTTTTAACTTCACAGTCAAGAGGCACTGGGCAATGGATGACTAAGAAGAGGCCTAATATAGCCTAAGAAAATTTTGAATCTGTATTTGCAAAAACTGAAACTTGTCCAAATCCAAAATTTTAATTACTCAGTCTTTAGCAGAGCTGTATTTTACTCTTCTTACCATCAGTTTATACCAGTAAATTTTACAGTTAAGAAATTAAAACATGCTTGCTAATCTTTTCCATGACAATTCCTTAGAACATTTAAAACAATCAATTAATAAAAATTTAATTTTTGTAAGAGTAATTATTTGCCATTATTCAATGCTGTAATTTTTTATCACCATAAAACTAAATCTGTATAAACAGATCAGTTAAATAAAAAGATAATTTTGTAACTGCTATAAACAGTTACACTGAAATAACTGAACCACTAAGAGAAATAACAAGTGATTCTTGGCCTTTTTGAATATAAGGAAAGATGAGATTTCTGAGCAGGAAATAAGCCAAAAGTCTATGTCAATTGTCATTACTGAATACTAGTGTGTGAACCATATAATTCATCATTCTCTCAAGGATATACATGTGTCTTTTTAAGAATGAGACTGATGTCATAAAGTAATTTCTCCAACCTAAAGACTTACCCTACAGTGTGAATTCTACTAAGGCTATAAGGCTGTGCACTAGGAAGTAGCTTCCTGCTTCCCAAATCCTTTCTTCTAGCTTTTCTACTTGGTGTGCAATGTTTGAAACATCTGGATTCAGTTTAGTGCTCAAGTTATGTCAAAATTCTATTCCCATAAGGTGTTAGTAATTTTTATTATTCTAAACATTCTAATTATAAATATGGTGTTTTCTTAATCTATTACTAATAGTTTCAACTTCTCTTAATTCTCTTAGTTTAAAAAGAATAAATCACTATAACTTCTTATTCATTGTTCAGAATCATTTCTCCTGACCACCCTATAAGCAGTTAATTCCCATCATTTTATTTTTAATCACATCAAAAATTTTAGTCCTTTTACTTTTAATACTTACTGTAATGTTAAAAGTCTGTTGTTGTTTTCCCCTATTGTTTTCTTATGTGCTTCATGTCTAACTTATCTCTGAAACAAATGTGAGGAAAGGGGTTTGTTCAGTGTGTGTGTGTGTGTGTGTGTGTGTGTGTTATGTCAAAGATAGGAGCAAGAAAGTACTAGAAGTATAGTAATTACTTATTAAAGGCAGAGAAGACAGGACATGGAGTGATGGGATAGATTGATCTACTTGAATTTGTTTTCATTCCACATTCATAGGAGCACTTCAGAACTCACAAAGTTCATACTCAGTTCTAGAACTCATGACACATATTTGGCCATATCAGCCCAAGGAACATGAGTGGAATCCTCAAAATGTAGATGTTTAAAAAATTATTGAGGAGAAAGCATATCCTAGTTATACATCTTCTTTGGGTCAGGAGAAATAAGTGAAACAGGGCAGTACATAGGTATACCAATGGCTATGAGTAAAGTTATAAAGGTCAACCTATAATGTCGTCCTATGTAATATGCCACTATCTTTTTAAGGTATGTTTTTATTATGCAATATAAATACTGTAAGAACAAATGTTTAACATGTTCAACCCTGTCTTTAGCATCTGTCATGGTACCAGAAGCAGAGTAGATAAGTCATCTTGAAAGTAAACAGAAAATAAGAGTTCACATTTTAGTTCATCAGAATAAGTATGGAAATTCTATTTCCAACATTCTGCCTTAAATGCACTTGAAATTTTTTGATGTACTTTATTGAGACTTAACCATCTGCTAAGAGTTTGCTTGGGAAATTACTTAAAATGAGAAATCAAAGAGAATTAATTGAATGAAGTGCTCTCACTCCTTGTGCATCTGCAAGGGTATCTTGGATGTCTGCTCATCAGAGAAATTGTGCAAGTGGGAACAACAACGGGTTTTAGCAAGAACTTCTCTCTTGGATCTGCAAAACTGTAAATGACCTACTGCCATAGAAGCACCTTGAAAACCTTCAAAAACTATAATGAAATATTTGAGTGGCTGTATGTCTATGGTTTTAGGGCATTGGTAATTTTGTTTGCTATTTATTTGATTCTATAATTTGTGAAGTTGTATTCCTTTCTTCAATATTGGCACTTTATTAAAACTTGTTTTCAAAATTATGATTAATTTTGTAAATATCATTCTACTTAAAGCCTCCATTTTAAACTATGACATATGAAAAAGCATGTGAATAATTATAAAAATCTGTACTAACTTTTAGATGAAAATTTCATGTGGAATATTACTAGGCTCGAATAAAATGGAAAATATATAATAAACTCTGATACAGTAAATGTAGAGACAATAGAAATGAACCTCATGTTTAAAGACATCTAATTAAACTCAGTGTGTCATACAAAAAAAAATTCTGCCATACAGGGGAACACTTTCATTAGTAACACACCCTGTGGCCAGGCAGTGGTGGCACACACCTTTCATCTCAGCACTGGGGATGCAGAGGCAGGTGGATCTCTGTAAGTTCAAGGCCAGCCTGGTCTACAAAGTTTTAGGGCAAGCTCGAAAGCAATACAGAAAAACCCTGTCTCGAAGAAACAAAACAAAACAAAACAAAAAAAGGAAGAAAGAAAAGAAAAAGAAACATGCCCTACACCCCTACACATACCCTACTAACTCAGATTTTCAGTTCTACCGGCCTGATGGAAATTAGTTGCCATTCATATCATTTTACCTACCACCTATAATACTTTTTTTTATAGCAGTCCCAACAGAGTAAGACAACCCCTTTCTTTTGACAACTGTCACAATGTTAAAGTTGGTCTGAATTACCTACAGCATGAGCTATGAATGATGGTGTGCACATTTAAGAGTTTGTTAATGCATAGCATAGTGCATTTGGACAATGGTAGAACCCCATGGCACAACTTGACTATAAGCTCATGAGAGTCTGCGAGGTATAGCTGCTCAGTTAAGCTGTTCATAGCTGTATTTCTTAGGAAAGCTAAGAAAGACAAACCTATTCTGTACTGCTAACTTATGGAATAATTGGTTATATAGATGCATGATTATTGGAAACTGATACAGTCTAGAGTTGTGAAGTTTAAAGTACCTTTTACTGTTTTGTACTGGAAAACTATTCTACTAATTTATTATTATATTATTATTTATTATACCACAGATATAATACTTTCAGCAAGAGAAAGTAAAGCATGATCTCAAAAACAGTTAGATAATAATGCAGATGACAATGTTATCCCATTAACTTCAGTCCAGGCACACCATGAAAATAGCTGAATATATTAAAACTCAGGAATAAAAGGCATCATCATTGAATCATGTTGAATCATAAAATAAGCATCAAGGAAAATACATAGATATTTTATTTCACTAATAGTAATTTCACAATAGGAAAAAAATCTTTGAGTACAGAAATCAAAAGAAATACCATCAAGAAAAATTCATCTAACTATTCATTAAACAATTCACTTATTATACTAGGCTGTTATTGAGAATAACCAGCTTGGGAGTTATTTCTTCTGTAATCATGAGTGAGTTGGTAAGGAGAAAACATGGTGTCAGAAAGGTATTTTGGTCCTGATGCTGTAACCTAGGTGACATGATTTCCCACCTATGATTAGATCTATGAGGCACAAAGCACTTGTGAGTTAGTCATGATCATAAATAGCAAAATATCTGCTTGTATTTTTATCTTTCCCAATATTCTCCAACCATTAAAAGCATCTATTCTGACAAAAAGAGACTTGAATGTCAAGTTAAAAAATAAACAAGTTTGTCTTCAATAATAAACTCAGTAATTTTGTTTACCAAATGAATGCCATTATGTTGATACTAGCTACTGGAAAATAAATATCTGTTTAGTTTTTATTTGGGGATATTATATTTAGGAAGGAGTCCCATGATGTGATATTATTTTTGTTTGATTTTTGTCCATACAATTATAGTCTCTGGTTCACAGAAGCAATATACTTAAACTAAATAGTTCAGACATTATAAAAAATTAAAGTACCCCCCCTTTTTTCTTACCTCATTTCAGACAAGAAAAGAGATGAGAAATGTAGAAAACAAAAATAATTAGAAAATTAAGATATGGATCTTTTGCAAGCTTGCAAAATTTCAAGTTTAATAGGGGAAGACAGGATATTATCTTCGTACAGAACTTGTATTTAAGAAAGAACATAGACCAGTAAATAGACAATGACCACACACTACTAAGGGAAGTAATAGGCACAAGTGTGTTTACCATTTACAGCTTAAAGTAATCATATGAGGAATGATAACCTTCCTTTTTACATAAAAGTGACTGTGAGAATGAGAATTTAAATAAGGTGACTGAGGCTAATGATGTACGTAAATGACTATCTATAAATGAGTGACCAAATATAACTAAGTAGTGTGTCCACTTATAGACTATACTACAAGGATGGAGTCATTTACCAATGGGTAGACATGCACACAGAAATGCAAATTTAAGTGATCATCTCTTTATTTGAGAAATGATATGGAAAAAATTTAAAAATTATTCCTTTTACTTCCTATTATCTCAGAAAATATGATCTTAATGAAGGTATGTGCCCACCCCACCAGCATATGTCCCATACCAATTTGTTTTATTAGATAATGAAAAAAATACATTAATCTTTTCATAGTCTCTTCCTTTTAAAGTGTGGTTACAAACCAAGAGAAAACAAACAACAAAACAAGACTTAAGAAGCATATCCTAGGGTAAGATGAGGTTTTATGACAGTACTTGACCATTTACATTAAATTAACAAAGACTCAGAGAAGTATATTACTAGGAGATAATATATATATATATACATATATACATAGACATATATATGTATATATATATCTATTACCAAGTATATATCCCTAAGACCTTATTTTATATTAAAAAGTATACATGTTATATACACATATGTATATATATATATAATTTTATTAATTATAAGCATAACTACATCTTACTCATTTATATCAAATTTTGTATGGAGAATATTCACACACACACACACACACACACACACACACACACACACTAGGTAAGTTGTTGGAGCAGAAACACACTAATAGAATAAATTTTGCATATTTAGTTTTTGAAAAGTCAGTGCTATCATGTGGCTTTTATCACTGCCCACATATTTTGTGTGTTGTGTATCTTTTAAATAGTTATATTCTAAATACTAAGGGGAAAATAGGCTTAGTACATTTCAGGAAATGTCTACTTCTTCGAAAACAAATATCATTAAGTTGTAATTCTGTTATATGTACTAGAGAATTATACTTAATACTGTGAGGAAGAAGAAAGAAAATAATGTCAGTATACTAAAACCTATGCAACTAAGTATTTGTAGATGAATTTTAGGCATTTGTGAACCTCAGGTTCTCTGTTTTGTGTTTTTATAACACTAGAAATCCAACGTATTCCCTTAAAGCATCATATAGCTTTTATGTATAACATTTATCTGGTTAAAGCTTAATGATTATTTCTATACATTTCTGGTTTTAACCTGTATCCACCTGCATAATATTGAAATTCTATGAGAACAGAATTTGTGGCCTCTGATGCTCCAGCATTCCACATTCAAATACTACAGCAAATGTCACTCAAATACTGTTCCTTTTTAAATTAAGAAAAATTTTGTTGTGTTATATTACCTTTTTTTTTTTTGCTTCTGTTTTTGAGATATGGTTTCTCTGTTTAACCTGGGCTTTCTTGAATTTCACTATGTAGACCGTGCTGGCCTTGATCTTCCTGCTCTGCTTTCTGGGTGCTAGGATTAGAGGTATACCAATATGTCTGATTGATTCATACCAAATTTTGTCTGAAGAGTATTTACTAACCATGTATTTTCAAAAGCAACTTATAAAAATACTGATAACTACCAAAAAAACACAAAAGGCCATCTATTGTTTATTTTTTCCCACCATAAATATGTATTGAATATTGGCATGTTATGTTTACTTTATTTGAGACATTTTATCGTGCAATTGTCTGAATAAATTACAGAATTAATGTTCTATATGCACTATTACATAGACTTGTTTCTGTAGCTAAACTTGTTTTCATGGCAGGGTTTCAATTACTACAAAAGATCATTGCTTTTAAAAACATCCCTTGTTTTGCCCACTGCTATGCTATTTTCTGTTCTTATGGTTTTCTTTATGAATGGGTGGAAAGTATAATGTCTGTGCTACGTATTTACCATTCACATGGTAGTTTATCTATGCACAGCTGTACAATGATCTTATAATAATATAGAATTATTACCATATTTGTGCTCTCATGATATAATACTACAGGAATTAATATGATTTGGAGTTAAGTTTTATTTTTACCCTAAGCCACTAATATGTAACTTAAAAGGGCCTTTTTCATTTTCTTTTAAGGGACATCCAATCTCCAGTATATGGAACAAATGAAAAAGGAACAAATCCCCAGGAATGCAATGTAAAGAGGCCTCTTACATTTCAAACAACCTATGTGTTGTCTAACACTAAGAATTACTTTTAGAGAAATGTACTTATCCAGTGTATTGTTTATCTTGGTCTTCCCTGAAGCTGCTATTTAAGAATTCCAAGAGAGGTCCTTTAATCTCCTTGTTTCTCAGTTATGACAGGTCTTTTAAGGAAAAAGTGGGATCCTCATCACCTAACTAACAAGTCTATTCAGAGTATGAGATCACTAATATAAGCATTGTAGTTTAAAAGCAAAAATTATAATCAATTCCTTTGATATTAGGAGACACCCATAGCATGACTAATTGAGTAAGCTCTACCATGATGGAAGTGATTAAAAATATCAGCCTTTAATATCTACATATTGAAATTTTGTGCCCAGACATAGACAAAGCAAAGTTATTTCTTATTTAATATTCAGTAATATTAAGTTAATTTCATCTTTTGCTTTTCTAAGAATTTTCTAAGAATTTTGAAGAACAACACATCAAATTGTCCTGTATATTCCCTCAATGAAAGACAAAGACATCTTAAACATTGATGACATTTCATAGTAGTTCCAGCATATTCAAAGAATTGCAAATTATACTATTCCTTTCTTACATGTCCGTGACCATCAGGGAAATGTGTTTTCCCAAATACAATTGTAATTTGGGGTTTGTACCATTGCATTTAGTATGTTCTTAAATGTATAAAGTCACTAAATAGAAAATGTGTCTAAGCATGTCTGCCCATAGAGTACAATGTGATAGCTTTTAATGGTGATATAATTGGTAAATACTAAGATATAATTAAATCCTAATTAAAATTTAGAATAAATATTTTAACTTATCCAAGGGACATTTGGAGCCAAGATATCTTTCCTAGAATATGTTATGCTTGACATAGCACATTGGGTTTTATTGAAAGGGCACATGCTTTTAATTTTTCAAAAACAATTTTACCAAGTTGATCACAGAATACTGATCAAAAGTTCTAAATAAGCAGTCTGGAAGTTCAACCAGAATGGATGTAAAAACAATAAGGATTTTAATTTGGATGGATATTCCATGATTTGTGGTTGCTGTTGTTTGTTTCAGGAGAAGGAGCCACCTGAGTGGTGATGTGGCTCAATTACTGTGAGTGCTTAGAATGCATCATATTCTAGAAATCAGCCCAACCAGGATGCATGTTGAAAAGACATAGAGGGAAAAATGGTATCTCCAATATCAACAATAAATAGACACTGAAATCTACTTTTGTCATATGTGTAGATATAGTGAACTATTTATGTGTGTGTACAATTATATCTAATTCTCACTGTGGCTTGGGGAAACAATCATTATCACTCAGGCTTAACAGACTAGAAAATAAAAGTATATACTTAGTGGTTAGTTTAAGAAATGCAGATAATCAGAAGTAACAATATGAGAATATTTGTGGGTTCATATAGCAAGATACGTGTGCTTAGTGATAAGTAAACATTTTGCATGTACCTAGTAAGTGTATAAGCATGTCCGCACATATAACCTAATGGGTTTTATTTTAAAGAAATCAGTAATTACCTCTAGTGTTATTGGTTTCAACTTACCTGCCTCTGTTCTTGTAAGTGTGATAGCTTTAAAATAAGAGTGTTGAGGTTTTTACATTGTGTTCAAAATTTTAAACACTCATGCATGACAAACTAAGGTAGTATAATCAACAAGGAACCCTGGTCCTGGTAGCACAATATGAACACCAGGAACAATGTCCCAATAGTCAGTCTTGACTTATTTCCAATTTCAGTGGATTTATAAAATATCTAACAGTTTTTTAATATTAAATTAAATGTTGGTAAATTATTTTAAACTAAATACAAAATGAATCTAAGATACCAGAAAAACATTTATGCAGTTAATTATTTAAATAAATATTTAATTTTAAACTGGTTTGGAACACAGCCTATAACTCAACTTACTGCCCAGCCAGAATTACACAAAGTGAAACATCAAAAACAAAACAGAAAATGATGGCAAAATCCCATCCTGCTATAGGGGTGTTTGATCTACATTTTGGTGGGGAAAGGATTCCTGGAAATTCTGAGTCATACTTACAGCCTCTTTTTTTTTTACCCTTTCAGGTAGGTGCTTAAGACATACTATGCTGACACCCAAAACAATTGTATATGCTCATGAAAAACAAAAGTATTTTCTATAGTAAACAAGGAAAAGCATTTGTAAAGATGTAGAGTAACAAATTTGACAATGGAGATGAACTATGCAAACAAGTTGGTTATATTGAAAAATCAGAGTATTTCTTTTATGTTTATGGTTGTGGCTTGCAAAAGTTAAAATCACTAGAAAACATAATTTTGTCATTACAAAAATTTCAATTTCTCCATATTTTATCTGAAACATTTTTTGTCCAGTAATAGCTAAGGACATAAAATAAATATAAGCATTAGGAACTCAATAAATACATATATTCATATACATATATGTGTGACAATAATGAATTGAAAAAGAGGTCATAAATTTGACACAGGGAAAGGAGAGGCACATGAGATGGTTTAGAAGGAATTGGGGTAAAAGGAATAAATATTTAATCATACCATAATCTCTAAATTAAATGAAGTAAAATTACTAAAACTATTATTTTGACACAAAGTTGTAATTGATTATTGAAAATTCAATATGTTTCTGCTCAATCTAATTCTTTGAAAATAATTATCAGACTAAATATAGTATAAGATGATTTGTGCTAGTCAAAACAAAATGTCTCTCTTTGAAAAGCAATTTCCTACTATACCCAATTATTTCTGTTGTATTTTAAAACTACACTACTTTATAAAACTCTGTGACAGAAAGAACATATATTAAAATAATTTACCAAACTTAAAATGTGTTTGAAAACATTTTTATCAATACATGTATTTGTTGTATATAAGATTTGTGAGTATACTAGCATAGACATTTATATGGATACATATGCTAAAATTCTTCAAGAAGTTTTATATATGATATAAATATAATAACATCTTTTATAGTTTTCATTTTTATTTATAGGTATATACAATTAGAAATTTTACAGATATGAAATTGAATTTCTGTGCCAAAATGAATAAAATTGTAGGAAACGAGATATTCATGAATATTAACTAAGGTAATAAGTAAACTTTTCTAAATAGACAGATAACAGGCCTTTTTTAAAGGAATTCTGAGAACTTGTTAAAATTAACATTCATAGACTTTACTCAGACCTCATGACTCAGAATCATCCAGTGTGTGGTTTAGGAATTTCCATTTTAGTAAGTCCCCAAGTGATTCTCACAAGTTGTAAACAAGATATATAGGAGTGAAACAAATTTCAAGTTTAGGAAATTCTCACTCAAGGAATAAGCTTCACTATGGTATTCTGTTTTATGATTTATCCAGCTTTATGTAGAGATAATCTAGTGAGTTCAGTCACTTAATTACAAGGAAAGCTTATTTGGAGTTTTATATATTTTAAAAATGCCTACTAAATGTTTCTATTCTTCTACAACATTCAGTACCTTTTTTACTATTATTTTTTACAACATGAATATTAGGATCCCATTTTTTCCCAATAGACTTATTGTAGGCCCCACCTTTGCCCCTGCTTTAGAAATTAAATCTTCTATTTTTTTCCATCTATACTCAACCATTTGGACAGATCGTCTACTGGACTGCAGCAGATGAAACTCACCACATCCACTGTACCAAACTGCTACCAAATGTCTACTTGCTATATCAATACTGTGAGGATACAAAGATAGTCTATCAGAGCATTTTCATAACAAATAAATCGTAATACTATCATGTCAAAAAATAAAAGTAATATTTTGCAGTAAAATAGAATGCTTTGGAAGTGAAATATATAATACACTCAAGCAGTTACTTACAAACTGTTTACTAAAATGAATGGAAATAAAAGGGTAAGATATATTCTCTTATGTGTGGTTTAGATTTTATTCCACAAGTTTCATGGTTTGCAGAAATACAGGAAGAAATACCTTATTTATGAATACTCTTGTTCTGCAAACAAAGTTTGCAAACTTACATGAAATGTGCAATAGAAAGTATGTGATTGTTTTGATTAGTAAAATAATTTAATGGTTCTACTTTGCTATGTGATATATGATACTACTTCCAGTAGTTTTTCCTTTCTTCTTCTGGGACACTTCTTCAGCTTGTGGTTTTTAATAAAACTATCTATACGCAATATTTATTGTAAAGGAAAAACAAAAGGAGAGTGAAGAGTGGGTGGGAGCTACATACATACTGTCTGCCTAAATCTACAAAGTCGGATTTGACCTTTTGTTTGTATCTCTTCTGTGTCCAAAATTGATATGTTCCATCCTCAATGCTAGAGAAAGAAGGTCAGAGAAATGTATAGATATCTGCAACCAAACTAAAAAGTAGGCAAACTCTCAACCCCTTGAGCTTATCTCTATCCAGAACTACTACATCAACTTCCAAGAAAACTTTAGAATAGTGTCTTGATATTGCTCATAGATTTATGTTTTTATTAGAGGTGGGAGATGGCACAACAATGCATTATTTCAAAGTGGAAATATACAATGGCATGTTATGGAAAGAGTGAACTTCTAGCTTTCTGTTGGTTCTGGTTGGAAAGTATAATGTGGTAAGAACTACTTCTATGGATAGAAGCATGGAACACTGCTCCGTGGAAGGATTCTACTCTCATAGGTTTAGTTCAAAGGAGTTATAAATGATCTACACAAAAGGCATTTCAGGAAACATTCATGATAGAAATTTTAAGGGCCCTCATCCCCCTTTACTTGTGCACTCATGCATACTTCACGATTTTGGCATTGCATTCACTTGGTTGAGCATGTTTTCAAGACTGCAGCCAGGCCAGCTCTATTCCAGATACATTCCCTAAACATTGATTGAACTATATTCTGTACCCTATATGCAGTAGCCCCTCTCTCAACTGATGGTGAGAGTAGCAATAACCAGTGTGAGGTCCCCAGGCTCCTGAGCTATGCCTTGGCCCACTGGCCTTCTTACTACATAAATGTCTTTTACATTTAGGAATACTTATGAGGTTTGACAAGCCTCTTTCCACAGGGCCTTCAGCTAGACCGCTGTCCTTGGTGCTGAATCGTGATTGCCCATCTGGGAATCAGCTGCCGGGTCAATGGGGCTGGATAGAAAACCTGGCTGACTGAATGCTCAGGTGCAGGACCAAAGACTGTAGTGTAGACTAGAAACAGCTCTACCCCCGCCCCCAATACTCCTCCACACAGACCACGCTGGTGTTCGCCAGGACCCAATTTGTATATTTCTCCTTCAGACCCCCACCCAAATGCCTTCAATATGGCCTCAAATGCCGGCGTGTGCAAGCACAGCACACTTCATATCAGATTGCAGCAAAATTCAAATGTTATTCCCTGAACACGGAGTCTATGAGGTGAGCTTTAGCGCTCTGAAACAAAACACAAACAAATAAAACCTACTTCATTAACAAATAAACCAATATGTCTTTCCTCTCTCACCCGTCTCTCTCCCACCCCATGTATTCATTCTTCCCTAAATTATAGAGCCTAAATCCCAAAAGAGTGTCACAAATCTGATGGTCTCCCTACTTCCACAACACTATCTCTCCCCCACATCCCTGTAGAGCCAAACGACGCTGAAAACGGCCCATCTTACCCCGGGTAGAGAGATAGCAGAAGCAGAATCCACAGCGTCATTTTCTGTGAAAATACAGGAGAGTAGACTGTGCTTCCAATGCTCCATGTATTTGGCGAACTCATCGCTTTTTTTTTCTCGCCTCTGGGTTGCAGAAGAATCCCTCCCCTTTGTATTATTATTATGCTGATGATTTGATGCTGGCTCCCCCCACCTGCCTCTAGTAGGTCCTGTCACTCAGGAGATGTATTGCTACCAGCTTCGAAAATTAATATTCAGGGGGCAAAAATAAAGATCAGTGCAAACGCTCGCAGATACCATCAAAGCGTCAGCTCAGGCAGCAGCTTCTAAGTCTGGGAGGATAATATAATTGAGGCGGGGGGGGGGATGGTACACCCAGAGATGCACACGGAAGCAAATGAGAGAATCAGAAAGGCGCTCACATTCATGCTCTGTGCGCTCACACGAACTCCCAGGGGTCTGTCCTTTTGGGTTTGTGTATGTGTTTGCTCTCTTTTGATTTCTTTCTTTTTAGATGCGGCTGTGCTCTGTTTGTGTGGTTTCTGTTGTATATTTGTTTAAAAGAAACAGAAAAGGAAATCACTAGAGGCATTTCATGATCAACTCCTGCAGATTAACTGTGAGGTCAAAGTAGGAGAGATGTGAGGCTGCAGCAAGAATTAACACATGCATGATTTCTTGCCAGCACTTTTTAACCCTTTCCTGAACCAGCATGCTAAGATTTCCATTCATTGGGGGAGGGGTGAGAGAGAGAGAGAGAGAGAGAGAGAGAGAGAGTCAGTCTGTAGATACAGAATTACTAGAGAGAGGGTTTGTTTTGCCAGATTAGAGAACAATCCTTATTGTAAATTAATGGAGTCTTAATTGATGATTGTATAGTTGGGGGAGGGGAAACAGGCAATGAAAAAGGAGTAGCTGTGCCAAGTGAACTATCCTTAAGGGAGAAAGGTTTCGTAAATTTAAACTGGATGAAAGCAGAAAACTCTGATAGGATAAAGCATGGGAAAAGTCCTGTGCTTCTCAGGACCTTATTCCTCCCTTGTCTGTCATCCATCAGTTGGAATGCTGACTAACACAGCTGCATGGAGATAGCTGCTTGAGTAAGGATCACAAAATAGGGCCCTGATTTGCTTATGTCTGTATGTAGCTGTGGGCAAAAATGGTTAGCGATCTAGCAAAGTGGAGACACTTCCATTTCTTCTATATGCTAGCTTTTGTTTCCTTAATTTTGTTTTTAGGTGGCTTGGAAGAAATTTTTTATTGACTTCCTCTTTCATGAACCAATGAGCAACAGCGACTTTGAAACTCTCTTATTCTAACCTAGTTCATCAACCACACAGGAAGTCTGAACCCTCATATCCTGGAGAAGAAAGTGGCACAATGCTACCCACTTCCCGTAGAGTCAGTGTTGAATATGCAAGATGTTCATTAAAAAGCACAGGTGAAAAAATTGCCATGACTCTTAATGAAAAGTGCCACTGAGTCATCTCTAAACCAAAACCTATTCTGATAAAAATCATACTATACAAATGGCACTTGAGCAAGAAGTTTGGGGGATGGGAATTGAACACAGAGGTATCCAGTTCCATCATTACACTTAATAGCTTAGAAAAGCAGAAAAAATATAATGATGGCTTCAGCCAATGACTTAAGTCCAAGAGATGCCTTCTGGAAGACACATCATGGAAAGCTGCATGGCACTAGCCTTAAGCATCATTATTTCATGGCATGTGGACAAAATCCAATTAAAACAATAGCAGTATTCACATGATGTCAATAGATTTCTTTCCACTGTGATTTCAATAAATTTAAGTACCTTTTTGCTAAAATGGTCCCACTCCTAACTGTAGCAATAAGACTAGGGTTCCACCTCATAGCTGTAATTTTAATTTACTCAGAGCTTAGGCACATGTTACTAGTGGCTATATACCATCACAGTTTTATAGAATAGGGCCTACAAACATATTTTTAAATAGCTACCAAAAAAAAAAACAAGCAAATGACATAAATGAAATGGATAGACTGGCTATGAATCACTAAAATACTAGAAACTATGACCATTAAAGTGACTATTATTGTTAGTTATTAATATTCATGAATGTTTAGCCTTCTCTTATGTTTGTTCCACTAGCTCTTATAACTTAGTTTAACATGTTTTGCTTCATCTATGTTTTACCTTAGGGCTTTTTACCTTCCATTCTGAATGTTCTAACTTTTCCTGCTTCTTCCTCATCTAGTTGGCTGGCAACTGCCTGACTGGCTTAACCCAGATGTCTTCTTCTCTTTCCCCCTCATTCTCTCTCAAGACTAGATTCTTCTTACTACTAATTCTCTATGCCTGCCAGTACCACCTATCCCTCTACTACCTAGCTATTGGCCATTTAGCTTCTAATAAGACCAATCAGATGCCTTGGGAAGACAAGGTGATATAAACATAACACATCTTTGCACAGTTAAACAAATGCAGCATAGAGAAATGTAACACATCTTTACATAGTTAAAGTAATATTCCAAAACACATATCTTATTCTTTAGTACTTATAAAATACATTATTTAATAATTTATTTTGTAATCATCTTAACTATTATATTAAGTTTATAGCCATTACATAATAAAATGAAGCTAATTATTATTATAAATTATAAGTATATGTATATACATACATACATGTAGATGAAATTGTATTAAAAATTTAAAAAATATAGAAAGTAGAATAAAGGAAACTACCACTTATATCTTCTCACCATAAGGAATTATAATTATTGGAGTGTACTTAATGATTATGGCTGCTTTATTAGTGTTTGTATTACATTTTCAATCTAATTTTATTTTTGGTTTTACAAGGCAGAGCTTCTCTGAAGCTCTGGCTATTCTAGAACTCACTTTGTAGAGCAGGCGGGCTTGACCTCAAAGAGATCTGCCTGACTCTTCCTCTCACGTGCTGGTATTAAAAGCATGTGACACCAAGCCATAGCCCAATTTTATTCTTTTTTTTTCTTCTTCTTCTTCTTCTTCTTCTTCTTCTTCTTCTTCTTCTTCTTCTTCTTCTTCTTCTTCTTCTTCTTCTTCTTCTTCTTATTTTACTCGCAAGTGCTGGTATTAAAAGCATGTGACACCAAGCCATAGCCCAATTTTATTCTTTTTTTTCTTCTTATTTTACATATCAAACCTAGTTTCCTCTCCCTTTCTTCCACCCTTCCACCCTTCCTTTCTCCCACCCTCCAATGAGTCCTGACCACTCTCCCATCCCACCCACCCCTACTCCACAGGGAGGGTGATGTCATCCAGCAGGTTTCAACATTTTTATTTTTAATTTGAAGCAGTGATCATAGTTTTTCTGTTGTGGTCACTATCTCCAGAAGCAAATTATGAGATTCAATGTTATGGACCAGTGGGTTATATCTGTAGGAAAAAAAAGTAAAAAGGTTAGTGGTACAAGCCTGATGATCTGAGTCAGATCCCTGGAATCCCACTTCAAAAGCCAAATGAAGTGGTGCCCTTTTGTATTCCAGGCATTTCTAACATGAAATAAGACACAGAGACAAAAGTATGGCCCCCAAATTTGTGTGTGGTGATATATTACTCATTATTTAATAAAGTTTACCTGACGGATCAGAATGCACATCCAATTACAGCTATAGAAGCTGGGCAGTAGTAGGACACAAGTTAAATCCAGGACTGAGGAGACAGAGGCAGATGGATATCTGTGAGTTCAAGGCCATCCAGGACTACATGAGAGTGAATCAGTCTAAAAAAGTAAAAGAGCTCATGCCTTTAATCCTGGAACTAGAAAGGGAAGATGCAAAGGGTCTCATGTGAGATTCAGTTTCCTGTCACAAGGAAGACAGGATCTCCATTTCAGCCTTAGTAGAAGTAAGAGCAACTGGCTGGCTACTCTGTTTCACTCATCTTTAACTTGGACTATAATATCTGTTTCTGGGTTTTTACAATTGTGGTACTCTTGTGGGAACAGATAGCCTGGATCAAGTTGTATGAGGGCAGGAATATCCAGAAAGACTGAATCAATAATGTGGAGAAGAACTGACTCATACACATTCATACATACACACACACACACACACACACACACACACACACACACACACATACCCACACACTCAGAAAGAAAGAGAGAGAGAGAGAGAGTAATTAAATGAGTAAGTAAATTTCAAAATTAAAAGTTGGGTTGTATAGTATCTTTAGAAAAGCTAAAATATATCACTAAGATTTTAGGTCTGGCAGTAACTTTGTAGATTATCATTCTTTGGATAATATTTGTAACTATTTAGGAAATATTAAATGAACAACTATGTTAAGTATTAGAAAAATGGCTAAAGTTGTCTGAAACTATAAAGAAAGTAAAGTAGAATTCAAGCAGAATTGAATTAGGAATTGGGACTAAGATTGTGGCTTTTCCCTGGCAAACTTAACTTACCACCTATTCTCTATTTTTCCCAGGATTTCATCCTTGTAGTCCCACATTGAAGAAAATACCTCAACCCCAGAAGTTGAAGATAGCTAGATAAAGCACAATCTCACTCATGTTATCAGAGGATGCCCACGAAGGGATAAATCAAGGCAGAAATTTGAATATAACAACAGAAAGATAATATGTCACATTTCAAAGTAAACTCCACTTAAATGATTGTTTCTGTATAAGAAAAGACTAAAGGAATTAAAGGGTCCAGAAAACACAAAATTGAAAAATTAAAAATGCAGCATCAATATGAGCTGCCATCCTCTGTCATGAAATATGGTAACAGAACGCCACCAAATGAAGATTCTCCATCAGCACCACATGGTTCACTCCAACTTCTAGGGCCATGACCTTTCCGAGTTCTAATGAAATTCTGATTTGTCATGAGGGTAATGATAAAACTGACGCACTTTAAATGGTGCAGACTTTATTCTCCACTAGGTTATGGTGACTGGTGAATAAATTAACACTTACTACATCAAAAATCACCATTCTTCAGAGAAACAGCATACCAGAATCTTTTTCACACATTGTGTAAGACACCTGATACACAGTAAAAGTATAAGCTGTGCATAGTATGAAACAGTAAGTCATAGAAAATGCAATTACACTTTGTTGAGACAGATAAACATGAGATGTCCTAAATATTGCAACTAGCAAATAGTAGCATTCAGTCAACCATAAAAAGTAATTCCAGGACTTAATGAAAAGTGTGGTCATAATGTTTATATGTTTAGGCAAATAAATGAATGACATATTCTCAGCAGAAAAGGGAATTTGCTTCAAAAAGATTAAAAGGAATAACTGAAAGTAAACTTCACAGTGCCCAGAAAGAAAAATATACATAGTAGTCTATAGACAACAGGGAAATAACAAGGACGTGCTTGAGGAACATTAAAGAGGATGGAACAGGATCAGTAAAACTGTGCTTTATATGAACCCTAGAAAGAACACTAAAAACAAATGCATACATGTCTCAGGAATGGTGAGTGAGCAATGAGCTTCCTACAACAAAATACAGTGGATAGAACAGAAAAAATGAAACAGACACATATTGAAGGCAACAGTGGCTGCAAATTCCCCAGGCTAGTCTTGAATATTAACATATGGATTCACATAACACAGTGACTCTAAGCAGTTTAAACACAATGAAAACAGCACCAGAGATCTTCATATCCACACATACAAAATAAATATAGAAAGCTAGCCCATGAATGGCATATCAAAAATGACTATTGCTCTCCCCTGGACAGTTGGAAACCTACCAGTAACTACAAACTCAAAACAGAACAATCCTCCTCACCCAGCAACTATGCAATGTCCAGAACACTTCAGTAAGGGATGTCAAGCACAAAGTGTGAACCTAACTAGACCATGTCCACCACCAGAAAATAAAAAGACATAAATTGGGGGAGGCTTTGGGGTGGACATAAGGGGATTTGGCATGTGGAAATCAAAGTAGATATGGTTGTATTCTATCATATACATGTATGACATGCTCAAAAATAAAGGACTTAAACTGTTGGCAAGGGACAGCGATGACATGTTTAAATGATTAAAATGGGATATACACATAAAGTTCGGCAAATCTTTCACAAATTAAAGAAAAATAAAACCTTTTTTAGATAAGTAATGACTAGGAGACATTGTCACAAGTATAAGTGAGCTAAAACTAATGCTGAAGGTCTCATGCTGAGAGAAGTGCAAGAGAGAAATATGGATCCATAATATATCAATATAACAGAAAACATATTATATTTCATCAAAATGTATACAATTAAAAATATTCCAACTGTATAATGCTAACAAAACATTCCAGTATGTTTATATCAGACAGTCACATTATTATATATATATATATATGCAACAGCATCACAAAGAATCCCAGACATTGAGTTATTTAAAATTACAGTGTGACACATTTCTTCCATATATTTGAAGCGATAACGGCATGTCTGTGATTACCCTTTGACAAGACAGAGATAAAAATTCTCATCCTTAAACACCACAACAAAAGATACGTAAGAAAGATATGTCTAAATGTCATTAAATTAAAATCTAATTCTAAAAATAATTAATGAATCTAGAGATTCCCAGTACCTATATGTTACTCACAAAGACCTATAACTCCTGTTCCAGTGGAACTCCCACCCTTTTCTGGTCTCCAAAGGTACCAGCAAATTATGTACTGCACAGACATACATGAGGGCAAATCACTCATATGCACAAAATTATGATATTTAAAAGAAAATACTGACTATAAGAGGAACATAATGCAAGAAACATACATAAAAAGCTAAATGCCGAATGAAAATATCTAAGAATTTAGAAGTATCATGTGTGTGGTGGCCTGAGTGAGAATGGCTCCCATAGACTCATGTTTGAATGCTTAAGTCACCAAGGAGGAGTATGATTTGTGGGTTAGAGGTAAGAAGTTTGGCCTTTTGTAAGCAGGTGTGATGTTGTGGGAGGAAATGTGTCAAAGAGGATGAATCTGAGGTTTTAAAAGCCCATGCCAGTTTCTCTCTCTCTCTCTCTCTCTCTCTCTCTCTCTCTCTCTCTCTCTCTCTCTCTCTCTCTCTCTCTCTCTCTCTCTCTCTCTCCCTCTTTCTCTTCCTCCCTCTCTCCTTCTCTCTCTCACTCCCCTGTGGGGGTCAGGTTGTAAAACTTTCAGCTACTGCTCCGGTGCCATGTCTATCTGCGTACATGATATCCATGGATTGACTCTCTGTAACTCTAACAAATGTAAAAACTATGGTTGTACAGTTAAGATGCTTTCTTTTGTAAGAGTTGCCTTGGTTATAGTGTTCTTTCACAGCACTACAACAGTAACTAAGACAATGAGAGACAGAAGATATTCTTTATAATGTTAAAATAATTGATTAATCAAGAGAACATAAAAATCATAAATTTATACAACTGAAAACAAGGCTTCAAAGTAGATGACCCCAAAGACTGATGGAGGAGGCATAGAAAAACAGAAACACCCACAAATACATACAAACATACACAGTAGTTTTTTAGATTACACTCTAAGCGCAGAATAGAGTACAAACCTTGCATTTTTTGAGGTATTCATAAAATTAGAATCAGTAACTATAAGATATGTATAAGAGTTCATGACCAGAATTTGCTGAGAAATTTATTGTAAATAAAATAATCCAAAATATTTGAGTATTAATCAAAGTCCATCTGTATAACATGGCTCAAAGGGAAAGTCAGAGACATTTCTCATAAAATGAAATGAAAATAAAGCATATCAATATTCATGTTGTGGAGTTAAAACAGATTTTAGAGGAAACTTTTATAGCAATAAGTACTTAGACTATGAAAAGCTTCAAAGCAATGATCAGAGCATACAAATTCAGAAACAAAAAAATGAGGAAATTAATTCAAAGCATAGACGCTGTAAGCTGTGCATGTTCTTTGTTTAGAGGCAGAGAAAGGGTTTGTTCAAGTTCATGTGATAGATAATATTGTGAGATCTGGGAAGATAAACCAGGAGTGCTCGAACCTTACCTACTCGACTACCTTAATCTCCAGTTACTTTCAAAACAGCTGTCTCTACTCAAACCACACTGGTGCTTCACAGTATATAGAGAACAATTTTATTTTATCTCCCAGCCCTTGAGCTTTCACACATGTTGTTGTCTCTGCATAATAATGTTCTTTTCCTCGCTATTTATTTCCTACTTATTTTGCAGATTCCATGTTAAACACACTTGGTTCTCTGATTGTTGAATTAAGTTAAGTCTTCACATTAAGAATTATGGTTTCTTTTGCTCATGAGTGAGCCCAGAGCCTAAACTTTATTGAGGAAGGGATCTACCATTGAAGCTACATTTCTAGTTCCATCTTAAAAATTTCTATTATTTGAAACGCAAATGATTTTCTCTATATAGCTGTGTAACTGCATGTGTTTTTGACTTTTTCCCAAGCTTAGCCATGCATTTCATGGTGGTAGAAATTATGAATAGCATTATTTAGACAGAAAATAAAAATACCCTGAGTATTTTTACATACAAATCCTACTATTTAGGTTATGTCACATTCCCTAGTTTTCGTGTAGTATTGCACATTAAAAAACTTTAAGTTGAAAAGATAATGCAAAAGATTAAACAATGTATGTGTTGTTGCATAAGATGGCTGTACTATTTAATTTTTCCTCTTTCTAATGAAATAACTGACAAAAAGTGATTGGATGAGCAAGTTTTTGGTTTTGACTTTAGTTGTTCTTTTTTTATTTTATGTGTATGCATGTGTACCTACATGGATTTCTATGTACCATGTGCAGTGGTGTGCTGGTGGCCACTAGAAGAAATCTCTTCCCCTGGAACTGTAGTAACAGATGACTGTTAGGCACCAAGTGGGAACTAGGAACCAAACTCAGGTCCTCAGCAAGCACAGCATGTGCTCTTAATGGCTGAATAATCTCTCTGGGTCCAGGAAGCATTAATTTAGGTCAAACTTCAGAGGAATGTAGTCCATCATGGTAGGGAAGGCACGGAGTGGGGACAGGAGATGGTTAGTCACATTGAATCCACAGTTAGGATGAAAGCTGGTTTTCGGTTCATTCCCTTCTTTCCCCTTCTGCTTACTCTGTGGCTCCAGTCCACACTGTGCCACCATATTCAGAGTGGGTCTTCAATCTTATCAAAATCTCTCTGCAAAAATCCCTCAAAGGCATATATGAAAGTGTGTCCCCTAGGAGATCCCAATTCCAGTCAAACTGACAATGAAGATTAGCTATCACAGGAATACATGAGATTCAAGTGGCCTTGTATATTGTATTTGAGTCCAAAGTATTATTAAATAAACCAAGAGTGATTACTATGATAAATGTTTCTTTGCAATTAGTACTAAGATTTACAGAATTATCCAATTTCACCAGGTGATAAAGTTGACCCTTTGCACTCAAGTAAACTCAAAAAATATTTTTGAACCTAATTCTCCATACAGTTGAATGAAACAATGTACTTTAAACTCATTTTACCAAATCATGATTTATTAATGCATCCAGTGACCAACACAATGACACACCACCAAATAAATGTTGGGAAGCACATTTATGTGTAAACTGTATTTTTCCTCTCATACCCTGACCATGTTTATTATTATGCTGCTTAATTATGGAATGTTTTCATATCAATTTTAAGCAAAATTATTTAAGGTGAAATACTTGTTGACCTACGTAACAAATTTTATGACCAATTATGAGATTAATGACATGTAACAGTTTTTGAAATTTCTGTATTTTGCCGACTGATAGCTGGGAAACAAGCATTGGACTGACTCAGACCCCCTGAACATGGGTCTCAGTAAGAAGGCTTGGGCAATGTAAATGACCTCTGACAGTGGAACGAGGATGTATCCCTGGTGCAGGAAAGGACTTTGGGAGCACATTCCCCATAGAGGGATACTCCCTTAACCTAGAGGCAGGAGGGAGGGCCTAGAACCTACTCAAAATCACTTGACAGATTTTGATGATCCCTTCTGGAAGGCATCACCCTCCCTGTGGAGTGGGGGTGGTATGGAAGGAGGTTGGGGGACATGCAAAAGAGTGAGAGAGAGGGAAATAGGAACAAATATAAAATAAGAAAAAATAAAAATAAAAAAGCAAAATTCACTTTAGGAACTATGTAATTGTCTTCTCTTTGGAAGAGAAGGAGGGGTAGGAAAAGAATATTCTAATGTCTATAATTTAACTTTCTTATGCCCTATTTTTCACCATCTACAAAATATAAGTAATAGTGGTAATGAGCTTTCAACCCATTACAAGCAAAATAAAATCATCTCAGTCAAGTACTAATGACCATGTGGAACAGATAACTAGCCCTTTGAAACACTAAGGGCTCCCTGTTGTATTGTTCAAATAGCATATTTACATAGATCTTATGCAATTAGTTTATTATGTATACATCTTTATATTACAAATTTGAATCTTACTGTAAACATAAAATCTTTAAAACCTTTAATTTGGTTTTTGTAGTTGTAGAATTTATAAATTATATTCAGAGCTCTGAAGAGAAAATACATGCACACACACATACATACATACATACATACATACATACATACATATCATGAAAGAACTGTTATAATCTATGATGAATTTGTAGCTCCTGTTTTGATGGAAATTCAGAATTGCAACTTACAACTGAGAGGTTGTAAAACACCCTTTCTATATCTACTTTCTTTATAAATTGACAGTATTGTCTATTTAAGGTTAAATACTCTAACCTTAGGATTATTATAATTTACTCTCATAGAATCCAAATATATTATGAAAACCTGAAACAGTTTTGGCATTGCCAAGAACAGTTCAAGCACTCCTATAATTTACCCCACATTCCAATTTCAGAACCATTTTACCACAAGTCAATAATACAAATTATTAAATATATACCATTGGTTTTAAGTAAACTATAACATAGATGAAGTAAAATATAATTTACTTGCTAAGTAATCACTCTAGTAATAACAAACAATTCTCTTCCATCTCTTCAACATCTTAAATAATTTGAAATGTTCTAACATTAAATTCCTTGTTGGAGACTACACAAAAACATGTTAACATACAACTATTCTAAGTCTTCTATAATCCTTTATTCCCAGTGTGGATTGGGGCCTAATTCCCTTTGTAAATTAAAACTTTCCTCTACTGGGACTCCTTCAAACCTTAGCAGATGCAATTGAATTTCCTATATCTCCCTATCTTCCTCCCACCTGCTGCCCAACTCATGTCCATCTGTACACAGGAAAGAAGTGAACATTCAGATTACCATGGAGCAAATGACTTTTTATCTGAACTAAAACCTTTCCAGTCTCTGCAACTTTTAAGAAATAATATCAACATGGTCATATTATAGCTGGCATCTTACACTGAAACCTGGGGTCAGGGCAGCATCCTCTGTCCTTGTTTGTATCTGATAGCCATACCACCAGCATAGCTATGCTGATTTGGATACAGGATGTTGTCCAGAATCAAGATGCTATCGAGGGCCATGTCTAGGTCAGTGGTCCTGCTGCAGCTGAGGTCTGTTTTTATATCTGTAGCCCATGTGGCCTTATAAGGAAATGAAAACCATGCATCATGAATTCAGAGTTCCATGCTGAGCCATGGGATAGATGGCCCTATCCCTCCAGGGATGCTGTATCAAAAGAGCTGGCTCTACCCTCATGGGAGAGTTGTGCCCCCACCCGTCATCAAAGGTGGGGGAGAGCTGACCCTGATGGCATGAACACATTGAAACTGGCTCCACACCTAGTCTGAGGGGGATGTGGCCCCAGTAGCCTGGACTGACCAGTTCAACTACCACCCAGGCCCATATCCAGGCCTGGGGTTCATCCACTCTAACATCTACACTAACTAGAAACTGCTGGAACTTGTCAAGGGACAAGTGGAATACTGTGGAATGATAGCATCTGGATCTCCATGACTCTGGTAAACTGCAAAATATCAAAGAGGTATTTGGTGAAAATCAAGTGATGGTGTTGTACCAGAAATCAGAGGCCTTGAACCAGACCAGTGACTCATTGCAATGAACATTTGTAAGTAAAGATGGTTAGACAAAATAGTATACTGTGTGACACATTGATTGTGGCTCCCAATGCAACCAGGAGGAATGAAGATGTGTTGGACAGGTGGGAAAGATGGAAGAGTGAAGTTTTGCTGTTGTTTTTGCTCTTTTGTGGGTTTTTTATTTGCTTGTTTTTCTCTTTGTGTTTGCTTGTTTTGTTTTGATTTGTTGTTGTTTTCTTTAAATTTGTGTTTTGGGGGGACTGTGATGCCAGCAGAGGATATAGAAGGTGAGTATAATTGGGGTACATGATGAGAAATTCCCAACATTTCAATAAGGAAAATTATGTTTTATAAAAGAAATAATATCAAAAATCTTTAAAAGTTTTTAGAACTAAAATAGGGTATATTTGATAAAAGTAACACATATGTATGTATTCTTGTACATAGGCATCCATACAAATGTAAGTATGAGAAACCTAAATATGCTCAAATGTCTGTAAGACATAGTTAATATACCAATGATTGTTGTCATCCCCCCACTTTACATAAAAACCCTCAAGTGAGAGATTGTGTCTAATATTTTGGAAGTCTTATGTTTTATTTTTTTAAGGGATGACTATTTCAGAATTGAGTAGATCTCCTTCCTTCTCTAAGTTCCTTTTAATACAGATTACTGGAGGTAAATGTATTAACAATTGTGAAAAATACTTCAATATCACTCACCCCGACCTCAGCTATAAAAGACTTTAATCTGTAGAAGCAATGGTTACCACATAACTGGAAACACTGGACCAAAAGAACCTGAAAATCCCAATTAAATATAATAAGTACAGACAGTTATACTTCCAATTGGTCACTTGTTATGGGCAAGTAGTATAATGACTCACTAAGACCCTGTAATTAGAGGAAAAGGAAAAATGGTAAGGAAATAGGCTCCAGGGTTCCTAAAGTCAATGTTAAAATGGTAAAAGGGATGGGCTCAGGGATGTGTATTCCAAGATCCTGTGCTAGATAAATAACAGCATTTCTCTGAGTTTCCTGAAGGAGATAAATCACCTTCTAAGTCTGGCAGTTTGAGATTTTTAGAACTCATATGTGCAGTCTCATTTCAAGACAAGCATAATCATGGCCTTAAGGATACATCAAGCCCCTCAGCCTCATGTCATAATTTAGCTCAACTCCTCTCTCTCCAGGTTACTATACTGTCCATTGCATGGAAAAGTTTACACTGACTGCATCTAATTACCAGAGTCTTGTAAATATTCTACACATTTGTAAGGCTGCAGTATGCCAGAAAGTGGAGGTAAATAAAACAGAATTTCAGGGGCCCCTTAACACCAGCGAAGTTTCAAGAAGTCTGGTGAAATGATGAATACTGAACATCCTCTGGAAGATAGGATATGAGTTGCTGCATCTGGCTTATCTTTTAACCAAGAGTCTCTTTTGGTTTAAGAGACAATATATCCCCCTTTGGGTGCGTTAATCTGCTCTACTTACTAAGACAACCAAGACCATACTCTTCTTGATTTGGGGCTCATAATATAGAAAGTTTCTGTAATAACTCCAGGCTATTTTCAATACTCCATTTTTTATTTTGTTGTGGTGCTAGCAAATTCAGGGATGCTGTTTCCCCTGTTCATGGTGTTGCTTTTATGGACAAATCATAGTGCTTGCCATTAGGATGTTGGAAGTTCATAAGTATCTGTTTTCATAAGTTTCTAGCTGGAGAGGATCTTTGTACCAGAGTGAATCATACCTACCTCACACAGTGTCTCATTTAAGTCATTGCTAACAAGAGATTTGACCTTAGATTTTAGAATTGATGCTAGATGAGGTAAAACTTCTGAGATTATTCAATGAACTGCATATATTTTACTAATGAGACTCATAGCAGGTGAGGAATGGAATGTTAAAATATTATAGTCCAAATTCTGTGTCCTCTTGAAATAAATATATGGAATCCTGAACCTGCAGTGTGATGGTAATAGAATTTAGAGTCATTCTCTCTCTCTCTCTCTCTCTCTCTCTCTCTCTCTCTCTCTCTCTCTCTCTCTCTCTCTCTCTCTCTCTCCAATAGCTATATTGCACTGTGTATAGTATACAATATGGTCTATATTTTTCAATTATATTCATTCACATATTATTTTATTATTTAAAAGTTTTCATAATGTTAGCTTCCAGGTACTAAATAGTGGAGCTTTTAAGATGATCAGAGTCACAAACAAGCTTTTTTAATGTGATAATTACATTGGGAGCTCTATAGACTTGTATTTTTGAAAGGGCACTTATTTGTGAAATATTTGGTCAAGTATTAGCTATCATATTTAATGAGGTATTATATGACTGTCTACACTTATTTTAAAAAGTTCAGCAGAGTTTTGCAGTTAATCAACTTTTGAATTTTACTTCATTTCTGAATATTACAAATTTTAATGTGCATGTATAATAACAAACATAAACTTCATATATTATATACATATTTACATAGTATTTTAGTGCATTTATCTTATTGTCTTTCAACAGCCTGTAACTCCAACTTCATCAAATCCAACACCATCTTTTTACCTTTACAAACACCTGCACATGTATGGAACACACACACACAGACACACACAGACACAGACACACACACACACACACACACACACACACAAAATCATGTGTGCCCACAAAAGTAATAAAAAAATAAAGTAGAATACCCATAGAGTGGTTAGTATAGAAATCTTTAACATGAAATAACCTAAGAACAATTTATACTCTTAACTCAAAAATGCAATGTTTAATGAATTTGATACAAAATCTTAAAATTATTCCAAAAAGAATTTCTCTTAACTGGCACACAAAATGAGAAAATAATACAAACAGATTTCTAACAGGCAATGAATTGCAAATGGCCAATAACTATACAAAATAAAAACTTAACCACAATAGTAATCAAGAAACTGCATATTAAAACAATAATGTGATGCTATTATGCTCTTCAAATTGGTACCAAAATACCTCTGGTAGAAAGTGTTGGATGCCTAGCTTTGATCAATTACTCTTAAGAGTCACTGATTCTGTGCTCTTCTGAATTTTTCTAAATGCATTCATTTAATACAGAATATGCAGGTAGAAAACCCACCCCAGGGTTGGATCCTCTTAAGTTATATATTTCCCTGTCCCTGTATACAGCATAAGCGTGGATTGATCTCATAATGCATGCCAATGAAGAAAGTGGAATATGTATTTAAAATTGGGCAAACCAATCCATAGAATTACAATGTTACCTACTTCATTTAACTCCTACACCATTAGGAAAGTACACTAAACATTATTATTTGCCCCACATTTCTCAATGAACATTGTCTACATAAATAGAAATATTTGTGTTGAAATATTATAGCATGTCACACTTCAATATATTCAACCTAATTCCTAGGAGAATAACAGTAAGTACTCTTACCTAATGCATCATATTGTACATTTTCCCTATGATTGTTAGTTGTTTTTCCCTTTAATAAAAGCATAGATAAATAAAAAAAATAAAATTCTATATAAAATTTAACCTGCCTTGGAAACAGAGTCCAGAGTCCATTTTTTATGTAATATTGTCTCAAATGGACATCTGAAAGAGTTATAATGGCCAGCCATTGATAGCCTTGAGAAACCTTGAAATAAAAAAAGGATAAAATAGCCCTCTTTACCCTGTAAACTCCTAGTAACATGTCATGACATAAAGTAGTTACTGTTTGTTTCAAGCACCTAAAAGTGATACATGCTGTAGCCTAAGAATAAAAGCCCTGGCACCATCTCTGAAATACTACTCATAGTAATATAAATCTTTGTAACACTTGTAGATAATTATTATTATAACTGTATTTTAAATCTTTCATTTCTTTTAATTCAGATACCAACACTAGTAATCTTTGAAATAAATCCAGTTTAAATAAAGCATAATTACCCATATATGAGATTTGTTATCTATCAGGTCACATATACATATGAATAATACATATATACCTTGTAAAAAAAACAAAGTGAAAGCAAAAGCAACATTGAAAATAACATAAATTCTCTTGAAAAGATGTGTGACTAAATGAAAGTAATGCAATTTTGGATGCAGTAGGGATCCTGTTCTCAGTGCTTCATTTGATGATGTAGAGCTTTCACAGATTTTATTCATCCATTTGTGTGGAACTGCCATAGCCCTCTAACCATCTCTAAGCAAGTGGAACAAAAACAATACACTCCAAGTCAATCACAACTTGCTACCACATATTACTTAAACATGAATGGCTGATTCAAAAATTCACTTGAGAGAAGACCCAAATGTGCATAGTATAGTTCTGATGTCATCAGAAGAAAGCTGTTTGATTGGAGAAAATGAGCATAGAGAAACCCAATAGTGTTATATTAGCAATGTTCTCACAATAATACCCATCTATTTCAATCCTGTCACCTTGAGATGTTCCCTGTTGCCTTACTTTGGCCACCTAAACATTATGCATGTTGAACATTCCCCATTCCATATCATTATCTAAAAATGAAATAACAATTGTCTACATCTATATTCACACCCTTGCTAAAGTCTTGGAGGAAGTTTGCTGTGAGAATTAACTTTCAAAATTCTAAGATCCCACAAGGCAATAATAACACTATCAGCTATTTTTTTTTACCATTTTCACACTTCAACTTAATTTCATATGGAGTGTGAAAATAATTTTAATTTTAGTCCATTCAGGACATTCACCTGACTTTTCACACACTTTAGTTGTATCTTTTTATGGAGATCAGGAATCTAAATCAAGAAAATAGGATGTGGATCCCACAATGTTTGTAAGTGAGAGAGAGAGAGAGAATTTCTATATTTAAAGAAAACATTCTTTGTCTTGAATACAAATGAAATATAATCTATCCAATAAATCAAAATATTACAAGACTAATTTTGGTGGCTTATGTATACATTTAATATCATCTGAAGAGCTCAGAGAAGGAAAACATATTTTGAAAAGCATTTTTATAATATTCATCAATTAAAGTATACTTCAGCTATGACTTCACATTGCTTCTGACATTGCCTGTTTTGTATTGTTATGATGGCATCTCAGAAAATGGGATCTACACAAAAAGCAATATTCATTTACTATTAGTTATGTTTCCTAGGAAACCATAGTCATGGCTATGGGGGGTAGCTATGATTTCCTTGTTGTGACACAGGCAGAATAACAAGAGTACAAGGCAGAATTGAACTTTATCTTTGGTTGTTTTATTTTAAATTTTTATTCATTTTACATACCAAACACAGTTTCCCCTCAATCCCTTCTTGCTACTATCCCCAAACCCTCCAAACCACACTACCCTCTCCTTAGAAAGGGTAAAACCTTCCACCATGGCAATTCAAAAAAGTCTAGCATATCAAATTGAGGCAGGACCAAGCCCCTCTCCACTGCATCAAGGCTGAGCAAGGCATTCCACCATAGGGAATGGGCTCCAAAAAGCCATTTCATGAATCAGGGCCTTTCAAATAGACCAAGCTACAGAACTGGCATCCATAGGCAGAGGGTGTAGTTAGGTGCCATGCAGGATCCCCAGATGTCTGTCTAGAGTCCATGAGTTACAATGACATCCAGTCAGCTTTCTTTGCAGGTTTTCCCATCATGATCTTTGATTTTGAACCCCACCCCCTTGCTCATATAATCCCTCCTTCCTCTTTTCAGCTGGACTCCCTGAGCTAAGCCCAGTGCTTAGTTGTTTATCTCTGCATCTGCTTCAATCAGTTACTGGATGAAGATTCTGTGATGACAGGGTAGTCACCAATCTGAATGCAGGGGAAAGCCATGAAGTTGATCTTTCATTACTACTGCAGTCTCTTGATGAAAGCAGAGATGCTACAAAGGAAGAACCTTCCAATCAGCCACATCTTCACCATGAATTAAATTTACAACACATGAATACTGGGATATTAAACCCAGTATTTAAACCTTAACAGCTCATCTGCCTTTTCTGCCACACCACACAATACTTTCAAATATAGTATTAAAAGTGTTTGTAAGTTGTCTGCTAACTCTGCCTTCTTAGGAGAAGGCATATAATAGAACAGAATGGAATTAATTTTCTCTCTGTCAGTTCCACAACACACTGTTTCTGTGATATAACCTCTGTAAAGACAAAATAACATAACCAAATGGTTGTGAAATAGTGTGTATACAATCCCTAATTAGTGAAAACTTAAAATTCAGCAAATACTTTTGCGTCCTTTAAATTATTCTGAAGTAAGGAAGCCAATTACTTTGTTTCACTTTCAAGTCCATGGGTTTCTTTGATCATAGAAAACATTGTAGAATTTTAAGCAGGTAGGATCAGCTTCACAGGAGTTAATGATCTGTGCTTAGTCAATCTTCATCCTTAGCTAGACACAGGATGTAGAAGAAATCATAATGTTGGCTGTTAGTATTCAGGCATTTGTACTGGCCTGTCCTTGGGGTTCTGACAGGATAGTTCTCAGCTGCACCCACTCAGAAAACCATCTGTGCACATTCACTATGTTCCCTTTTAAAAGAGCACTGTCCACCTCCCAACCCCCTCTCCCTCTCTGCTTCTCTGCCTGTCTCTCTCTGTGTCTCTGTCTCTGTCTCTTTTCTTCTCTTCCGCCACACCTGTCTCTAGAGAGGCTAGTCGCCCCTCTCCCATCCCACTTTTATCTATTCACTTTCACCCAATAAAAAGCCCCCCACCCAAGCACTTTGTATGCTTTCTCTGAAGGGCCATTTCTTTTAATTACATTTATTCTGAACATCTGAAACACAGTACTATGAAGAGGAAATGTCTTTGATTGCACATATATGACATTATGGACATTGATAGATTTATCTTCCCATGTGGTAAACAATTCGCAGTGTGTCATCAAGCAACTTCATTATAATTAATTTTACACATCATTTCTGAAAAAATAAGTCATTTCTTCATAGATGGAAGTGTTTATATAGTTTCAGTGCCTTTTCATTGGTCAAGAACACACCAGGTAAATGTCTGCCATGAGGAAATAGAGTTAAATGTAGCTAGAAATCTTGATGCGACTAACTCTATATGAGTCAAAATAAATAGTAATTATATCAAACTATTTTCTATTATTATTTTATCAAACTTACTTTACCACTGGTATTTTACTGGTGTTTTTGTAATTTCTACTTAGGATATTTACAAAAGTGTATAATTTCTAATTGATGATTAAGTGTATAATCTATATAATTTCTAATCAGTGATTAGAAATCATATCCTCATATTCTGTCTTGCAGAAAGTATTGATATTTATGGCCTCACATCTTAAAAGTATTAAAACACACAGGGCAGTAGTGGCACACGTCTTTAATCACAGCACTTGGGAGGTAGAAGCAGGCAGATCTTTGGGTTCGAGACCAGCCTGGTCCTAATAATGAGTTCCAGAACAGTGAGAGAAACAGAGAAAAATATTTTAATATTTTTCAAAGAAAAATATTAAAACCAAATTATTGTGAAAGGGAACTAATTTACTTATGACTTATGTGCAACTCAATTTATTGATGGATATATTTCATATTACAATCAAGGGGATTTCACTTATTTACCCCTGATTATCCCTGAAATGCATAAGACCCAACACAACAATGTGACAGTCATCCAACATATATACTTAATACAGAAAGAATACAATATTTTGCTATTTCTTTAGATTTAGTATTAAAACATCTACATTTAAATGTATCAAAAATGATTATCTGAACATTATACTAATCAAACTAATTTACATCTTTTCTCCAAAGTGTGTGGGTGTGTTTGTGTATACCTTCTTACTTACTGAGCTATCACTTTAGTCTTTAATCACTGTCTCTTAAAAGGGCTTGAGTGGTGAGTTTTCCACCTTTGTCTAGGAAGGAGGGGTTGTCCCATATGGAACATGTAGTAAGATGTGGTCCTAGAAGCAAATCATCCCTTACTAGATACTGAATGGAACAAAACATTGATCTTGGAATTCCACCTTCCAAAAGTGTAGCACATATATTTATATCGTTTATACATTACTTAGTCATAAATTTATTATAGCATCAAAAATAGATTAAGATCTACATTAATAAAAGGAACCCTATCACTTTCAAGTAATAACAACTCATATCTAAATCTACCTGTAGTTGCCTAGATGCCATATATGTATACATATGTATGTATACATATATAATTTAATATTTTATTATATGAGGATGATTCTAGTGTTGATTGTGTTTTATTTATTATGGTTACTTGTATATAATTATCTCAGACAGTATAATGAAATTCAGTGATTAGTAATCATATTTGATACATATTTTGATTTTTAACTTAATAGAATATATGGATTTTAGTAGATTTAAACATTAATAAAAGTCATAACTTTACATGATATATTTAATATATATATATGCATATATATATATATATATATATATAATATTTATGTTACAGGCAGGTTTTTCCCGACGGCCCACCAGCCTGCCAGCCCGCCTGCTGCTGGTCTGGGCCCACTGCCGCACCAGCCCCAAATAACACTCAGAGACTCTGTATTTGATACAATCCTGTTGGCCAATGACTATCATTGTTAATGGGCTAGCTCTGTCTTAATTATTAACCCATTTCTACTTACATAAGTATTTCCACATGGTCATCTTATCCCGGAGCTGCCAGTGGCATCTTCTTTCTCCCAGATCTCCATCTTGACTCCTCCTAACCACTTCCTCTTTCCTCCTTGTCTCCTAGCCCCGCCTATCTTGTTTCCTATTGGCCACGGTGCTTTATTAATTAACCAGTATGAGAAACATATTTACAGAATAACATCTCCCATCATATATATATATATATATATATATATATATATGAGCAAAAGTGCGTCACTTTAACTCTGCTACAACATATCTACAGAAATAGATTGTGTCTGATTCAATATTGCTTTTTACCATGTGTTTTGTAGTAATTTCTTTTCTTAAAAAAATGGAGATAAAAAATTGAGGGTGTAATTTGAATATGAGATTAAAAAGCTTTAGTTGCTTGGTTATCATGACACCTAATTACTTTTTCCTCACTCCCACTTGGGAGTGTGTTTTGGGGGAGACAATATCAAGGACAATTTCTCATAAATGATCAGAGCCAAAAACAAGTGGTAAGTTATATATTATGTTATATATTATGTCTGGCCATGAAGTCATGCTTGAGTCTTTGAACACTCCCTGGGGAAAAGCCATCATTATTAAATGCCATTTTAAAGAGACAACAAAAGCACATATCCAGAAATATCTACTTCCCAGTGTCCACAACAGACCTTATGAAAAAGATGTTGAGAAAAGGTGCCGGATATCTGCAGACAGATAATTCAGTGTGACCAAATGGTAGTTCAGAAAAAAATAACAAAAGAGGAATTCTGGTTTCTAAATTTTGCCTTCAGCAAATGGCCAGCACCTCATAAGGCACTGTCAGGTCTTTTTTCTTTATAAAGTTAAGCTTTGCTTGAGAAATTCTGTCACTTTCAAAACCATGTAGACAAGCCACAGGGCTCAGCCATATTCAGACACTCAGTCCTAAATTCTCACAAGGTGAAATTCTTTGTAATAAATCTCCAATAACACCTTGTCAAATCTTACAAGAAATAATTAAAGGAAGAAAAGGGAGCAGATGGCTCTATTCCTGCCTGTAGAGATTACATCACTTCAATTAGTAAGAAAAAGAAAAGATGTGCTATGCTTTTTGCTTAATATGAATATAAATATTATTGTAATCATAGTTTGAATACAATCAAACAATGTATAATTACAATTTGCAATGATTTCTGTGTTTTAACAGGCTTTAGCTACCATCTCCTCCCAAAGAAGACTACCATACAATCTTTCCATTTGGTGAATTGTCTTCCCAGTATTGGCCAAACATATATTATAAAGGAATTATTTTTTAAAATACAGTGAATTCTTTTTATTTTTATTTTGGAAAATATTGGCTAACGAAGTACTGAGAGATTTTCAATTGAGGTAAAGCATGATAATATCTGAATAACTATCAAATATCCTAGCTAAAGTCTATTGTTGGTCTTATTAAAGGTGGTATTTTTCTGAATGTATTAAGAAAGAAACCAACCACTATCTTAGACTTAATATGCCATTTCTGCTAAATACGGTCATTTTGCTTATGCTGTTGAGACACATATTTATCAGGACTAATAATGGCAAATGTAGGCCTTACAGTCAGTGAAGTAAAATCAAGGGAAATGATTTTATTTAAAGTTATATTATTACAACAGCTAATTATTTCTTAAACAATAATATCCTCACTATAAACAATGTTTGTTATTAGAAAGAAAAATACTAGCAACATATCAACACATTCCCGGCTGAGGAACACTATGGGAAATAGAAAGTAATTATGAATTTTAATTTACCTAACTAAAAACTCAATAAGAGTGAATGCCAGACTTCTTGATAGAAAATTGTTCAATTATCAATCTCCAATGTTACTTCTACAACAACATTTTTTTGACCACTCTAAATTTTATCCGATGTTTATGTGTGTGCGTGTGTGTGTGTGTGTGTGTGTGTGTGTGTGTGTATGCATTTGTATATATTTATCCGAAGTTATCAATAAAGTTCATTATATTTTTAATTTTATTTGGTCAGGCTACTTTCAATTTTCCTAACTAAGATCTAATTTTATTAAGACAAAGGCATTTTGATCTTGTATAAGGTTTCCAATGCCCAAAGGAAGTGCAGTCATCAAATTTTTTTTAATGAATGAATAACAAATAAATGAACAAAATAATGAAATTGATTAAAAGTGTTATCACACTTTCTTAGCTTGTAATTAACTAGTTTTACATTAATGTTATAATAGCTTCTAGTCAAAATGGCAAAAGTGATGATATCATTAATTTCAGATCCAGAGACACCTAGCTTAAAGCAGTAAGTACCTGATTGTGACTAACTTTGAAAATTGTAATAAGCTGATCCCCTTTCATTTCATGCAAAATTGAGATAATATTTTCATGATGCCTCGGAAAAAATAAAAAAAAATCACCTCACTGAAATATTTGACATTTTTTAATGCTGCCTTAACTATTCTCGGGATTGCGACAAAATATCTGACTCAGACAATGTTGGAATTATTTGGGCTCCCAGTTTGAAGGTAAAGCCTGTCACAATTGGGTGACATGGTAACACAAGGGAGAAGCAACTCATCACAGTGCTTCTGCATCCAGAAAGCAAAAAGATGAGTATCGTGGTTTAATAAGGATCAGGAGAAACAAATTGGCAGAATAGAGTTTATTCGGGGAGAAACTACTTACAACATAGACCGATGAATACCAGCAGGTTCCTGGCACCAAGGATGCCTCCAGATACTCTTCTGTCCACGTCCTGCCAGCAAGAGAAAGCTCCCGGTCTCCTCCTCGGACCTAGTTCTCTCAGGTCACTCCAGCCCCTTTCTCCACCCCATGGGCGTGGTCAGTGCCACAGATGTGGACAAAATGAATAACTCACTACAATTTCCTTTTTAGTCTAAAGAAAAGATGTAGGCTTTATACAAAACTATACACAAAACAGTGAATAACAAGTGTGCTCTAAAAAAAAGAAAATAGAGAACATACAAACTTAAGACCTATATATCTAGTCCTAGGTTAAAAGCATAAGGGAGTTTACAATAGAGTTGTCCTAAGCTGAAAAGCTTAAGTCTAGTACCTAATATATCTAACTAGGAAGAGAGAATAATAGTTGTCGTGGTTTAATCTTCGACCTCATCAAAGACCTGAGAAGGAAAATAACAATACCAGGGTAGACAGGAAGTGCAGATGGGCAACTTCCAAAAGGTGCAGCGAGGGCAGAAACAGCAAGCTACCTGGACAGTCACCAAAGGTATCACAGCAACATTGGTACAGCCAGTTTTGGCTAAGGCCTGGAGTATTTGACAGACCACAACAAAAGCATGGAGGTAGAAAGGCTGTCTTACCCTGACTTGGCAAGGTTCAGCAGTCTTCTATGTTTGTCTCCTGAAAGCACATAGTACCACATGTCCAAATCAGTGGTCGAGGTGGGGGCAGTTCCTTGCCCAAGAGGCCATTAGCTGAAGCGAGGATGGACTCCAGAAGGAGTGACAACAGTGTCCAAAATATTTTCAGGAAAATGCATGGTGCTGTGAGGAGCAACAGTGTCTCATGTCAACAGAGTACTAATATTAAAACATTTAAATACCATGTTCTTCAGGTCTATGAAGTGTTTAAAGATTAAGCATCTATGTCTGACTAATCTCATAGGTATAGAAAATATAGGTGAAGAATCTGTAATACTCAGGATCTTAGCTAAAAAAACTGATTGAAACTTCCCTGAGTAAAGTAGGAACAAATACCTAAGCCATATAACTATGTATTTATATATAATGTAAATCCCTAAAACAGAGATAGTATAGAAATATCTAGACCATAGGCAGCATGATAAAAAATATCCTAAATTGTGTCAATATACAAAATATCTTGAACATAAGTAAAACTATATGTACATAGAATATGATAAGGATACTGTGTGTAAACATCATAAATGAATGATTTTACACAATATGACAAAATATAATATATAATTTTTGCAGGAAGGGAATATAAACTTAATTTTACATAGGTTACCAATATAAGAATCTATAACAATGTAAGCTATATAATGTTAATATCTCACTATTACTAAAATACTCCACAAGAAGATAGGCTAATCTACTTATATCCCATCTAAACTATATTTTCCCAACCATACCCTATCCCTGTCTAAAAGAGATACCCAAGTCTAAGCATCACCTTCCATGCCCGACCCTAAGTAACTAAAACCAACCCTAAGAATATTATCCCTAAATGCCAAGAGTAGGAAAAGTGGGCACAATTAATTTAAGATTACTTCCTACTGAAATGGGAAAATGATTGCTCCATGGGATCCTTTAGAAAGAAAATTTTTAGCAACCAAATTTCTTGACAGAACTGGCTGTGACATGTGTAGCTAGTGACTGTGTGGCAGGAAATGCTTGACTGGAGTTCTATTTGAAATTCTGGCCAGGGTGTAATAAGAAGGTGCACCATTACAGCTAGCTATTTAGGAGTTGTCTCAAGCAAAATAGTCTCTAACTGGTATTAGGGTGATGCTTGTAGTCCAGATACATCAGATGAGTCAAGTGGAAATGACAAAGTGGATTCCCATCTTCTTTAGCGAGAGTTCAAAGATTGCTGTTAGGAATTGTTATTATTCCTTTTGGAAAACTCAAACATCAACATAAAATGTTCAAGTTTTAAGGTATGCATATAAAGAAAGGCAACAAAAAACATTAAAATGTATATGAGAAAATTAGGGTTGTGTGGTATACCAGTTTTGCGCTTTATGTTATAATACTCAAAAAACTGTTTCAATTTGCTGAAGTCATATGCTGAAGCATTGCCAGTTTTTATTTCTGCAGGTATGACCACAATGGCCATTTCCTCTAATAGCTGTGTGATAACAGAATCAGCCTTTTCAGAGCTCAGAGCAGTGGCCTATTGAAACCCTGAAAATGTATCTATAGTGTGGTGCACATATTTTAATTTCCAAATTCTGCAAAATGAAACACATCCATTTGCAATATTTCATTCCTATTTATACTTTTAGGGTTACTGCCTGATGGTAAAGGAGTTTGGTTATAGAATGAGCAAGTAGGACCATTTCCTTACTATTTCTTTAGTTTATTGCCAAGTGATAGAAAAATCTGTTTTTAAACCTTTGCTGTTCACGTGGTGTTTCTAATGAAACTCTGAAGCTTGTAGGACACTTCCTATTAACAACCGATCAATTTCATTATTGCCTTGTGCTAGAGGACCTGGAAGACCCCTATAGGATCTGATGTTTTATATATATATATATATATGTATATATATATATACATATATATATATATACATATATATATATATATGAGTCATATTTCTGATAGTATCTTGTAACTGTATAAACAATGAAGTTAATTATGTATCGTTGGGAATAAATTCTGCTGTGTAAATGTGTAAAACGACTCTGTGAATTGAGACTCAGTAGCTATATTGAGGGCTACTGTAAAATCCATAAGTACCATAACAATGGTGTACAATTCTGCCTTTTGTATAGAACTGACTTACCAGATTTTTTTGCATCAGTGTAGAATGTAGGAACTCAAGTGATAGGTGTTTTACTTACAGTGCATGCAAGGATCCAAATTGTTTTCTTTATGAATTAGATTCTTTCACTTTTGGAATAATTATTGCTAATCATTCCCAAAAGATTACTGCATGTTCTCTTCCAATATTCATTATCTTTCCTTAAGGAATAAATTTCTTCATTATTTAAAGGTAATATAATTTCTGCTGGGTCCTTTCCTGATAGTTGACGAAGTCTTAATTTAGCTTTTATAATCAAGGCAGAGATTTTTTTATATATGTTTTTAGTTTTTTATTCTGTTTATGTGGCAGAAATATGCATTCTAATATGGTATCTTCCCTCTGCATCAAAATCCCTGAAGGATATTCTCTAGATGGCAATATAGCCAGAATACAGTCTAGTTTTGGATTCACATGATCCACATGTGCTTCTAGATCCTGATTTCTACCTATTCCAATTCCTTTTCAGCTTTAGCTGATAGTATTCATGGACTATTCAAGTCTTTTTCCCCTTTTAAGGCCATTTTCAAGTTTTTCAAACCATGTCCTTCTATTCCAATAATGGTTTGCAGTTAGGAATCTCTCCTAGTAATTTTTGAAGATCATTAAGAGTCTGGTAATCCTGATCTGTACTTTTTGTGGTCTAATTTTCTGTGGCCCTATTTTATATCCTAAAGTTGATAGAATTTCCTTTTTGTATTTTTTGGGTGCAATTTGTAATCCCCTGGAAGGTAAAACTTCCTTTACTTTCTCAAATATTTTTTTCTAAAATTTCTACTTTAAAATCATCCAACAATATATCATCCATGTAATGGTAAACTATGGATTGTGGAAACTGTTTATAAGTTATTTCCAATGGTTTTGCACAAAATATTGGCACAGGGTAGGGCTGTTTAGCATTCCCTGTGGCAAAACCTTCCATTGATATCTCTTCACTGGTTGAGAATTATTGTAATTAGGTACCATGAAGGCAAACTTCTCTTTATCTTGTTCTTGTAAAGGTATAGTGAAGAAGCAGTCCTTTAAATCAATAATTATAATAGGCCATTCTTTAGGTATCAAAGATGTCAAGGACATTCCAGGCTGTAGAGAGCCCACTGGCTGGATAACTTTATGGATGGCTCTCAGGTCTGTAACAAATACAGGAGAGTTCCAGGGGCTGCTAAATTCCTCGATATGTCCAGTATTCAGCTGTTCCTAAACCAGGTTTTCTAAAGCCTCTAACTTCTCAGAGATTATAGGCCATTGCCCTACTAAGACAGGTTCATCTGTTAGCCATTTTAAGGGTAGGGCTTTTGGTTCCCCTGTTTGTTTGGCACTTTGTATTCTCTTTTTGTACAGCCTGGATAGTTTGTGTCTGTCTTGTATAATACTTTATAATATTTTTTCCACAATCCTGAAGTCGTTTATGGTTCCTATCTAAGATTGGAAGAATGGTAATCTGTGTATTTCATTGTTGTAATGGATCACAACTCCATAAATTTATTGCTATATCAGCCACATATGGTCTCAACTTTCCTTTCTGTCCTTCTGGTCCTACACATTCAATCCATCTCACCTGAGATGGAGTACCAATCCCTAAGAATTGAACATTTACCTCTTGCAGATGCCATCTTTGAGGCCAAGACTTATTAGTTATGATGGTTACATCAGCTCCCATGTCATAAATGTCTGTTATTTATCTTAACTATCAATCTAGGCCTTTGACTATTTATAAAGGTTTTCCAAAATATATGTCTTTTTATTTCATTCTGTCATGTTTGATTTAACTTCCATCACTGGTTTGTCATCCAAAGAGGTATGAGATTTTACAATAGGCACTGGATTTTCTAGTTGTCCTGTGGGAGGAAATTGTCCTCCACAGGGACTGGGAATGTTTGGACCACCTTTGACATGGAGGCCTTCAAGAGGCACCCCCCCCCAAGGAGTTTCCCGAGTGTAAAGGGTTTCCTTGCTTGTCTCTGGTCAATCTACATTCATTTGTCTAGTGTCAGCCTTTGCCACACCTTCTATATAACCCAGAAATCTGAGGCCTTCTGTTCAATTCATTCCTGGGAGTGTTACTTCTAGAGATGCTTTGCCTATGATTTCTTTTTAGATATCCTATCTTTGCACAGTTAAGACATCTGATATTTTGATATCTTTTCAAACCTTTGGAGATGGTTTCTCTTACCCAAGCTTCTATGTCACCATAGTTAAAACCTTTGTTATCTTGATGTCTTCTCAGACCTTTAAATATAGCTTCTCCTACCCAAGCTTCAGTGTTATTGTCATTATACTCAATGTTGGCTGTATATAGCACCCATTCATCCAAGGGTGATGATCTGGGTTTTAAAGGCCAAAGCACTTGACTGCATTGTGGATTTACATTTTCATGAACTAATGATTCTATGAGAATTCACCTAGAATCTGTGTCTACCACCTCTAATTGTACTGCTGTAGACAATCTTTCTAGAAATACACTAAAGCATTCTCTCAGTCCTTGCCTTATCTCAGTATATAATTCTATCCTCTCCCCTAGTTCATGAATCTTATCCCAACCATTCAAAGTTCTGTACTGCATAGAGACAGATGTGTTTATCATAGGCAGCTTGGGTTCTTGAGTCAGCATAAAGAGCCTCACTTAGAATTTTATCTTGGGGAGCTTTATAACTTTTCTTTAAGCCCTGAAGTTCAAGAGCTTTTGCTTCCTCTCTCCATAAAGCCCTCCATTCTAAGTGAGATGCGTTTTTAAGGACAGCTGATATTGATTAACCCCAATCCTTAGGGGTTACCTTGTTAATTCCTTGCCCATGATTCTATTAATTGCTTCACATATGGTGAGTGCATGCCATAAGAGATTACTGCTTCCTTTACACCTTTTAAATCTTTCATATTTATTGGTTCCCACTGATATGCAATGACACATTTTGGTTGTTTTCTCGTTGCAGGTTTCTCATTAATAGATACAGGGAAAGCTCTCCTGACCTTAAACAGTGTAGAAAATTTTAAGCATCTTTCATGCCCTGTTACCTGTAGTTCTTCCGATATATTAGATTGAAGGTCTACTAAGGCCTGAAATCTATTCACCACTGCTTCTTTGAGTGCCTGAACTTCTTTAATCATATAACTTTCTAGAGACTTCATTGCATCAGTCAGTTTCTTGCTTTCTCCAACTACGAATGATACCATGTTTTTAATAGTCTCATCCTTAGAAATTATCTGAATGGCATGTAAACAGCCTTCCAGAAACAATGTTCTATCTGCTAGCTTGACATTATCTTCAGACATGGAACAGATTCTATCTGCTAGTCTTTCCGTCTGAAGTTCCAGTTTTTTTTTTTTTTTAACCTTATCAATAGCTTTTTGAGACCAGAAAGGAGCTGTTTCTGCTAGCATGTTAATACAAGCATTGTGTCTGTTTTGGTTATTGAGGCATCGGACATGGAACAAATTCTGTTTTCTACTTGGTCATTTTTATGTTCCATGTTTTGTAATCGACCTTTCAGCTCTCTATTGCCATCTTCAATATTCTGATCTTTTTTTGCTAAGCATCCCATGTTTTGTGTTCTAATTTTATGCTCTCCATTGTCATTTTTGAGATTTTGAATCCTTGTTACTAACTCTTCTATGGTTTTTACAAGTTCCTAATTGTTTGCTCTAACCTCAAACCATATATTTAAGAATATAATATTAATGATGAAACCCATTGCTATTACCAAAAAAAAGTATATATTGGTTAAATCACGATTTTCTTCTGCTAAAATTCCTTCAATACATGAAGTAAAAACAATTCCTAAAGTCATGCATTGTAAGATTATGCGCCATAGGTATGAGACAATTGATCTCAGATATTATATCACCTTAAATTGCAAAGGATGTTGCAGTTACCTTAGGTGTAATTCTGCTGTCCTGGAACTTTGATGCTTTTAGTGCAGATCTCAACTTGTGGTAGTTACACCTGGAGGTATACCACCAAATATCATCTGGCAGCAGAGGATCCTTCTGATCCCAGTTCTGCCTGGAGGTGTACCACCAAATAGCATCCCAACAGATTATCCTTCCGATCCCAGCCCCTGTAGAATAGCTCTTAACAAACTAAGGCAAGCAAAAGCTTGTTAAATGAAGAAGTGAAACAAGCCTTGTGCAAATTGCAGGGACTGCAGGGCTAACAGTTGTTGCCTCTAACTGGTGTCACCAGGCCACGGGAAAACACAAGTTGGGCGGGTGCCTCAGGACTCTGTGCAAAAGCAATGTGAGGGAATGGGCAGGAGATGAGCAGTGGTTTCAGGGCCATAGTGGAGATAAAGGAGTTGTAGGGAAATGTCTCACAAGCTGTGGTGTATCTACCTGGTTAGGCAAGGAACCTGCCTGTCAAGGATGGTGGAGGAAGGGAATGGCATTTGCTGCCTGGGTGAAACCCAGGTCCTTTGAAAATCCTAATCCTACTTCTGACACCAGATATAGTGGTTTAATAAAGATCAGGAGAAACAAATAGGCTAAATAGAGTTTATTCAGGGAGAAATAACTTACAACATAGACAGATGAACACTAGCAGGTTCCTGGTCCTAGGGATGCCTCCAGATGCTCTCCTGTCCACATCGATACAGCAAGAGAGCTCTCCCGGGCTCTTCCTCAGACCTAGTTCCCCCAAGTCACTTCCGCCTCTGTTTCCACTCCCAATGGCCGTGGTCAATGCCACAGATGCAGACACTACAGTGAGTGTTAGTGCTCAGGTCCTTATCTGTTTCATTCAAGCCAAGAGCCCAGTCTTGCAGATAGGACTAGCCAGAGATATTCCTGCATCAAATAACACAGTAAAGGATCTCATAAACAGACACTTGGTGATTCTCAAGACGCTCAAGGCAATATTCAAGATTAACTATAACAACATCAGTCTGGTTATAGGATGGACAGTTCAGGCTCCAAATCCACTACTACTAAGAGTCTGGGTTACAGAAAAGGAGGTAAAAGAATTGTAGGATTCAGAGGGGTGAAGGAGAGTGGAATACCAATTTACTCTGTTGACTCTTAACAGTGAGGACAGGGTCTGTCTCTGATTCTTCTGTTTTATCACCTTGCCCAATCTTAATACATGTAAAAGTGCTTAGTCTTGCTGCAACTTTATATGCCATGTTTTGTTGATACTCATGGGAGACATGCCCTTTTCTAATGAGAAACAGAGAAGGAGTGAATTGGGTGAGAAAAAGAGCAGGAGTGGAGGAGGGAGGGTAGAAGGACTGGGACAAAAAGAGGGAGAAGAAACTGTGAACAGAATATCAAATAAATAAATAAATAAATAAATAAATAAATAAATAAATAAATAGATTTGTGAAAATAAGTTCTACCCTGGAATAAGGTGGCAATAAGAACATTTTACAGAGCATAAATTCTGATCAGGTATACAACTTCATTTGCATTGCTTGGTTCCGTGTGTATTCACACAGTATCTCAATGTTTTAAAAACTGGATTAAAAATATAATAAACATGAAAATATCATGTGTATTTTTAAAAAGGGCTAAAGATCACATCCAACAAGTCATACATTTCAATTGTTTGATCAGGAATTCATGTGACTTGCCCTTCCTAAAATAAATATATTTGTCCATGGTCTTCTGCTACAAATATGAAATGGAAGATTTCAGGCTGTTCCTTACAATTTAACTTCACATGCCAAAGTTTAGATTAAAAGTGGGTACATAAGTAAAAGGCAAGAAATTGCCACCATATCTAGGGAGGCCTTAACTATTTTCTTTTTAGAGACAATTTACTCATTACATTTTAGGATTATTTAAAAATCCTCTCCTACATGAGTGTACACAGCACAATTACACCAAGGAATATAATTTTTCCAAGTTAGTACAATTTATTGCACACCATTATAAGCTCACTAAAGGGGAATGGTAACTCAAGGCCATTTTCTCACCACAGGATCATGATCTCACAAATGTGCTGCTGATATACACAAATGACTTAACTATTTTTAACACTGACAAGTAAGTCTGGAGTAGAGAAGGGAATAAGAAGTGAATTAAGGTCAGAATTCTACTGCCTTGTGACCTTCAGCTACAAGGTTTCCGTCTACATATATTTTGTGCATGCTTTTCTTTTTTCCTATTTCTCTTTAGTTACTTGAGGTAGGTAATTTATTTCCATTTCATTGGAGTTAAAAACAACAATGACAGCAACACATCCATGAGAAATACAATTACTATTCTAAGAAATTTGAACTTTTGAAATGTTAAGTAACTTTTCTTCTAAAACAATACTACTTTTTAAAACTTCTTTTTAGATTTATTTATTTTATATGTATACCTGCTTTGCCTACATATATGTAGGTGGACCATATTGTGCCTGGCTCCTATGTATGATGTTAGAAAACCTGGAACTAAAGTTATAAGTTATTATAAACTACTGTAAGTGCTGGGAAGCAACCTCAGATCTTCTGAAAGAGAAACAAGTCCTCCTTAAACAGTGAGCCCATCTTCAGCAGCTCAAATGACACTATTATTTAATTCTACAACCACATTTTTCAGAAAGCATTAAAAAGTATGATATATAGTAATATCTATCAACTGAGTCCTTCTTATTTACTTATAGTAACAGAAATGAGGAATTGATCAGAAAATGTCTAAATTAAAACATGTTGCAAAGTATTTATGTATTCCTCTATGGTATATATAAATCACTCTGATCAGAGTGTGTCTAAAATGGATCAAATAAAAAATAAAATATGGCAGACCCAACAAACTGTTTCAAGCAAGAACCCTGGAAAAGTTAGAATTCACTTTTTTTTTTTTTTTTTTTTTGCTGCAGAAAGACAGCCCACCATCTCTGCCTGATGCCAAACAATACGCAAATAAAGATTCGACTATTGGTTTTATTTATCATTTGTTCCTGCTCCACCTTCTTCTTTACTATGTTTGACTCCTTTTCTGAACTAGTAAGAGGAAATGTAGAAGTACAATGGACTTGGCATTTAGCTTTTCTCTTACAAGTACACAATGGAAGCACAAAGAACACACACACACACACACACACACACTACATATCAGTAAAATTGATGGAGTGTTACTTTCCTCAGGAAACAATTGGTGTGATAAGTTTTTAATATACCAATTTCAGGAAAGAAGAAAAGATAGAAAAAAATGTAAAGATCCAAGAACATTCATAGCATATAGGATTTGCATTTGTTTGGGGACAAAATACAAGAGTGGGGTGTGTTTTAATACACATTGTTGACCTTTTGAGGACAGCCTCAAATCCCCTGAACACTGAGGAGTCAGTGACAGGATGCAGTCACCCAAAGTTAATTTAGACCCCTATTAATAGATGACTGTCAAAATTAGACTCTTTCATTGGGAAATGACACGATGACAGCTGAAATGATGTTTGATGACTCTTGAGAAAATCCCAGGCTCAAGGTGGAATCTGGCAGGTGTGTGAGCACATGTCGCTGCATAAAAATTCATCATACCCTTAAAGTGCCCTCATAATCAAAAGTTCAAATTTTGAACACTTTCTTTAATTCATGTACTGTGTTTATACCAAGAAGTTGCTCTTAATACATTCTGGAAGAAAGGGCCACAAGAGACATTTAACATCATTCAAATCAGTCACAATGGTAAAACTGATTGACACATATTAATAAATATTACATGGAGTCTGTTAATGTGGGTGGCTGTTAACCTTCCTAAATAGGTTGGGTAATGTGATAAGAAGCAGTGTCAGAGTTTTGAATATTTTTATAGAAAAATAATAAAACTAATTAAACTTGCATAGCAATAATGTTCACACCACTAGGCTACCTCTCTTGTTTCCACTTGGTCTGTAAATAACTTCTATAAATGATTAGCTAATGCTATACTTTTGCCTGAAAACAGGATTAAATACAAAATTTTTTCTATGCAATATTTATAAAAGAAACATAAAGCCACAACCCATGTGACATAATCAAATGACAAAAATAACATGAATTGATAGAGAAATAGAAGTAAAATTCTTAGATTTCGATTTTATTATATTGAACTATTTTTTTCAGTTATTCTAAATGGAGATGACAGAATGAGAGAGTTTTTGTAACTTAATTTTGAATGAGCAAATAAATGTAGGGTGAGCATCTGAAAGTTCATTCAGTTGTTGTTACCAACAGAACAACGCACAGTCTATTAACAGTCTAAATTGCTTAATGCTAAGGGATTTTTTTTTGTCATAACTATCATGCCACTGTCAGGAGAGCTAAGGCAACATACAACAAATTCCTCACTGTTCTGAAGGTTAATTTTACATGTTGACATTCTTGTTTATTTTTATATGGCTAACTGGTTGCCTTAAGGTGTCCTAGTTTAATATCCCATTTTTTTTTTTTTTACATATCGATCCAAGTTCCCTCTCCCTCCCTCCCTCCTTCCCTCCCTCTTTCCCTCTCTCCCCCATCACATGCACCCCTGTCACCCTGCCACCCCCACCCCACTCCACATGTACGGTTATGCCATCCAACAGGGGTCATGTCATTTGAAGTAGAGATTAGGACTTCTCTCCTATCTCTAGGTTAAGGGGTGGTATCTAGAAGAGGTATTATTCATAATTTCCTTTTTCTTCATAGCTGAATATTATTTCATTGTGTAAATGTACCACATGTTCATTATCCGCTCAAAAGTTTACAAATATGTAAGCCGTTTCTGCCCCTATGTCTAATTGTGAATAGAGTATCAATAAGCATGGGTGAGCAAGTATCTCTGCAGGAGAATGTCAAGACCTGTATTAATATGGTCATGATTGGTCTAGCTGAATTATATAATAGATGTATTAATGGTTTCCATAGTGAATTTAACAGTTACACTCTAACAAACTGTAAATTAGTAGTCCCCCTTCCCTAAATCCGTGTCAGTGTTTGAGAATTTAGTACTGTTATTCTACTAAATTAGTAATAAGCACAGCACATCTCTCAATTCACATCCATTAAGCTTTGTTTTTTAGTAGATGATTGATGATACAGAATCCCAAAACTGGTAAATGCATAGAAAACAAAAATTAAAAAGAGATCAACTATGGATGGGACATCTATATTGAACTACCTCCCCCCAAATAATGTTCAAAGATCATTGTGGAAAGGGGTTAAGAAAAAGTAATAGAGCCAGAGATACTAGAAATGTGACAAGGTAGGATTTGTTGGGCATGGGAGGGTCATTACACAGGCAAAATCACAGTGGATGTGACTGCATGTCAAGCCAACCAAAATCCAAGCATGTATGGGGAAGGGGTTCATTAAGCCCCACATTAGCTGAGGAGCTATTTATAATTGACAGCTGATGGGGAAATCAATTTATTCAAGGATGCAACCCCTAGAGGACTAACTATGTTCCAGTAGATGGTCCTGCATATATGAACAAACAGATAATACTAAGTGGATTCAATGAGTTTAGTAAACAGAGCATATCACATCAAACTGGAAGGGAGAAGTGTTGAGACACATAGGCTAAGAAACTTAATAAGAGTGAACTATTATAAAAATTAAAACAGAAACTATAAAGGTATACAAATAAAGAAAGTGGTAATTGCAACTGATAAGGTGAGAGGTGAGGGCATGACACTTTTTGTTCATTCCTATAGTGAAGAACTCTGAAATTACTGTTTCTTATTATTAGAATGAACCAACATATAACCTAACCTATAGTAGTGAGATTCCCCACACAACTCACTGTATGCTTACACATTGTTTAAAAATCCAAAGATAAGTAGATACAGAGTGATAGTCTCCTGGGATTTAGGGTAAAATCTTTATATATATATGTATATATATATATATATATATATACATATATATATATAGTGTGTATTATTTTTACTTATTTTACATATGGATCCCAGTTCCCTCTCCTTAATTGTAAGTATGTTTACAATGTATTTTGATCATGTTAATCCACTCTGTCCCTCCAATTCTCCTGGGATTTAATATCATACAATATACACCCCTAGTTCAATGTCCTCTCTCCTTTTTTATACTTTTATAATTCCAATTATTGAAAATATGCGTTTATTTTGTATAATATGCATTACTTAAAAAGAAAGAAAAGTGTCAATTGAGGTTATGACTCCTTGATGAAAAGTGAACTCATTTAAAGTGTCTTTATTTTTCCCCAAAGCTTAAAGTATTTTGAAATATTCACTTCAAGTTTTAAACTATGGAAAGTGCCTTCAGTAATTTGGACTGAGTTGACCAAAGCACTGACATTTCAAAATGGTGCTTAGATGGTTCTATAGCCTGAAACTTTAAAAAGAAAATATCAGTTTTAGGCTTGCTGCTGTTTCAGAATTGCAATTAAACATGCCATATGTTGGCTAATCTGCAAATAATACATCTGTGATCTTTTGTGGAATTTCCCTCCTCCAGATTTCTATTCCAAGCTCCATGTAGTTTAGGAGCAATTCCTGAACTATTGCTCACTGCTTCCATGAGCGAGATGTTTAGAAGAAATCTATGCATCATGGGGTGCATATATTTTGCATGCAAACATCAGATTCTAGGACAGGAGAACACAGGAATTTTTTTATTGTTATTTTACCAAAAGGTAAATGTTAGTCATTATTTGCATGCCTACACCCACTAAATAGTTCTTACAAAAATAACCACAATTTTAAACTCACATGTGTTATAAAGTTGGAAAGAACCCATATGCATATACATACATATATACTCTGTCTCTGTCTTTCTCACTCTCTCTCTCTCTCTCTCTCTCTCTCTCTCTCTCTCTCTCTCACTCTCACTCACACACACACACACACACACACACACACACACACACACTATTATATAAAACCATAAACTGTATGGAAGAATAAAATAGAAATACAGGGGGAAAATGAGAGTTAGGTAAGTTAGGAGACACTCGAGAAAATATTCTGTTCTTTTTCTCTCATTTTGACAAGATTTTCAGGTTCCAGAACACTGCATGACCTTCACCTGCTTTCACCTTCACACACAGTTGTTTTTGCCACCCTTGGCCTTCCTGTATTCACAGAAAATTGAAGAGTTTCCTTTCCCTAGCTTGAAGGCATCCAGTAACAAGGACAGTACTTGAATGTACTTACTGTTCTTTTAAGCTGTACCCAAAGAAGATTACAATTTTATAAACTCCTACCTTTCCATTATTTTTTTTCTGTGCCCAACAGTATATGTGAAAACTATGGCTCTTGTCATCAGAATACATGGCTTAGATGCTGAAAAATCTTAATAGAATAAGAATGGGTTTTGGGTAAGAGCAACTGGACTGTTAAGGGAAGGATGAACCTCTTTATGACTAGAAATTAAAGCAATGTATTAGGAAGTTCACCAGGCAGTTTCTGCTTTGGACTCCAGATTATGAGAAAGACTTGAATCCTATTTTCATTACTATTCAGCTGTAAATCATGTTGCAAAGAATCACAGTTCTAAGACACTGAACGACAAAGCCCACAGTTTTTTAGGAATGTGGTCGTATTTCATAGGTATGCAACATTACTTGTGGTATTTTCATGATACTAAATTAAAATATTTCAATTTAGAGTATAGCAATTGTTCTTTATAATAACACGTAGGGATACCTTTTTCCATCAACTACCTTTCTGTCTGTAGAACTTTTACAATATTTCCTCTATTTAGATTGGAATGATGTATAACATTGATAGAACAAAGATTAAAGCCAAAAGTAAGGCTTTAAATGACTCAGAGCATTTTAGAACATAAAGTATAATGAAAAATCTCAGAGTTTGTATTAGCTTGTTCCTTTAGAATTCAGTAGGTTGAGCCTTGAACGTAAAAGTTTAATACCATAAAAATGTTTGAAAGTAAACAAGACAAAAAAACAGCTGTTTTAATCTATGTGTGAGGCATAGTAGACAATTAAACCCACTGGAATAAAAAGACCCAGTTATGGTTTGGTGGGACCCTGGCTCTGAGCAAAGAAACACAGTCTTGAAATTAATAAGCAAAAGCTGTTCAAGGAACCAGCAGGAGTAAGAGCATCCACACATCACATTTCAGTGAATTTCACCTATAAGTATGTTATAGTCCATCTGAGTAGAGCAAACAAACATTAACAAAGCTGTCTAAGCTGAGATTTCTATTGCTGTGAAGTGACACCATGACCAGAGCAAGTCTTGTAAGTGATAACATTTAACTGTGCTGGCTCATTTGCACTTCAGAGGTTATTGTGATGATGGGAAGTATGGTAGTATATAGGAAATCATGGTGCTGGAGCTGAGAGTCCTTATATCTTGCTTCTAAGGCATCAGGAAGTGAACTGTCTCACTGGGAGTGGCTTGAGCATATATGAGACCTCAAAACCCACCTTCAAAGAGACACACTTCCTCCAACAAGCCCACACATACTCCTACAAAGCCACAATTTCTAATAGTGCTATTCCCTTAACATTCCATCATCTTTCAAACCACCATAAGGGCCATTAGGAAGGAGTTACTGTCTGTCAAAAGCATATATTAGCCTCATTGTCAACAAAATGTCTCTGCTTGGCAATGGTCCAGAACACACTAATACAGCAAAAATCAAACAAAGCATCCCAACAAAACCATCTTTTTCATTAAAATCAAAGAAAATGGTGGTTACCTAACATCAAAGGTGGAGGCCTTCAAGAACAGAAAACTCCAGTTACACACATACATAGAGAGATAGAGACAGAAAAAGAGATAGAGAGAGGGGGACACACACACAGAGAAGACTCTAAAGAAATGAGTGGTTACTTGAAATCACTCTTTAGAGTAGTAGATAGCTGTCAGCCAGGAAAATATTTGCCTGTTCTTTCTGGAAATATTTGATCATTTGGAAGATTCTTTGGGGTGTCAAATACTGCAGGAAGGAAAGCTACTGGCAGCTAGTAGATACACACCATTTAAAATTCTATACAATCTGTAATTTATATGAGATCCTTATTATAACAAAGACTGGTATAGGAGACTGAAAATTCTCTGTCCAACATGGTTCCACATGAAACAGCTTTTGGTAAATTGATTTTGTAATCATGAAACAACTGAGAATGAACAATATATTTTATTCATTTTGTTTTAAAAATTAAGCTTAAAGGAAAGAGAAGAATATGTGAATAATATTTCTCTAGTAATTTTCTTTAATTCTTTATTAGTAGTACTACGACAATCAGGGCTACAGAGATAGCTCAACAGGTAAAGTGCATGGTGTGCAACCATACAGCTCAATTCCCCAGTGACAATATAAAAATATATATATAATAGCCTAAAGCTAAAGTACTAGTACAGATGAATATGTGGTTTCATTAGTTAGCAAACTATTTGAAACAGTAAGCCTCAGGTTTAATGAAAGATCCTACCTCAAATAAGAAATGTTGAGAACAATACAGGAAAATACCCATCCTCTTGTCTTCATAGGTACATGCACAGGCATATGCGCGCATGCACACACACACACATATACACTCACACACAAACACACACACACACACACACACACAGAGAGAGAGAGAATGATGCACATATACATAAATAATCATACTGTTTTATCATAATGAAAATATAACATTTATGAAGGAAGTGTTATTTTTATGTATTACCATAAAGTGCTTATTGTGGAGTTAGAGATTACCTGCAGAATTTAGAGTTTGAAAACCAAGATTTATTTTCTTACTATTTCACTTGCTGAGAGAGGAGCTGACTGTGACTCCTGGTCTTTGGTGATATTGCAGAGACTTTGTCAGGCAGAAAAACAGACATATTGAGACTTAACTGTGTGTAAAGGATCCACTTCGAATCTGAGTTGTGCAATTTCCAAGCTTATTGTTTTACAGCTATGAATGAATCATCCAGGATTCAATTTATCAGGGAAATTCATCCTACGAAAGAAGGAGATAGAAGGAAAAGAAATATTTTTGAAGTTGAATTTAGTTCAAAGTGAGCCAACTTTCTGGACTATTTCCTCTCACAGTACATTGGCAGTAAGTGCATCATATGGTCACACCAAGTGCAAAACAGATGGGGATACAGTCGTTTATTCTCTAAGTAGCATGTTCAAACTTTGCAAAATCCTGATACCAAAATGGAAGAGAATATTGGACAGACTACTAAGAATATAGTCATTTTGCTTCACTGAATTATAACAGTAATGCAGTCTTATTAAAAAACAGTATGAGCTGTAAACAATAATAAACATTATAAATTTGTATGGAGTGGCAACTCCAATCTCATTATCCCCAAGAAAAACATATGTAACATCACCTTGTGTTGTATCCCCTTACTTTCCACAGTATAGATTTTTGAGATGTTAAATTTAATTGGAGGGCATTCAGTAGACTTGCAACAGAAAATAAAGACAGTTAAGTCTGACCTGCCTTTAAGAATGTTTCAGGATTGAAGACAAGAAAGCAAGACTAGTTATGACACAGGATATTGAGAACACAATGGTTAATGATACCCTAAAGGGCCTTACAAGTAAATAGGATTGTTTAATTCAGGAAGCAGGGCATCTTAGGCACTTTCCACAGTGTACATTTGAACATCTATTTTGGTAACTTAAATTGGAAGTTTAGGAATGTTCTGTGAAAAGACTAAAACAAGAAGGTTGCTTTATTTATCATGATGATGACAATCCAGTCATGAGGTTCTGTGCTCCTTGGGGGCAGTGCATTCAGTGTGAGATGGGAAGGAGAGAGGAAAAAGAAAGCATTTTTTTTTAAAGTAAGAACATAAGTGATAGAATTTAATGTAAATAAACCATTGTAACTCTGACTTATTTGTGTCTACTATAAAAGTACATGTAATAGTATAATTGAGAGTGAAAGATGAAACATAAGAAGTATTTAACATAATATGAGGATTACAAAACGGTAAAAGACCTGAGCTAAGATCATCACTACAAGTGTGTATTTCAGAGATAAAAGTCTGAAGAGCTAACTTGCTAGAGACCAGGGGACTCACTAACCATAAATTGAAAGTACCAGAAAGTGAGGAAAAAGCAACGACTAGCAAAAAAAAAAAAAAGATTTATTTCTCTTATTTCTCAGTAGATATTTTTTATTTATTTTCAGTAGATAGCCAGAAGAGGACAGAGATTTCAAGGATTCTTCAGTCATTGTAATTTGGGAAATGTGAAGAACCCAGTGGCCATGCATGTTACTAGAGCTTCATTCACACTGGGCAAAGCTGTGTTTATTTATTTTTATAGTTTTGCTTTGTGATGTTTTAATCCATTATGTCTGCCAAAGAAGCAGTGTGATGATGGAGGCCACTCCTGCAAAGCAACAGAAAATTTAGGACACTTAGTATCACATGCTGCTGAAAAGGGGTGAGAAAAAAGATAATTAGTACAAATATATTCTTTAACTTGACCAGAACATTGGCTATGAATTTGGAGATGCTGTTGAGATACCAGCATTTCCAAAAATTTATAAGTATAAAATTTCCTTTATCACATAACAGATGGCTATGGTCTTTTGGAGGGTGTTGAAAATAATTGTGCAAACTATAAGCAAATGTGTAGAAATTATTTTCCCAACAATACAGTTTTGAGTAGTGAAATTTTGGAGGTCCTAACTTATACTTTAGACCATAACTTATTGCAAAATCAGAATTTGAACTAAGTTTTAGAAGTGACACTGAAGCACTGACAGATCTGGCCTTCTTCAGTATTTGGAGAACAATACATGCAATATGATTCTGTCCTGCTTAGACATAATCATAATGCATCTTCCTCTAAACTGCGTTCACTGGAGTTTTGCAAAGATAAGTTTTAGCCTTAATTCTGAAAAAGGAAAACAATTTGGTAATTCCATCATAGATTTGGGGAAGGAAAATTAAATAAAATCATACCTAAAAGTTATAGCACAGATGATAATTTTCTTGTATTTGGCAAGAACTAACCAAACTAAACAGTATCTACTATGATTCACATTAGATATTTTGCAAGTATTATATCAAGTATTCAACAGTCCTAGGAAATATGATATAAAATTTTCCTTAAACCAGTAAACTCAAAATCCCATCACAACTACTTGAAACTGGTTCTAACACAACTATAGAGGCCCAAAATAAGTGCCCATTCAGCATGAAATGTATGTTAATTTTAGCTAATCAATTTCCTATTATCTTCATAATTTCGAATTTAAGTATAAGTTCTAAGGAAGTAATTGCTTAAGGTCTCATGAAGAAATGTTGATTTTATGAAACTTGTGTAACTCTTAAGAAAAACATATAGTTCCAAGTTAATAAGTGTTTATCCAGCATTTGTTATATATAGCATTGGTTGAGAAACAGTGTAATAAGTCAGAAACACCAAATTAACCAAGTCTCAAGATATAATGTGTTCAACTATTGGTAGTGTTTTAACACAATGTGTAACTTCATTCACATATAGTTATCTTTCACTTGCTGCCATTATCCAAAGTACTAAACTCCCTATTCAGTTTAGGTTCATTTCCATCTCCAAACATGCAGAAGGAGATAGCTGAAGGACCTGTCCCTCAGCATTCATTGCAATAGGGAAAAGAAAGGAAGGAAGGGAGGGAGGAAGGGAGGGAGGGAGGGAGGGAGGGAGGGAGGGAGGGAGGGAGGGAGGGAGGGAGGGAGGGAGGAAGGAAGGAAGGAAGGAAGGAAGGAAGGAAGAAAGAAAGAAAGAAAGAAAGAAAGAAAGAAAGAAAGAAAGAAAGAAGAAAAAAGAAAAAAACGAATGCCTAAATATTCAGGAAAATGTTCATAGTGGTATGGCAGTTGTGGAACAACTCACTGTGGAGTAGTTTGGAGCAGGTTGAAGTTTAAGTACATTTATATGTTCAGTTCCAGGAAGACTATTGTTGAAAAAAGAAAGTTTCAGAAAAAAGAATAGTAGCACTGGCATTACAAAACAAACAAGCAAACATGCATGAACAAACAAACAAACAAAAACAAAAAAAACAGAGAAATTTATTTCTAGCTCTCCCAGTTTTCAAAAGAAGAAATTCTACATAGTGATATTTAATAACATCCAAGGGTGATGGTTATCTCAAACACAAATTTAGTTCACATCTTTAAACTGTACCCTACTATTCCATATGTAAAAAAAAATCTGAGGTTATCAAAATCAGTAGTTTATTCCATGTAAACATAAGTGCTACTGAGGAAATGAATTAACATATTGGACTTGCTCTTTCCCACCATATTAAAAAAAATTAAAAAGTGATTTCTGATTAGTTGTTTAGGCTCATGTCTATAATTCCAGTATTCATGATGTGGATGCATGTGTATTACTATGATTTTTTTATTTCATTATAAGTCATTTTATTTTACATATCAATACTGGTTCCCTATCTCCCATCCTCCCCTGCGCTAAACCGAGTCCCCCATCCCATTCCTCATCCACTCCCCAGGGAGGATGAGGCCTTCTGTAAGAGATTATCAAAATCTTTCAAGTTATGTGGGGTAGGTCCTAGGCTATCCCTCATGTAACTGGGCTAAAAGAGTATAGGGAATGGGCTCCCAAAGTCTGTTTGTGCACTAAATACAGCTTCTGCTACATTTTCAGATCCTGTTTCAAGATAGATTGATGATAGGTAGATAGATGATAGATAGATAGATAGATTGATAGATAGATAGATAGATAGATAGATAGATAGATAGATTATAGACAATCAGACTGATAGACAGACTGATAGATGGATAGATAGATAGATGATATATTGGATAGATAAATGATAAATAGGATAGATAAATGATAGGTAGATGATAATATTGATAGGTAAATAATAGATAGGATATATAGATAAATGATAGGATAGATAGATGAATGAAACATAGACAATAGATAGATAGATGATAGATAGATAGATAGATAGATAGATAGATAGATAGATAGATAGATATTAGATAGACAGAGAGATGAAATTTATTTGCTCCTAAACACCAAGTTAAATAAAGACACTGGGGCAGAGGAAGAGGCTCATTTATTTGTGCTTACCTAACATGCATGCATGAATCCCCAATATTGTTCCCCAATATCACATGAATCAGGCAGGGGGATTTATTACTATGACGCCAATGCTGAAAGACTGAGGAAGGAGGATCAGAAGTCCTAGATCATCCTTAATAGCATGAGTTTGGGGCATGTTCTGGGTGAAACCCTGTCTCTAGATAAGCAATTATATAAGCACAGAATCAAAGTAAAGAGTAAGAAATCAAATAAAATAAATAAATAAATAAATTTAAGGTCATTTTCTGTGTGATTGAGACTCAAAACTTAACTTCAACAGATTTCTGAATGTTAAGAAAAGTTCCTGATACAAAGGATGACCTACTGGGAATCATTTTATGGGGGCATCAAACACTTAACACAGGACCTGACTAGGGAAGACTGAAACCACCTTAGAAAGAAGTAGATAAAATTATTGGACAAATGCATTTACTGTCCTGATATGTTTTTAGAGTTTCTGACTTCTCTTGAAACAGAGATGCATTTCAAAGGGTGCAACTACTACCTGTAGTTGTGGTTGGGATTTACATCTCAGTTTAACTCAATGTATAGATTAGTTTCAGTCACTAGTTTGTCTTCTTGCAGTACCAGAGGTTCAATATAAAGGAATGAATGAAGGGGAACAGCTCTCTGACCAAAGCTGATGGGAGCCTGGAATGGAAAACCTAGTGTGCTCTCATCTGACTTTCTACATGCATCATTTGTTACTAGTTTCTGTGGCCTTCACATTGGACCAATTATCCCCAAATGCTAGCTTGGTTTAGGATAAAACTAGTGGACTAAACAGTAGTATATTGGCTTTGAGGACACCTAGTAAAATTCCTTCTCTATCTCCCTTCTACAATTTACAGTAAGGATACAGAAAATAAATTTATTCAAATAAAATTAATTGATTAGTTAGTTATGACATACTGCTTTTTTCTGACTCTAAACATTCCTTCTAATTATGCTATTTGGTTTTGTTTGTTTGTTTTTGTTGTCTGTCTCTTAGGCCGATCTTGTGACAGAGCACCCTTATTTCATCAAAGTAACTGAGAGCAGCTTTTACTTTACTCATCTGACTCCCAGAGCTACATTTTATGCAACAGTCCTGTTCCCATTTAGTAATTGCCTGAGAAGGCAAGAGGGATTTTGTCTAATTCTTGAGTGATAAAATGGATTGTTCCGTTTGGTTCTAACACAGTCCTGTAGTGACTCATGAGGGCAAGACATTTTGAACTTCATCTGGCATTCCCTTACTTCTGCTTGTTTTCTTTTCTCTTTTACTTGGGCACAAGTGAGGATGTGAAGCTATAGCCCTCGGAGACCTTGATGTGCCCCTGCAATGAGTCATTCACAGGTAGGGATGTGGAGACATAGTGTCTGCAAAACACTATCAAGGAGCCAACTTCCTGAATGGAACCACAAATTTTCTTCATAAAAATTGAACTCAAGCTTAGGCAGGGACCTCACCCCTAACATTGGCACAGCAGTCACAGAAGGAGACCCCCCAGTCTCATAAGTCTAGTTTTTAAAGGCAATGTTCACAGAATAGGGTTAGGAGTCCGGTTTGAAGTTGATTGGCTGCAGAGTTCAGGGGCAAGGGGACTTTGCAGGGGTTTATCTCTTGTACAATTTGTGCCCATAAAAGTTGTTTCAAATTTTCAGGTTGACTGTCCTAGGTCCAGGGTCGTTGGCTCCTCTTTTTGCCAGTCAGCTTTTCCAGGGGATGCTGTTAGTCATCTGCATGGGTCATGGGATTAGGTTCTCACGTAGTGCTGGTTTTGGCCCTTTTTCTCCAGGATGGTTCTGGTTTGGCCTCTCAGTAGTGCAAATAGCCATACATAATTATCTTCAGATGAGGACTGTCTCTTAGTGGAAAAACAGGCATCAATGCATTAATGACTTGAAAATGTCTTAATATACAATGGAGTTATTGACCCAAAGGCTTTGCTGCAGACCCTATTGCAGTGGAGATTTAAGACAGAGTCTGGAAGAGGAGAAATAGGCCTGTGAAAATTTAAGAGAAGACAATTATGAGCAGTAGTAAGCATAGCAAGAAACTGTCTTTAGTTGTTTAAGGAACCAACAAACAAAAAAGTTATTTGACCTGAAATATGTACAATGCTTTCAATAAACTTTCAGACGAAATCTACCTGTTCAAATGAAGCAAACAATGATAGATTATTTCATGATACTACAGGAGATATAGAAGACCTTAGCTGATAGTATAATATAGTACAATATGATACAGTAAACATTGCCATAATAAATACACATATGGAGATACATATGTAATAAGCTGACTTTGACATTTTGCTTCATATTGTAAAAAGTGACATAGCTGGAAAATATGACAGAATAAAAGACTAAATAATCAGAACATCCCAGAACAATAGAAGCACCTCAGTTCCTGACTTCAGGCACAGTATCAACACAAGACCGGTAGAACTGTTGGGAGCATAACATGAAGGTCCTTTCGTATACTGATCTCCAGGAAAAGCAGCAATCTTAACTACACAGTATTATCTGCTCAAAGTAATGGATATAAAATATGTTCTTCCATTTGCCAGAAATTAAGAGTCTGGTGATCTGCATTATCTGTTGAGTCAGCACATATCAAGCTCCTACACCCAAGACCAGAGGTGGCTAGTAATCTAAATGGCCTTTACATTACCTGTATAGAAAGGGGCTTTCCTTAATGCCCTCAACCAAGACCAGATTTGTTAAATAGCCCAAATGACTTATATGATAGCTGTATGACTAAGTCTATCCCAGATACTACCCTAGTCCCTTAAGCTAATACAAGTAGCCTATTTTCAGAATCCATCCTCTTCAGAAAAATAACATGTACTCTGAATTCAGTTTCAATGTAATTAGGCTTTCTTATGCACCAGGAATTGTATTACACCAGGAAAATTTCCAGGTTCCACTATTTTTAAAATATACTGGCAACAAACTTCATGCTATTAGACTCTCTGAATTTTGACACAGGTTCATGAAGTCATTCCCACCTCTTCCTAGTTTGTTTTCGTGCCTCCTGTAGCCACCTGCAGGGCCTCCCTCATACACCAGTTTCCATTGGTAGAATAAGTGATCCCAAAATAAGACCATGCATACAATCATTTATAAAGGCACCATAAACCTACATTAGATTAAAAAGACAGTTTCTTTAACGACTAGTGCTGGGAAAATTGAAGATCATACACACAAAATTAGGATTGTATTCCTTTCTTTAACCCTGTATGAAAGTCAACTCCAAATGGATCAAAGTTCTGAACATAAGACAAGGACTTTGAAGCTAATAGGGCAAAAAATAGAGAAAATACTCCTAGATTTGATAACAAACAATGACTTTCTAATAGGATAGCTCAGGCTATGTTAACAAGAATAGACAAATGGGATCTCATTGTATTGAAAAGCTTCTGAATAAGAAACTATCAACACAGTGAAGAAACAGGCTACAGGATGTGGGAAAGCTTTGTCAACTGTTCATTAGGCAGAATATTGATAACAGGAATATATAAGAAATTAAAAAGTTAAAATAACAAAAGAGCAAATAAATATCACTAAATTTGTATCTGAATTGCATATTCAAATGAATAAGTACAATTAATCAATATAGAAAACACCATTTAAAATCTTTAGCTATCAGATACATGCATATAAGAACTAACAACAAATTTTGGTGAGAGTGTAGGGAAAAATAACCTATTCACTGCTTTTGTGACTTCGATCTAGTTCAACGACTGCAAATGCAAATCCATAGGATGTCCTCAAATCATGGAATACAGAACTTCCATTTAACTTTATATGTTTTAAATCATCTCTAGATACTTATAATATATAATGCAATAGAAATGTTACATAGATATTTGTATTATATTCTTTAAGAAATAATGACAATAAATAATCTGTATATATCAACTATGTGTTTTGTTTTCAAACACCTTTCTCATATAGTTTATTAAATCTGTGTACCAGGAACTCTTGAGTACATAGGGAGTGCATTGTTTTTCCATTTTTGTAACTAATGAAAGACATATTCAGTAAATACATTGAATGCCATTTTTAATATGAGTTTTCACTAGTAACTCTGTGATTCACTTTTTCAGATAAACAACATATATTCTTTAATTACACCTAACACCTCTCCTTTTCTGGAGAAACCTACTTAATATTGAAATATATAGCTACCTGAAACTGAGGAATGAACCCATGTTATATGGATTATCCATATAACATGGCTCCATTTATATATATATACATATATATATATATATATATGATGGGAGATGTTATTCTGTAAATATGTTTCTCATACTGGTTAATAAATAAAGCACTGTTGGGCCAATAGGAAAGCAAAATAGGTGGGGCTAGGAGACAAGGAAGAAAGAGGAAGTAGGGAGGAGGAGTCAGGATTAGACCCGAGAGGAAGGAAGACGCCGGCCGCGGCTCTCTGATAAGATGACCACGTGGAAATACTTAGATAAGTAGAAAATTAAGACAGAGCTAGCCCATAAATAATAATGGTAACTGGCCAACAAGATTGTATCAAATACAGAGTCTCAGTGTGTTATTTGGGGCTAGCGTGGCTTTGGGCCCAGACCAGTGGCGGGCCAGCTGGCGGAAAACATACATGCTACATATATCATAAAAAATTTAGAAGTAAACATAGAGTTTTAAGCTTAAAGATATTTGGTTGAAATCTGGTTTTCTTGTAATTAATTTAAAGAAATGCTGGTTTCTGAAACAGAGAAATGAAAAAATGCCCTAATACCCTCTTATCTCTTAAAAGGGCAAACTTGCTTGTAAGCAATTATTTTTTAGCCATGCTTTGGAATTTTGTTAGCTTCAAGAAAATAGGCTATTTATATATCTTGTTTTATGTCAGAAGTTATTAGAGCCTGAACTTGGCATTACATTTTATGATAATTGTATTATAAAATGTATTTATAAGGTATATTGTTTAACAAATATTCACAATGACAATAATTTCCAGAACCCAAATAGAACAGTCAAAATTGAAAATATCAGAACAAAAGCATCTATAACTTGTTTAATCCCTTATCATAAATTGACCTTCCTAGTGTAGTAACTAAGCAAATAAAATTCTTAAAAAAGCTTAGACAGATTATAGATTCTAAAACTATGCCATTATATTTCACACTCTAAGGTTTCAGTGAAAAAGCTGGGCTCTGGTACAATTTAAGGCCATCAACATTTTAGTAAGGCTAACAGGCATGAACAATCTGATTAAAGCAGGCTTTTAAAACATCAATTTCAAAATTTTATAGGGAATAAAGCAAATGCCAAAAGAAAATTAGTCCTGTGAGTACAAACCTTGGCTAAAAGGATTATGACTTATATATCATTAGTATTCTGAGCTGGGTAGGTGTTATGAATTTGAAAGAATATTGCCTCTTTACAAAAAAATAAGAATTACAAAGAGTTTTGCATAGCCAATGGAATAATGTTTGGAAGGTGATGCATGTTATGGGAAGATGGGATTTAAGTAAATAATTCACCATATAGTGCTTTTTCTTGATTCGTAAAATGAAAATGCTTTTGAGAATTCCTTTGTTAGAACTACCAGCTGATGAGTTGACACAGAAATGTGTGGAGTATATGGACAATAGAATGATACTCGGGATGAAAAGAAATGGACTAACAGTGTCTCTAACAATCTTTGTGTATTTGAGAAGCTTCCCACCCTGTGAGAGAAGCTTTTCACAATAGACCCAGAAAATGTGACTGATCATAAGAAAGAACAGAAATACAAGGCCTAAATGCACAATGCACATATTGTGGTTTAATAAGGACCAGGAGAAACAAATAGGCCGAATAGATGTTTATTCAGGGAGAAATAACTTAAAACATAGAGAGATGTACAACATCAGGTTCCTGGTCCTAAGGATGCCTCCAGATGCTCTACTGTCCCTGTGCTGCAAGCAAAAGAAGGCGCCAGGGCCCCTTCCCCAGAACTAGTTCCCCCAGGTAAAGTCTACCCCTGTCCCCACCCCGATGGACCTGGTCAGTGCTACAAGTGCAAACAAAGTGAATATCTCACTACATGCACACAAAGCTATGATTTCTTAAATGTCTATGTGAATGCATTTAACATGAACATATAAATGACCCAGATACTGATATTGGGGTTCAAGCTTCAAGCTAAATATCAGAATAGCAAAGCAGCCGGCCACTAGCTCTTACCTCTACGTCAGGGTGAAAGAACTGATCCATACACCAGCCCTTCACCAAGTCTCAAACTGCTGCCTCGCCTCAATGTGTCTGGAGAATGAATGCCTCTCTGAGACCCTGCTTTAGTCTTATATACTTCCCTAATGTTGGGATTAAAGGTATGAGCTATAGTTCTTTTTTAGACTGATTCACTCTTGTGTAGGTCTTGGACTGAAAGAGATCTCTCCATTTTTCAATCCCAAGTCCTAGGATTAAAGCTGTGTACCACCACCTCCTCTGTTCTGGCTGCTAGGATGAAAAGTGTGTGCCTGTGCTTCTATGGCTGTGGCTGACTTTGCTTTCTGAATCCTTGGGAAGCTTTAATAAATCATAAACAGTATCTCACCACAAATATTATGTATTTTACACATATAAACACATGCATTTACATGTGTGCATACATGTATACATACTAAGAAATATTGGAGTTATTGGTGAATTTACTATAGATAAAATACTATGTTGCAATAAAACTTTCTTTGAAATATCTAAACTTCATGTAACCAATACTGTGTTCGGGGGATTAATTGGACTTCAGACACATGAGTTAGGCATCATATCCCATTATTTGATTTTAGTATGACCACTTAAATGTGAACTCACCTGAAAAACATCAATTGTAACTTATTTGAAAAAATATGAAATTTCAAGTAATATTTTACTTGGAAAACAAATTTTCCTCAAATTTGCATTATATTCATTTTAAAAACATTATTTATTGGGATTATCTATTGTATAGAGTGATAAATATCTACAGAAAATATTGAAGGTCATGTGATGCTTCCACATTTTAGCCAAATGTTTTATTGAACAGATTGTATAAAATATCTTACATTTATTTTATAAGTGCAGTTGTAGAATAATTTTAAAATCAGATGCAGATTCTGACATTTAGCATCTATTCTAAATTATTAACTGGGAAAACAGTCACTTTAGCCTTTCTGTAGAGTTCATTGATTTAAATAGGTTTAGCACAGAGGTCTAAATGGATGTCTCCCTCAAATACCTGCCCTCAGAGCTTGGGGTACACCATGGAGGAGGAGACAGAAAGTGTAAGAGCCAGAGGGGATGGGGGATAGCAAGAGAACAAGGCCATCTAAATCAATTGAACAAAGCTTAAACTGAAACTGAAGCAGCAACCACAGGGCAGTCATAGATATTGTAGCTTTCAATTTAGTGTTTTCATGGGACTCCTGAATTAGTGAACAAGTGGGTTTCTGATACTTATACCTTCTCTTGGAGTTCTTTTCCTTCTTTTTGTCTGCCCTATCCAACTTCAACAAGATAGGTTTTGTTTATCCTTATCTATCTTCATTATATTTTATTTGTTAAAGAAAAGAGTAAAGTTTAGCATTTGACTTAAGAATATTTGTTTTTTAATTGGATTGCTTGCTTGATAATTACCAAATATGAGAATATGGGAGCACTTTGAATATTTTACAGTCTTAATTAGCATGATCACTGTAAAGTTTTCTCAGAGATATATATATATATATATATATATATATATATTTGAGTATTATGGTAATGGGTCATTATTCCTTAAAATAATCTATTTTTAATTGTTTCATCACCATGGTTAAATGAACTATAGGTCACTTAATTCAGTTTGCTGAAAATGTATAATTTTTTACTTTAGCATTTATGTTTATAGTTATTTATACAAGCATTATTTTCAAATAAAGGATATTTTTAGTAAGAGACAAGAGGGCATAGACTAATACAGATCATTGTTTGTAATTCAGAAATTTGGGAAAAGGGTGACATGTGTGGCATGTGGCTATGACATGATCATGTCAGGAGCATCTCAGTTTCAGAGTATTGTTTTTCATTGTCATTGTGGTACTCATACCAATTACATGTATAATAAAAAGAGAAACACACACACATACACACACACACACACACACACACACACACACACACACACACATTGTGCTGGTATGAAATCCATGCATTTCAGTGTATAAGAATGTCTGCTGAATGAAAAATGGGTAAACAGTATAAAACACTAGGCATATTTCAACTTTTGATGACTTTGTAACTATTTTCAATTTATTTCAAAACATTTTTAAAAGAATTATAATACATATTGTAAATTTCAAATACATATTGTAAATTTCAAATCCAAGGTGAAAATCTTCATTTCTTTAGATGTTTCATAAAAAAACAACATTATATTCAAAACCAACACCATAAGATGCACTATAAGCAGTTGAAAACTGTGTTCTGGTTAGTTAGTAGAGTTCAATTTTTTTGAGAACTAAAAGATGACAGAAGGGGCCAAATTAATTGATTATCAGATGAGAAAACATTCAATTAAAAACTATTGTTTTTAACTAATTAAGATTAAACTTTTTTAGGTTCAAGTAATTTTTCAGTGATGTGTACTAATATTTCAATACATGATTTTTCTTATTCAGTACCTTTTATATTTGTACATTAGTTTCTCATGTACATTTTATCAAATATCTGTTAGGAATTATTAGTATGGATTTCATATTACTTGATATTCATCAATCACTTTATTAATCTCTATTAACCTATGGCATCATTAATTCCCTTAAGCAATATCTATTGTTCCTTGGTATTACAATAGTCTGTTTACTTCTCTGTTTTCCCCTTTATTTAGTCCCTATGTAAAACCATTTGTCATTTATTTATTTTGTTGCTAATGCCTGGTAGAAATGGAGAAATGTCAGTTACTCTAGGAGAATAATGACAGTCACCTAATACATTTTTTTTTCAGTAGGGGATGGGGATGAGCGATACATAGATAGTTATTAAAAGTTTTATTTCTAGAGACAATTGGAGAATGACTTTTAATTTGACAGAAGAACATGAATGGTGGATGTAGGATGGTGCAGGGCAAAAGCCTGAACACAATGGGTGCATTCAAAATATACAGGTATTGTGTTCAGGCTTTTGCTAAAATATACCCTGTATATGGAAGCCTTTATGTATAAGGCAAGTTAAATAGTATGAAGTCCAGTCAGATGAGCTCAGAGTAAGCAAAGCTAGAGGGGGTGGAGATGGTAGGTAAGAAGGGTAATGCATAAATGATTTAGGAAAATGCTTAGGTAAAATAGAATAGAGACTTTATGAATGATTTAAGAGGAAAGGATCTGCATATAGTTTCTCAAAAATGATGTCCAGATTTCATGATTGAATCTGCTGCATCCATGGCTTTGATGCTCAAAGATCCTCAGGAGGAAGGTGCAATACACATCACGTTTGTAATCAATAAGTAATCATATACCTGAAAGTTCACAATCAACCTGATTTGTATTCACTTGGGATCTATGTGTATGAAAATCAAACACAGTAGTAAAAAGCTGCTTTCTTTGGTTCGCCTTTTATATTCTTATTTAGTTATTAGAATGGGGAAAATTGGTACAGGTGTGAATCAAAAGTCTGATGTTCTTGGTGGATTTTGTTACTCAGCAGTATCTTAATCTTCTCTGAATGATATATTTACGGTGTTATTCTGCTTGGTAGAGGATATGAGCTCTGTTCTTTGAGTATGTGATGCTTGTCTACTGGCATTTCAGTTTTCATTGCCTGTTCGGTCTGTTCATTTACTTCCATCCAAGTAGGAACTTAACATTCTGCACAGGGAAAACTGAAATATTAGCAAAAGGAACATGACCCCGAATGAAAAGAATCAGGCACCTCTTGACACTTAAAAGAGACACAGAAATAAAAAGCCTGATTTGCCTAGTTTCTCCTTCATTTTTCTATTCGCTTATTAGAATGGGGAAATGATACCATTTTGACAGAGGTATGGAGGACAAAAACCAATTGTGTACCTTTTATATAATAATCATTTGCCTTTTGTGGAGGAGTCCGGCTTCTCCGTGAGAAGCCGAGTGATCCTGGTTAAGTTATTCAGCTACATTTTGTCACATCGCCAATCATTTTCAGATGAGAAAGTGATAAACTAGAGCTGTTTCAGTTCAATGTGCAAAGTTCAATAGCCTCACAGGAAAATTTGTAAAATATTTATTCTGAAGAAATAATTCAAGGAAGTAGGTAATCTTTGCTTGGGCCTGCTCCATCATCCCTACCAGCTTCTCACTGGGGTCCTCAGCATCCTCTGTAACAGCAGTTCAGAGAACAAGGCTAAGAGACTTGATTCCTGGTTGGTTGAAGTGAATTATCAGGGAAGAGGCCCTCGACATGCTTCTACAGTGATAAAACAGAGCCTGAACTCTAAAGAGCATACTAAAAATTGAATTTTTAAAAAATCGACACCATGCTGTGGCACACAGAGAGAAACGTCAGAAAATGTGTGTGTGTTCTAGTTTTTAAAGTTCAATATGTTTTAGAGTGCAGTGTAAATGACTAGCTTGTAGAGTTTGCCAAGAGAAACCCAGCTAGGCGAAACACTGTCAGAGCTCCCCCTAATGGAAGTAACGAGGAAGGCGGTTTGTCCAGCAGATTCCCTAACATAGGAAATGGAGTAAATGACAAAAACTTAACACATTTGCCATTCACAGTTGGTGCAATGGTTCACAACGAGACAATCGCTTTACACTAGAAAAAATAGTTCCAGTTTTCCCCATGAGAAAAGGTGATTTCCCCCCTCTGACTTTAGAAAAGCCAACTTACATGTTTTTGATAGAAACAGAACTGAAAAAAAAAAAAAAATAGAATGACACTTTAAAATAATTGTGAGCATTTTTTTCAACTCAGTTTGTGGCAACTGATAAATAAAACATTCTTTTGCAAAAGATGGAAGTAAAGATATTTAACTGGCCTGCTAAATTCAATGTGGGCTCAATAAAACTTGAAGACCCTGTCCAACTTTGGGTGAAGTGTACCCTGCGCAGCGTTGAGTGCTGTCCTTTTAGGGAAGAGAGGCTCGCTATTAAATGAAGATGTTGAGCAAACAGCAGCAACGCTGCTGTGAATGGAATGGAGTAGAAACATTTCCAGCTTAGATGTCTAATTAGTAAGACCCATCTGGATGTTTCTGTGCTTCTTCTTTGGAAGAAGAAAAAGTCATCTTGAAATACTTCCTAAAATAAATAGTTGTGAGAAAATTTTTTTAAAAATCCCCTTTAAACGTTTTTAAAAGGCTTCAGATGTCAGAGAGATGAATAAGAAAGGACACTTTAAAAAAATGAAACATTTGTAATTTATGTATGACAAAAGAAGCAGTTTACCTAAACCATCATACAAATTAGCATTTTATTTTTAAATCTTCCACTGTTCAAAGAAAGAAGGTTGGCAGCTTGAGGAAACTGATGGGAGATGTTATTTTGTAAATATGTTTCTCATACTGGTTAATGAATAAAGCACTGTTGGCCAATAGGAAAGCAAGATAGGCGGGGCTAGGAGACTAGAAGGAAGGAGGAAAGAGGAAAGGAGGAAAGTCATGGAGAGACCAGAGAGGTAGAACGCCAGCCGCTCTGGCCGGTAAAATGAGACGACGTGGAATAACTTAGATTAGTAGAAATTAATTAAGACAGAGCTAGCTGATAAGGAATTAGTAACTGGCCAACAGAATTGTATCAAATATAGAGACCCTGCGTGTTATTTGGGGATGGCTTGGCAGTGGGACCAGGTGGTTTGTGGGGAAAACACACTCACTACAGGAAACTAAAGGAGGAAGGACTGAATTAGACTCTTGGATGCTAGCACAGTGCTAATGTTCTGTGCTAGCTGTTCCTCACCTTGAAAAGGACTAAGCATCTGATTGGCTCTAATTCACAGTGAGTGTTCCCTCAGAAGGAGAAAACAACTACACAGACAAAATTTGAGAGGCTGTTTTCTCATAAGTCAAGTCCTATGTGATCAATATGGCACCGCCGATTCTATATTGAAGGAAGGAGAAAAACTACTGAGACTAAGAATTTGCATGTCGATTAGTTAACTTGAAAGACAATATCCATGAAACCTTAATTGATCTATCTTAATTTTCCCCTCCTCACCTTGAGAGAACAATAATTTCTGGTTAAAAACCAGAAAGTATTTTTAATACTACTAGCTGAATAATGCACAATAGCTAAAGTGATAGATTAATTTTGGAATTGCAAAATGACAACCATAAAGCTGTTCCTTTGAGACAGTGATCAATTTGTTGTTTTATGTTCTCTTAGTATCTAACATATGTTAGACTTGTAATTAACATCACACAGAACTTTGGTAAATGGACACTTTGGTAGATGAAGGAAATCAAGTTATATGTAGCCTATTTCTACTCCAAATTTCTGGAGATTTGATCAGTATGAAACTTTGTCATCACATTCTTTCATGATTGTTAAAAGCATCATTTTATTGTACTTTTGAGTTATTTATATCTTTGTCCAGGGAGCACAGGTTAAGAATATAACTTTTGCAAAATGTACTTGTGTATCATTATAAGACAACAACATTGGTGTTCTTGAAGATTGCTTCTTAAGCATCACCAATGCATACCACAAGTCTTCTGATTTATCTCAGTTTTAAAGAAAGAATGATTCTTCTTCATGTCTGAATTGAACTTTAGAAAAATATTCAGGTACATATGGTTCAGAAAATATGTCATATATTATTGAGTATTGAAGTAATGATGGGGGGCTATCTGACACCGAGTAGCCACTCAAGCAAGAGTTTGCGGTAAATTAAAAATGGCATGAAAGAAAAGTTGATGAGGATGTAGTCTGCCTTAGAATATTACACTTGTTACAAAGTTACATAAAACTATGCCAACTTGAACATTCATTTTAATAATTCACTTTAGTTTTTTCCTATCAGCTGCCAGCCAACTTTTCTGTTATGCTTAATTATTTAAGGATCCTTAAAATAAACAAACAAATAAAACAACTTGAAGAAAAGTCAGCTCTAGACATTCCACTGCTGAAATCAGCAAAAGGTTCATTCAAATGATAGCCTTACTGTTCTCATGGGGAATACTGCATTTCCTTCTGGACAGAAAAGTTGCTACATTAAAGGTCTTTGGCACGGAAAACAACCTTGGCTTTGATTTTCCCTTTATCAGAATCTAATGCTTAAATGTACTTCATCCAATCCTCCAATGATAAAGAACATAGTAATAGATAGTATTTAGTAGTTAGTGGGTAATTGGTTTATTATAATTCTAAATGGTATGGTAGCTTTCTGAAAAATCCTGGGATCAATTTCCTGTGTAATTGCTTGAGATGTGTTTTGAAATCAAAACATAACGTCTCCCTTAGAACCTTGAATTTCTGGAATTCCAGGTTATAATGATGTATAACTGTGTAACCCATTATTTATTTAGAAAGCAATAAGACAACAGTGTGGTAATAGAATCTTTTCAACAAATCTACATGAACAGCTTTTGACTACTAAATTCCAAATATGAAGAAATTGATTCACTCAAAGGTGAATTCCTCTCCCCCTTCCCAGAACCACAGTAACTACTTAGAGAAATGAAAGTCATTGACACTTAGGATGCAATACCCTCCTAGTTATAGATCAAAAAAGTCTGGCCCTTGTAACTTTAAACTTCTAATTCAGTTCATGAGGTTCAAAATAGAGATATTAATTCATGGCTTCTGGCTTAATGCAGTGTTTGGATTCTTGAAAACTGGGGTGATAACCCTCATTTATGTTTCCATAACCCCCTATGCTGACCCACTCACAGCACTTACCAGTAGTCTGCATTGCAATTGATTTCCTGTTTGCCTGTCTGTTTGTTTCTCTCAGCTAGGAATATTTTATGTGCTCCTTCACCCTGCTGGCATCTGCTACAGGTCCTGACACAGCTTTTTCTGTGTATCTTTTGGATAAATGCAATGTCTATTTTTAAACTGACAAAGATAAGTCTAGATCCTCAATTTATATAAAAAAATGTTTATGGAAACACTTTCTTGGATTAATGAGTAGAGATATGATGGATGGATGGACATACAGATGGACAGATGAATGGATGGATGGATGGATGGATGGATGAATGGATGGATGGATGGACAAAGGACAGATAAAACGATGGATAAGTGAATGAGTAAATAAATAAATGAGTATGTTGTGTTTTCATGAAGACATATTTCTATAATTTATGTAAAATTTTAAAATGAAATTTTTCCTTAAGTGAATGTAACCATGAATTATTTGATTTTATGTGGCTTATTTAGAAATTAAATATCAGGAACTTATTAGTGAGATGTTACTATATAATTTGAACTACTTCATGAGACCCAAACTTCTGGTATAAAGGAAATGAGTAGAAATATGTAAATAAATCAAACTAAATTAGTAAAGAGGATTTGAAAGGATACATGGTGTTAATTTTTAATAGTTTTGTTTGTTTAAATTTCAGAGGAAGTTTAATTTGATAAGCAGGTATATAAAATTTAATAGTGTATTCTAATTGTTGAATCAGTTTATTCTATCTGCCATAAAAAATACAACTCAGCATCTGGAAGTCACAGAATATCTGCATTCCAAGAGATGTGATTGGATTAGGTATAAAAATATGACATAGATAATAAGAGATAAATATGACATCATCAACTTAAAGCATTAATGGCTGTTTTTATTCTGTATTATTAAAATATAGTGGTCATGTGGTGACAGACAGTATACAGTAAGATGATATTGAGGTTAGAGAGATAACTTGGTGGTTACATACTTGCTGTACAACACTAAGGCCAGAATTTCTGAACCCAATACCTATAAAATTAAGCCAAGGGATTGTAAATACCTATAACTCAGGCCTCTTTTTCAGGACTATGTGCACACACTCACACATACAAACTCAAACACAAATGCATATGATAAAAATTAAAAAGAAGATAGGTAGCACTATTCAATATCTTTAAGAGGTTGAAATATAATTACTTTGAGAAGAAAAAGTACAAAAGTAATATGTTTATTTAAGAAAACTTCACAAAACATAATAGATATGTCATAAAAATAAAGTAAGAAATGACAGGAAATTTAAGATAGAATCAGCTACTGTTACTGTTAAAAAGATTTTGTCACCTCCTTTGTTATAATAAATGGAAGAATACAATCCATACATAAAAGAAATTATATTTTGCTTCTATGTAGTATTTGATAAAAGTGTTACATATACAAATGAATTATTTCATATGTAGAAGATTCAAAATAATTTAGTTTGCATTACAAATATGTATTTGAATTTTCAATATTTTTGTGTGTATATTTATGTCTGTGTGGACATATACATGCTTTTATATTTTTGCCTAGACTTATACATTCTATAAAATTTCCATGAAGGGGAAAATACTTTTCATTTATTTATAAGACTATTTCATATTTATAGAGCATTAAAAACAATTATAGATAAATGATTATAAAGGAAAGTAATGATGGTATTATATTTACTGTTTTTAAAAGTCAGTAAATAATATTATTTCATTTTTTCTCAAATGCTTGTTGAGAGGCATAATTAGTATTCAAACTAATTTAAAATACTGTGCTGTGAAAGAGATACCATTGTATTAAGTTTATTTTGTTTTTGTAGGTTAAGTAAGGCCATAAGAGAAGGTGTGAGCCACAATTAGGTAACAGTAAGTCAGAGTTGAATACCTTTCCTGATAGAAAAGCAAATCACAAGAAACTAAGGAAAATATCACTGTAAAATACATTAGCACCTGCATAAAATCAGTCAGAAAGTCATTCTAAGAATTTAGAATATTCAATCTTGAGTCTAAATTCTTCATCCCATACACTTTATCACATACACTTCTTTTCTACCTTGCTCAATCTTCTTTCCCTAGGCCCTGGAATGAAAAGGATGTTCTGGGAAGTTTGTGGTGATTGTAGATGAGAATGCATTTACCTTGCATGAGTAGATTTTCTCTCCTTCCCTTTTACTACTTCTAATTTAAGAGCGATGTCACATCATGGTGGTCCAGCCCAAGGTGAATGTGTCACTATGATTAATGCCACCCACTTGTATCAGACAATATAATCCAGTAAAATGAGGATTCCATGAGGAGCTGGAGTTCATTTCTGGTTTTGGCACAGATTGGATGAGTGACCTTGAATAATATGGATCACATCTGTAGATAGGCACTTTCTGGATGCAACCTTGGCTGCCTATGTAAAATGAACATATTGCATATGGCAGCCTTTCAATATGAGTGATCAAAACCATCAATAAGATAACTGTTCTATAATTCCTAACTTCTTCTCAGACACTAATATCTTTAGCATCACTACAGAATTGGCTTTTCTTTCCCTCTGTGATTTTAAATATGCATTTCTATATTTTTTATCAGAGTTTGCACCATTTGAATAGAAACTTGTTTGAACAGGTCTACATTAAATTTTAGCTAAAAATTTTATCTGCCTTTTATACAGATAGAACACAAAATCATAAAATTTTATAACGAGAAAAATTAGTCTCTTACTACAATGGCACAAATGATTATCTTAGAGAAATTATTGTATGACCTGTCAATGGCTTCCCAGCATATCTGTTTGATTATAGTGTTGATTTCCTTATTAATTTTATTTTCTTATAGTTTATGAACATGTGGGACTAAATCAACTACAGTTTTTAAATTTTCTTTTCAAGATAAAGTGAGGCAAATCTATCCCAGTTCTATGCTTTGTATACTGAAAATGCACATCTTCATGTAAGGGGGAATGTGTTCTGTACATTAAAGCTGACTTGATTTGAACACAAAAGTATCCTTGGATGTTACATTAAAAGTGTTGTGTATAGTTGTAGATAGCCTATGCAAGTGCATCTATTCAATGGACACCCAGTATGATTGGAAATATCTTTGGAATGTGTCTAGAGGCAGGGTTTGAATTGAGGAGACTAGTGCTCCTATACCTAATGTAACAAAAAGTCACTAACGTAGTTTAATAGAACTGTATGCATTGCTTTGAAACATTAAGTAATTTTATTCTATTATCCTTCTTTCTACCTACCTCTCTTCACTCTCGATATTTATTTCTTGTGTGTGGGTTTTCTAGTAAGAATACCAATAGAGAGAGAGAGAGAGAGAGAGAGAGAGAGAGAGAGAGAGAGAGAGAGAGAGAGAGAGAGAGAGAGAGAGAGAGAGAGAGAGAGAGAGAGAGAGGCCCTGGATGCAAAGATATCTTGCCATTTAAGTCGCTGAACTATCCACTTGAGACAATCTCTCACAGAACAAGGACCTTACAGGTTTTCCTGGTATATGGTCTTGACAACATGCTTTGGTGATACTTCTATTTTTAATTCTCTCCTACTATCTTCCTATGCTTGTTTTGGTCACCCACAGCTTTTACATGGTGCTCTGCAATGAACTACTGTTCTAATATTTGTGCAGCATGTACTCTTTCCAACAGCTGAGTTATGTCTTCAGCACTCCCCACTCAACCGCCTTCTTAGATGGTTTTTTGTTTGTCTGTTTGTTTGTTTGTTTTTGCTTTGTTTTTTAGACAGGTTTTTTTCTGTGTAACAGCCCTAGCTCTCTGCAGACCAGGTTGGCCTTGGACTCACAGAGATCTGTCTGCCCTGCCTCCTAAATGTTGGGGTCAAAGGCATGCACCCCCACTGCCTGGCCCCCTTCTTACATTTTGAGTCAGAGTCTCATTACTTAGACCAGCTCAGCCTTACCTCGAAGTTACAGAAAACACTAAAAACCTTTGAAACTTAGATTATTTTTTAAAATAAAGCCTAGAAATATGACCAGATTATGCATGCTTTCAGTATTTTGTGCCAAATTATGTATACATTTAAATTGTGTAAGAGTCAGGTTAAATTCTCCTTAATGCTTAAAGCTTGAAAGGATGGTTTGTGAAAGCAGGAGCAAGGAAGCAAAAGTGGGATATATATTGTTATATGTTATTTCTCCTTTCTCCAACATTCCACCAAATGGAAGGAGAGCATCCATTGTAGATTCTTGGTAATCTTTGATATTAATTTTTATTTCTATCAGATATCTGCCTATCTTTGAATTCTTCTGGAACTACCCAGTGTTAAACGTTCTATTTGAAGATAACTCAGAAAATTTAGCATGATTTTAAAAGGCACATAACTGCTGCTTGCTTTTAACAACCTTAAATTTAAACTGAATGGAAGCTTACTAATTATTCTGTGGCATCATATTTTCACAGGCTTATGTATAACTTTTTAATAGATATATTTAAGCATTGTTGCCGAGTATAATTTTATAGTAAATAAATGTATTGCTCAATTTATTTAGCACTATCTATGCTACTTTGCACTTGGCTTCAATAGTGTTGTACTTTAGGATTTCCAATGATAATATCTGAAAGATTTACATAGTCATGTGTGAATATTTTTAAAATAATTTGTGTTAGTAATCCAGACTTAAAATTTGCAAGATATGTTTTTGATAAAACTGATGGTTTAATAAAAATTAAACAAACTTGTCATTCAATTTAACCAGATTTAGTTGTACTAAACAACAAAAAAAAATGTAGCACTCCAAATAGATTGGGTGTCTAGCACACACATCTCCATAACATATTGTGGTAATATATTGTTTATGATCTATTAAAGTTTGCCTGAAGATCAGAATGCAAAGCTAGTCACAGCCATAGAGGCCAGGCAATGGTGGCCACACCTTTAATCCCAGTGCTTGGGAGACAGAGTCAGATGGATCAATCTGAGGATTCCTATAGACAGGATTGCCCTTTCAGTCTGAAGCAGACTTGAGAGCTAATGGCTACCTGCTTTGCTTTTCTGATGTTCAGCTTGAATCCCAATATCAGCCTCTGGATTTTATCATATGTGCTACAATATATCATTTATTTAACGACGATATAACATAGTATTATTATGCATAAATAATTTCACATTTTTTTGTGCCTAGTCTAGAGATAGTGCTGACATCTGAGATTGTATTTTATGCCATTAGGCAACATTGTCTTTAGAAGACTATATTTGTCTTTCCTGCCCAATCTGAAGTCAATTATTAATGCATCTTGAAAAGGTTATATTATATCTTAATATTTTTACTATGTCATTATATAAATAATTCAATATTTGCCCTGGAGTATTGTTTCCTTTTAAAATGTGAACTTTGAAATAAGATTTTTATCTACTCTTAAATACTTAGATATTTGCCTATTAAATCCTTAGCTGACAGCCATTACAAAGACAAAGAATTATGTGGATTTATACAGCAATCCTAATTTTATTAAAGATTAGCATGACAGTAACAGCTCAACATTCATTACACATGAGCCCACTAGCAATCTTTGGGCCAAATCTTTTATATACTATATTTTTAGACTACACAGGACAGAAAAAATATATGGTAACATTATTTCTTTAATTTTATATTGAGGAAACTTTGAGTTCAAAGAATTAAGTAGCTCATAAAAAAGGATCCTACCACTAATGAACAACAAAGCCAGACTTAAACAAAGTCTCTCTGGACTCCTGAATTTCTACAAATGGGAAAAATGTATCAATAGAAGGATGGAACTTTTTATTTCTAGCAAGCTACTGGACTGGGATTACAGAAGAACACGTAGTTTAACCTGCATGGTTTTGATTTCTTTAAGCCACAATACTACTTAGTTTTTAAGATGCAGAGAAAACTCAAAGTCAAAATACATTCGTTGTGATATTACAATCGATGATTACTATTTATAATTTCTCAGGCAAACATATTGGGAGGCACATAGAATGTCTAGATGATGTTTTTAATCCAACATGAAAAGGATACACATGTGAGTTTCTGTTGCCATCATTTGTTCTTCTCTTCACTTAACCATTTTAATTTCTGGGTGTTCGTTTTGAAAGGTTTATTTAATTGTTGTTTTTTGTTTATCTATTTATGTACTTTTGTAAATGGCTGTGGAAGACAGAGGAGGATAATGGATCCTCAAATATAGATTTACAGGTGGCTGGGATCCACCCAATGTGGGTAGTGATAACTGGACTTATGTCCTCTACAGGAACAACAAGCACTCTTAACTGCTCATTTGTCTACCTAGCCCCATTAAATTTCAGTTCATTAGAATATAGTCTGACCAAAATATGTCATATTTATCTTAACCCAAACTTTTCCAATGTCAATTCAAGTAGGCATATGTAGTCTTTGAAAAAATGTAATTATCATTAAGCATTATCTTCAACAGAAAGAGTTCTGATAATTTTACAATGACAATTCACTTAAATTCCAGAATTATTGTTCATTTATTTTCTGATTGTGGTTCTTTTCAGAAGAGAGCAAGATTAAAATGTCCTCATAGCAACTCAGTGTCTAGGAGGTCAGTATTGAGATTAGGAGAGCAGAGTGAAAACTTGGACCAACTAAAAAGATACATATCCACATGTTAATGAGACTCACCTTGAAATGAGTGGGAATAGTTGTGCAGGTAATTTGTTTTTCCTTTTGATAGACTGTAAGATTATGGTTTTCTATTTCAAACAAATGTATGCCATTGACATTAGCAAAAGTCACTGAGCAAGAAAAGATGAAAATATTTTATTTATAAATGGTAGACCATATGCAAAATTCAGTTTCAGAATTGAGTTTTGAAAGAATTCAAATCTATAGGCTGCAAGGTCCTTATAAAGGAATATGCAGGTGGCATATCATAGCCTGGTATGTGAAGAAAAATAGTTATATCATTCCTGAACAAAGTAGAAGCTGGAGATGATAAAACTACATGATAAAACTACATGACAGCAAGTCATGAAAACTACAAGATAAAATCTCTTGAGTCACAGATATGAAAGACAGTAAGTGAACAAACTTGAGGATTAATACATTAACTCAGTGAACTCCATCTAAAGGCAAAATGTCCAAACTAATGAAATAAACAGAAATAGTATCTATGTGTTGAAAATGACATAGAAATTGTATTGTCTACACATATTTTTTTTAATTTTTAAAAAACATCATTTTACATACCAATTCCAGGTCCCTCTCCCTCCCATGTTCCCACACCCCCATCATCTCCTCACTCCACCCTCCTCCACTCCTCAGAGAGGGTGAGATCTCCCATGGGGAATTATCGAAGTCTGTTACTCATTTGGGGCAGGATCAAGGCCTTTCTCCTTGTACGTAGGCTGAGCAAGATATCCCTCCATACAGAATGGGCTCCAAAAGCCAGTTCACTGGGCATGAATACTTATTCTGAACAGCAACCCCATAGACTGAGCAAGTCCCCCAACTGACACCCAAGTACAGGGGACCTGGTTTGGTTTTATTCAGGTTCTCCAGCTGTTAGTCTGGTGTGAGTTCCCACTTGCTCAGGTCAACTTTTTCTCTCGGTTTCTACAACATGGTCTTGACCCCTTTACTCATCACTCATCCTTTCTACAACTGGAGTCCAGAAGTTTGTCCCAGTGGATGACTGTGGATCTCTATTTGTGCTTCCATCAGCCCTAGTTCTGGAAGAAGTATTCCAGACTTGGTTTTTCCAGAGTAGGTGATTGTTGTTTTTCTTTGGTTGAAGAGGTGGAATTTTGCATGTATATGAACATGACGGAGAGAGAAGTTGTGGAACATACCACTGCAGGGTTCTATGCTTCAGAAATAGATTTCTTTCAACTTTATTTCCTGGTCTCATTTGTAAGGCTTAGTCCTAAGTATCTAGCTCCTCAGTTCTTGAATCTCTCATGGCTTTAAACATGTTCTATTTCTTCCTGCTTAGGGAAGTCACTGCATACAGGTTCAGATTTGCTGCTGGAATACTTTAATTATCACCTGACCACTGCTTATCTACTTTCCAAGTTTCTGTTGGATTTCATGGTCAATAACAGCTATCTTCTCTCCTTTCTATTGCCCTTGTAGATATATATCTATACTATTTGTTTGCTGATGTTTTAATGGACATGTGAAATCTTCATAATTTATGTCACCAAAATCATCTTACAGAAGATTTCTAACTCATATTATACAAGGGAAATCAACTGATTTGTTTTAAGCTCTTGAAAAGAATCTATGCTATTACTATATATATATATATATATATATATATATATGTGTGTTTACATATATATATATAGTAATTCTTAACTAAATTCTTATAATTTAGTACTCTTTGTAAAAGATACTTAAATAAACAACACATTCCATAGACAAAAGAAAAAACTATACCAACTCAGGGATTTGAGACAGTAAGATTCTGTCATTGTTCTAGTCACTGATTAGTGTATCTGTGAAAATTAGGGTCATACATGTGTTATATGCCCTAAAATGAAAGTATAAAGGTGGTTGTAATATACTGGCCAATTTTTTTTGTTTCTATTTTCTTGATTTCCCTCTTCTTTATCCTTTTAGTAAAGGTGTTTAAATTAAAAAATTGAATAGAAAGTATGTGCTTACCATTCAAAACAGTGAACAAACCTGACCTTTTTTTTTTTTAGCAAGTTTGTACTATGAAGGAGTAAATGTTGTGCTTCATATAGGGTAATTTGATATAGTTCTTACATCAAATTCATTGGAGTAAGAGTCTTTAAAATTCTCATTTTAGGAAATGTAGAAAGCAAGAAACACAGAAATATAGCAAGTTAAACTTGTAGATCATGGCTGTGGAAAGGCTGGCACTATTCATGTTTACAACAGCCTAGACTCAAAAACTACAAAATTCCTACCTTCTGAGGATACCATGTTGCTATTTTTCTTTTTTTCTGAATCCAGTAGTGTTCTAAGATGTCAAATACTAATAACATGTAATAAATATTGTCGGGCCCCCATAGAAATTGCTCTGCTTCATCTTGTCTTAAAGTCAGAGAGTTCAAACCCACTATTACTCTTTCAAAATTAAACTAGAGAATTTTTGGCTTCAGTCTGGCTATTGTGTGTACTGTTTTGAAAGCAGGATATTTGGCCTAAGGAGTAACTTACTTGCAGATGTCAGATGTCGTACCTTAACAAGAGAATATTTGTTTATTTGTTTGAGGGTGTGGTTACTTGATGTTTTGGGTATTCAGAAGGTAATTGAACTTGCTTGTTCTTTATATCTTGGTGAGGAAGCTTTTTGCCTTCCCCTCTTTTATTCGGGGTATATAAAAGCTTTGAGTATTAAACTTGGGCTGATCCTGGCATTTACCAGTTGCCCACCAGACTCTGTCTCCTATCTCTTGCCTGTTTCTTTCCTCCATCCACACTCCCTTTCTCAGGTCAGCTGGACCAGACAGATGTCCCCACAGCATGGGATACTACAAAACATTTAGTAAAATAATTTTCTAAAAGTATGAGTATCATATAAATAGTTGAACAATGAAGTAACAAATTATCAAGCTCACCTAACAAGCAATTGCTTGGAAATAATAATATAATTATAGATAAAACACTGACAGAGATAATTTCCAAGTGAATGAGAAAACATTTTAACTAACTTTGTCTTTCAAGAAATGACATCATTTCCATTTGAAATATGTTCAATGAGTATTTGTTTTTATATCCTACTATGCCCATTGCATATTATAGTGGTAGTATTGAAGGTTCTAAAGCTTGGTTTTATTTTAAAAAGAAAGAAAACTGAACTATGAAAAATCTTCTTGTAAGCAAATACTTTATTATTTACATCCTTCTTGATTTCTGTCTCTGAACGATTTTCAATTGTGTTGCAAATATTTTCCCGGTCATTCAGTCTAACAATTCAGATTAACTTTAAGGAAAACAGTGAAACTGAAAACATTGAAATTACATTACTTTAGTCATTCATTCCCAGAAAATGTTCTAAAATGATTTATGATGTGATGAGAAATCCCTTTTTCCAAATGCTATTACCAATAATAGAATGTAAGGTGCTGGAATAAAACTGAAAATGTATGGAAATTTGATGGGAACAAGAACTAACAAAATCAGTATTTAAACTCATAAATGGTATAACTTGCCAACAGATGTCTATGTATAGCCTATCAATAATTAAACATGGCTAAAAGGAGAGTAATTACAGAAAATACAAAGACTACAAAATATAATGAACAAAACATAATACCAAAGGGTATATCTTTACTATATCAAATATTTAACATTTTATATTAATGCTTAAGTTAGGGAAATTCAGTTTTTACACTTATTTCTCACAAAAATAATATGTATAAAATTGTAAATTAAATCTTTTAATATGAAATATAATGAAAATACACCCTGAAAGTCCTCACATTTTAGAAGATAATAACTTTTGGATGACTTAGATAAGTAGTAGCAGTGTTATCAAGGAATTCTTCAAGGTTTATATGCCTAGAATTTGATTTCAAAAATAATTTAAAATTATAATTTATGAGTCAGAATTATTATAAATCATATCAACTTGTCCAGATAAAGTATTTTGATTGAAAAATGTTTTATAATATTTAATATTATTAGTCTCAAATATTACTCAAAACTCAAAAGAAAGAAATGCAGGGAGTAAATAGTGATATGTTATTTCTAACCCACCCAAGTCACAGTGTTCTGACACTTGATATGTATTGGGTATACCAACATAATAATCATAGCATTATAATGAGATATATTTAATATTTAATTTCTGCTCTCAAAGAAAACAAATGAGAACTACTGATAAATAAAGGAGGAGGATTAAACACAGAGAGTCTAACTATCTGAACCCATCAGCATAAAATCACAGCAGACACATTCAACAAGATACTCCCAAAACTACTAAATAGCATACTCCCCCACCTCAAGGCAAGTATAAGATTTCATGATTCATTGCCCACAGATGACATTTTCAGACATTTTATCTTTTTATGAATTTCTCCCAAGTCTTGGTAAACTATGCATTTTAGCTAGTCAATATTTCCCTATATCTTTACATATCATATTTAAATGTGCATAAAGCATAATTTTTGATACAGAAACTCACAACTTGTCAGTAATATTTTATAGGCTAAAGTTGACCATATTTTGTATAAATGGCCTCTGTTTTCTATGTTCTGTGATTGGTGACTTTGCTAGAAATCTGTCAGAAACATAGATTATTGCCTCTTAAACAAATGCAGAGGCATTAACTGTCTATTCATTGTAATCAACAAGGTTTCAGGGGCCAGAGGGCCTGAGTCAAATTCACACTTTACACACTAGCTATTATTTCATCAATGTGTAGCTTTAGGCAAGTCATAGCCGCCACCCATCTCAAATATTTTAGGTACAAATTAAAATACCAATGAAACTTATCTTAAAGAATCCTTAAAATTAAGTTTAAAAATGAAGGCTCAAATGTTGAAGAAGTTCTGATTCAGAAAGATTGTAAAGTAGCCATTATAACCACCATAAGTTCATATTAAAGTTTTACTTAAAGAAGACACAATTCTAAATAGGAAGAATCTTCTATTCAATGTTCCCCTAAAAAATTCCTAAGCAGGGTAGTAACTATGTCATTTTAGTGTGTAGTATTTGCTATGAACCAGACACTCACTACTTGAAAAATACCCAGGCTTATGGGAGAATTGTAGCTTTTTGTCTATATAATTGCCATTATGCTTTAACATAGAGCATGCTTTTACACACACACACACACACACACACACACACACACACTAAAATATATAACTAGGAAACTTGCTTCCAGCCAATTTTGAATCTTTGATTTTTTTTTTTCATCATTTGTTTCTCTTAGAGTCTTGCATCTTATTTTTCCATTGTTCACAATGAGAGCAGGAAGGAGAGGATTTGAGAAACAAAGGGAAGCAGGAGGGGGTGAGGTTTGCTGCAAGACTGATTTGTGATGTGCACTCAGACTTGCAGAGTTCATTGTGATGCAATACCACACCAACTCTGCACATACAGTCCTTTTCTCTGACTCAAGGGTCAGCTTCAGTTCAGAAAACAGATCATTTTATTCTCTCTCCTGAGGAGGTCAGCTTGTTAGTGTGGAATTGGGCTGTCGCTGTGTTTATACAAAAATGAGTTTGAGCTTCGAACAAGGACATAGGTGATAATATACTGAATGATTACATTTAATTCTTATTTCAATTGTAATTCTCTTGAGCCCTGGATCTGCTTTCTCATTTTTCTTTCTTTGTGACAGTGGTATATGGGGTGATAACTTCAGATTTTCATCAGTTACTCCCAATTCTCTAGTCAAGTTTAAAACTACAAAAACCTTTTCCCTTGCAATGTTTTTGATGATATCATTTTTTTCCCTTTGGAAATTTAGTGATTTTCTTTCTTACTTCTTCTAGATTATATAAAAGTGCATGGTTTCTAGGCTAGATTATTCCAGTTTAGCAAATGTTGGCTTAATTCACCTAGAACAAATTAGATCCTACTTACCAATCTCTAATCGATTAGTTAAAGATCACATAGTCTTAGAAGATAATTTTTGAAGAGGAAGTATGTATAAAGTTCCACCCATAATGAAGGAGCTACTTGCAATTAATAGCTGATAGATAATAGAAAATCTTTTTTCTTCATAGGAATGATATTGTGTGTACCAATCATACTCCAGGACAAGCTTCATGCTCAAAAGTAGGTGGCCAACACTAAAATGACTTCATGATATTTGTTATGTGGTTATTTTATTTCTTTTTTTCTAGGTCTTTCATTTTTTTATTAAATTTATTTTTCAAAATTTATTTTATGTTGCAATCCAATTTCTCCTTCCCACCCCTCCTCCTGTTCCACTCCTCCCGCAGCTTCCCCTCATGGGAGCAAACTATGTCCTCCATATGTGGGAGACAGTTGATAAACATTGCCTATCTGTGGGACCCCCCACAGTAGGACCAGAATTTATCTCCGGTACATGAGCTAGCATAATTCTTTTTAAGAGAGAAAAAATAAAACATAAGGTAAGGTATAAAGTGAATGATGATCTGGGAAGAGTTTAAAGAGTAAAATTGATACAATCAAAATATATTCTATAAAAATTAAAAAAATAAAAATTTATTTACTCCAAATTTTCCTGGGTTCCATCCCATAGAAAGGGCCTTAAATCCTGGTGTACAAAATGACCTTGCAGACACATCCACCATGGAGGCATACTCCCTTAACCTAGAGACAGGAGAGAAGGCCTAGTCCCTACTTCAAATGACTTGACAGATTTACATGACCCCTCCTGGAGAGCAAAGCCCTACAAGTGGAATGGGGGTGGGGGGATAGGAGGGGAGGGTGGCCAGGGAACTTGTCACAGAGGAAAGAGGGTAAGAAGGAGGGAGGGAGGGAGAGAGAGGGAACTGGGATTGATATGTAAAATAAAATAAATTTTAAAAAAGGAGGGACTTAAATCAATCAAATATTTGTTAGTCACTCCCACATGCTTTGTGCCACTACTGTGCATCTTGCAGACAGGTTACCATTATAGACAAAGTTTTTAGCTAGGTGGCATTTACCTTTCTCCCTTGGTAAGGTTCAGAGGACCTTCCACTACAATGAACTACTAGTAGGTATGAAGGCTCTAGTTAGGTATAAGGTCAACTTCTACATGTTCAGTGAGTTGAGTAATTGTTATCTTCAAGAGGACATTACTATTGGAGAGCAGCACATAGCCTTTTTCAATAGCCTGTGTTTTTGAAGGGCTCCCATGGGATCCCTTTGGCCAACAACATGATTAGTTATATTCCATTCCCAGAATTGGAAGTTTTATTTGGTGAGGAATGATGTCGTTGGATCCTCATCTCATCCATTATTTGGTGATTCTATTTTGATCACCTTCATGTATGTATAAGTTTTAGAATATTTCTACTTTACTAAAATAGTTTCCATATGACTTCAAATGTTCCTTAGTTTTACCTATCCCTTCCCACATTTCCTCCCTCAGTATCTTCTTCACCCCTCCATTTGATCCTCCTATTTCAGTCTAATCCACAGATCTGGCTATTATAAATAAAGCAGAAATGAATATAGTGGAAAAAGAGTCTCCACAGAAAAATGTAAAGTCTTCTGGACATATGCCCAAGAGTGGTATAACTGGATCCTGTGGTAGAAAGATGCCCAGCTCCTTGAGGAAATGATATGTTAACTTTTATAGTGGCTGGACTAGTTTGCACACCCACTCACAATGGAGGAGTGTTCCCCTTGTTCCATATCCTTGCCAGAACGAGATGGTACTTGTTTCATTGATCTTGATCATTCTGATTGGTATAAGATAAAAACTTCAGAGTAATTTTGATTTGCACTTCCCTGATGGTGAAGAACATTTCTATAAGTGCTTCTGAGTCACTTGTGTTTCCTCTTGATAATATTCTGTTTAAATCTGTACTCCACTTTTAAATTGGGTTTTTCTGTTTAGTAATTTTTTTAGGATAACAACCCTCTATTGGACATGTAGTTGGTAAAATTATTTGCCATTCTGTAGTCTGCCAATTTGTCTGACTGATGGTGTCCTTTGCCACACAGAAGCACTTTATTGAACAAATCATGCACTTTTTTTTAAAAAAAGATATTCCTCCAATTTCACAGTATTGTGTTAAGTTTGGTAAGTGCATTATCTCTTCAGAAGTGGGTGAGTGCATGACCCAAACTGGAGAGTCAAAATCTTCTAAGTGTTTAGTCCAGAATAAAGCACCATGAAGGAAGAGGAAAGTGAAATTGCGTCAGTCCAATGATTGTGCCCCAATGAGGATGGCATATGAGTTTTCTGTTGACCCATGAACCTCTCTTTGTATGTGTGTTTCTTGAAAATTGCCTGTGCAGCTTCTCTCCCAGATATGTGAATTAGGTGGTACAAGCAAACTTAATTTCCAAAAGTACAATGGTAGTTGATTTCTTCCCAATCTCTAACCTTCTATCTGAGACTTATTGAAAACATTGTATTTTGCTCATCACCAGTTGTCATTTTGCACAAAATCATTACTGTACATATCTTCTTCATGTGGGTACCCCAGTACTCTGTTCTTTATTTCTATTATTTCTACATGTCCTCCACAACTAAACTTGATTTTCCCAACAAGAATTTTCTTATGTCTTATGTCCTTCTACTATGAATTCCTATAATCCATATGATCATGCTTTCAATAGTTAATTATTTCCTGTGAAAAGGGGTTTTCAATAAGTATAGAGATTGTATTTAAAGTGTTCATATTTTGCTTTAGTATTTACACTGATGTAAAGGTTTTTGAACTCTACAAAATAAATAGTATCATTTTGTGTTACAAAGTGACTATGATCAATGTCCAAGAAGTCAGAAAAAAAATATGAAAAACAGAAAATGATTAGTACTGAGTTGAGTACTTCAGACCACTAGAAAATTAATAGGCAACTATATGACCAATAGAGAAGCAATATTTAATGAGCTACAAACAAACAAAAAACTCAGGAGGACATTTGGCTCTGGCGTTGTAAACTTTGCAATTCAAATCGATGATTGTAAATTTGGACTTTTCCCCGAGGTAGCATTTCAGTACTATGTAGATAGGCTGACAAGCTTTATCTCATTTATCATTTCTGAGTTCGAGTGGGATAATGAGGCCTCATTTAGCTTTGGCATGAATGAGTGTGGTGATTGATTGGCAATGCCTGCCTGAGAAGAGAAATTATCTATCAGAAGAGTGATAGGTATTTTCCATTTCTATGCTCATGTGTTTATGTAATAAATTATCTGCTAGTTGCCTTTTTATTCAATTTTTCCAAAAAATTCTGTAGGAGATATAGAAAATAACAGTGTGACTAAGAAACCTATAGAAAACTTCAAAATGGTAAAATGCTTGAAGCATAGTTGTTTATCCTACAGATAGAGGAGTCAGGATCTACAAAGAGTACAAAAGCCTGCCCAGATATGCTTACCAGTTGATCAACACTAAAATTTACATGATCTACTTCCTGATCTAGAATTTTTAAAATGCAGAATCCAATTTTATTTTATACCAAGGACTGTGTATAAAATAAATTAAAACTATGATGACTTGCCCAATTTTGTTTACCCTTCCTCCATTTTAAATTTATATAACATACTGAGTGATTGGATCATATAAAAATGGGCATCTATCAAAAAATTACTTTACCCATATATTTCTAAAAAAATTTTATTTTTGATTTTTGTTGAAAATAGATTCTTCTCACATACAATATATCCCAAACACAGTTTCCTCTCCCTCCACTTCTCCCACCTTCACCGCCCTCTACCTCCCTCTTCCTTTCATCCATTCCCACTTAATTTCCTTGCAGAAAGAGCCACTTAGAGACAATATTCAAACATGACAAACAAAAATACAGTAAGATAAGGCAAAAGACTTGATATCAAGCCTGAACAAGGCCATCTAATGGTATGAAAATGGTCCCAACAGCAGGCAAAATAGTCAGAGAATCACCTGCTTCCATTGTTAGGTGTGCCATAAAAACACCAAGCTAACAGCCATAACATAAACAGAGAACCTGGTACAGATCCATGCAGTCCCGATGATTGCCACATCAGCCTCGGTGAACCCATATGATCTCTGCTTAGTTGCCTCAATGAGGCATGTTCTCTTGATGTCCTTCATTCTTTCTGATTCCTACACCTCTTCTGAAGGATTACCCCTCTCAGAGTGGAGGGAGCAACCCTTGAAGTCCTCCAACTTAAACTCTTTTGGTGCATAATGTCTGGCCATGAGTTCCTGGACAAAGCACAAAACTATGAGTACGGCAGGATGTCATTATAAATAATTTCATTGTTTATTTTTTTCTTTTTTGTCCTGTTGTGTTGGTTCTACCTTATGTCTCTGGGCTGTCCAGTCTCCTGTTCCTGAACATTCAAGAAGTATAGGGCATGGGACACATGGTATGGGCTTTAAGTTAAATCAGACATTGGTTGGCCACTCACACAAGTTCTTTACCACCATTGCCCCCAGAACATCTTGCAGGCAGGATATAGTATAGCTCAAGGATTTTATGACTGGGTTGGTGCCCAGCTGTAACTTTCCATAACCTTCATATTACCTTTCCATGTTAAAGAGACTGGAACAAAGGGGTGAAGACTCTGTCCTCAGCAGTGCAGCACCTCATTGTCAGTTTTCAGAGAGTGACCCTCTGTCCTAGAACCAGCCTAGGCTGTGTAGGAATTTCTATGGGAATCCTGAGCCCAATAACAAACTGAATGCAACCAAGTCTTACCACTGAAAGACTTGCCTAGATAGAAACAATGGCCAGTTCAAGATCTATATCCTCTACTAATAGGATCCCTCACTAGGGTCACTCTATTTGAATTCAAGAAGTTTCACTGTACTAGATTTCCACACCACTCTACAAATGCTCCCCAGTTCCAACAGTCTCTTCACACACTCTCTTCCATCTGTCCCTGACCACCTGATATCTCTTCACCCTGTCCCCACCTGCCCCCAGTCCACCTACAAAATCTATTATATTTTCCCCAGGGAGATTCACATGTCCCCCTTGGAGCCCTCCTCTTTACCCAATCTCTGTGAATTATAGTTTGATTACCATTTACTTAATAGCTAATATCTACTTATCAGTGAAAACATACCATATTTGTCTTTGGGGGTTTGGTATGAGAGTTTTTTTTTCCTAGTTCAATCCATTTGCCTGAAAATTTCATGATGTCATTGTTTCTTAACAGCAAGTTATACTCTATTGTGTAAATGTACCACTTTGTCATTATCTACTTTTCAGTTGAGGAACATTTTGGTTGCTTCCCATTTCTAATTATTATGAATAAAGCCACAATGAACATAGTTGACCCAGTGTCCTTGTGGTAGGATGGAGCATCCTTTGGGTATATTCCACTAGGCTATCATATTTTATTTACACAAATCAAACTTATGGCAGACAGGAAGAGGAATGGTTTAGAACCCCATAAAACTCATACCCAAAATATTAAGCAAATATGATCACTTCTTTTATATTGAGCATTGAAGTTATTGCTGCATTCACGTCTCTTGTCACCTTACTTAAGAACCACCATGAGTCTGTGTTTGGTTTTTAGTGATCTTGTTTTACAGTTAAGAAAGAAAGGAAGAAAGAGAGAAAGAAAAACAGAAAGAAATCTGAAACACTCAGCTGATTCAAACCATGAAGACAAAAAAGCACACAAAACCATTGTCCCACAGTCCTATGCAATTCACAAACCTGTAAAGCTACTTTCCTTCCTTGTTATTTTTCCTTGTGGTTTTCCCACATAAAACATCTTCCTTCATCTCCAATTCCATGAGACTTGGCCAAACTTGGAAAACTCTATCCCATTTATTCTAATGGCTGGATGTGCTCCTGAGTAGAATAGTTGGTGGGACTATTTTACTATTGGCCATAACTAGCATGAATTCTTCTAGCTGCATGAAAGTGCATTTATGACTCATCATCTATTGCATAGAAACATTTTCCGACCACTCAGGCACAAAACAAGTACTTTGTTCTCAGATCCTCAAATTCTCAGCACTAAGGGTAACTCACCTACCTGTACCAGGGCAAAGGCCCTTGCATCTCTGCATGCACCTTTATCTTATTATATGTGATATAGTATTAAAATAGTTTATTAACTTCCCTAGGACACACACACACACACACACACACACACATATATATGTGTATATATATATATAACATATATATATGCAACTCTAAATGAACTCAGGTTATATATAAATGTTGCATATTTATATATTATAGATTATGTAGTATATCTATGTAATAATAATTATTGTAGAGATTAAAAAGAGTAAGAGGAAGGCACAGAAGTAGTTGGAGAGCGGAGGAAGGAGTGTAAGTGATATAGATGTAGTGCTCTTGTATAAAATTCACAAAAATATTGTCAAAAAAAGATGACTGTCTTTTTGTTATTATATTAGTAATTGATATGCTTTCCTGGGGAAAACTATTTCTGTTATTCTCAGAATTCCTTTGTTACATATATACATACATACAAAAATACATGAGTGTAGGTATATATGCATATATATATATATATATATATATATATATATATATATATATACATACAATTAATGAAAACTGAGGCCAGGAATTACAAAGAAAGCAGAAGGGATATATGGAAGTTTTGGAGGTAGGAAAAGATGAGGGGCAATGATGTAATTATAATCAAACAATAAAATGAAAAAAAAAGATGAGTGTAAAAAACATACTTTTATTCAAGCTTTGTAACCCAGTACCCAATACATCAAATGGAATCTATAAAATATTCCAGTAAATATAGAATTTATTCAACAATAACAATAATATATTTATAAACAATTTTATGGCATAGTACATTTTGGGTTTTTTCATACTTTAATTTTTTCAGCCTTTGTCCAATATATGTGTAGTATATGTATATTTATATGTGTTTGCATATGTATATAAGCTAAATATTATTCCTACTCTTAAAGCCTAGAAAATCTAGTTTTGTTTGAGGATCTTTGGAATTCCTACCTAGCTATATATTGCTAGTCCATTAGCCAAGACAGCTTTATCCATCAATCAGCCAAAGCAATGCATATTTGCAGCATTCAAAAGGATATCCCACATCACTAATGGAACACAATGAAAGTGGTGCTAAGAGGGAAAGTTCATAGTACTATCTGCCAATTCATAAAGAAATTGGAGCAATGTCATACTAGCAACATTTTTATATAAATTTTTATTTACATTAGAAACAATCATTGTATTATATATCAGTCCTAGTTGTCTCTCCCTCCCAACCTCCCATGTTCCCCTCATCTCATCCCGTCTACTCTCCAGGGAGAGTGAGGCCTTCCATGAAGGATCATCAAAGTCTGTCACCTCATATGGGGCGAGGCCTAGGCTCTATTCCCTGCATCTAGACTGAGAGAGTATCCTTCCATGGAGAATGGGCTCCCAAAGTCCATTTGTGCATGAGAAATTTAACAGCATACTTGAAAACTCTAGATCAAAAAACAAGCAAACATACCCAAATGGAATAGATGACAGGACATAATCAAACTCAGAGCTAAACACAATAATATAGAAAGAAAGACCAATACAAAGACTCAATGAAACAAAGCTGGGTTCTTTGAGAAAAATCAACAAGATAGACAGACTTTTATCCAAATTAAAAGGCAGACCGAAATATCCAAATTAACAAAGTCAGAAGAGAAATGGGGGCCATAAGAATATACACTGAAGAAATCCTGAGAGTCATTAGGTCATAGTTCAAAAATCTGTATTCCGCAGAATTGGAAATTCAAAAAGAAATTGAAACTGTATTTGAGAGATAACACCAAAGTTAAATCAAAGTCAGATAAATGATTTAAATATACCTATAACTCCTAAAGATGTATAAGCAGGTATTAAATATCTCCCAACATCAAAAAATCCTAGATCCATATGATTTTAGTGCAGAATTTCATCAGACTTTCAAAGAAGACCTAATACCAATATTCCTTAAATTTTTCCACAATATAAAAACAGAAATAATATTGCCAAATCCATTGTTCAAGGTCACAGTCATCCTGATATCCATACCATACAAAGATTCAGCAAGGAAAAATAATTATTATAAACTAATCACTCCCATGAACATTAATGTAAAAATACTCAGTAAAACACTTGCAAACCCAGTCCAAAAACACATCAAAAAAATTATCCAAAATCATCAAGTAGGCTTCATTATAAAGATGCAGGTATGGCTCAACATACGAAAATCTGTCATTGTAATCCACTATATAAACAAACTCAAAGAGAAAAATAATCACATTAGATGGAGAAAGTGACTTTGACAAAATCCAATGTTCCTTTAAGTCTTGGAGTGACATACCTAAACATAATAAAGGCAATTTACAGAAAGTCTGCAACCAATATCAAATGAATAAAATGGCGAAAAAAATCAAAACAAATTTTACTTAAATAAAAAGACAAGTTTGCCCATTCTCAAAGTATCACTATTTGCTGGTGATATAATAGTATACATAAGTGACCCCAAAATTTCTACCAGGGAACTCCTTCAGCTGACAAACACCTTCAGCAAATTGGCTGGATACAAGATTAACTTTAAAAAAACAATCAATATGCTTCCTATATACAAATGACAAATGGCTGAGAAAGAAATCAAGGAATAATACTCTTCACATAGCTACAAATACTTTAAAATATCTTGATGTAACTCTAACCAAGCAAGTGAAAGACCTGTGTGACAAAAACGTCAAGTATCTGAAGAACACTGAAGAAGATACCAGAATATAAAAAGATCTCCCATGCTCATAGATCATCAGTAGGATTAACATAGTAAAGGTGGCCATCCTATCAAAAGCAATCTACATATTCAAAGCAATCCCCATTAAAATTTCAATACATTTCTTTAAAGAACTTGAAAGAACAATACTCAACTTCTACAAAAGAACAAAATACCCAGGAGACCTAAAACAAACCTGAACAAGAAAAGATCCCTAGAGTTACCACCATCCCTGGTTTCAAGCTGTAAAACAGAGAAGCAGTTTTGGCTTAATAGACATAGTGATCAATAGAATGGAATCAAAGACCCAGATATAAATACACAACTATGGACATTTGATTTTTGATAAAGAAGACAGTAATATAGAATGAAAAAAGATAGCACCTTCAACAAATGGGACTGATCTGACTGGATGTTAGTATGCAGAAGAATGCAAATAAATCCACATCTATTACCCTGAATAAAATTTAAGTCTAAATGGATCAAAGAAATCAACATAAAATCAGATACACTGAACCTGAAAGAAAAAAAATGAGGCTCCCCACTCTGGAGGTTCTGATTGGAGAAAGGGGGTATACCCCATGGCACAGTCCAGCTCCTGGTGCCACAAGGAAGAATAAAGAGGTGTTGGAAAGATGGAAGAACAAGGTGGGTTTGTTGGTTGGTTGGTTGGTTGGTTTGTTGATTGGTTTTTGATTAATTTGGGGGGAACATACTGCAGGAACAGATATGGAAGGATTAGGAGGTGAGTGAGACTGGGGTGTATGTTGTGAAATTTCTAAAGAATCAATAAATAATTATGTTTAGATTTCTTTAACATAAGAAAACTTGAGGAGTAACCTTAAATACACTGGACAAGAGATAACTTCCTGAATAGAACACCAACCAACTGGATAGGTACTAATGTAAACAATTAATAAATGGAAACCTCATGAAGCTGATATTTTTCTTTTAAGGCAAAGGACACTAAGGACAAAGCAAGAGTCCAAAGTAGAAAAATCTTTTCACCAATTCCACATCTGACAGGAAACTAGTATCCAAAATATACAAAGAACTTAAAAAACTAGGCAGCAAGAAACTAAATAAACCAATTTTTAAATTGTACAACTCAAAACAGAATTCTCAACAGAAGAATCTCAAACAGCATAGACACATTTTCAGAAATGTTCAACATCCTTAGCAATCAAGGAAATGAAAATCAAAATGACTTCTATCTACAGCTGTCAGAACGGCTAAGATCAAAAACATAAGTGACAGCTTATACTGACAAGTATTTGGAGTACAGTGAGCTCTCTTATATTGCTTTTGGAAATGCAAACTTTTACAGTTACATTGGAAATCAATATGGTGGTTTCTCAGAAAACTGAGAATCAATCTACCTTAAGATCCAGTCAAACAACTCCTGGCCACATACCCTAGGGAAGTTCCATCCTACCACAAGGACAGTTGCTCAACTATATTCATAGCAGCTTTATCCATAGTAGCTAGAAACTGAAAATAACCTATGTTGTTCCTCCCCTGAAGAATGGATAAAGAAAATGTGGTACATTTATACAATGGAAAAGTACTCAGCTGTTAAAAGCAATGACATTAGGAAACTTGCAGTCAAAGAGATGGAACTACTCCTCCTGAGTGAGAAAACCCAGACCCAGAAAGACAAGCATGGTGTGCACTTACTTGTAAGTAAATATTAGATGTAAAGTAAAAGATAATCATAATAGATTCCACAGACCCAGGGAGGCTAATTAACCAGGAGGACTTAATGAGGGATGCAAGTGTCTCCCTAGGAAGGGGAAATAGAATAGATTTTATAAGGCGGTTGGGCAGGTAGAGTGGGGGATAAGAAAAGCAGGCATCAGGTGGGGGAAGGAAGGATAAAATACTGTGAAAATGGCTAGAATCAGTAAGGCTTTTCAGGTGTGAGGTCAAAATTTAGTGCAATGGAAACTCAATGGAATCAATGATTGTAACATTAGCAAAGATTTCTAGTAATGCGGGATATGAGGAGCCTGAACTGGCCATCTTTTGTTACCAAGAAAGCCCTAAAGTGAAGGAATTAGGACACCAACTCAGCCACAAACATTCTACCTATAGTTTGTCCTTCATCCAGAATGTTCACTAGCTGGAGCCTGCAGAATCATCAACAAAGAGATCAGACAGACTCCATCAGGAAACTAATGGGAGTAAATCCAGAGTCTCATAGCAAAATATTAGACAGAGGATGAGGAGTTCCGGGGGGAGAAGCAGGAAGGATTGGAGAAGCTGGAGGAGTCAGGGACACCATGAGAACAGGTTCTACAGAGTCAACTGACATGGACTCCTGAGGGCTTGCTGAGATCTTGGAGACTGTAGGGGTCTGACCTAGGTCCTCTGTATATAAGGTATGGCTGAGTAGCTTAATGTGCTTGTGGTACTCCTAGCAGAGGGAGTGGGAGCTGTCTCTGATCTTTGCCTGTGTGTGGGACCCTTTTCTTCCGGCTATGTTGCCTTGTTCTTCCATGATAAGGGAGTATGTGCCTGGTCTTGTTGTAGCTTGTTATGTTGAGTTTGTTCCATATATCTGGGAGGCCTGCTCTTTCCTGAGGGGAACCTAAAGGAGGTGGAGTTGGGAGAATGAGGAGGTGGGAGGGTGAGAGAAAAGCAGAATAGAACTGGGGAGGGAGAAACTGAGTTCAGGATGTAATACATGAGAGAACAAAAAAGAAAGCAAGAAAAGACACACTTGTAATTAAATGGTGAAGACTACAAATTAATGTAAAACTATAGGTTTCTGTAAGGCTTACAGAAGATGCAAGATGATTTATATACAGCCCAGGAGACAAATGTTCAGGGAAAGTTCAGTTTTATTGTTAAACATGAGCAGCACCTTGGAGATGACAATTTCTTAGGAAATTCAAAGGTTAAAAGTGAACACTCTTTGTAAAATTTTTGGACATTTTTTTTTTCCTCGTGGCTGTTTCTGCCCTTTTCTAATTCTGGTGAATGTGTGTGTATGTGTGTGCCTGTGTGTTTAGGGATTTGTCTTTTATTTTTAATTGTCATCAATCAAATAAAAATGATGTGCAGACTCTCCCTAAAAGCAGTCTCACTTTGCTCTGAAGGACATCTCTATTCAAGGAGGCCAAGCCAATGGAACAGTTGGGAAAGGGATGCTCACTTATTTTCTGTGTGTTGTATCAAGGTGCCCAAGCTCCCTGCCACCTGGATCATTTAGCAGTCCTGATTAAAGAGCACAAGGCTTGGCAGTCTGTGAAAGGCTACTCCCTGGTGCCACCTGGACTGCCCTAGGCTGCAAGAAGTCTTGCTGTCTCCAGACAATCTGTCGTTTTGCTGTGTCCCAATAACCTTTTGCAATAGCAAAAGCAAACAGGTGCTTCAAGGCTGAGAAGTTACAACAGAGATTTTCTCTTATTTATTTTTAATGAGTATCTCTGTCACTGCAAGAGGTAATTTGGAGGTCTCTCTAAGAATCAAGAGTACCTCTGAGTCCACTACAATTCTAGACCAAATAACATGTACATTTAGAGAGGTCATCCCTTTTTACGCTGCTTAGTCTGTTTTCAAAGAGTACTGAGAGTTGGGCCAGTATTTTAAAACCAAGGCCATTAATAGGAACAAATGTAACCCTATCACCCAAGGGTGTGAGAAAGACAGAGAGAAAGAGAGAAAGAGAGAGGGGTGTAAATACATAATCACAGAGAGACAGAAGAGAACAATGTACACCTATATTAAGTATCTTTTAATATGAACTTAACATCGAGCTGTAGGACACTACACCTACATCTACAAGTCTAGATGTTCATATTCTATTGACACCACACAGTTTAGGTATCTCCTATTTTTACTAGACTGACAAGATGACCACCAAGGCAGGTGATGGGTATTAAGCAACATCAGAGAATGGGTGACCTGCAAAGAACTAAGTGCTTCATGCCCAATTGGGAAGAGGCAGAAACTATTGTTTTCCAGTTCTCTACTGTCAGACAGATGCAGGTTCAGTGTTAGTAGCTGCTCTTTCTTTTCAAATGATGCTAATCTACAAAACAGCATTCAAGTACTACTGACTTAGAAGTGGTAATTCCACAGGCTGAGTCTTGCCTTTGGACAAACTCTACTGCATATTACTTTACCATCAAATTGCCAAATTTGGGTCCAAATTGCTAATTTGGGTCCAGCTACTTCATCTCATTTCTACCCTTCCTATTCCCCTTCTCCATAAGCAGCCTTAAACTTAAAGATGATGATTTTCCTTTCAGAAAATATTCAAGGTTGGAAAGTAGGTCAGTAGTAAATCACCTGCCTCACTTATGAAAGATTGCAGTGTGGTCCCTCAAATAACAAAGCATAAGAAAAATAATTTTAATAATTTCTCTAGAGTATATGAATAGTTAAAAGCAAGCACACTGGTAAAAATGTTTATAATTAGCATCCTTTATTTTGGAAAAATATTTAGTTGATATCACAAACTGGTACTTATTTGAGTTTATTAAGTGTTTCCATATCACAACAGCAATATTTTCTATTAAATAATATCTACAATTTTAAACCTACAAACATTTTTTACTAATATTTAATAATGTTACACAAGTCTACAGCCAAAAAGAATAGCTAATGTTATTTTAACAATTCAACCAAAAATGTCCATGGGACCATAGGAACATGGGGTAAAGTCCTACAAAATGAGACAGAGGATTTCACATTTGAGGATTTTATCTATGCTGCATGGCTCTTTCTAATGCAATACAAATATCTCTATTATCTATCATTACTTCTCCCATCTTTGCTCTCAAAACTCTCTTGAATTATAATAGCTGCCCTCTATTATCTGGCATGATTTCTTGCAACTTTGCTCTCAATGTTCCTTTGCATCATAATAAAATACTAAGTAAGCCAAGGATTGCCCTGTATGTTTTATAACATTGGTATTTGCTACAGAAAAGGCTGCATGAGAAAATATTTAAATGTTTATTTTAACATTAAAATAAACTCATTAGGTATGAAAAATATTTTAGTGGAAATTAGCAATGGAAACAAAGTTTTACTGGGGGTATGGCTCAATGATAGAGTGCTTGCCTGCCTGGCATTGTTAAGTTCTTGAGTTATAACCTACGGTACCACAAGCAAAAGTCCAATTTACCTGAAGAGACAGCTCAATGGTTAATAGCACTTACTGCTCTTGCAAAGAAGCTCAGTTCAGTTCTCAACACCTACATGTGGTGTATCATAATTGCCTGTAACTCCAGTTCCAGGAGATCTTACACCCCTTTCTGGCCTACACAATAATTTACAGATGGCTGGCAAATATGCACAGAAGTACTTATACATACACTTGTTTAAAAAGTTAAAGTATAATGAAACAGTATGTTATTGTTTCATACTGCTTTGTAACTTCTATGTGATCCAGATTAATAGAAGAAAGCTAAACTTATGTATCTGTTTATTTTTCCATTCTAATGTCTTATTGTTGTGGTTGAGGTATACAAAAAATTCTGGCCACACATACACCTTTAAAGATATAGCTAGTCCTTCTTTTTCAAGAAGAATAATATATATTCACACATACACACACACACACACACACACACACACACACACATATATATATATATATATATATATATATATATGAATAGTCTATGATATTGTACAAAATTTGATTGGTAATATTTTCTTAAAGTATAGCTTTAATATAGAAGCTAAATACATTTTCTTCTCTCATATATTACATATTGACCACAATTGTCCTTCCCTCCTCTTCCCTCACTTATACACTGCATCTCCCTATTCCCAAAATCCACCCCCACCTTCCCATCTGGCTACCCTCAGAAAAGAGCAGACATCCCAGAGACATCACCCAAACATGGCATAACAAGTTAGGACAATACCAGGCACATACCATCTCATCATAGCTGTAGGAGGCAACACAGAAAGAGGAAAAGAGTCCTAAAAGCAAGCAAAAGAGCCAGAGACAGCCCCTGCTCTAACTGTTGGGAATCTTACAAGAACACCATGAGACCCTATTAAACATATGTGCAGAGGGCCTAGGTTAGACCTCTGAAAGGTCCCTGATCTCTGCAAGACCCCATGAGTTCAGGTCAGTTGATTCTGTGTGCCATGTTCTCTTGGTGTCCCTGACCCAATGGTCCCTCAGATCCTTCTTTCCTCTCATCCACATGACTCCCTGAGCTCTGCGTGATGTTTGGTTATGGGACTCTGCATTTGTTCCCATCAGTTGCTCTGGTCTCTTTGATGAGGATTCTGCAAGGTTCTAGTTCCAGAATACTCTGTGGGAAGAACAAACTGTTAAGTCTAAAGTTTGTGGTTGGATTGATGTCCCAATCCTTCCACTTGAGGCCTTTCACTGGTCACAGAAGATGGTCAATTCAGACTTTGTGTGCCTCATTACTAGTAGCCTTTGCTAGGGTTACTTTCATAGCTTCCATGGAGTTTCCATTATACTAGGTTTCGTGATCATCAAGAAAATGCCCTCCAATTCCATTCAAAACTCCTCAAATTTTTTCCCTCCAATCAACCTGATCCCTCATGTCCTCAACCCCAAACACCCCCAGACTCCATAAGAAACATATTCTATTTCCCCTTCCCAGAAGATTCTTTTGTCCTCCCTTATGACCCCCACCCCGTTTTTAGCCTCTCTGTGTCTGTAGAGCCTATCATGACTCTCTTTTATTTTACAGTATGCACTCACAGGGGAATACATTACATGTTTGTTGTTCTGGGTCTTGATATCCTCACTCAGAATGATTTTATTTTATTTTATTTTATTTTTACTAGCTCCATCCATTTGCCTGAAAATTTCCTGATGTCATTGTTTTTTAAAAGTACTTCTCAACGCAGTATCTCTTGCCACATCACCCTCTTCCATTGCCCTATAGCTGTCATCATTATTTGAGGTGTCAGCATTAAGTCTATTTTTCCATTCATTTGCGTTTGCCATTTCCTTAAAAATATTTTTTAAACATTTATTTATTTTATGCTGAACATAATTATACATGCCTTTTTTAATGAAAACAAATATTTATAAACAATATTTGGGAATTTGAGCATTCTTTCCAAACAGCTTCCTGCTGGTAGGGGGCACTGTCATGGGGGAATCCTAAGAAGATACAGAAATCCTGGCTGTAGTGGTCTGCAAGGCTGCATTGTCCCATTGATGTTGCTTCATGGGGTCTTGCTCGATCAAACCACATTAATCTGGAAGGAATCCACAGCTTTTCATTTTCTGTGGAAACAGAATTAGAAATAATTTTCCCCAGTAACTTGTCCTTAGGCTTAAATTTTAAAGTCAAAGCAACTTAAATATACATATATATGTATATTTAATACAGCAGCATTTTTTCTTCTTTTTTTATATTAATAATATAATTTAAAAATTTTACATGTGGATCCCAGTTTCCTCTACCTTCCTCCCTCCAACCCACCCTCCATCTTACCCTCTTTCCCCTGTGACATGTACCCGGGCCACCCTCCCCTCCCATCTCTCCACCCCCATTCCACTTGTAGGGCTATGCTATCCAGGTTGGGTCATATAAACCTGTCAAGTCATTTGAAGTAGGGACTAGGACTTCTCGCCTGTCTCTAGGTTAAGGGGGCATCCCTCCAAGGGGGATTTGTCCACAAGGTCCTTTTGTGCACCAGGAATAGATCCTGTTTCTATTGTCTGAGGTCCCCCAGACTGCTCAGTCCTTCTAGCTGAGACCCATATTCAGGGATTCTGAGTCATTCCCTTGCTGGGTTCCTATTCATCAGTCTGTGGAGGGGGGGAAGCTCCTCCTTGTTCAAGTCAGCTATCTTTGTGAGTTTTCTGCAACCTGGTCTTGTCCCCTCTCTCTGCATCTGGATTTTAGTTCCACTCAGTGTTTGGTTATGGGTGTTTGTATCTGTTTCCAACAGGTACTAGATGAAGACTCCATGATGATGTATAATTTAGTTGATGATCTACTGTCAGGGAAGGGCAATTATGGTAGCCTTTCCATTGTTGCTTGAATTATTAGTTGGAGTAGGTCTTGTAGTTCTCCAGACCTTTCTTTAGGTTCAGTTTTCTCTTCAAACCAATAATGGCTCCCTCTTTTATGTCCCCCCTCACCCTGATTCAACCTATCTAGTCACACGTGTTTTCCTCTCCTCCCCTTCTCTTTCTCCTAGTTCTCTCTCCAATTACTGCCCCCCCCCATTTCCCATGTGCTCTGGGGGATTTGTCCTTTCACCTCTTGTGAGGGACCATATAGGAATCTCTTAGAACACAGTTCATCTGGTGGTGTGTATTATAGGCTGGTGATCCTTTGCTCTATGTCTAAAATCCATATATGAGGGAGTGCATACCCTGTTCCTCTTTTTGTGATGGGGATGGTTTCTTCAAGTTCCATCCACTTGCCTGTGAATTTCAAGATTCCATTATTTTTTTCTGCAGAGTTGTATTCCATTCTGTAGATGTGCCACATCTTCTTTATCCATTCTTCAGTTGAGGGGCATCTAGCTTGCTTCCAGGTTCTTGCTATTACAAATAATGCTGCTATGAACATAGTTAAGCACATGACTTTGTTGCATGAATGCGGGTCATTTGGGTATATACATAAGAGTGGAATTGCTGAGTCCTGTAGTATGCTAATTCCCATCTTTCTGAGGAACCACCATACTGATCTCCAAAATGGCTGTACGAGTTTGCACTCCCTTGAGTACATGGCGAATAGACAGTGACAGACTAAGGAGAAGTGACTCTCAAGACTCCATATTACTGAGCACAATATGGAGTGGATTGGGCAGAGTAGCATTGTGTAAAAAGACAGATAAAGCAGGGAAGAAAAACAATGGAAAATCAATATATTCATTATTTATAAATATGAAGGTTGATTTTGTACAACAAGAATAGTATGTTCTCCTTACAGATATATACATGCACTTTAAAAAAAATAGCATGAATGGACTTTTGGAGCCCATTCCCTATGGAGGGATACTCTGTCAAACTAGATACAAGGGGGAGGGCCTCAGTCCTTCCTGAAATGTTGTGACAGACTTTGATATTCCCTCATTGAGAAGCCACCCTCCCTGAGGAATGAATGGGGGGAGGAATGGCGAGAAAATTGGGGGAGTGGAGGAATGGGATGGAGAAGGAACTGGGATTGGTATGTAAAATAAGATTGTTTTTAATTTAAATAAAAACGTAACTTAAAAAATGGCTGAGGTAACCATTGGTAAAAGAAAAAACAAAATAATACAAAACACAGTACTTCTCTACAGTATAAATGTACCACATTTTCTTTATTCAATCTTCGCTGAGGGAAACAACATAGGTTTCTGGCTCCTATGAATGAAGTGGCATGAACATAGTAAGCAAGATTTTTTGTGGAAGAATGGACCTTCCCTAGAGTATATGGCCAGGAGTGGTTTGATGGGTCTGGAGATAGATTTATTCCCAATTTTCTGAGAAACCACCATATTGATATCTAATATGATTATACAAATTCGCACTCCCACTAGCAATAAAGGAGTGCTCCAAGTACTTGCCAGCATAAGCTGTCAAGTTTTTGCTCTAACCATTATGACAGCTGTAGATTGAAGTCATTTTGATTTTCATTTCCCTGATGGCTAAGGATGTTGAGCATTTCTTTAAGTGTTTCTGAGCCATTTTGGTTTCCTCTTATTGTGAATTCTCTATTTAGATCTCTACCCCATTTTTAATTGGATTATTTAGTTTGTTGATGTCTACTTTCTTGAGTTCTTTATATATTTTAGATATTAGCCCTCTCAGATATAGAATTGATATAAATCTTTTCCCAGTCTTTGGCTACTATTTTGTCCTATCAATGGTGTTCTTTGCCTTACAGGAACTTCTCAGGGGCTGAACCACAGCACACAAAATGCCGAAGGGACACTCTAGAAACTAAAATCTTATGCATAATTTTTTCTCACTCTGTTACATTAAAGTTCAGTATTCTTTGTGTAGCAGTGAGTAGATAATTTTCCATATTTAGTTTTTAACCTTACACACCACTTATTTTGAGAACCTGGTCTTTCAATGATTTGTGAAAATGTTCATTAAAAGCTGAAATTTTTCATGAGTGATAAACATTATTAGTTGCTTTATATACATTTTGAGGAAATGTCTGTTGTTCACCCACACATTGTTTTTAAGTGAAAATACTTTATAACACATGATTTTTGTTGGAAAATTAAAAAAATTCTGTGCTTTTTGTTGAGGCATCATGGTAATTTATTAAGCAGCAAAGGCATCTTTTCCATGAATTCCCTTTCAGCACACAGAATACTAAGAAGGCATGAATTCAGCAGTTGATATTTAATAAATCAATAGTCTTTACTGTTATATCAAGGACACTGCTCAGTACAAATGTCTGTGTTTTCCCTGTGCTATAGAGTGATAAACAACACAAGGTCCCAATAACCCAGGGATTATGTTGATTCACTCTGAAATTCAAACAGTTTGATTCACAGATGCTATTACATCCTCAGCATAAATGTCATTTCTTTGAAACACAGACAAGAATCCTTTGATGCTAACCCTCTAAATATTTTAAAGAAGTCTTTGAGTTCCTCATAGCATAGTATGTGATCTTATTGCATTTAGAGACTCACATCTTTCTCCTTATATCATTTGCATCCATTTAAATAAAGCTTGGTTAAGACTGACAAAAGCTCAATAACCTTATTCTTTCTCAGCTGGATACACAAAATTATAATACTAAAGAAACTAAAATGAAGAATTTAACTTGTTATTTCAATAAAAGTCACTTCAAATATTGGTCTGTGGTTTTTGGATACAAGCTAACAAGTAGATTTTATGGGCTCTGTAATAAGTAAATAATTTAAAGTATCATGTTTATAGTCTAATAAGTGCAAAGATTAATATTTAATACTCTATGGATAGACTGATGCTCATGCTCATGGTGAAAATAGAGCCGTCTCGGAAGGGTTATTGATTACTTGCCTTTCTTAGAAACTGGCAAAAACAACTTCTAATACTATGAGAACTAGTACTCAGAGATGAGGCTTCTAGTTCCATACCGCCTTGACTTCTCCTGTGGCTCCACATGCAGTATCTTTAGCAGTGCAGTCTAATTTCAAAGTTCCAAAAGTCAAATAAGAGCAATGCATTATTGTTGGGGTTGTTTCTTGGAGCCACCCTAACCAACAACTTGAGTGCATTATTTGTATTGTTTTACACAGGATTTTTGCTAGATAGCATGTAGCTCTTAGGAAGAGAAACATTACTTCACAGAGAGTAGTTCCACATAAACTGTATATGTGTATAATATGTGCATGCATAGGTTTAAAGTAAGCATGTAATAATGTTACCCTTTTCAAACATCCTTAGCATTGTACACCACTCTTTTCTACATTTCCTTATGTATTATCCCTCCTTTATGAATTAGTAGGTCCAGCCCAGCAACATATCCCCCATTGTACAAAAGTGGGGTAACAAACAGCTTTCAAACTGGATTTATGGTCTGCTCTTCTTTTTCCAAAATATCAAGAATTCTCTTCTACCGCCTACCAGTAGCTTCACCTTTACTTCAACAAAGTTATCCCATATCTAATGACTCATTTCCAAATGCAGTGAGAGCATCATAATGCAATGTGTTTTCTGGAGAATGGGGCTTAATTTTAGCAAGATTTTTTTTTAGGAGTAAAAAGTAACGTGTCAATTGTGTGATGATTAAACATCTTCAAGCATTGTTTCAAATGCCCACCAAAGTAATATTTCTCATCTTCATAATGCTGCCAAAATACTTTGTACTGAATTTCTGAAGAGGAATTTAATTTACTCTGTCCATTCTAATATCTTCTCTGATGTATTGATATTTGTGAGGATAACAACTGAACATTTCCCTGTCACGTGTGTAGTACTGGCATTTCAAAAGGGTGGCTTAAGTAATTTTGTGTTGAATATATTACAAGGAATGTGACTTTTACTTTGATAGAATTTATAAAAGATCTGTAAAACTATAGGTTACTTGAAAAGGATGTGCTATTCAGATATATGTTCACATAATAATCCACATAGACATTAGGAGGCCAAGGATTTTAGATGGATATCATTCTGCGAAATTTAATGTATATCCTAAGTTAGTAACAACCAGATTCAGTAGCATCTAAAAAAGGCTATCCATTACAAAATAACATGTCTTGAGGCATCATATTATTTTTAAGCCAACAAAATACAACTGTTGTGCATCTATGACCATTAAATATAATTTGGGACACTACTTGCTTGTGTATGTGACATTTGTGGGCATTCACAAAAATAGAATAATCACTAACTTCCCCTCTCAAATCCAATGTCTATAATTAACGTTCAGCTTTCTTAGTAACTTTGACATTTTTATCCTGTTTACATTGAGATGTGAGTTAAGCAGCTTGAGCTAATAGTGCCTAGGGAAGAATGATCACATTCAGATAGCATCCTTACCATAAACTGCGCAAACTAGTTAACTCATTGCTTAGCTGCTCTGACCTCTCTATGAGATGAGAATGTTGCCCTGGATGTGCCTTTCCAATTCCATGACCTAAATTTCATTTCTAAAATAAGTAGCTCTGGTTCCTTGTATGTGAATGTTTAAATACATTCCATTAGATTTTATTTTTTTCCTCTATTTCTTACAAATAAATAGTACTTCTCAATGTTGTTTTATTTATCAAACCACATACATGACTCAGGATTTTGCTAGGTAATGATGTCTATGATGAAGATAAAGGATGAGAAGACTAATTTAGATCAAAGTTGTCATCTCATCTCCAGAGAAATCCAGATTTACATACAAGCATACATATGTGCATACATATATGCACATACACACATATAAGTATTTGTAACAAAACACAACAGTGCTTTCCATCTTTATTAGAAACTTAAACATAAATAATGTTTGCCTATGCTTTTTTTCCATACATGATAATTATCTGGTTCTAAATAATGACATACTGAAAATATACTGGACATTATCAGATTCTACTATGCCATTATGGATTACTGTGATGAGATCTTGAATATACATGTGCTTCACAGAGAAATTATTGAAGACAAGAACTTCTTTTAGTGAACAAGATGAATAACAAATGTATACTTTTAAGGAATTTTAATTATACTTGTGAGTGCATGTGTACGTGAGTGTGTATGGGGGCAGTTTATGTGTATGCCATGGCGGCAGTGTGCATGTTAGAGGCCAACATATAGAATAGATTCTCTCCTTGTACTGTCAATTCAGGAGTTGGACTCAGGACATTCAATTTGTTGAAAATCGCCTTTATTTGCTGAACCACCTCAACAGCACAGTACTAAACTGCTAAAAGTTAAGTTTTAGCTAGTAGATGTCTTATATAGGGAAGGGCTATGCATATTGGTATTCAAACATCAAATATGGGATTTAGGGTATGAAAAAGAAAACACCCTTTCATCTGGAACTAGATATTTCTGGATTAATTTCTTAGTGTTGTTGTAACAAATCAGCACAAGTAGATGATTGTGTTCAGTAGAATCATTTTCTCAACCTACTAGAGACTTCAAAACATAGTCAGTGCTGGACTATTTCCATGGTTCTGTAGGGAAATGCTTCCATGTCTCTTCCAACTCTATTTGCGTTAGGAGTTCAAGCAGATCACTCCAATCAGGTCTTCATCTTCTACGGCCTTCCTGTCCCAATTTTTCTAGCCACAGACAAGCCTGACTGTGCCATTATATCATAATGAGCATTAAGTGGTTGCCATTAGATTTAGGGCTTGATAGTTGAGAATGATATCTTGAGGCTTTTAATTATATTTGCAATCACTGCCACACATAATAGAAATTAAGCCACAAGTTTCAAGGTTTGTGCAGTGTTGATATTTATTTTTGTATAGCCATCATCCAAGGCATTCAAACTATATACAAATGTCCTCTATAAAACTGCTAGGCTATTATTTATATACCACCCATGTCTAATTAGTGGGAGAAACATTTCCAGAGATAAAGGGCCTATTATATACATCTTTCTATCCCTAATGTAAACCTCATATTCTGACAGACACATTCTCACAACACAAAAAGTTGAAAAGTAAAGTTTAAGGATGGTGCTATGGAATGTGACACATTAAAGAGTTGAGATTTTGTTCCATATTTTACAGAATTTAAGAATGTTCATGGTGATCTCTGATCTAATTTAATGGAGGACATATCCATTGTAGCTCTCTTCATATTTTATTTGCATAATAAGGCTAAATTTATAAAAATAATAGACTTCTGGACTTTATTAGCTTTCAGTGGTAATCTACAGACAAACAAACAAACAAACAAACAACCCCCCCAAAAAACATAGCTATAAATATCAATACAAACATCCTTAAGTCTTCACAATTTCTTGCCTGGGTGCCTGTATTTTGAAGGGAAATACACAATTGTTTTATAAAGGGAAACCTTTTGTCTCTCTACTCTGATGTAGTAGGGATCCAGAACTTCAAATTATATTTAATAAGGTGTTTTCATAAACATTTCTAGGCAGTGTTGCATATAGCTTGCACATTTTCTGACCTCTAACACTAGATCTTTCTCATTGCTATCTACAATTCAGTTTTGAATACTATGGAGCTATTAATAGTGAAAATATCCCCCAAATGTTTCCTTACACTTAATTCAGTTCAAAATTGGCACTATTGGGAAAAGTAGACAGATCCACAAAAAATGGGAGCTAATTACATTTATTGGTTGACCTACAAGGAGTTGGGCTGTAATGTAGGAAAGATAAAATCTTTCGCTTATGGTGTCTAATATTGAGCAAAACAACATTGCTTTCAAGAATAATTGAGTTATCTTATGTAAGAAAAATATTTTCTCTGGTTTAGCCGCAGGTTAATTGAATTTATTCCTCCTTTTTTGCTTATATCTTTCCATTTGTGGTGAAATTTGACAGTAGCAGTTTTATGTTCAGTGGATAGAATCACTAGGATGTATTTCAACAAACATTTGAATGCTCTGTCATTAACAGTGAAAATGTATATCCTTTCCCCCATTCTTCTTCCCCCCTTACCCAACTCACATGGATTGTTGACTCCATAGTATAATAGGTGGATTTTGTTGATTCCACCTGTGAGTTGCTCAGTATTCTATTAGCCAACAGAGTCTGGGCACTTTATTTTTAAATTTCATTGCTCTTATTCCACTTCCCTCTCTCTCCCTCCCTCCCTCTCTCACTCTCCCTTCCTCCTATGTCCCCTGACTGCTCTCCCACACCATACCCCCCAACTCCACAGGGAGGGTAATGCCTTCCAGGAAGGGTCATCAAAATCTTTCAAGTCATTTGGAGTAGGGTCTAGGCCCTCCCTCTTGCCTCTAGGTTAAGGGAGTAACCCTCCATGGTGAATGTGCTGTCTCCTAGGCACTTTTTAGAAATACAAATTTGTTAGCTCCATCCATACTTACTGAACTGGAAACTATAAGTTATATCAGGCCATCAGTTCTACAAAGCCCTTCTGGGCACTGTAATGTAGCCTTGACTGTGAAGGCCACTGGGAGATTGCCTTCAAGATTCCTCAATTTGAATGGCCCTATTCTCTCACAGAATTTCCTTAAGTGTAGAAATATGAATGCTGCACATGAAGATAAAGGATAAATTGTTCCATCAATGTTTTGGACAGGTCAATGGCTTCTGTATAAGGATCATAACATTTGCATATGTTGGTTCACAGTATCCCTAATCATTTGCAGGTTTAATTTTTCCCTACTTTCTTTTGGTTTTTATTGTATGGATTGTCCACTGATACTTTTTCTCTCTCCTTATTTTCAAGTAATTGTTGGCTCCTGCATCGATCTATTGTATCAAATAACACTATTTAAAAATGGGGTACAGAACTGAAGAGAGAATTCTCAATAAAGAAAATTTAAAAAATGCCGAAAGACACTTAAGAAAGTGCTCAACATCCTTAGCTATCAGGGAAATCAAAATCAAAACAACTCTGAGTTACCATCTTACTCCTGCCAGAATGGCTAAAATTAGAAACACCAATGACAACTTATGCTGGAAAGGATGTGGGAAAAGGGGAACACTCCTATACTGCTGGTGAAAGTGCAAGCTTGTACAGCCATTTTGGAGATCAGTATGGCAATTCCTCAGGAATATGGGAATCAGTCTACCACAGGACCCAGCAATTCCACTCTTAAGCACATACCCAAATGATCCACACTCATGCATCTTTTTTAAAAAAACAATATTTTCTAATTTTACGTACCACTCCCAGTTCCCATTCTCTCCCTTCCTCCTGTTCCCTCCACCTTCCATTCACTCCATCCCCATCCACTCCTCAGAAAGGGTAAGGCTTCCCATGCAGAGTCAACAAAGTCTGGAATATCACATCACTTTGCAGGAAGACCAAGCCCAGCCTCCCACCCCCCCACCCCCAATCTAGGATGAGCACGGTATCCTTCCAATGAGAATGGGTTCCAAAAATAATCAGTGCAAGCACTAGGGATAAATCTTGGTCTCACTGCCAGTGGCCCCTTAGACTGTCCAAGCCAAACAGATGTCACCCACATTCAGAGGGTCTGCTTTGGTCCTGCTATTAGTCAGGATTTGGTGAGTTCCCATTCGCTCAGGTCAGCTGATTCTACAGGTATACCCAAAATGGTCTTGACCCCTTTGCTCCAATTATTGCTCCTCCCACTCTTTAAATGAACTCTGGGAGCTAACCCCAGTGCTTCCTTGGCTCTACCTTAATAAAGACCCTAGAAGACAGGAAGTCTACCAGATTCATTTGCACACACAGTATGAGTGATACCTCACATCATTTCTTGCCATCAGGGTTAGTATTTTCACAGCTGTAGTACGAGATAACTAAAAAAAATATAATAGGTGCACGAATGGAGTTTTGGGCCCATTCTCTATGGAGGAATACTCTCTCAGTCTAAATACTGGAGGGAGGGGCTTGGTCCTGCTGCAAATGAATGGGGGATGGGATGGGGAGATGGTGGGGGCAATGGGAGGATTTGAGGGAGAAGGAACTGGGATTTGTTTGTAAACAAAGATTATTTTTAAATGTAAATAAAAAATAATTTTAAAAAACAAAATATATACTAGGTAACTATCAAAATACAGAGCTATAAATATTTTACTAAGTTGATTATATATATATAGCAATAACCAAAGCACAATTAATATTCTTTCGCTGTATCAAAAATACCCAGTAGATGCCACAGAATTCCTGCACAGGACATTTTGTGTATATGGAGGCCTTTAAAATAGGGTCTTTTGTGCCCAGCTTCTTTCAGTTTGCATGTTTTAAATTTCATCCATATATCTTGTTTTGCCCCACATATTCTCCCTTTCTGGAACACTTCTAATTTCTCCTCATCTTTCCTGAATAAAATTTTTGATACTCTTCAGGCTTGTCAGCATTTGAAAGGTTTTCAAGCTTGGGTGGTTGAATGATTTTTCCCAGCAGTATTCACACATAATTAGGTAGGGATTTATGGGGGCATTAAACTGTGGATACATACAGTAATCTGATATCAAACATTTTAAGAAGAAACTAAAACATTTCTCTCAGTGTTCATTCTATTGTATATTTTTGTTTTTTAGATGTATGAGGTTTTAAATTTTCCAGTTTCATAAGCATATATCTTTGCCTACACTATATTTCATTCCTTTCATGAGCATAAATTATTTTAGCATTCTGTTTTAAATTTATTTTCTTTCAATAATTAGTATTAGTTATTAAACTTCTTTTAATACACTTATTAATACATTTTATTATCCATGTATATAGTACATTAAAAAATGATTTTTAGTCTTTTTATGTGGTTCCAAAAGTCCTTTATATAGTTTGGGTTTTTATCTACTAACAGATGAAATTTCTTTCAGATAATGGTAACTCTTGTATTTTTCTTCATTGTTACAATTTTGTCCTTGAAGCACAGTGTTTTAACATTTAATGAAATATAATTTATTATTACTGTTTTAATATATTTTATTTGAAAGCTTGTAAGAACCATTGAGGTAACCAAAATCATGAAGCCTTTTGCCATATGGCTTTTTCCTAGATCCTTGCAGTTTGGGGTCTTTTGTTCAATTTAATTTAATTAGATAAAACAAAATAATATAATACATAATTTAGTAACATAATATTCCTCTTTATTATCTTGGGGCAATAAATAATTATTTTACTAAAACTTTTATTCTTTTGCATTTTTGGTTTGGAGTTTCAACTTTTCAAATTACACTTTTAAATATTTTTATATTTAACTAATTAAAATCATATTTTATTACAGCATATATTTTGAATTTTTTAGATTGTAAAATTGCAAATTTGTGCCTATCATCTTCACCTTCAAATGCATTCATTTTTGTGATAAGAGTTAAAATGTCATGTGTTAGAAATTTTCAACAAGTAACATTATCAACTGAGCAGATTATATTTAGGAATATATATATATATATAAATATATATATATATATATGTAAATGCATGCAATAACAATTAGTGGAAAATGAGTCATGAATTTGAAAGAGATTTGTTTGAGCTGTATCAACAGGTTTTGGAAGAAGAAAAGGAAAGGAGAAATGTCATTATATTATAATCTTAATAAGAGAGATACTTTGTTAATAAATAGTCACTGTGTTATATAACACATATTTAAAATTTGTACCATTTGAACAATATATTCCCAATTCTTATTATTCTAGATTAATATGTATTTGTTTAATAGTGCTTAAATCTAATGTGTGAGACCCTGTATATTTTGTCTTTCTGCCATGTATTTTTCACTGTCTTCCAATGTCACACAAGTTGTCACAAGTGACAGAAGTTAGTTTTTATGGACTGAAAAATTGTATTCCACCATTATTTATTAGTTCATCAATGGCATATTTAAAATTAAAAATATATTCTTTTTATTACTCCTCCAAGTGAGAGATAGCTCCATTTATCTTTCTTAAAACTTGTCTTCATATCATTTTTGAAGTATGAATTCTTTATATAGGTACAATAATTCTAATTATTTTAGGAAGTATAATAACTTAATGTTTACCTTTAATTCACGTTATTACCAAGAGTAAATTGTCAGTGAAAAGAAGCAAAAAATATGAGATATTTTTCCTCTCACCATCTCTAGCATAGTTGAAAGGAAGGAAGACAGCAAAATGTTTTGGAAAATGTTGGAACAAGTTCTTGCTATGAGCTAAATCAACATTGGAAGATAATTGTTTTGACTAAATAATGTTGAAATAGAATGGAGCCAGATATTTGCTTGGGTTTGCTAAAAATGGCATATAAGTTTAAAGATCTCTGACTAATTATTTCAATGCACAGATGATTGGTGGTGATGCTAATGAGAAGCCTTGATGTAGACTCAGTTTCTTAACCAAATAACTATGATTCCTTATGTTTCTTCCTAGATATGCTTAGAAATTAACAAACCTGGACTGTTACACAGTTTACATGGGCAGGTGTTATTGAATAAACTAATGTATATTATTGTATATTATATAACATGGTTAATATTTCTGATTTCTTTTAACATTGAAGAGGCTACTGCATTTGTTATAATTGAATCTATATTGTTTTGTTTTGTCACCACTGGACAGATTGCCTCATATTATCTCATTTTTATCTTATGTTGGAATTTGTCCTGTTTCTTTTATGTTTCATGAATGCTCAAGTGATACTAGCAACATCAAACAGCAATTATTTGATAAATAGTAGTTCTTAAGCAATTCTTTGCAAATAATAATTTAAGATCAAACTATTGACACATCTTCAAGACAAACTTCTTAGTGGCCAAGTAGCTGTTGATTCTTGATATTTGCCAGTGTTTCTGGCCCAAAAATATATTAAACAGAACAATGGACAGTCCTTCTTATGTTGTGGAAACAGAATCAAATATTCCAGTTTATTATTGAATAATGTAAGCTTTATTATTGTAATAGAATACAGTGAGACATGAGATTAAAAGCTTTTGCTAAACTCTGTAAGCAAGACATGCAGCTGCCATGAGCAATCTTGACTCAGGTTAGATTTTATTGCCACTTCACTGCACTAAAGTGCGTAAACATTCAGTGTCATCTTTTAAAAATAGTCCTGGGAGTCAACAGGAACTGCCCTCTATAAGAGTGTATCTTTATTTTTCAAGGAAGACTTAACTAGTATTACATGGTTTAGCAAAGCACTGTTATAAAGCTACATAGAATAATTTCTCTTTTATAAGTTTGCAATCAGTTTACACAATAGAATAATACTCACATGTACTAACAAACTAAGAAATGATGGCAATGCAATCATTGCAAAGCATTAAGCAGACTAATAAAGAGATAGTCACATCTAATGAGCAAAATACAGACCCAAAACTAGGCAGGAGGAGTCTGGAAGATAAAATGCTTGCACTAAACATGTTAGGTTAACGTCGGGGAAATAACAAGATAAACAGCAACACAAATAGATGTTAGAGCCATAATTTATTTTATTTTCTATACATATCTATACACAAAATGTCCTTGGTTCAGCCATTTTTGGCGTAGCGTATGAAATTTAGGCAGGACCAAATCAAACAATGAAGCACATTTAAAATTAAACCATAGATTTGACTTCTTTAGGGAAACACAAGCAGTGTGTTTTCCAACATCATTGGATAGCAGCTTTTTGAGAAAAACATCGCTCAAAAATCAGGTATGAATTCTAATTGTCTCATTTGGCAATTATGCTTAAAGGTTTATGTCATAGACTTATAAATATTACTAGACCATGATCTGTGGAATCTGAACACTAAAGTTAAATATCTGTGAAAATCTAGCAAACAAAAGGAGACTTCAAAAATACCTTCTTCATAAATATTTACTTCTAAAACATCTGGGTAGTAATGAAAGGCTAGAATTTTTTATAAGGAATATTAATGGACCTCTTTTATTTAAAGCCCTTACATAGTATACCTACAAATATATTGCTGCAGTATAAATGAAATGTAATAATATTACTCAATAAAAGCTAGTTCCTGTACATTCTTTCATGTATTTTATATTGGATGCTACATATGGTACAGCACTTATTGAAACAGTTGGTATCAGCAAATAGCGAAATAATATACAGGTGGTTTTCTAGCTCCAACTACTGTTCCCTATTTTTTTTTCTTTATTAGAATAGCCTAACATAGGGAAAATATGGTATGACAGAACTCTAGCAGATAGCAACTGATCTTCTATTGAACACCGGGCAACAGTAAAGTTATGAGCGATCTCTATATAATTGGAATTCATACTCAATATGTTTTAAGTGGCATCTGTCTCCTACAGGCTGTTCTGTTCTTAAATGCAGGCTCTAAATGTATTTCCATAGCATTTAACAACATTCTAACAGCTAAAAGTGGAGATTCCATGATGATATTTTAAGAACAGAACTTTAAAAAAAAATTTAATGTACAATCTCATGCTGAATATTTACATATATAATTTATATATTCTATTTTTTTGTTGGCTAGTCATAAATTTCAGTCTAAAGCTTTTGATGTAGTTATATAAAAGAATACATTCAACAATTCTAGAGCTTGCAAAATAGTTTTGCCCTTCTGAAAAATCTTCATCATAAGAATAGAGTGACTCTTGGATGAATGGGGTATCTGGGAATAAGAGTGAAAGGGAGGATAGTTTTTTAAATTATTCAATTAATTTATTTATTTCCTCTTCTACCAAGTAAACATCTGTGTTAGACTGGCAGATGTCCATAGTCTATTGGTAAAAGTTCAGATGACAATGATGTAGCCTGTTGAAAGAGTTTCTTTCCACTGGATTCAGAGTGCTACGTTGACAGCCGCATCTTACCCTGTTAGACTTCCATGAATTCTAAAACAGCATTTAACAACAAAATATAATGTAGTGAGATTTAAAAGGAGAAAGCCTAGGGAAGTTTTAGTTTGAAAAACAAAACATTAAATATATATCAGCTTCAAACATAAAACAAATAAAAACATAAGCACACCATCATATGTGCAATAAAGACATAGACCTAAAGTTCATTAAACATTTGCTGTTTATCCTTTTTAAACACCTCCACACAAAAATATTTTGACATATGTATATATATTTGAGAATATTTGGAAATATATATCTACAAATGACTCTGTGGTTATAGTAAGCTCTGTTTTGCTTCTACTTTTCGTCCTCTCTTTGGACCTTCTTCCCCTCCCCCTTCCTCTCATGCCTGTCACCTTTTGGCATGATAATGCCCCCTGGCTTCCTCTCAGAATCCTGTCTCCAAGCTGAAAACTCTGCTCTGCTTTGAACTGTCAGACAGGGGTCTTTTGTTCTTATATAAAATATGGAAATAAGGAAACCTTCAGACTCTTTAAGACAGAGGCAGTAAAGCAGATAGGAATCACTGCGTTGAGAACAAAAAGCGATTCTCGGTGCAGAGGACTCAACAACAGAATGCGACTAAAAGAACCTATTGGTGTGGTGTGGGGGCTTTTAGCTGAGGCTCTCTGTTTAAATACGTGGCCCAATAGACCAAGTTGAAGATTCCAAATAGCAGCGGGAAGGCTATTCTTGACAGTCGGTCGATTTTGCTGACGCTGTTAAAAGTTTTCTTGGGTTCTGGTGGTTTTGTCTCAGGCTTCACTTCTTTTGGTTCTATGGTCGCACTTTTAGCAATAGTTGCCAAACCAGGATCACCCCTGGCCAAGTTAGGGGTGTAGCTGGTGGCTGTTGGAGCATACGTGTTGTTTTTCTTAATGAGAGGGTCCTTCACTTTCTTTGGCTGGAGAAGAAAACGGACATTATTTAACAGCGAGAAACAACTTTGTAAGTTTCTGAGCAAAACAGCACTTGCTGAAAAACCAAAGTGTTTGCTTGATTTAAAAATCTGAAATCTGTAATTGATGACTCACATACTGTGATCATTTGAAAAGCCAGATGTGTTTGTAACCATTTAGATGGAATGAGAGGTGGAATCTGTTTCTTCACCGGTTAAAGGCACAAAAAAAAAAAAAAAAAAACGGAAAAAAGACTTGGGATTATAGAAATGATTTTATGCAAATTTGGGACATTGACTCAAAACATTTTATATCTCAATTTCAGATTTCACCTTCCAGATACATGCTGGAAGAAAAAGAAGTACAGAATAGACTAGAGAACACCCTGAAAGTTGGTAGAATGCTACACCCCCTGACAACCAGTTGTGGCTTCAGATACATGAGGAGGCAGAGGGTGTCCCAACTTTTGTGGAACCTCCAGTTAATCACGGTCTTGTAAAGAGCACAGATTACATGAAAGGAACACTCAAGGTTGTTACCAGCCACAAATTCAGAATCACTAGCAGGTAACTGCCATTTAGTGATGTCACACAGTTTGTCATTAAACATGTGTAGATAATTAGCACTTGAAATGTATCTAGACCTACTTGAGTTGTACTATAAGCAACAACATGCATGTGATTTTGATGAGTTCTATAAATAAAGATATAATATGGTGCAACTCCTCGATGGGTTTCAACAACAAAACCAGTATGTTTTCTGTACTGTATATATTGGAAATAAATAAATTCATCATTATAATTATTATTTATTTAACTTAGTTCATGTATTATTGTTATTGTTATTATTATTGTTATTATTATTATTATTATTATTATTGCTTTTCTGAGACAGGGTATCACTATACAGTTTTTGTTCGCCTTGAACTCATAGAGAACACCTGCTTATGCCTATCAAGTGCTGGAATTAAAGGTGTGTAAAGCTAATGTGCCACACTATTTTACTCTTAAAATAAGGTTACTAGAAATTGCTAAGTGGACTGTGTGTTTCACATTTTGAATAGCAACATTTTTATAAAACAACGGCTATAGAAGAGGGGTTCCCATTGGTTTGGAGCACATTAAATCAAGGAAATCTCTGTTTTGGGATAGGGAACTTATGCCTACTCTTTACTTCAATGAAAGCTGAAGTAATGGTTACATTTTTCAAATGTAACCAACTAAACACACAAATAATTAGCTCAGAAAACAGTCAGAGGGCTATGCTTTGTTTAAAAATACAAGACTAAGAAGATAATGGATTTGCTTTAACTTTGATATCAGGTTTTGGTTCTGTTTGTTTAAAAAAAAACTAACAAAATTTAAAAAAAAGAACATATTCAAAACTACAGAAGGCTCATTTGAGAAGAGATTTTTATCTTTGAATGCCTCTCCCTCTTTCTCTTATTCTCTACCTGCACATCAATTCAATCAAACGATCTCCACCAAGAACAATAACAAAATAATAACTCCAGTGTAGTTTCATATTTACAGCCTAAAAAACAAATGAATATATTCCATCTAAAAGGCTTAAGGTTAAAAATCCTGATATAACAAAGAGCCAGTGTAGTATTCACCTTTTCTGGAACCACGCTTTTTCCATCCCATGCATAGCCTCTCTTGGTGAAATAGTTTACGGTGGCAAACTCAATCAGAGCTGAGAAAACAAAGGCATAGCACACAGCAATAAACCAGTCCATAGCTGTTGCATAAGCCACCTTCGGGAGGGAATTTCTGGCACTTATACTCAAGGTTGTCATGGTCAGAACAGTAGTCACTCCTGTAAGAAAAGAAATTAAGTCAATATGCTGGGTCATTGCAGAAAATCTCGTAACAGCAGGCCTAAGCTGGTTCACTTGATCAAAGGATACCCACAGCATTGTATTCTAATTGGGATTCATTTACTTTGACTTGTGGTGCAGGAGTCATGATGCAGCAATATACTTTGTCAATAGCACCGCAATACCAAGGGTTCATTTGGAAGAGATAAACTACTCTGCTAATTGAGCATCTGTTGGTAAAACCTTTTTAAATTTTGTCTGTGTATGTGTAGTCTGAGTAGGATATTATTCAGTGCGCCCAACTCTTGACAGAGTAATCTTAGATATCTACTTCCTGTGATACTCCAGAAATATCTACAGTGTTGTTTAATAGTCTTTGTCCAAAATGTAGAAAGCTGAAAGAAACTTCTTTAGACCTTGAGAGCAGAAAGATAAGTAAGAATCTGGGGAATGATTATTTAACACCTTTTTAACTTTTCTCCTATACTATAGGACTTCTAATTTAAAAAAGCTACTCATTTTCTGGAAGCAACATGTGTATGCATAAATGTATGGCAAGTTATGTAAAAGTTACTATGAGCAAAATACATATGTACACATATTTGCATGTGGATTTTTTTTATATCTTGACTAAATTCAAATGGCCAAGTGGAAGCAAAACTCATCTTTAAAATAAACCTAATCCAAATGTCCATAGTCTTTTCTTTCTTTCTTCTTTCTTTCTTTTTTTCTTTCTTCCTTTCTTTCTTTCTTCTAATGGTGTCTTATCTTCTCTACTCTGTACTCCAAACTCTAAGTATTTAAGTGACCTATCCTCAAAGTCAAAACAGTTTGTTAAATTGGTTCTTTTTAATTCATTTAGATATTTTAATGAGACAGAGTGTAGGTAATGATACCCTTTACTGTTGATTGAACTAACATAGGACACATACCCTATGGGTTCCATTTCCTGGGTTTTGATGGTTTGAGACTCCTTTAGAAAAATTCAAAGCAATCCTGCCAGTAAGGGGCAGAGATCATCAGCAGGCAACTTTGAGCTACTATAGGGACTGGCGAGACATTAGCACCCTGGTAAATTAATTCTCAAGCCTCAGCCACTATGCCTGTAAAATGGCTAATTCCATCTTCCATCTCTCTTCAGCCCTTGCCATCATTGAAATTCTCAGTAAGGACAATCTTTACATAGTCACTCACAACAGTATTGTGAGGGTTACATTAACAATGTGAAGTTGATTACTAATGCGTGGCCAAGGAAGGAGCTGTCAATCCATGATTCAGATCTGGCATTGATTCCTCCTGTTCACAGTTTTAGAAAATCATCTGGGCTATATAGCTGACAGAAAATTTTGTAATCTGTTTTAAACCAACAAGTATTCTTAGGTTTTACAAGAATATCAAGGTATATAGTCTTTTAACTACACTAGAAAATGACGTAATTAAGAAGAAATATCATATAGCATCTATTAAATGATATTCTCGACACATGGTTAGGATTATAAGAAATATATTTATATTAAGTTTGGATAGTACACAGTTCAGAAGATTCTAGGGCAAGTTCCTTATTACATAACCAAACTAAAGAATATTAGCTGGAAAACTGCCCCCAGATTTACATATCAATATTAACTAGAGCAGATAGCAAGGTAATTAAAAGTCAGTAATTAGGGAACAGAGCAGCCCAATTCCAAATCCCAACTCTATAATTGCTAAATGACTTTGGGACAATTTCCCCACAATCTCAGGCTTCTGGATTGTTGCTTTTAATTTCTTCCTTGGTAATTGATATTATTAACTCTAACTCACAGTGTTATTGAGAGTATTAAATAAATTATAAAAATATTTAATTTTTACCAATGGGTTAAGGAAAATACTAATGACTGTGAAGAAAAATGTCTTTGTTCTATTTTATGTATTATTACTACTGTAAAATTCAGTTTGGGTACACAAATATCAAGAATAATCTGGAAATTATGTTACCCCTAAAACTCTGTAAACTAAGAATAATACAGAATAGTTTAAGAGGTGTGTGTGTGTGTTTATTTATTTAAAATCCCTGTCATTTTAAAATGAAAAATAACAAAAATGTGTTGCGTGGCTATTACATTCCAAGAGTTAAGCCTGACGATTAATACATTTTACCTTTCCGGTGGATCCATTTGAACATTGTTTTTTCCTTCCTTGTACTTGCATTTGACTAGAAATAGGAGCTCAGAAAACTGAATTAAAAGGGCCAATATTATATAGCTGTTACTGGGTAAAGTTAAACCTAAAGCTTGGATGTTTTTAGCAGCAAATTTACATGGCATTGCCTGCAAATAAGGAGAGTGTAGGATGAAAAGAAAAAAAGATTATATTTTCAGTTAATAAAGTAGACCAGCTTTGCTTCATTTTGGATTGCTTTGTATTAAACTGTAGTGAGATTATTTTTCTTTTTTTAATGTTTCTTTACATTTGGGGAAGTGCTTAGGCATCCATGGAGCTCAGAGTAACGTGCTAAGTTCAGACTAAAAGAAGTAGAAACATGTACTGAATAAATGTTAAAGGGCTAAAGGGCTAGGAAAAATGCACTTGTGATTTTTATTGAACTTAAAAACCATAAATATATGACTTTGCGCACAGAAATACTTGCTATAGCTGAGTTTACACTTATACACTTATGTTCACCAAAAGGTCGTTGGTCGTTGTGGTATAAGATTACTGAAAATGTTATAATCAATGTTTTGGACACATAAAACACTGAAATGCTTTGGCGAATTTCCAACTAGAAAGGATAGTCTTGACTGAAACAAGAGCAGAAAAGGGTAGGAAAAAATAACCTTTTCAATATAGTACTGGTTTCATTCTTTTGAAATAAAACAAAACCCAAAACTTAAATCATGTGTTTAATACAATGTTTATTTCCTAGTGTAATGAGGGCTCAGCTGGGATGAGCATACAGAGGCAAGACTCTCTCAAGGGGTCAGTCTTTGGTTATTCAGTGGTTGTTAGCACTGAAAAATGGGTACACAGTAAAACAAATCTGATATTCACTGATCATTTATTCTGTAGCTGGAAATCATTTTGCAGGTTAATTAAGTTGTGTGCTTAAGCTGTTGTCAGAAGACCACAGAGCAGATTAGGTGATTTTTCCACCTGCAATCATTGCTAAGTTAGAAGATAAGACAAGACACTTCTGATTAGATGGGACACAGCATCTCTTTTTGAGAGATCTGATATGTTATTCCTTGAACACCATGAATGTTAAGGATATCAGAATCTTTGCATATGAACTGATTTGCAAACATTTAAAAGATTTTCAGTATGTAACATGTTGCCTTCAACACAGCAGGTACATAGTTGTTGCTTATAGAAGAAGCTTGGATGAATATGCCTTCCTCCAATGAGCATGCAGCTATTACTTCCAAATGAATGATATAGACTAAAGTGAACCCATTATGTACCAGGTTAATGTAGCAGGGTGGAAAAAAGATGAGGGCTCTGTGCCACCACTAAGTACAAGGAATCTGGAGCTCACACCTTATCATGATTCCTAAGAACCTCAGCTAGTAGCTCCTAACATGAAATAAATAATTTAACCTTGTGTTAATTTGGTTTCGAGTTAATAAGATGTTCATGATAAAAATGTCTAAGATGTTTTAGGTTTAAGTAATATGGTCAATCACACTGAAAACAACTAATATAAAATAATATAATAAATATTCATAATTTTATGATCCTTAAAATTTTACATTCAAGCACTTATTTCATGAAGGCAATAGTATGCAACTTGTTTACCACCTCATTTTATTTTCAGAATAGAGTCATAACTTGGTGCATTTCAAAAAACTCAGTGATTAAGTGAACTGATAAATTTACTGTCACAAATATTATTTTCACCATTTTGAAAAGTGCAGTTAAGATAGTGTGACTGGGATTCAGTCAGGAAACACTCCTTTCTATGAAATGTAAACTCTAAAACAATGTGTCAGTAGGTCAATTTTCACATTATACAAGGCTGTCTACTGTTCAAGTAATTTTCTATTGCCTTGACTTTACCTGCAATGTTCAGGTTATTTTAGAGAGCCCAACATAAAAAAGTCTGTTTCTAACTCTTTAGGAATTCACTTGAGAAGTAAAAGTAAGTATCTATCTATTGCTAGATTCACTAATGACCTCTTCCTAATTAAGGTAATCCTGGTTTCAACAATCTAAGAAAGCAGTGTCTGGCTACATTTTAAGATTCTCAAAACTCATGTTATAAATAAATTTAAGTTATTATATTTTATTTAGTATGTGCTTTTGATATCTGTTTCACTGTCATGTATGCTAAAACATCAAATTAAATTTATACCAATCCATTGTATTTGTATTAACAAACAATTTTCTATTTAAAGACACTGGTTTTTAAACCATAGTATAATAGAAATGGTAATTCTTCAAAACTTGTTATCATACAAAGTTCTGCTTTGAACATATAGTGGCATATTTTTCCTTCTCTTTGCAATGTCATAATAATGGAATAGCTGCCCTCTAGACTGGTACAATCATATATTGATTGCCACTTACCAAAGACAGTTCTTGCTGGTACCGACTCTCTGTTCAGCCAGAAGGAGACTTGTGAGAGAATAACTGTCATTATGCATGGCAGATAAGTTTGGATAACAAAGTAGCCAATTTTCCTCTTCAAGTGAAAATGGGTAGTCATAACCACATATTCTCCTACAGGGTGAAATTGACAGTAAGTTTGAATAATTTGCCACTGAAAAGAAGTTATTCCCTTGGGTTTCAAAGGAAGCAAAATTCTAGAGATTAGTCACATCTTGTCTTCCACATGACATCTATATGCTAAAGGACAAGGCCTTTGTTCAAGAGAGAAGAGAAACATTCTATCTGAGGATAATATGAACTTTTGGAATCTTGGGATTCCTTTCTTTTACCATTGCTGAATCATATAGCTAAGGGATAAATTTGAATTTATATCTCCAGATTGATCCTTAAAGAGATGTTCTAGATCCTAGTGAGTCCTACAAACAAAACCAGACTTGGTTTCAACTATGACTTTGCAAAACATATTTAGACTGTCAACTGAACATGCTTTATTATGAATGTTGGGACAGCTAAATTTTAGTTCCAAAACTTCCTTGGACCTCAGATTAGTGATGGAAATTGGTCAGAAATAGAATATTAACAGCTAGCTAAACTCCAAGGTTTCTCAAAATTTATTTTCAAGAATCAACTGTTAATATTTGGGAAGGCATAACTCACAAAGGTCAGTCAGGTATATAAAGCATTCTTGAATTTAAAAGGAAATCTGTACTGATAACAATAATTTTTTTCCTTTTATTTATTTTGTTTTTAGTACTGGGGATGGAACTCAGGACATCCCACATGCAAGGAAAGTCCTCTAGCTACACTGCACATACAGATCTATAACCACCCTTGTAATTTGTTTCCATCTCTAGGTTGGACTGGGAAATGATGCTATTGGTCTGAAACAGTAGCTAAGCACCACAAACTACAGAAGGGTAGTAGACTTTTTTCATGTTACACCTCATTCAACTGCAAATCTTCAAAATGTTTTGCCTGATTCTTATAGAATCTATATGTGGATGAATCCATGAGGAAGTGTTCCCTACCAGTGCCATTCTTTCAAGTACTTTATTTCTCACTTAACAACAAACCCAAGGCTTCTGGCTTTAAGTACTGTATGTGACCACAACTCCTCCATTGCCAGAATCTCATGACTCAGTGTTCATCAATCTCATACATCGCTGCTCACCCCATTCATAGAACTCAATAGTGGATCTCCCTCCTTGACAACACTTTCTCACAACCATCTCTTATTTAATGTTTTTTCATTTACTTTTTATGCTTTGGGTTCTTTGAATAACTTATTGATCATTTCCTGTATAAATTTCTGAGTTCTGTTTCCTTTTATTCTTAAGTAAATGAGGTGTGCTTCTGTCCTCAGGTCCCTCCTTTAATCTGTCTTGGTTGAACAAGATTACTCTACATCTTTCTTCTCACTGGCTTTGTGTGGGCATAAAAATGCCTACCAATTTTGCAAAGAAACGAATTTATTCTAAAAATAAAGACATCTAATCCAGGATTCAAAGAAGACAAATAATAGCTTTTCATGTTCCACCAACAAGTATGTTTAAAAAAATTCACATTGCAGTTCACCTAGCATAGTTTGTATCTGATAATCCAATACTTGAGGACAGAGAGTTGTAGTCTAGCCTGGGTTACATAGTCAGCAAAGAAAAAAAATCACACTAAGTTACTTTCCTCAAATAAGATTGACCATCACATATCTGTCTAATCATTGCCAATAATAATAGTCTTATATTAGACTTCTCATGTTAATGGTGATTTAAAAGGAAAGGATTCTATCACCACATTTGATTCACCGCTGCAGCATCTTTTATCTTTCTTCTTCCTTTCTCTTGTTTACTGTTCCCGTCTCTTTGTTATGAGCATTCTTTCCCATCAGCCTGGTCCCAGCCTCCTGAAGCCCCAAAGAAGCCAACAGATGCTATATTAATTATGAGACTGTTGGTTAATGGTTTGGGCTTCTTATTGGCTAGCTCTGCCTTAATTACTAACCCACTTCTATTAATCTATGTATTTCCACATGGTCTTACCTTAGCAGAGATGCCTCACTCAAGTTCTCACTTCTCCATAATCACAAGATGATTCCTCTCCCTATACTTCCCAGAATCCTCTTCATCTCCTAGATCAGCCTATCTTGCTGGCCACAGTGTTTGATTGGTCAACCAATAAGATAAACATATTTACAGAATGACATCTCCCATCATCTCTTTTGCACACTAATTACAATAATTTGTTAGCTGTTTTACATGCCACCAGTGGCACCTAACCTCAGTTTTTTCCTGTCTTTAAATGTACAGGGAACTTTTACTTGTGATTATACCATCCTTCCTACTTAACATATCTAAAAAATATTCCCATTTAGATGATTAATCTTAGTAGCCAACTTGAGCACACTTCTAGAAGTGTCAGAAAGTGTGTTCCTGAAATTGGGAAATGACTGGAAGCTAAGAAGTAAAGATCTACTCTGAATGTAAGTTAAACAACCCAGATGCCAAGAAGTTGGAGGCCCAAGTATGCAAATATGCACAGCTGCACAACCCTGTCTTAGAATGATTTTGCTGTTGTCCTAATTTACAGGCATTAGACTGTGGTTGCTTTTATAGTTCTTGAGGATGGATTTATAATAGCAACACTCCTGAGGCTTTCAATAACAAGTTCCTCTTGTTCAGAGACTTCAAGCTTCTTGAGCTGAGCAGATTTGATCTGCCTTGGGCTTGATGCCATATATTCAACAGGTAACATGCCTCAAACCATGGAGCCATCCACTTATGGATGAACATATGAAAAATCCTGAACCAAGACATACTTTTTTTCCATTCATTTATTTTCTTTGAGTATTTTTTCATAACAGTAGAAATTAATATATACTGTTATCTACATCCAAGTTTCTCAAATTTACAATTGGCATTTGGTACCAAATGTTTGTTTGTCTTTAAGTCTATCTTGTGCATTGCTTATTATTTAGCTTTATCTCTAGATTTCATCAAAAACACAAATCCTAAAACAATAGACCCCACAGAATTAAATTTACTAAATGATACTATACTGGAGGAGAGAAGAGCTAAAACTCTGGTTCAAAGAAGGAAGAACTTCCTTCCCAGAGGAAATTTAACATGTCCCAACAGTTAAACTCAGATTATCACCAGCAAATCAACTTGTAACTATTCCCTGGCTTTCATTTTATCTTCTCTGTAAAACTAGTCCTGCTAAAGGAGAAACAGACTTAGAGAACATTTTGTTCTTCCTGGTCCTAGCCACATCAATTCGCTGTTATCAATTTGTATTTTCTAATTTTATTTGGAATATTTGAAAAAGAAGCCACTGGGTTTGTGTAGCTAAGCATCTGTTAAAATAAACAGTAAAAAACAATATCCCTGGAATGTCGATAGAAATTGTCTGAATTACATACAGTAAGGAATAATTTCTTCCCTGTATTCAAAGGTCTCTATAATACAGATTTAATCTGCAGATTTAATCTGCAATACAGACTCATGACTTTCCATACATCTTAATATCTCTGTACCTTGGCCAAGCAAACTCTATTTGACATCTGTTGCCAAACATTTTGTTCATCAATTGATTGAGAAAAGCCCAAAACACCAGGTCCTCAGCAGGATAGCAAGAAATGTCCTGAGGGAAAATTTTATTAGCCTTGGAAGGAAATGTATTTATTTGAGTTTAATACTCATATCTATTTTCTAGTAGTGTACCCTTGGGCACCTCATGTAGAGTTTCTTACTCTGAGTTTTTCTGTCTGTACAATAGTATAACTACTGTGTAACTTAATGGAGAATAACTTCTCTAACAGGACATTACATAGGAAGACTAAAATAAATTTTAGTAACTTTCTCCATTTTCTTCACTCTTTGCCCATATCAGAACTAGGAGAAATATTGACAAAAAGAATGCATTCAGTGCTACAGAAGAAAAACGTTCCTGCATTCAACAATTGGTATTAGAGACTACTTTCATATATTGAACATTTACTAAGTACTTTAGTTACAGCTGTTGTTTATATTCATTAATAAAACAATGTTTGCATTTTAAAATCTCCATTTTGAATGCTATATACAAACTTAAGTAGTTACACTTTGATATATGTGTGTGTGGTGTGTGTGTGTGTGTGTGTGTGTGTGGTGATGTCTTCAAGGTCAATAGAAAGAAAAGCAAGAGATCGACATAGGACAAAAACTCAATTTTCTGAGACCTTTGTTAAAATCTACCCTGTGTAAACATGCTGATGCTGCTTTACCATCCCAGGGGCACACTTTATTATTCTTAACTATTCATTTTACTGTGGTCTGAAAAATGTCACCATATTTCACAAAATGTCATGAAGATAAGTATCTACATATATATATATATATATATATATATAATTTGTGAAAACAATGCATTTTCCTGAGAGAATAGGAAAGAACATTGCCCCAAACTTTCAAATAATGAACAGAATTGGCAGCAACATTAGCATCAAAATGTAATAATTTAAAATGAAAGAAAACAAAATGTAAAATCCCATACTTTAATGTGGATTGAAAGTCTAGACACAAAGTGTGTATGTACTATGCATATCAAATTAACAGTGTAGAAAAATTGTAAGTGAAATGGCCTCATAGATCATCTAACCCTGAGGGAAGCTTATAAATTAGACATGACAAAATTCCTGATATATTACAGAATAAGGAGAATGCAAGAAATAAAGTGGGTATAATTTGGCAAATTGGCATTTGGAGTTGGTTTAGAGGAGGTGTTCTCAAATGTTTGTCAAACACCTTGGTTAGTTGGCTTAGGCTTCAATGTCCCATTTGTCTACATCATAGGACACTATTGAACCAGCCTATTCCCTAGAATGCTCTGAGGATACAATTTAACAGAGTTTGAGAGTATCTGTAATCCTAAATCTTATGTAGACTTACAGTGTAAATATAGAGCTGTAGATATATATTCTTTCTGGCTTGGGAAATCAACCCACAGTCTACTTGTAAAATGTTACTGAACATTGGGTCCATATGAATTGTTTTCCACATTCCATGGAAATAAGAAAGTGTAAATGAATAATAGAACTCGTAGCCTAACTACATTGTTTCTCTCATTTGAAATATGAATTAGTTGACCAGAAAAGCACAGAAGTCTTTCCTCGGGAGATCATGAATGAGGCCTTACAAATGGGAGCCCTGAATATTGATCACCCTTTCATCCACAGTCAGATAGGATGATCCCTGATGGTCTTAGCCTTGGAGGGTATCTTTCAAAGAAAACTGAGATAAGTCACCTTATGTAAGGAAGGTGATTCCATTATTTTTCTTAGTCATTTTTTTAAGAATAAAGGATAGTAATTCAGAAGAAACAACTCACTTAACAAGCTTATCAACATGCCCTGTGATCAAATTTGTTTTGGAAAACATCTCAACATCAAGTTATCTTTGAACATTTAAATCATTCCACGAATTACCCCCTTAATCTATTCTGGATACCAATGTTATTTTTGTACCAATGGCCAATTCAATTCTTTCTTTCTTTCTTTCTTTCTTTCTTTCTTTCTTTCTTCCTTTCTTTCTTTCTTTCTTTTGAAAGAAAGAAATATGACCTAAAATCACTGACTTAAAGTCTCAGATATTTTAGTATTACCACTACCATTCTTTTTCTCACATCATTGAAGTGATATAGAGATATTTCGACCTGAAGTATGTCACTGGGATTGCATGATGTGTATTTACTGCCAGGCAGGATACCACTTTTTAATCTTGTAAAAGCCATCTAGAATTGACTAGGCCTCTCAAAGGATATTAAGGTGGGCAAAGATCTTTTTCTATCTAGTACTGTTGTTGTGTGTTCTAGTGCCATCATTCTCTGGTCTCCTGGCAGGAGCAGGGAAATAATTGCACTCAATGTCATCTATCTTAAGATTTTCAGGCCTCCACAATGAACTGTAAAATATAGCATTGAAAACCTTGCATGAAACCTTTCTTCTTTTTCTCTGAAACCTGCAGAGATGGATTCTTGGTGAGCTCAAGTGGGCCCAGAGGATATATTATTTGGTTTCTTATTACAGTGTTGAAGATGGACATCACACTGTGCTCTTCTATTTGATAATTTTTTGTATTCCCTCTAATCCCTAATATTTAATAATAAGTGGGTACCAACTTTTCTGTTCAGTTATACTCAGTGTTCAATTACAGAATGACTATTCCAAGTAAGTCCAATCTATGGGTTTGACCAGCTCAGTGACCCAAATTCTGGCCTTTTATCTACTTGCCTCAGTCCTCTTTTCTTTTTTTTTTTTTTGATCATGTTTTCTCTAAATAACTGGAATTTTTGTTGGCATGGCTCCTTAGGAAGCACAAGGTCATTTGACAAAACCATTACATTTAAAGTTATAGTATCTCAACCTAAAGAGGGTATAGTAACAGTCATTAAAGATAGAACTAAAGTAAAGTCTTTTCTTTCCAAATGGTCTTCCAGACTTGTACACATTATTGTATTTGAATTACTGCAATGGAATTATCTCATTGATATTACCATCCACCCATCATAAAAGATTAATTGTGTCTCTGTATATAATAATAAATGCATAGGACCTAGAATATTGGCTACTGTTTCCCAACAGATGTATACACTGTCAACATGAAAAACTATCTCCTGTAGTAACCTTTCAATTAACCTAAGCTAATTTGTCCCTTGTTTACTCAAAATATTTATTCAATGCCTCCTCTGCCATAACTACTCCAGAAAATAACAGGGATAAAGAAAATGGTCGTGATCTCTACCCTCACAAAAGCATAAACATGGCACTTAGCACCCATTTTGATAATTACAGTTTATGTGTTCATCCACTCTAGACTTCACCTTCCATGTGAGAAAGGTCTGTGCTGTGCCGTCATTGAAACTCTTGTGCCAATCATGATGCCTGACTTATCATAACATTCATTTTAAAGAAGTAAACAGAGCTAATTTGGGTATCTTTTCAGCACATGTTGTAAGAAAAGAAGAGAAGGAGGAGGAAAAGAAAAGAATTTAGGACTGGAGCAACAGTCATTGTGTAATAATTTGAGCATCTATTGTGTGATATTCTTTAGTGTTTAATATTAGAGCTCCACCCCCACTTCTGTTATCTTTTTTGGTGTGAGGGTAGAACCCAGACACTGATTCATGCTATGCACATACCCTCACACTGAGCTACATCCCCAACCACTATCTCATCTTCAATGAAAAGCATGCTATTCTGATTACTTAGGAAAAAATTCTGTCTGGAGAAAGAATTGGCCCAACATTCCCAGGCTTTTGGTGAGAGCAAAAGGATGTTTATTGACATCTTCCTCATGGTAGAGAGACAGACTTTCCACCATGTTACTACAATTCCAGTAAGAACAAAGCAGAGGGCAGGTCTTCATCTTATCAAACAAAAAGCATAACTATTTTAGCTCCTAAGGAACTGACAGATGTTTTTAAACAAGCAAAAGACACATCTTATGTAAAAACTAAGTGATTGATCTATTACTTGAACATGTTAATATTCTTAGGGTCCCAAAATAAAATTTGAAAACAGAAGGGTTTTGTTGTTATTGTTTTTAGTGGTGGTGGTTTTGCCATTGGTGGTTTCTTGATAAAATTAGCATCACTGCTTTTGTACATGACTAGGTCAGATTTTTTATTTATTTATTTATTTATTTATTTATTTATTTATTTATCTTATTTTACATATCAATCCCAGTTTAGAAATCACAAATTAAAGTGCATTAAATAAAGTAAGATATGTGCAAAAATAATTATTAGCTCAACAAATGTTTTAGCAGCTAAACAGATATATCACTTTAGGTCCAGAGTTCACTCCTGTTCTGTTGCTTGGGGAGTCATAGATTCTTACATTCTCAATATACATTTTTCTTTTTACTTAATTATCTTCAAATAACAAAATGGGACCTACCTGTACTGGACTGAACAATTCCAGAATCAACTGTTTGTCCAAGAAGGTCATACTGGTTTAAGCGTGACCCATCTTCTGCTACTACCACTGAGCGAGCTGGCTCCCTGGTCCACTCATAGACAACTTCTGCTCTTGTATAAGCATCTGAGAGAGAGAGAGAGAGAGAGAGAGAGAGAGAGAGAGAGAGAGAGAGAGAGAGAGAGAGAGAAAACATAGAGCATAGTTATGCTTCCTGCCTCTTTGCTCCTCCTAATGAGCTGATTGTTCCATCAGCTTCACATTTCCTACCACATTGTTGAAGATGGCAAGCTAGAAAATGAAAGCCCATATTCAGTTTTTTGGTACTATAAATACACATCTTTCTGAGGTTTTCTTTCAATCATTTGTTCACTCCTAACATGTTAAGCACACACAAAGGATACAGCACTGTGCAGCTGTTGCAATAATAGACATATACAAGGTTGCTTGCTTTATGTCACTTGCAGTAGCATAATGGAGACACAAACATATAGCCACATAATGATATAATTCCAAAGAATAATGCAATAAAGCCGTGCACTGCTGGGTGATGTGTTGGAGGGAGATGGCCTGAATTTAGGTATGGAAAAGGACTTGGAGAGGCTCAAAGCCAACACTTTTATAAATGTAAGACCAAAAAAGAGAAGATGGGCCATAGGAAAGAACTTGTTCAATAGACAATGTTGTTGGTGGTGTTTATTTGTTTATTTTATTTCAGGCAAAGTCATGACTCAGTTGAAAAAGATTAGTATATCCACACTAGAAAACATGAGACCTAAAGTAAGATTAAAGCCAACAACCATACCAATGATTTTGATCCATGGGAAGCTTACAGTAAGTGGAAAAGGAACAGCAGCAGTGTTACTGCAGAAGCTTTGGAAAAGGGATTTGCACTGACATCCTTTTTAAAATGATTATTTGCATAGATATTTACAATCATACTGCTTCCTCTGAAGATGCTGATAATCCGCCTTGCAAAACCATCTCAGTCATTTTCATTACCCAAGTTAGTCAAGAAATCACCACATGAGGATCTGGCCCCTAAATCCTTAATCCATTCAGATTAGAAAGGAGTTGATAGAAATGAAGGAAAGAGGGGAGTGAGAGGATAAAAGGGTAGATGGAGGGAGGAAAAGAAGGAGGGAAGAAAAGATTTCATGGAATTTCTGTTTTGCAGTCACAGAAGATCCACTTTACACAGGCTGCAATGCTGTCCTCTGTTTAGATGCACAATGATGTTAACATTTTAAGGAGTATCAGATGAGGAAAAGCAAGCTGCTTTAGATTATTTGATGGGAGGGCCTGACAACAAAGGTTGGCCTTATGACACAAGCTTGATTCACTGGCCCATGGCCAACTCATCCATTAGTCACATATGGCACCCCTCCCAGGGACCAAACCACTCTCAGAAGGCTATGAAAAGGTTTTAATTTATTTAAGATCTAAGATCAATATAACATAAACTGGCATGCATTCATCTTTATAACAACAGTTATAAACTATAATTTGAATTGTGTTTTGAAGAAATGAGCCCCCCAAAAGATAAAAATGCTTAGAACTCATTGAATTATATTTTTTTTTCTTTTTCTATTTTAAATATTTATCCCAGTTCCCTCTCCCTTCCACCCTCCCATGCGCTCCCTCCCCTGACCTCCCGCTATGTCCCATTCCCCATCTACTCCCCAGGGAGGGCAATGACTTCCAGGAAGGATCATCAAAATCTGTCAAGTCATTTGGTATAGGACCTAACCTCCAGCCCCCTGTCTCTAGGCTAAGGGAGTATTCCTCCATGGGGAATCTGCTCCTGAAGTCCTTTCATGCACCAGGGATAAATCCTGGTTCCACTGTCAAAGGTCCCATACTGTCCAGGCTTTCTTCCTGAGACTCACATTCAGGGGTTCTTGGTCAGTCTTATGCTGGTTTCCCAGCTATCAGTCTGGGGTCGGTCCATGGTCTGTTCAATATAACCTTCAGACTCAGACTTAAGAATTATGTACAACTATGTATATGCCCAAGATAAAATATTATAAGGTTTTAAATTATGGTTGTCTTTTACATGAAAATGATGCTACTGCAAAAACATACTCTGACTTAGAAACAAAACTTAGAATGTCACTTTATTCTGAGTGGAGTGGTGCAGGAAAACTGATATCCTCCTTCTCCATTGTGGGGAGACACCCTGTTTTCCCCATCACCATTTATGAGTCAATTCCTACCAGCTATCTCTTGACAAAACTTATATGGAAGTTTGGGAGAAAATATTTTAATGTATCCTGAGGTAGATGAATAATCTAGAATTTGCCCCCACAGATTTTAAACATTCCCTTATCTTCTTGTGGATATTTTCAGTGGGTAAAAGACAAAATTAAAAGAGCAGGATAATTTTATAAATGAGAAAGGTATTAAAATTTGACTTTAAAATTATCTTAGAATAGGAAAGAATACACAAGTTAGAGAAGCATCATATTACATATAGTGCATAAGTAAGAAGTTTCTGAAAAATATTTTTTTTGATCATAGAAAATTCTTGTTTTCTTACTGTAGCAGACACACTGTATTCGTTATAGCATGAACTGACTAAATGTGTCTCTTGGAAAATCTTCAGTGGCCACATGCTTTTACCATACTTTATAGACAGTAAACTGGGGCACAGACCCAAAAATACTTGTTTTATAACATGCCACTATTTAGTTGGGAAAGAGAGATAAAAGCTTAAAATGCTATTCATTCAGCTCCATATCATTAGAAATACTTCTTCTTGAAAAACAAAAAGTCCACTGTGCACATAAGCCAAGGAAGTCTGCTGGTTCTGTAAATGCAGAGGAACCTAATTCTAGAGTACATGCCATTTTGAAACAAACTAAATCTTTTGCTACTGTCTTGTATAGTTGTTGGCAACAGCGACTGAATGTTATTATTTTATACCTTGAGTTGTCTCTAGAATGCTAACATAGTTATAGCAGGAAAAGTGTGCTATCTTTAGTGCCTTGTGCATCCCTTTTTAGAAGTTCCGTGGTGGATGAACATGTATAAGCCCTCTTCTACTGTGAAGTAAAGGTTTACAACAATTTGTACTTAGAGCTTCTCCTTGAAATTTCCCTAAGTGAAGAGTGCACTCCCTTGATGCAAACTGATATTTTGTGGTAGAGAAGACTGAAGGAAGGCACAATAAAAATTTATCTGAATTGATAATTCTTAAATATAAGAAAATAAAAGCTGGCAAATGTCTTCAAATGCTTAATCAAATACTTTATTGGACTGATTTCAAAGCAAACATATTCCCTAGTAAGAAATGGTAAAACAAAAGGCATTTGTTGAGGCTATGAAATAGACTAGTGTTAGTACTGCATGCAAACCTAGATTTAATGTCAAGAGAGAAACTGTAAAATGAAGTTACAGTGCCTGTTATAAGCCTTAATGCCCAGGTTTCCATGTTTTCCTTTCATTCCTCATGCCTCTTTCATCTTACTGCTCAGAACTTCAAATGCTGAAAAGCAAAATGTACCTAAAACATGGTTAGTATAAGCTTTCATCATTCAGGAAATACTTATTTATTGAATTGTGTTCCCTCTACATCAGAAAATGCTAAATCAAATATATAAAATATACCCCGCTCTTATAGCAGTTTTAGTCTGCATTCAATAAAAAGTGTTCAGGAATAAACACAAATAATAATGAATGCAGGGACAAACGTTATAAAGTAAGTGGAGGGGAAAAGAACCAAGAAGATTGATAATGCCATGTACAAATTGCTACAAAATCATTGAGAAAGAATGTAGGAAGAGCTATTCATGCTGAGATATGGAAGATGAGAAGGCTATCCACACATGTTACAAAGAGTAGAGCAACACAGACAGGAAAGATCACAGGCAAAACACCCAGGCGAGAAGCTGTTTTATACATTTTTCTTTAACTTCATTCTTTTTATACTGAACACTATTTGTTTTCTCCTCATGATCCATACCTTTCTTTGTAAAATACCTCCCAAATCCTTCAAATAAAAATGTGTCTACAAGAAAATATACTCTGTTCAACCTCCTCTGAGAACATAGGCAAAATAGAACACTTTTCATTATACTGAGATGTAGGTAGATGTAGGATTTTAGGAAAAGCTTTTATCTGTGTGACCACTAATTTCTTATTTCATTTATTAACAACTTCCCAACTCCCTGAAAGCATATGCAAGGGCTTAAGATGCCATTGTGGGATGAGGAACTTCATATATAGACACCCTTTGTTAAGATATGGGTCTAAGCGGACATTGACCAACAATGACCTTTTTACATCTTATATGAAAATGCATGGCTCCTTTTCTTCAGCTGTCCACACCTCTGAATCAAATCTTATTGCAAAGTAAGTTGTAATTCACTAACCAAATAAGAACACATTTGAACCCTAATTATAGTTGGGAATAAAATATTTTTCTAGGAACATTACTGATAATGATGCTGTCATAGTGGTAATAGATCAGTACTGGCTCAGGAACAATATAGTGGGTGATCTTCTTCTTCCTAAGACTAGGACTAGGAGAACTTCTAAGGGATCATATATTTGATGCACTATTTGATATCCAAGTAACAAATGATAGTATCCTTCTTAGAAATGGAACTGCCATTCAGGAGAAAACAGGAGTGACCACCATATAAAGAGTAAAAGAAAGGGGTGGAAAAAGCCAGTCTTCTCCCAAACTCCTGTTTATCTGGAAGGTTCAGAGTAGATTAATCTTGAGTCTTCAGGATAGAATGTGATCTATAAATAGAGAATAATGTCTCCCCATCACTAGAGATGTTAGGCTCATGAAAGCCCTTTGCTATTTTCTTTGCTTGCTATCATCCTACATTATCACTATTTTTCTTCTATGAATCATATTTTACCAAAATAGTTGCTCAGTCTGCCTGTCTAGTGGGAACAGTAAGGCAGTTAGGTAAACCAGGATTGACTCAGTCCCTGTCTGAACCTCCCCCCTTGCAGGAAACCAGGGATACATTATCCTCACTCCATGTATGCATTATAGTCAGAAATAGAAGAGGAGAGAAAAGCTCAGAAGGTCTGGTTATACAGCCCTAAGTTCCCTTGTATCAGCGAAAATACTCCTTGATGATTTCAAATAGTATAGACCCATAAAATGACACAATGGAGATGTGTCTATGGTATAATAAATGGAAACAAAAGGACAAAAGAATGAATACATTTATGAATCCCATGGGTCACACTGACAAGAAAAATTTTAGAGATGATAATGACAATAATATAATTACTAGGTGTTTCCTTAACATGTCTCCATCAAAAATAAAAAACAAACAAACAAAAAAAAACACCTACACATTTCTTTGGCCACCTATGAATATTTCTTAAAACCTTGTTAGGACATTGTAAAGAAATTACGGCAATTCCCTTTTTAGTGGGCTAGAAATGTATCTATGAGATTTAAGATTCTTTTCCCCTTTCCACAAATACTATTTGGTAATGTTTTTCTACTAGATAGATTAAAACCTGCTTTATATTTTAGGAAATAAAAGATAAGATGGGATCTGGAGAGAAGGCCCAGTGGTTAAGAGTGTGCACTGCTCTTCTCAGAAGCCTGAGTTTGGCTCCCTGCTCACAAGCCAGGCAGTTCCTGACCACATGTAATTACAGCTCCAGGAGATTTGATGTTCTACTCTGGCCTCTACAGGTGCGCACACACATACACGATGTATATTCACATAGTCTCCTAGTTAGAGTTACTACTGTTATAGTGATGAAACACCATGACCAAAGAATCTTGGGGGGGGGAAATGGTTTATCTCAGTTTGCATGACCATATATCAGTCCATCACAGAAGGAAATTAGAGCAGGATCTCACACATGGCAGGAACCTGGAGGCAGGAGATGAAGCAGAGGCCATGGAGGAGTGCTGTTTATTAGTTGTTTCCAAAACTTTTTCAGCCTGTTTTGTTATACAATCCAGAACCACCATAGCAGGGGTGCCACCACCCTCAAAGGGCTGAGCCCACCTTCATCAATCACTAATTAAGAAAATGTCTTACAGCTGAATATTACAGAGACATTTTCTCAATTGAAAATTGACTTATTCCCTTCAAATAAGTCTAGCTTGTGTAAGCTGACATAAAATTAGTCAGCATACATGGCATGAATACATACACAAAAATAAATTCATATATATATATATATATATATATATATATGCTACTACTCATAGGCAACTCTTATAATAATATTACTGTCTGAATGGTCTTGATGTATTTTTGACTTTGCAATAGACCATAACTAATTGGAAAATTCTTGCTTAAGTTCATATAAGAATAATAATTTGAAGTATATTTACTTACAGCTTCCAAATTTTAGCGGGCAGGCATGGGCATCCATAGGGAAGTCTTCCAAGTGCATTGGGCATTCAGCTCTCACAGTCAACCTTAATAATTAAGGACACAGAATAGAAACAAAAGCTCTACAGATTAGACACTTGCTGATAATTAGAGCAGGATGTTATTAACTATAGCAAACACATTAACAAAGCAGATTAGATGGATATAAAATGTACACCCATGCTATATTCTCAATAATCAACTATCTAGCATGATTTATAAGCTACCATGACTATTTGCTGTAATTTTCTGTTTGCTTTGTGAAAATTGACAAGAATGGATTTTGAAGACGGGTAAAACATTACTGGTATTTCTTATAACAAAAAGCATCCACTAATCTATCGGAGTATGGGAATTGTTCCAAGAATGAAAGTAGATATAATCAAATATATAATTCCATAACCAAATGATGGATAGAGTAATTTGCTTGATTTGATTATTACACAATATGTACCAATGTTGAAATCATATTGTAATCCTAAATATGTATAATAATTATCTGTTATGAAAGATAAAAAACAAGTTATAAAGGAAAATGAATAATTGCCATTTGATCCTTGATTGAGAAGAAGACATTGCCAGCAATAGCAAGATTAGTCCTCCTGTCCTAATCATTCTCTGAATCCTTCCCCAAACAGCACCAACAAATGAGACAGAAATAGACCAAGTGAAAGAGAAAGTGTCCCTGGGCTTTGTGAGACTGTGGTTCGTGCAAGGTGCAAATCCTTCCTTGAAGGTTTTCTTGAGTATGACTGATTTTCCATCAGTTAGTTTTAGCCATTGCCAAATTAAATCAGGACTATACTGTATTTCCTATCAGTCTCATATGTTCTGGGAATGTGAATTCTATTTATATTTTGTTTGTTTGTTTTGATTTTGAGACAGGCTTTTTTGTGTATTCCTGGCTGTCCTGGAACTCACTTTGTAGACCAGGCTGGGCTTGAACTCATACAGATCTGCATGTCTCTGCCTCCCAAATGCTGCCTGTAGAGGCTTGTGCCAATACTGCCCAGATATTCTATTTATGTATTTTTTTAATGCTAAAAATTAATTCATTGAAATATAACAATATATTTAGTATATTGTTTACATTATTATTTATATTATTTACATATATTATATTAGTAAATAGACTGTGAAAATTTGCATTTATTTTCATCATAAGATTTAAGAATAAACATTTTATTTGATTGTATGCATGGATATGAATGCAAATATCCCTTGGTATGAATATCCAAAAACAATTTCCAAGAGTCTGTTATTTTCTTCCACCATCTGTATCCTGGTGCCCATATCTACTGAGCCACATAGCCAAAATGTTGGAAAGATTTTTAGCAAGTCCTGTGTTATCTTTTCTATTAAATAGCTCAAATAGAATGGCTTTGTAGCCATTAAAATAATTTAGGACTTTTATTACTGATTATGGCATTACAAAATGCATACTAATGTCTATATTATATGCCCAACTATTTAAAAAGTTGGTAACACTAGGTAAGTGGTGAGTAATTTAGTTAATGGAATGTGTCACTTACTTATCATAAAGAATTTTATGACCCCCAGAAAACATTAATCCTAAACCATTTAGGATCTGCATATCACACGAAAGGAATAAACATTGGGTTTAGATTGAAACACAAGTGGACTTTTAGGGAGAAGATAGTTGCTTTTCTATAACCAAAGCAAATTTTAATTTGTAATATGCTTAGGTCCTGCTTGGATGCTACCATGGTCTAGTTATGTCTTCGGGTCCTTTATTTTTCATTTTCTTGTTATTTTCCCCTATATGCCCTACATTGTATTGCATTTTGACTGGATAGGTTCAATTTCTTTTTTATGGTTTAAACATATTTTGATAATTTTTTATTTAAATTTGAAACAAGCTTGTTTTACATGTCAATCCCAATTTCCTCACACTCACATACCCCCTGTTCCCCCCACCCCTTATCCTATCCCCTTTCTGCGAGATAAAATTAGGGTTATGTAGTTTAGGATATCTCAATTTAATGAAATGGTTGGGCATAGGTACTATGAGTTTAGGGACAGAAGGCAGACGTGTCCAATTTTAATGAAAGAAATAACAAAATACAGGAAACATTAACCATTCCAATAAATAGTTACCCTGCATAAACAGCTTTCATTTAAACAAAAAGGAATCTCTTTTATCATTAAATAAACCATAGACCATTACATATTTCCAAAATAATATGTAAAAAATTGTTTTTCTATAACTTTTGTTTTATGGTCCATGCTTCCTCCATTCTATCTCAAAGACACTGTGTACTTATGACATGCTTTTCAGTCATTTCAGTCATTTTTATATCATACACACGTACACACATATAGTCCTCAGGCTAAGCCAAATTCAGTATCTATATGGAAGAATACTACTTGAGAAATCAGGTATTTCTTCACATACATAGTTCTATGTGAGTTTTTAAAAGAACTTTGTGTAGTCATGCTACTCATGTTGTCTTTCTTTTATTTTTGTAGAACTATTTTTTAATATCTTCCATTAGATAGCTTCAAGAAATTTATCTAGACCTTATCAGAATGCAGGGAAATATTCATAACAGGGAATAAAATGTTTTCTTGTTGAATTAAAACAGATTGGAAATCTAGACTTCATTTATATTTTGTTTAACCTTCCATGCATGCATGATATTTCAGAACATTGTGATTGCTTAGCATACTAAATTTAATGCTTAAAAGACCAAAAACACAAAGACCAATCATGGCCCATCACCCTGATGGTTTACTTTTTGTAGCAATAGATATCCAGACAAATTCCTTCAGGAATCACTGCTGTCCTTACCTCATGGTGTACAACAGCGTGCCATCTTCTGTGATGCGCAGGAGTTTGTTAGGCATGGTCATGTTGTGGGCCACAGACTTCTTTCCATTGTGGAAAAACGTATCTGGAGTCCAGATTTTACTGGCCATGAGGTTGTTTAACCGAAGAACTGTCATGGGCCCTTTGAATTTTAATCTTTCATCCTTCCAGCTTTGACGGAAAAACACATCTATTGTATATTCCTGGGTAATTTTGGAAAAGAGAAATGTTCACAGTGTTACACTTTGCCATACAACTACGATTTTGGGGTTCAGTGTGGCTTAGGTGGTATTCTCAGAAGCAAATGTATGGAATTACTGATAGCTTTTGTAATGATTTTAAAACACACACATATACAATATATATAACATATATGTATTGTATAATATATGTAATGTATACATATATGTATACATATGTATACATATATGTATATATATGTATACATGTATATATACATATATATATATGTATATGTGTGTGTGTGTGCAGAGAGAGAGAGAGAGAGAGAGAGAGAGAGAGAGAGAGTCCTCCATTTTCTCCTTAGATACAAGAAAGTAAAACAGAAACCCATTTGTCAACAATAGTAATATATAAACAACAATAACAGTTAAAAATAAACTCATATTTGCAGGTTGTATGTAAAGGAGAATATTTAAATAAACAAATATCAGCAGTAAGAACAAAAGATAGAATTACATGCCCCCTGGGTATTACCTCATAATCAATCAAACTAAAGCCTATCATGGTGCTGATATAGATGCAAAAATCTTTTGGCTAAGGAAATGACTTTTTTGTTTCTTGATTGTTAATAATAATGTATGTAGCTTTCCAGTTTTCCTACATAGTGAACAAGACTATAAAAATGTGGAATTAAGCTAATCAATTTCAACTGTTAATTTGAACTTTTTTTTTCCAAAGAGGAGAGAGAGAAGAATGCAAAGTGTGGAGGTGTGCGTGCTACTGATTTCATACGTGTGTATATCACATGACAGATGTGTGAACCTCATCATCATTCACAGCCAGGGAATCTATTTATTTGAATAAGCAGAGCATTCCTTAGGCATTACCCAGAGATGGAACATCTGCTCATCTAAAAACAAGCAATGTGACTTACCAGCTCCTGAAATTGAAAAGGATAGTGTTCATCTTCCTTGCAGTACTTGCTACATTGGCACTAAATTTAGAACTCAATGGTTTGAAATAAAGATTACCACATTCTCCATTAATCTTAGCATACTCAAAACCAGAAATTGGGGGAGGCACTAACTGGAAAACATTATGCCACGTTTCCCTAATCCTGTGAAGCCCAATGCTTCTGAAAGCAGCTGCTTTTAAATCATATACATGTCATCCTTAGAACAACAAAATAAATGATTTCTGTCTTTAGGCATTTTGTACATGGTTTTAACTACCTGTCTCTTTCCTAGGATTTAAACAGTAGGAAGTGAAGTTTGAATGTATGTTTACCCTTCTGGCAGAGGTTTGATATTGCTAGGCCATCAGAATTACATAGTAAGTGCATGTCTTATAATGTACCATGTGTCTAATTGGTGACTGACATGTAAATAAGAAAGTGAGCAAAATGATACTAGTTTGTTGATACAGGCCAAGCAAGTTACAGTGTTTGTTGTTAGGGTTTTCTCTATCAGACTGAAGTCACTGTGATACATGGTAGGAATTTATTCACAGCAAACATTTGTTAAGCATCCATTAAACTCAGGAGAGGGAGAATGTATTAAGCTTTGAGTGTTATTGGAAGAACTCATGAAGGATGGGGATTCTGTATTAGATATTACACAAAAACAGTGCTTATAACTCATACTATATCTAGTCTTCTTGGCTATCTGTGTCCTTGTCTGGATAACAGACAGGCTTCTGAGACAGAGATATGATATCTTATAAACTTTCTATTCTTCCTTATCTAGCTACAGATAACTGTTCTCCATACAAATGAATGACTTTAGACTGGGACATACTACAGAGAATGTCTACAGGTAAGTCAAGATCCAAAGAATGTTTAAACAAATCATGTTCCCAGGTATCAAAACACTTGATTCACTTGCTATCTCTAAGTAAGATTTCGTTTGTTTGTTTGTTTGGGTTTATTTCATATGTGGAATCATAGTAAGTGTTAAATGTAAATTAAACCTTGAAAAGATTGAGTTTAAATTTTCATAGATAATGCCCAAAAGCAATATCTCTAAAACTTATGGCAAAATTCTTATGCTAAAGATTGACAGTGAAGCTTCCTTTCCTGAATTTTGTTTGAGACAATTCTCCTTCAAATATAACATACTTACACAGTGGTGGGGAGGGGAGAGGAAAACACTAAGAGTAAAATTTATTCCCTCCTTTTCTCTGTTAGAGTAGAAATAAAACCTACATAAAAGTAGTTGCCTCTGACTATATCCCATTCAACCACAAATAGACACACCCTCTGCTCCATGTTTTCTCAACCTTTCCATATCATTGACTTGGTAGCAGTAGGCAACTTCCAGCATGGCCTTATACAGCAAGATGAAGACCATATGACCATAATTTATTCTATCAGGAATGACCATTTGGGCCAGTAGGAGCCCTGTTTTCCTTTTCAGGCAGCTGAAACAAGGTTTAGAGAAGATCTATACCATTGGTGACTATGGGGATAAAGTCAGCACCTATTATTTGTTCTGCAATTTTATCAACACAATGTTTAAACTAGAATTCTTTATAGCTTGGTATCAAAAAAGGTGCTATTTGGAAAAGATAGCTTTGGAAAAATTACAGGATGGAAACTTGAAGAAGGTGAGCAAAGAATCATAACCAAGTCAAACACAAAAGCAATATACAAAAGATGGGGCCCTGTAGAAAAGACTGAATAAGTGCAAAGGTTTTTTTCTGAAGGATTTATTAATTTCCGAATTACAGCTCGCACCTCACAAAATAAAGTTCTTCTCAAGTTTCTCTGCTCAATAGAGTAGGTCCTAGGAGAATATGAACCCTTATTCTCAAGATCTAGCATAAAACATAATATTGAATAAATAAATATAGTATTGAAATGGTCCAGTTCATGCCATTTATTGACATCTATGTGTGCCTTGACTTAACACACTTAAGCACTACAAAAAGCAAGGCTGTACATCCTTGCTTGTACATCCTGATTGTACATCCTAGATATTTCTGTCAGAGTCTAGTGCCCTGGGAATGTACTGTTAGATGGCCAATTAATGGTTTTTAAAATAAGCTTAAGTTGACCTCGTTTTGTTTTTTGGCTTAGATGAAGTTGAATGCCTTGGGAGCTCAGCAGTCTTCAGGGATGGACTGCTCAGGTTACAATTGGCACCCTTAGCTAGTGGGTCACTTTCTTTTCTGGAGAATATACAGAAAAGAATATTATTGAGCTGAAATGCTTGAGATGAGGAATAGATAGAATAACATTCAAAATACTAGAACCTTGAAAACACCCAGTAATGACAAGTTCAAATATGGTCATTATTAATTAGATTTTTTATTAGTTCCTAACTAAAAATAAACAAAGATTTTCCTGTTTTTAAAAAGTAACAACATCATTCTGTTTTTGAACTTTGACGGCCTCTAAATAAAACTCCTTTTTATATTTAATATCTCATAATACAATTTAAATAATCTTCTCTAGCAAAAGATCAGGTATAAGTTGCAGGATCCACTTTAAAACTCAGTTGTGAAGCCTAATTTTTTCACTTCACAAAAGAACTTGAATGCTGTTTTAGAAATTATAGGCAATGAGAAAGATCAGCTTCTGTTCACCCTGTTTTTCTTCTCTAACTTTTTAAATCTGAAATTCATATGTAAGATGCAATTTTGACTGCTACAGAGATATTGACAAGTTGAAATAATCCTATTGTGTACCTTTATTCTAAGCTACAAGCACAAACTTGTCCTTTGAATTTTTGTTAAGCTGAGACAATAATACAAAATTGTAGTAAAGACTATCCACATCCAGCAGGATGGAGGAGGATCTCATAAACCCCAACCCCTAGCTGAGGAGCTACTGGCAACTGGTGACTGCTGGGGGAAGAAAAAGTCAGTTTTCATTTGGAATGTGATATCTGCATGGCTGCCCATGCGCTAGTGGGTGGCCATACCATCATAAGTATTGGCAGTACAAATAGGACTCATTTGGATTCAAAATAAGAGTACATGGAGTTGTAAAGGAAGACTTTATTGGTACTGTGCTAGTAGGTAAAGGGGAGAGACAATAACAGGGGTGGATTTGATCATAGCTCATTGTATAAAAGCATGAAATTTTTAAAAGATTGAGAACAAATATATTTTAAAACCAAACAATAATTAAAGCCTACTAGATAGAGAATTTATTTCTTGTTTGCATTTGGCTTCCTTTGGGCACTATCCGTTAGTACCACAAAGCACTCTGCTCGGTGGAAGAGACAAAGGGAGAATTATTGTATGAAAGTAAATATAAAAGCAATGTATTCTAATCCCATGTCCTTTACTCCATTGTCTTCCTTATCAAAACATTCAGAACTCAAAGGGGAGGATTTAGTTTATATTAGCCCACAACAATTATTTTTTAATACTGGGCTTCTAGCTCTGCCATCAAACAACTTGTAATCCATTACTCCTTTTAAAGTAGCAATGCACTCACACTGTAAGACATATTTGTCTTTGCAACTTTTGACAACAATTTACAAAAGCCAGACATTAATTTCCAATAAAAACTTCACCAAAGCAATACCATGCATGCAGCCAAAAAGCAGCATTGAATTTTATGTCAAGGAAATTGAATGAAACACAAATAGAAGGTGTTAATTTGGTATTGTGTCATTGATAAATGGTAAGCTTTCTTTATCAATTTGGTCCCCTGTGGAAATATAGGGTTTAGGTGCATATAGAAAAGAGAAAATGACCTTGAAGTAAGTGTGTGTTGTGTGTGTGTGTGTGTGTGTGTGTGTGTGTGTGTGTGTGTGTGTGTGTGTAAAATTACAATCTTACATGAATGGGCCCCCATAATAGCACAGATATCTTAGAGATTTTTGAGTCTTTGATTTTTAAAATTTTCCCAGAATACTTAATATCTTGTTTCTTATGAATGTGGTTTTATATTGTTTTTTGATCCAGACTGTGGGTGGTAGAGAGACTTTAACTCAGCCATAGTTATTCCTAGACATGGGCATGAGAACTCACAGGCTTTCCCATTTTATAGCAATCAGTACTTGCACAATGACAATATGCATGTAGTTAATCCTGGGAATGAGTGAAAGCAATGCCAAGATTAAGTATGTATCATATGAAATCCAGGCAGAATGATTTGAGTTTCCTTTTAAACCAGGAAAAACCAGTAACTTTTATCTGAGTTTCCTCTGAGCTACTAAGATATTTGCATTAAGTACTAATAAAGGACACCTAAAACTAATATGTATTTGAAATAGTCATAGTGTTATGGTTTCATATCCTCTTTATAATGGTTTAGTTGTACTGATAGAATTCATAAATTTTCAAAGACATTTCTCAGAAAAAGACGGACAGACATGCATAGTTCCAATTTTGAAAATAATTTGATGCACATTTTTAACAAAGAATATTTCTCTGTCCTGTATCTCTCCATCTCAAGTATTCTTTCCTTCTAATTAAGGTCAAGTGTTCTCAAAACTTCAATACTCATTTTTCATATATAGCTAAAACAGATTCAGACATGGTAGTATAAATGGCTGCTCTCTCTGGGATAGCAGTGCTTTTCTGAAAGATTAACATCCCTGAATCACAATGGTCTCACAACTGAGGTGAAAGGTATGAGGCATGAAAGCTATGGACAGAAGCTAAGTAGAGCAGTTATTCAAGCAGTGAAAAGGAGAACATTGTAGTGGTTGGTTGATAAACACAAACTCTCTCTCTCTCTCTCTGTGTGTGTGTGTGTGTGTGTGTGTGTGTGTGTGTGTTGTGTTATAGAATATATGTTGTCAGTAAACACACATGTATTACAACACATGCAAAGGCACAAAATTATAATCAACCATGGACTTTCAAGTTGCTCCTCAAATAGTCTATACTTTTCTTTTAAAACATACAATTTAAAAATACTAAAATTGACAGTACTAGAAATGTCAGGTAAGTTTCACTCATGATCAACCATGCATCTGCCTACACAAGAATGGAAGTACAACACCAGTAATCTTGCTAACATGAAAGGGGGGAATCTCAGAGGGATCCACTAAAAGACAAAGAACTACAGGCAACTAAGGAAGGCTGAGAGGGAGAAAGTTAATCTTCCTTAGGAACGAGTCCCCTAATTGGTTATCCAATACCAAGTGGTCAGGCCTGAAAGCACTCTCACAAAAGGAACACTAAATGGGCATCTGTATGTACATTGTTAGACATGTATAACAATAACAATAAAAGAAAAGGACACCATGATTTCATGTACACACATAAAGGGAGAGGGTATATAAGAGGGAGTAGAAAGAAGAAAAGGAAGGGGAAATGATGCAATTGTATTTTAATTTTGAAAACCTAAAAATAACCCTGCCTCCCAAAAAATCAAACATAGTGTTGCTTACCATGTCATGGTCCGAAACAGGTCCAAAACTGGTGACGAAAATGTCCGTCTTCACTTCAGTTACACGCTCTGATGAAGCAGGAAATTGTGCCAGTGAGTGTTTATTAACAGCCCTGATTAGAGCTCACTATATCACATACTCACACCCAAATGGAAAATTTATTGACTTTGATTAGTAGCCATTTTTAAAACTTGTCCACTGTGTAGTTCTGATAATTGACTGCTTGCACATAAATATCATAGTTAATATTTGCAATAGAAATAAAGGTCCTAAATATGCCACCTTGGGAGGCTGAATTTCAGGAGGTCTTGGCTGATTCTTAATGAATTTTTGAAGAACAGACACACTTGTCTAAGTACTACTGAATCACTCATTATAATAAGAAATATGTTAGCATAGTAATATGCCTGAAGTTTAAATATTCTTACGTACTTAGAAAAACATTTCAAGTACATTGTTTACCCTTGGGAGGTAGAGGGGAGACCTTAGCAGGCTTTATGGACTTTTCAAAGTCTCAGTGTATGCTTTACAAAAGATTTCTTTCTGTTACTAAATCATAACTAAATTACCCCAATTACTCCCTGGGAAAAACATGACAACGGATGGAGGCATTTTCAGTTTGATGATGAGAAGAAAATATTGTGGCATGGAAAAGGTTAATTTAGTATGTTGTTTTCACGTTTCACGTTGAATGTAATTTTATTATAGTGGCCTCTGATGGCCCGTAAATAAATCAATAAACCATATTTATTTCAGTTTTGTGACAACTCAACACAGGTCTTTTCAAAGAAATAGAGTTGCTAACCAAGAAACAGGAAAACATTGCTGGCTGGAAAAAACAAAACAAAACAAAACAAAACAAAAACAAAAAACAAAAAACAATTTGCTGAAGAGTAACAATGGGAAACAGGGCTATGTAATTTTCAGATGCTTTCTGGAAAATGACAGTCCAGAATCGTAAGTGCTCGTATCATATGGGCTTCCATTTCTGTCTCTACCATAGGATATGAAACCATCACCCGATTTCTGCGACAGTAAAATCATTTAAGGATCAAGTGCTAGCCTGTCTCTTTCAGCTATTCACTATTCATTTGTGGGTGCTCAAGATGCCAGGATACATTCATTGTAAAGAGGTTAATCTCAATCAACAAAAACAATAATAAGAGGAAATATTGTTTGTGACAACCATTTCACTTTTTCTTGTCCGAGCGAAATAGTTCCTTGATATTAAAACAACCCAATAAAATTCCTCATCCAGGAATTATCTCTGATTCACTCTTTAAGCAGTTTTAAGTTTTTCGTAGCTTGTAAGAAAAAAAAAGAAAAGAAAAGAAAAGAAAGAAAAAAAAGAAAAAGAAAAACATAGAGTAGTGTATTTAGATCTCCCTTTAAACCTCAGCCTTAATGGCCTGTAGCTGAAGACGGCCTTAGCTATGTTACCCATATTCTTACATCCTTGATTCTGCATCTTCTAGAATCCACCCTCATGTGTACCTCTGTCTCTATCTCAGACGTTTTCCCCATGTATTTTTTTTTATGTTTGCATGTGTGGTGCCTTGTTTTTTGTTTGGTTTCTGTTGTTGATGATGATTATATATTTTTATTTAGATTAGAAACAAACTTGTTTTACATATCAATCCCTGTTTCCTCACCCTCCCTCCCTCCCCTGTACCCCCACCAACCCCCATCCTATCCCCTTTCTGTTCTCCAGGGAAGGTGAGGCCTTCCATAGGGAGTCTTCAAAGTCTGTCATATCATTTGCAGCAGGGCACAGGCCCTCCTCCATGTGTCTAGGCTGAGGGAGTATCCCTCTATGTAGAATTGGCTCCCAAAATCCATTCCATATACTAGGGATAAATACTGATCCACTACCAGTTAGTCACATTTTATTACAATATTGTGACCATTTTTCAATTAACAGTGACCAAAGGAAAATCAATGCCATGTATTTATAAAAGCTAGAGCTTAACATAGTATATGGTGTCTCTTTTAATTCTTATCTTCAGACTTTTATTTGATAGGATGAAATAGACATATCTTATTATGAAAAGGTACAAAAAGAAAAACAGTAGATGTTACAGCCTTAGAAAAATTTACACTCCAAATTATTGCCTACCAAGTATGCCTCTTATTGAAAATATTTTTTATTATTTATAATTCACTTTTGTGCTGTTAAATTCGACTGAATCCGTGCAATGGGAAGAATTTATAACTAAATTTGTTTTCTAATAATTCTCCATCACAGGATTGATATTCCTGTTGTTTATTTGTTTTTGATTAACTGAGTTGACTTCATATTGTTTACAAGGTTCAAGTTTTATTGTATGGTGACTATTAAGCATATAAACAATAGTAAATATCTTATGTAACCTAGTGCATGTAGTGTCAAAGTTAAGTCTGCTTTTACATTTTACTTTTCATTCTTGAGATGCATGTTCATTTAGGAATGGTGACTAATCTGTCTGTACTTTGGTATCCGTTTGCCAAACTGGGGCATTTTCTTACAAATATATGCCACTGCTGTCTGTTTCTTGAATATGAAGAAAACTAAATTCCAATTATGGAAATTCCATAAGGTTTAAGGAAACTGGACTAGCAGATGTTTTTCTATTCCATCACCTTAACCACTTGGCCACGACTACAAATGACTAACAGACATTTTAATAGCAACCAATTTGTATCATCTTTCATGATGAAGTGGCCTGAAAAAGTTATATTAGAATGTATAGAACGTAGGTACCATTTTATCTCTGTTGTTTTAAGATTTGTGGTTAATAGAGGGCCAGCTATATAATCAACTATTTTGAAGTTCTAAAATCTATGTATTCATTTAGTTATTCACTTTATTAAAAAAAATTTTCATTTTACATAGCAACCCCAATTGCCCCTCCCTTCCCTTTTCCCACCTCCTCACATCCGAACCCCCCCCCCATCCACTCTTCAGAGGGGGTAGGGCCTTCCTTCTGTAGTCAACAAAGTCTGGCATATCAAGTTCAGGCAGGACCCAGCCCTTCCCTACTGTATCTAGGCTGACCAAGCTGGTTGGAGTTAGTGAAAGCTCAAGGACTCTGGACTGACAGCTGGGGAACCTGCATGGGACCTAACTAGGCCCTCTGAATGTGAGTGACAGTTGCATGGTTTGATTTTTTGAGGGGAGGGGTGCCTGGAAGTGGAGTCTGAACTTATCCTGGGTGAATCAACTGGCTTTATGGAGCAAAATCCCTATGATGGGATACCTTGTTTAAAATCTTATTTATAAAGACCATTGAGTCCAAGGAGTAAACCATGAAACATGATTAAGTTTAGGTAATTTATTGCCATGTGTAATACCTATGCCAAATGAAACTTAGATAAAAACGGAAAGCAATTTCCATGAATGACATCTTAAATTTTTAAAATTTTTAAAAATTGTAACTACATTTAAAATTTTTATCATCTTTTCTCCTGAGACTTAGGATTTTAGGCCTGAGACTTATTCATCATATCAGTTCATAACCTTCAGATATTTCACTTTATTATTTAACAGTCGCTTGCCTCTGAAATTTGTTAGAACTCACTTTAGCTATAGTTTAAAACAAGAAATCTGACCTCAAGTCTCTGTATCATAAGAATCTGAAATGACTTCCTCACTATATTCTCTAATCATATAGTTATCCTTCTAGAGTTTCTGACTGTTAGTCCCTGATATTTTCTTTTATCCTCTAAATGGAAATGAGAGAAAGACAGACAGAAGATGGAGGAGAGAAAGAGGATAGAAAAGATGGAGAAGAGAATTGAAGGAAAGAGGAAGAGAGGGGAGGGGAAGGGGAGTGAAGGGAAAAGAGAGGAAAGGGAATTGGAGGAGAGGGAACAGGGAGGAAAGGGAAGGGGAGGAGAGGAAAGGAAAGGAAGGGGAGGAGAGGAAAGGAAGGAGAGGAAAGGAATGAAAGGAGAATTTAGGGGAGGGGAAGGGGAGAGAAAAAAAGGAGAGAGGAAGGGAGGGGAGGGTTAGGGAAAGGAGGAAAGAAAAAGGGAAACCTGAAGCATGCCTAAGAGGAAATACAGAAATTAGTAACTGCTATATGGGAAGGATGAGTGACATCATAGGAAACAGAAGAAACACAGTCAATTGAAACAGCCTGACACTTAGTTCTTGAGTATCACAGAGCAATTGCAATGGGAAAATTAGTACTTTCTCTGCTCTTTTTCCTTCTAAGTGACTCTAAGACACTATATTTTAAGTAAATATAGCCAGCCTTATCAACCTGTTTGTTTCCCAAAGATATTTGGGGATACTCGCAGAAGCATACAACATTTTCATGCTGAGTTTGAGGCCAATACAAAAGATGATGTTTTGCAGTAAAATCTACTGTTAACAAGTTTAGAAATCTCAAAAAAGTTATGAAGATATCAAATGCAAACCTTTAAATAGTCATTTTATTCAATTCATTGTCTTTCCTTACACCATATTTCTTTCAGCCCAGTGTGAATTCAAAGTAAAGGGCAAGCTGTTTGACAAAAACAAACCTGTCACAGGTAGTGAGAATGCTCTCAGAACTGTCAGTCACTCTTCTTTATACTCCCAAGCACAGAGTCTCAGGAGAAAGTAAGTCTGCAAATGAATCTCAGCAAAACTCAGTGGCATGATTACCTAGGAATAATGACTTGACATTAATGACTCTTTAGGCTCAGGACCAAGGGTAGGTGAAAAAAATCCTTATCTCTCAGGGCTCTAGTTGAGATCTTGAAAGAAGCCTAAGGAATCTTATATTGTTCTTGTGCTTGGAAATTATATTCCTCCCAGGTCCTTCTCCTCAATGAGATTCCCAAGTAACATTTATCTGCCATCTACCTATCATCTATATATCTATCTATCTATCTATCTATCTATCTATCTATCTATCTATCTCTACCTAGGTATCTAGCTATCGATCATCTATTATTTTTCTATCATCTCTCTAACACTTATCATCTACCTATATCTATTAATTTATTTATCATATAAATTAATAATTAAGGGCACACATCACAAATCAAGATCCTTAAAAGAAACTTAGGTAAACATACATATAACCTAGCAAAATCCAAACATATCCAAGTTCCTTATTTAATGAGAGAATTTGGATAAAATATATAAATCAGTTAAAATAACTTGAATGTATAACTGTTCAAATATCTAAACATTCAAATAATTTTCTCTAGTGTTTTCTTCACAGTAGACTTGCAATAGTCAATGTAATTGAAACTTATTGAATTATTTAAGTGTAAATATCCCCATATATTCATAACTCAAGGAAAAATATGTGGTTGCTTCATATAAAATGGATTCACAATGATGATTTTTATTATAGTTTTGGAGGACATAATAATAAATCAAAGTAATATTTTTATTTTAAAATCAGCCTTTAAACATATACAAATGGTCCATTGCCTTCTAACTGCCAGACAACAAATCTCTATGACTTAGACTTTCCTACAATATTGAGCCATATTGGAAGTATTGAAATACTAGAGGCTCTAAAGTGATATTTCAAACCCATGATTAATGCCAGAGGCATAAAAAAGAAAAACAGAATAGACCACGAATTGGACCGAGAGTTTAAGTTCTCAGATTTTAACTCTGATTTTCTTCAGGTAAAAATTATGTGATTTTAAGTACCATGCTTGCATCTTTCTAAATCTATTTTTTCATGTTATGAATAAAGAAATATTAAATGAATCATCATTGAAATAATTTTTAAATAAGACTGTAAGGCTGAAGAAACATTTGCTGTTTATGAATTTAGTTTATTTCTCATTTTCAATGTGCTGGCTAGACACAATTCTTTATAACAGTAATAAAACTGTGAGCAAAAATGACTGATATTTCTGTTCTATAGCACATCTCTTAGCTTTATAAATGAAAACATATTTAACCAGGATAGATAGATAGATAGATAGATAGATAGATAGATAGATAGATAGATAGATACTAGTTAGAAATGCAGACAGATAGATGATTATACAGGGGACAGAAGAAAAAGGAAAAAGATTGGCATGTCTGGAGCCTAGTAATGCTGATGATCACAGGATGAGATTACTCTTTGAAGTAAGTGGAACCACAATGAAGGCTTCTGTGGATGGCAGAGAGCTGCTGACCTTTCTGCTAATGCCACAGAAAGCCTTTGGGTACAGAAGTAACATTATGTTATTTGAACCTCCAGAAAATAACTGATACTATGTGAATAGTGGAGTAAAAGAGGGACTATAATAAAAAGAAAAGAGAGCTGGGAGAATTGTAGGCAACATTTTAGCAATACTAATCAGAACAGCTTGTTTAATGGGGCATTAGCCACGTGTTAGATGAAAATGCTGTCAATTGAAAAATTCAGAAAAATTCATTGGGAAGTTTTCATGCACTCTTAATTTATAAAATTCTATAAAGAGATCAAATGGATTAACACTAGTCAACTTTATAAAATGAACCAAAACTCTTAGTTTAAAATGGTCCTGTTTAAGAACTGGAAGTACCCTGGGTTCCACATAATAAACACCATCATGTCCCAGCTCCAAATCAACCAGACTGAAGCTACACTTATCTCCCAATCTTGATATCCCCCTAATACAATAGGAAAAAAATGGTTATTTTGTAAACCATCCTAACTTGTTTGTGTTTACTTACTAAAATGGGTAATATAAGGTAGTGCCTTTACCAGTTAGAGGGTTGGGGTTCAGAGACTTCAAATGATACAAGCATCTATGTAAAGTAAAAATATAATTTTACTATGGAACATGATATGCATATTATTTTCATGAAAATTTTTCCTCCTTTTATGGTCTTAGGAGTGGTATTTTCAAGGAGAGTATTCACTTAAAGGGGAGGTTATGCATGATAGTCTTCGGAATATGAACTTCTTTTTATATGCATACATTCATATAAAGCTGTGGGGTATGATACCCAATGTAGTATTTCAGAGATATGATAATAACATAGTAATACTGGGTAATATTCTATCACATAACAACTAGCTCTCCATTAATATTCCCAAATGCATTTCTGTATAATTCTTAACTCTGAGATTCTTGTCTCTGAAAAATTATATAAATTTTCATTTAGAGAATTCACATTCTACCTTAAAATGAAATGATCTGAAGAAAACATTTTAGAGCCCTATCATGAAACTGGCATGAAGACTGGAAATGGAAAGGATAGGAAGAGATTAATTATAGGATACAAGAAGTTACACATTCCCATTTTCCAGGACTGGCCATTGTAACCTGAGTATCATTTCAGTGGTTTACTTCTATCTGAGGAAATTCTTGGCATTGATCATGTAGATGATAGACATAAAACATGAAAGACTAGAATAGAGTGTTTGTAAATGTGCTAGAACATTCCTTAGTATATCATGGTGATTTGTTACATAAGCTGGACTCATGAGCCAACTAGATATTTCAGCCAGTAAAGATTCAGTGGGGTTCTCTGTTTACTGATCCATGTCTTTTGGGGGTGTGGTAGCTGTCTTTCTCTTTTAATACAACTATGTAATAGACTGTCTAGATTTACTATTTCTGTGGAAGGGTGTTGCATTTGAAAATATATGAACATCTGTTCCACAACTCCATAAAACTATAACAAATTTAAAGTGAGGAATTCTAAATGTAGAATTTTTAAATACTCTGTTCAAGATCATTTGCTTGTAAAATAAATAAAACATCAATGAGAAAGAACTAAATGAACAGAGATTTTTATTTGTATTTTGTGATTTTTTTTCAGTATACATAATATTCTTAGTTTTATCTAATGCTATTACATTGTGAAAGAAATACAAACTGTTTGAAAGTCCTCCAAACAAAAATTCAAAACCAGTATTTTAACATTAAACATGACTATAATTTTTCTCTTTGGTACCAATACTACTTGGGATGCCAAATAATCAGAAAAGTTTTTTAATAACAGCTCTCTTATAAGTTAGCCAATTAAATTTGATTTCTTTTTAAAAATATATAAAATAGCCACTCTAATGCCATGAAGTTTCACATTGGATTTCCTTCTTCACTATCAAATCTATTTTATGCACTTATCCACCGTCAAAAATGAAAAATCTGTGATGGAATTAAAACTTGAAAAACAATCTTCTTTAGGAGTTCCTTCATAACTCATGTCCATCAGCTAACTACACCAACATAGAATTCAAGCCTGGTTAGCTTGGGGTCTAGATGTTTGTTTGTTTTTTATTTTGCTTTGTTTTTTTTTCAAGTCTTTTTATTAAAAACTAAAGTTTATGACTTAATTTTTAATTTAAAATAAAAATAAATTTTAAAAATAATTAAACCATAATGTGTCCTCTTTTCTAGTGACTTAAACTTTTAACTATTACACAAAGTATACGATCTAATCATATTTGCTTTCCTTTAATTTTTCAATTTTCTCGTATTTGAAAGAAAAATAAAAGTAAATTTGCTAAGAAATCAATATAATTTTTGCATTGACAAAGATCTTCAGGCCAGTTGGCTCTTTCAAGTTGAGTCCTCTTGTCACAGTTGGGTTAACAATCAGCTCAAAAGGTTTTATGAGGGTTTGACCTACTCAAGATTGGGAAAAGTATTTTGTTTTAGCTTCTTGGATTCTTTCTATAGGATCTCTTGTAGCTGAGCTGTCCTGAACTTGTTTTGAAACAGATGATGGCTTTGAACTCTTGATTCTCCTGCCTCTTACTCTCAAGAGTTTAGATTACAGGCTGGGATTAGAAAATTCTAATGATAAAGATAAAGGGTGCTGTTTTAGTTAAGGTTTCTACTACTTAGATAAACACCAAGACTAAACAAAGCTTGGGAAAAGGGGTTTATTTCAGCATATATTTTCACACCATACATTATACAGAGAGAAGAGGTCAAAGAACTACCTTCAGGCAAACCTGGAGGAAAGAGCTGATGCAAAAATCTTGGAGGAGTGCTCCTTAATGGCTTGCTTCCTCATATGTTGATTTGCCTATTTTCTTACATGAAGGACTACCTTCCCAGGATGGTACCACGTGAGTCATCTGGGCCCTTCCTCATTATTCATCAATTAAGAAAATGCACAACAGACAGGCCACAGGCCATTTTTTATTTCATTTGATGTTCCTGCTTCCAAATGACTCTTTATTGTATCAAGTCAACATAAAAGTAGCCAGTACATGTACCTAGAGGCTAAGATTATTTCTTAAACATGCTACTTCTTAAATACCTTGAGTATCTAAGGTTGCCAATGCCCCAAAGCATTGCTTACATACCTATTAACCTGTTAATTTTTATTAAGAAAAAAAAAACAAGATCAAAAGTAAAAACTTAAATCAACAATACTTATAACACAAAGAAAAAAGATTCAACTAAATACTGTAGTTCGACTTAGGGATAGCATTGCTGGCTGTCTAAAGGCCTATGTATCTATAAACTTTACTTTCCAACTCACCTAGAAGGACTTATAACATTAGAAATATTCACTTCATATCTCTTTCCTTGGCTTTACTTATCTGTGTAGTTTAGTGATGAAATCTTTTTGGATCCATCTATCATTCCATGCATTATTTGTTGCAATTAAATTTAAAAATAAATTTAGAAATTGTTAGCAGTATCTCCAGGAAACTCATGAAGCAAAGTATGAGGAGTTTCTGTAAGCTCTTTAGTTGTGACTTTACTGACATTTTATCTCTTGTTCTCCATTCCATTTGTTTTCTAGCTAAACATGAATTTACCCAAATTTATTTTGGAAAGAGTGAAATGGAGAGATCTGTACAATATGTTCACTATATGCCAGCCTAGTTCACAGTGGGACTGAAACATACCACAAAATAAAAGAGGTCTTAAAAAGAGACAAAAAGAAAGAATGTGGCCACAGGATGTAGCTTGTTCTTAGAACCTCTGAAATCTTTCTTCATCATTAAGCATTTGGTGACTACCTGAGGATTATGTTTTACAATTTCTGGAGTTAGAAATAAGCCTATGTAAAGGCAAATTAAGTTTCACCTAGTCTATATAGTTGTTTAGTTTGCAGGAAAGTTAGCCATCCTTAATCAATTTTAACATCTGGAGAAAATTTTAGAAAATGAATTTATTGAGACCTTTGTTTAGTCCTGTTTACAGACAAACACAAAAAGCTCCTTGCATTCTACCCATTCCCTTCCTCTACTTTAGAACTGTCTCCGGTCCTCTCTGTCACAATGACACTTCTTGGAACACTTCGGTCCCACTCCCCATCCCCTGGCCTCTGTTTTGCTTTCTTTATTCTTAAACTTATCTTTTCTTATTATTCCACTCTGTCTGATTTTCACCTTTATTTCTCAAACGATGCCACTCTTTTGACTTGAATTTGGGTTAGTCAAACAGACTCTGAGTTCCCTGGTTGCATGAAGAGTCTCTTCTTTGCTTGCCACAAAAGCAAGATATGGTAAATGATAAGGAATTCAGTAATTATTAATGATCCTATACATTTTCTTGCTATTTATAATTTTTATTCAAATTTCTTGCAATTGCTTTTTATTTGATGTGTGAACTTCACTGACTCATTAATTTTTTCTTTTTATATTCAATTATTAGTATTGTACATGTTCGAATCTGTTTTAGTTCACCCATTTTTAACAATAAAACTCCACAATTTCCATTTGAAGATTCCTCCTGTGTTATGGTTCTATTTACTTTCTCTGGTTGTCTCTTGATGCTAAGAAGGCAGGGGCTACCCTTTTACAGTAGTGTTATAATGTCTGCAAGCTGATCTCCAATACTTGCATAAACCAAGTCATGAATTTCATTCCTAATTACATCCAGGTGTATGCTAACAAATAATAAAGCTGAAGATATCAAAATGGGTCTACATATTGAAAATTGCTTACACAACCTTAGGTTTCATTTTCATATCTCTATTTTCTGAGTACATTCAGAACAAGCATCCCTATCTTTTTCACAGTGTTTTATCATGATGAAGAAGACAGCATGGCCTCTTTCTGGAAGAAAATCATCTCAGTTATAACTATGAACAAAGTACTGGGATACTTTTCCCTTGTTTTCATACAAGATAAAGTTTGTTTCCTTTCCATATCTTTTCTCCTGAAAGCAAATGAGTTATGTAAAATGATAGTAATAAATGGGAATTACATTTTGTTACAGGTATTTACTAGTAATCATGTCATGTTTACATTATTTGAAATTTGTAGCAAATATGATATTAAATATTTTATACCTGAAGAAAATAAGTTCCATTTTTCCAGTCAAAATCAGAGCTAACCATTTTTGTAAGTTCATAGTTGACGGTATTGTAAAATCAATATCCTGGAAATATACTGAATATTCTAACTCAGATTGTCTAGATATTTAGTATCAAGATGTATTTAAACTGTTTTGTTCCTACAACAGTCACATGGCTGCTTGTGTCATAAAAAATAAGAATGTCCTACAAAATGTACAAAATAAGATTAGTTAATATTAAAGTTAAGAAATAAACAAATCTTAAATCCTGCACATCTGGTTTCATTACATTCCAAGCCAACATTTAAAATAGAAACAGAAGAAAGATTTCCTCTATGTTTTCCTTTGTTTTTATAACCATCATATACTTTAAATCAGCGTTTTCAAAAAATAAATTCTTTCCTAGAGATTAAAGCACTTTCATTTTTTAAAAAATGTATTTTTCCTGCACCTTTTCATGGTGTCCAACAAAATGGGGACAGGACCAGGCTACAAAAGCCCACAGAGACAGCTGACATGACAAGGGGAAGCTAATGGACCCCTAGACTGTACTGGCTCAGCATTGTACTGACTCAGACCTCCTGAACATGGGCCTCAGTTAGAAGGCCTGGGCAGTCTAAGAGACCACTGACGGTGAATCAGGATGTTTCCCTGTACACAAAAAGTCTTTGGAAGAAAATTCACCATAGAGGGGATACTCCCCTAACCTAGAGGCAGGAGGGAAGGCCTAGTCCCTACTTCAAATGACTTGACAGATTTTGTTGATCCCTCCTGAAAGGCATTGCCCTCCCTGTGGAGTGGGGAGTGATGGGATGGGAGAGTTGTCGGGGGTGGGGGGTGGGGGGTGGGAGAGAAAGAGAATGAGGATTGATATGTAAAATAAGAAAAAAAAATCAATTAAAATGAAAAAAGTATATTTTTCTAAATCCTGAGTTCTTTTATCATACAAGAGTATAGCTGATCTTTATGACATAAACCCACAAGTCTATTTTTTTTTATATTTTTACAGATAAAGTAATTACAGACTAAAAATAATAATATTCTGATAAATTAGTGTAGCTAAAAATAATAGTATTCTGATAAACTACTGTAGCTAAATCTTGCAATGTCAATGATTCAAAAATTAACTATGAATGTATACTTTAGTATGTTCATTTGCAATATATGGCTCTCTGTGGTTTAGGTGTTTGTACAATATATTTCTTAAGGAACTAGAATATACAATTAAAGGGACATTAGCAGCCATGCCTTGTTATGTAGACTTAATAACAGTACAGTCACAAGTGATCATTAAAGGAAGTGTGTATATCTGTGTGTTTATGTAAAATTCTCTAACAAATTAAAAGTCACATGCATACCTTTTACATAAACTAAAGTGTATATAAATGATCAAATATGATTTTATGAACCTTTGCATAAGATTTATTCTACTGCTATTCTGTGGATTGACCTGAGACAGGATAAACATTAAGTAAAGGAATATACATCAGCATTTTCAGAAGCTTTCTTTTTATAAATTGTATCAATAACCCCTTGGTTACATCTTCTCGAACATTCAATCCTGATTTCTAGTCTTTGCAATTTATTCAAATTCTATGTAAAGACGGCAAATTTCTTAGAGTCAATCCAGATGCTTAGACATACAATTACATTATATTCCTGCATTATGATCTGTGTTGATCATTTTATGAATATTCCATTTCAAATATAAGGTTTTACTTTTCTTGACAAAGAGGCTTCCTATATAGCTTAGGCTGCTTTTGAAGCAATAGACTTAATGTGTTTACCCACTTCCTCACACTTCTGAGTCTACTACAAATAATATATTCAGCAAACTTAGAATGTTATGTACTCCCCAAGAAGTTAAAAGAACACAAGGTGGTGGCCAAACCTGAAGAAACCATGCCCAAAAATTGATGTTTTAACTTGAGAAAGACTGTGTGTGTGTGTGTGTGTGTGTGTGTGTGTGTGTGTGTGTGTGTGTGTGTGCGACTTTGGTAAAGTGATTTCCTCTTTAACTGATGATAATATTTGCAGCTTCAAAATATACTCATAATTTCCATTCATGGGATTATAAATGTAAGTCATATATATTTTTAGAGACTCTGGGTCTGAGAACGTAGCTCAGGAGTAGAGCATGACTATTGTAGGCAAGCTCGTTTATTCCAGTCCTACCTCTGAACAAAGAATGAATGAATGAATAATTCTAAATCCATGATACTATGTTGTTTGAAAACCAGTGTTTGAGTCCTTTAGCTTAACTTCTTTTATCTGCTCTAACTTAATAAGAAGTGGCTTTTCATACTGTGAGTTAAATATTACTATTTGTTTCTGCTGCTTTGTAAAGATGAGAGTTCTGCTGTAACTTGGAGTCATAGAGTCATGTGTTGAATTCATATGGCATTTCTTTTCTTGCTTTTCTTGTTTTGCTTTAAAATCAATATTTTGATGTTGTTTCATTGGTCTTTACTCAATTACAATGATGTGGTGAATTTTTTTCAAAGACTATTCAAATAAGCATGCAAGTTGTGGAACTATGAACTATGGCACATATAATATTAAATTCATAATATTGAATATTTTTTTCTAAGCAGAAATTCCTCGATTAATTAATCAATTAACTAGTTTTACAAGAAGCATAAACTTTACTAAAGAAAATTGGAGATTATGTTCAAAGGCAAGTTTAAAAATAAAACATTACCATCTATTCAATTTACCTTTGGTCATAGTAATGGGGTAATATAACACAAAGATGTGATTGAATATACAATCTTCTAAAGTAATTATATCTTAGCAAAGAATCAGAGATAGAATTAGAACAGGTAGAGCATTGCAGGCAAAGTTGATAAACCTTATACTATATGGCATAACATTATCTTTCTTTTTATATAACCAAGTTATTAGACAGAAAAAAACACTATGCTTGTCAAGAATATGTATCTCTTTTGTATCATTATCAGAATTTTGTGTCTGTCTTTCAATATATAGATATGTATGTGCACAAAACTATCTTAGTAAATTGAATTAGCACTGAGTGATCTCTTAATATATGATACATTATCAATAATTGACTATTTTAATTTATAATTTTAATCATTTTAATTGATTTGTTTGAAGAGAAGTAGAGATATACTAGTAAAGATTTAACAATACTAAAATTTCTCAAGAAACAAACGTGGGAGTATAACTCACCTCCCAGTCCTGGTCTCAAACGATTGTCATAGCCATCCAGGAGTCGATCCAAAATCCTCGTAAAGACAGTAGTATTGTCTTTAAGTTCATCTTGGGAGGGCTGTCCATAGCTGATGAAAAAGTAAAGAAAATAATAGCATGAAATTGTAAGTTTCCACTAAAACTTCTTACCACTCAAAACCTTTCTCAGATTTTCTTACTTTCTTTGCTGTTATGAGTTTGAGAGTAATTATAACTCTTGTCATTTTCTCATGTGTGGCCTTAATGGAAACAGGCTTTTAATTTTAATATAGAAAATAAATTCTAAGTCTACATTTCAGTTCTCAAGAGGTAGAGAGTCTTAGAAGAAACATCTTCCCTATTCAATCATGAATGTTAACTTATATTATAAAAACCATCTGGGAGTCTTCTCTCCACATTATTCTTATTCAGGTACAAACATATATTTTTACTTGGGTTATAAAACTAATTTAATGGGCTCATTTTAAAATTTAATATGCAAATTTTCACCTACCAATCTTTTCTCTATGATTTTCTTCCTATATATTTGTGCTTTTGGTTTTTGGATGTCCTTTTATAATATTTAGGAAAGGAAGATATGTAAACAATTTATTATATTAATTATATTTTTATCAATGTGGAAATTTTGATCCTCCCATTAAGATATATGAACATATTTTTTAAATGTATATAAACATTTGGCTAAACTGTGGTCATTTCTGGGATTAGACATAGTAGAACCATTCAAAAAAGTCAAGATTATCACTCTTGATGTAAGGTGCAAAAAACCTTAGCATTTTGCTTTAAGATACTACTACTTAGGAGTGTGCCTCAGGCCAAAACTCAGTTTTCTTCACCTTCTGAGCTAACACTATTTCCACCCTCTGTAAAGGGGCAGCAACTCCTGTTTCTTTCCATTTGAGGACACGGCTTCTATCCCTTAGTATTTTTATTCTGGCTTTCAACCATATGGGGCTGCATTTCATATATTGTGTGTTTCTTAAACCAATCATTTTATTATCTATGCAGATTTAATCTTAGTTTACGTAATGACTAGCATGACACCTTCAAAATCCTTGGAGAGAAGCCGTTTCTATCTTAGAAGGAATATACACCACTGACTGATTACAGGGCTAGCTCTGACCTTGAGTGGAAAGAGAAAGTGGATATAGGGTGTAAAACTAAGAAAGGATAGCACATGTACATGCTTATTATTTAAGTTTTATTATTATTTTGCTTCACTCATGTGTAGTTACATAGTTAATAAATATACGTAAAACAGTGGCATTTTGAACCAGAATTCACTTATTTGATAGGAACACCAAATATAATCTATTACCACATCAGAAACAAATTTGTAAGTAGTTAATTCTGCATAAGCAAAGGTTAAAATACCACTTTTCTTTTTCTTAATTTTATAAAAATTTTATTTAAAACTTGCAAATATAAATATCACACATCAAATTTACTGGGCTAAATAAAAGGGAATAAGGAAGGCCTGGTGCAGATAATGGCCACTTTTAAGGATACAAAGATAATTAGTTTTCTAGTTCTGCAATGGATAAGTATAAAGATATTCAATACTGAAAGGGTAAAATTCAATGGGAATCTTCACTGCCCCTACTCTGCATGCCTTGTCTAGCTGTATAGAAGTTTACTGAGCTGTATATACTATCAATGACTACATTGCTGGTAAAGTTTTAATTCAATAGTCAAAAGTAAATCAAAAGTTATAACTAAAATATGTGTGTAATATTAAATATATGGAATTCATTTCTATGAAATCATTTTTCATTCCCTGAAATTAAGCATTAATCCATCCACGTCACACAGATTGAGGACTTCCTTTAGCAAAATTAAACATCTTGCTGTTTAACTTTGTTTTTTGTTCATTTTTTTTTCCAATCAAATTTTTTTCAGTAAGTGTGTGAATTCCCGCATGTCTCATTTGCAGATGACAGCAGTAAGGCAAAAACAAAAGCAGTTTTCTGAAAGTGATTATTTATAAAAATTTATTGTCACAAAACCAAATGCCATCCATGCATCTTCCAAGGACATTGGAAGGTCATCTTGATAAAGATGAGAATGAAATAGGAACACACCTTAGGATTCAGGAAACTCTCCATAAAGAAAAACTCTTAGGCAGAAAATAACAAATTTAAGAGGGGAAAGAGGAGTTAGGGTGACATCAAAGAGTGGTTAAACTGCTAACACAACCCTCAGAATCCCTGGTAACTATTGCCTTTAACTATGCTCTCTGTGTTCCCACAGCTTATGTAAAATGCAAGAAATCTTTCCAGCTTACTAATCTTGCTTTCAGCAATTGTTATCACTGGAATGCAAATACCAACGAGATCAGCCCCCTCCCAAACAAGAGCAGCCCTGTTATTCCTTTTGGGATGAAATCTTCTTTATTGTGATTTTGTATCCAGGCTCCTGTTCAACCTGACTTCTCATTCCCTATATAAAGTTACAACTGCCATATAAGAACCCTAGGAGAAAAATTAAGATAACTGTTGGGAGGTATAATTACTAATACCAATATAGAGTGCCCTAAACTGAATATGCATTTTGAAGAGAAATGTCAGTTACTAAACCTGCTTTTGATTCCATATGAACCACTCTGTAATAAAACACTGTGCACTAACTCCATCTACAGGTCATTATAATAGTAACACTTCATATAATTTTTCAAAATTCAGTCATCACTTAACTCCTCAAATGAAGAGCATCTGACAGTAATGTGTTTCTGATTCATCTGATATTTATTTGTGTAATAATACTAAAAAGTAACACAGTCAACATTTAAAAGCAATCCTCAGAAATCTCTACCTTTCCAGGTGACTCTGTATCTCTGATTTTAATTCATAAAGATTCACTTCCTATGACATTTCAAGGAGTTCAGGATTTTAGGTTATGTCAAATACCTGAGTACCTTCTAATGAGACACAGAAATAGACTACTCAAAAACTATTAAAGTAGAGAAAGCACAATATAAACTATTTGGTCTTTTAGAGAGTTGCTATCACAATATCTCATAGTCTTGATTAGATAATTAGAAAATAATTTTGTTAGTTCAAGTTACTGTAATTTATTCGCAACATGTCTTCCTAGTACTTGATTAGCACAGTTTAATTTTTTTCTAGTATTTTAAAATATCCATTTGGTATAGTATAGTCCATCTCTATTAGCTTATTAACCATAGTTTAAAAATGCAATATGCATGTCTTTAAAGACATGACATTCAGGTTATAAATATTATTTTAAGTTTTCTATTTCCATGCTTTTACACGTTACTCTATGGCTTTTACAAATAGTTAGAAATTTTATTGTTGAAAAAAATAATTGATTACTTATAGGGCATGCAGAAATTAATCAGGTAACTTTTTCTGTAAATTAGGAAACTGCATGCTCTGTTCAGATACAAATGAAAACCATAAAGTTCAATTTCAGACTTAAAACTTGAAGTCATGTATTACCTAGCAAAAACAAAATCTTGATCAGTATATTCTAGTGAACAACCCAATAAAAAGGTTATTTTCATGTTCTATTCTTCTTTAGTCGTAGCTGAAGTTTTATTGCAGTAAAGTTTTTTTAATTCCCTTAGTCATGAATTCACCCATAACAATTCTCTTCCCCCTGAAGGAACAAATGCAAAATTACAGAAATTGTCATGCAGATTTAAAATAAAATGCCCCCACCTTCTTCCTGACAGAGTGCTGAGAAGGAGGGTCCAGGCCCAAAGATAGTCAGAGAGACCCGGACTTTTCTTCATCACGGGCTTGTGCAGCTGAAAAGGGGAATAAACAGAGATCAGTGTATCTTGCAAGAAACATCAGGTTCTAACCACTAGAGATGACTGAGGCAGTTCAGATGAATGCTTTGAAGTCAGGAAATGACCTCACTGGAATATGACACCTCATCGGAAGCAATGGAAACCTGGGCCATCCACTCTCCACCTTCCTCACCATCTCGCCATTCAGAAATATACCAGCATTTTAGTTTATCCTGTAAAAGAATACAAGGTGACAATGCTTTCAGGTGACACTATTGCTCAACACAAAAGCTATGAGTTTTCTGAAATAGCCTTTAAATTTTCATGACTTGCTGACTTATCCCTTTCTGTTGTTGTTTATCACCTGAAAAAAAGTTGACCTTTGTGACTTGGGTCCCTGTGGCAAAACCTGTATGGAAATATTTAAGCTTGGTGTCTGTATCAAAAGAGCATGTTGGCAGATTGGATGAGATAGGCTAACAACTCCTGTTGACTGAACGCATCTCTGAATTCTGGATGTAACTTGATTTCAGAAGCAAGTGTATTTACCTCTTTATAAAAACAATTGGAAACACACTGTTGAATGCCAAAGTCGTGCTTCTTCTCTGTGGTTGTTAAATATGCTCACTAATGTTTCTGTGAAGCTAAAGGATACACTTTATAGTCAGGCCATGTGCTGCTGCTGTTTCTCTCTCTCTCCCCCTCTCCCTCTCTCTCTGTCTCTGTCTCTCTCTCCCTCCCCCCTTTCCCTCTCTCCCCCTCTCTCACCCCCTCTCATACACACATACACACACATCAATGCACACAAACATGCCCACACATATCTAGTATGCATTCTCTAATTTCCTCCAGGTTGCTGCTAGAAAATGCTTCATCTCAAACAGATGGAAGCTTAAGTGGTTTGCTTTGCATGAAAAGAAGGGGATATATATTCCCACTTAGGTAAAGTGCAGTCAATCATTATCTGATTGTTGAATTTGGATGTGGTAGGGGGATACTGCAAGAATAAAGGAGTTTAGAATGGAAGGCTTATAGACATATATAAGTGTGTTGTATGTATTCATATAATTATGTGTGTATATATTCATAATTATGAAGCTAAATTTCAACATCCTGAGCACTATCTGGTTAAGAAACAGATATAGTTACTTAAATGCACTGAAAGTAATTCCAGTCCTACTACGAAAACTATCACAATTGGTTTATTTTACCACTTCCCTAAACCTTAACTCCATCCTTAGTAGGATCAGAGGATCAGGGATGATTAGATGGAATCATTATAAAACCTTTTTTTTTTTTTTTTTTTTTTTTTTACCTTGAGCACTGTCTAGTTCCATGTGCTATGCCTTTAAATACACCAACCAAATGCTCTCCACACTCTCCGGGATCATTCCAATCAGTAAAAACCCTCGCAAACAGGCATGTAAGCAAGGAGCCAGAATTTGTTTAGAGTAAAACGATGCATAGATAAGAACTGTGAGCTTCATCATAGCTTTCTCTTCATTTGGTGAAAGGTTTTGACACACAGGAGTAGAATTTGACATGACATCTTGGATAAATATCATTAAGTTAAATTATTGGATCCAAATCACACAACGATAATCCATCCTTAAAAAAAAAATAACATCTGTTCTGAAAAGGAAAACAACTTCTCTCAGTCCTGTTAATACCCACCGGTTCTAGAAAGGGAGAAAGTCCTAAAGGAGTGAAGGAAACAGAACCCTATGCCCAGGCACCATAGCTTTTGGACTCCTCTGATATTTGGAGGAAAACAAACCTGCCATGGCACTTCAGTTGTGGAGGAAGAAAGTTTCTCGCGAATACAAACAAAATAGTTGAAAGGGGAGCACAGAGCTGTATCCTTACCGGTTTCCACCCCCATCCTGCCCCTAGTCAAACTACCCACCTCCTCTGCCACCCAGATCAAGTAAGTTCAGCTTCTCGTTTTCCAAATAAGAGACCCCTACACCAGAGGGCATTTCAGCAGCGTCGCTGGAAAGGGGAGAAGGGAATTGTTCAGGCAAGGTGAGTGAGTCTTTCCCAAGATGAAACAGGGTGACAGGTTTTCTGTTCTAGTCTCTTAACTTCAGCTGATGGCAAACCCCAGTGCCCCTCCCCAACTCACCCTAGCTCCCCTTGGCCAGAAAAAAAAAAAAAAAATCAAAACAACATGTCACCACCTACCCCTCAGGATACATTCAAATCTCAGAGAAGAGAAAAGGAAGAAAGAAAATTCTGCTCCTATATTGCTGCAGTTTTCACCCTGAAAGAAAAATATTCCTTCTTTCTACCTGCTCCCAGCTTCAGCTCCTGTCCTGCTGGCTTCTGCTCTCTCCACCACTAGAGCATCTATCTCTGCCTCTCCAGTTACGACAAAGGCGCGTTGCAAGCTCTGGGTTTTCGTGGTCCGAAGTCTCACTTACCTCGGGGCCCCTTCTGGGCACCAGATCGCTCCAGACCGGGGAGAAAAGTGTGGGAGAGAGGATCGCGGTGAGCCGGAGCTGCGCGAGTGTGTGAGCGCGGGCGCGCCGGGCGGAGGGCGTCCTCGCGCCGCGCTCACTCACTCGGTCTGAGCCATCATGGACTCTGCATGCTCCTGCACTGGAGATTTCATACCCAAATTTGCTTCCCAATATCCAATCTGCAGCTATACAACAAAAGATTTCTCTGTACCAAGACAGTAGTAATACGTCCCAGCGCAAACCGGATGTGAAATAGGCGGTGACTTCATGCCAGAGAGATTTTATTTTAGAAAGGAAGGTGGTACCAGCCACTGGATCTGGACACCAATCCGCCCATTTTTTATATGCAGCGCAATTTGACTTGCACCGTTCTGGCCCTAATCCCCTTCTCTGTTGCTGCCGACTCAAATCTTTCTTCAATCTCCTGCAAACATTCCTTTATTTGGGGGGTGGGGGGGACTTGGGACTGGGAATGGGGGGGAGGGAACGGTAGAAAGCGTTACACACTGGGGCTACACTTAGGATCTCTTCTCTCTTGAGATTTCTGAGAGCACACTATTCCAAGGTGTGTTCATTATAGCACAACCGATCCTTGTAACTCTTCTATCTCCGATCAAATATTTAACCGCTGCATCCATATGAATGAACGCAAGCTACGAAGCAGGGAGATGCAGGCTTACACGTGTGGGGAGCGCTCTGTCCTCTCTACTTGTTCTCCCTTGAACACTCCCACACATATGTCTAAATCGCTTCATGTTGCAGAGCCAGGAACAGTGGGGATAGCAGGGAAGAACGCTGGCCGCCAGGGAATGGGCCCCTAGCTTTAGAGTCCTTCGTACTTTCTCAGGTTCTGAGTGCTTTGCACCCCGCCTTTCATCTGTAGCGTAGAGGACAGCCAGGCAGGCTTCAAAACTGGGTTTTTAACCTTTGTCTGAGTGCGTTGTTGTGAAGAAACACAGACGCCCTTAACTCTGGATTTTGCTGGATTTCCGAATGTGGAATACTTAACTTCACATAAATCATTTTTGGGTTTGAGAGGCATATCTCCATTTCCGGAAACATGCCTTTACCGTGAACTCCATCATTCTTGGATCAGAAAAATGGGAGGGGGGAAGGATGTTTAGAAGTCAGGGGAAAAAAAGTATAAGATTTTATCTATTTTTTTTCCTCTCTGCCCTCTTTAATCACCTTCCCTGGGACCTGTTCTTCACCCACACATAAATGATACACGCAGGGTCGTGTGTGTGTGTGCGTGTGTGTGTGTGTGTGTGTGTGTGTGTGTGTGTGTGTGTGTGTGTGTGTGTGTGTGTTCGACATCTTCCTAACTGAATTTTCACAGAATGAGCGATGACTGTGGTTCCTTGCTCAGGTTTTGTGAATGACTACAGATCAGGTCATGGGGGCTGTCTTCCTGGGGGCGCTGGTAGACAAGACTAGCTCTGCCAGGAGCTGTCTTTCAGCACTTTGGTACCACAGGGAGGAGATGCTGAAAATGACAGCATACTTCTGGTGGATGAAGTTTTGATAAGTCCGTTGGCCATTTTCTTCTGGTGTACTTCTCGAAGAGGAGAAATGTGAAACAGAGGCCGAGTGTTGTCCAAAAAATATAAAAAGGAAAAACTAATTACCCGGCCCCAAACACTTCTGTGTTTAGTATTCTACAAGTGTTCTAAGTTTATGCTGCAAGGAAAGCAGTTTGTAAGATTAAAACTTAAGCTAGGCAGTTGCAATGGCATGACCTACTGGATGGAAGACCACTTTTATATGTAACTTTGTTTTCTTTCTTTAGGGGGATAATTTACTAGCAAAATATTTTAAAAATAAAAATAAATGTTTGGAGGGTAGGTTTGAAGCCTGACTTCAGGTGTCCTTTTTAAAACAGTAGTATGTTGCCAGTGAAGCAAATAACAAACACCAATGCACTCTTAGACACTGAAGATCACTACAATTCCCTTGGGTGACACAGCCCCATTTATTTATCAATAAATTTACATATTCATCGAGTAGTTTGTAAAGCAAAACTTGCTTTACAAAGGTTCTGGAAACTCAAGTTAGGAATTGTAAAGCCCTTCTTATCTCTTCACAATATATAATATTCCACAATTTCAATGATTTTTGAAAAATAATAAAGTCATAAAATGTGAAATTTTTAAAGTCTTTCTCCAGTTTAAATTATCGTAGTTCCTTTGACATTTCTCTACAAATTGGGGAACACTTTAGCTCTTATATCTAACCTCATAAAACAAAATCTGTATTGATTAAATTTTGTAAACATTGGCCCTGCCTGAAGGGTTATCATTTGAGTTAAAGTCTTTTTGAACAATTACAGTTGCATACTGCTTTATGCTCGACAACAACTGTGTGCAATTACACAGCATTTGCACACACTAAAATGAAATACATATGAATAACTTAGAGCTGAATGTGAATGAAGAAATGGAAATGACCCTTAAAATAAAAAGCCAAGTAGAATATATCACATCATTTCAATGAATATATTCTTCATTCTGGTATGTGTCTATCTGCACATATATTGGATAAACTTTGAAGTACATATGCACTTGTTTTAGGACACCTATATTTTTAATAAATGAAGTGTATCCAATCAAAAGTAATCAGCATTCTAAATTATGAATGCATTTATAGTTTCCTATGTGAGATATTAATATATTCCCACATTTCCATATACTAAAACACAAAAAAAATAAGAAAACAACTTAGTTTATAGTGTTCTGTTACATCAATTCTTTTAGACAGTTGATAGCAGTATACTTTTCCTGTTATATCTGTAATAAATCTTTTCAAAGCATGTATACTTGATGAACTAAATTACTGAAGTAGCATAAATTATGATGTATAACATTTCTAAATGTTTACTTCATAAAATTATGTTCTAATTGTTTAACATAGCTCATTAAGTTTAGCTCTTAAAGCAAACCTTAATATACCCATTTTACAAATCTTCCAATACCTGTGGATTAGAAAAATCAAACCATGCATCCCAAAGTCTTATAGATCATGAGTTATCAATCTAGGATAGAATTGAATCTTAAGAGTTCAACCTTCACTTACTTGTTCATACTTCCATATCAATGTATTGTGTGGAATATTCCTTCTTATATAATTGATACTGAAGTAAAACATATGGGAATTATAAAATAGGATGCTTTTGTACTTTATTTGAGATACATTTGTCATCTAACACAGTATTTTTTTCTGGATTAGAAGCATAGTTTAATAATTTCAGATATTAAGGTACATGAAAATATCATATAAAAAGAAGTAGAAAAAGCCATTTTTTATTTGATTCATATGTGTTTTACAATCTGATGGTATAGAGTGGTCACTCCTGCAACAATGGCAGACTGTAAGAATTACATCATTTCACAATATTATATTCAAAGGAGGTAAATATACACATATGTGTTATGTATATATATATATATATATGTGTGTGCATATACACACACATATATATACATATGTATATGACCTTAAGTCCATGACATGCAGCAGCTCTGCTGCTCCAAATACCATCTACTGAAATATTCTAGTGATATAATAATACCTCATTTTTATTTATAGCATCTCATGGGAAAATATCTCATTTGACTATTGTTTGAAACACAAATTATATCTAATGAATGCACATTTTTCAATACATTCTTTTTATAAATAATATATTCATTTATTGGAATGTCACACATGTTTTAAAGGAATGACCATATAACCCATAGTGCTAGGGTCAGTATTCACTTCTGTGTGAGACTAAAATTCTGAAAGGGGGGTCATCACACAAGGTATTATGACAATCACACTGATGCCATCTTAATACAAGGACTATGTTCTTATATGTAGGGTCTGACAAAAATAATTGTTCTTAATGAATCTTTCTTAGCTATAGATTGTTTTCCATAGTTCCAAATGAAAACCTTGAAGAGATGTGAGGCCTCACTGAATCCTCACAGCACATGACTCATCCACAGTTACTTCACACAAGCAGACTCTCCCAAGGATAAATTTAAACCACCTTCTCTTCTGTATGATAAAAATTAACATATATTCATGTAAAAGATCCAGGGACAATTGAATAGTTATTAAGTACAACACTCTTGAGGGTTCCTCTGTTAGTAATTTTCAATAGAGTGACTCACTGGTAACTTGGACTTACCCATTTTCTTTAAGACTATTCGCAGATGTCAAATCCATCAACTCAAGTAGATAAATTCATATTTATTTAGAATTGAATGAAATGATAAGCTGATGACAAGAGGTGATATTATTTATTCAAACAGAAATAAAGTCTTCATTGTGCCCAAACCTCGAAGAAGGACTTTAGCTTTGTAGATTCACTTGACATTATGAAGACAATGAGATAAGCCAGAGAGAAGGTGAAAAACAGACAACTGCTAAAATATCCACTGTGCAAGATATTTTAATATGCAATATCAGACACATGCTGATATTGCTGACACATTAGAACAGAATGAAGATATTAAATATGCGTATGCATTTTATTTGGTAGATTTGAAGTACATGGATAGGTATACAAAGGTAATATTTTAACTGTGAGTACAGATGCACATCCACTTATCTATTTTTGTTAGGCAAATTAGGTGAATAAATATTCTATTAGCAACATAATTAAGTATTTATTACTTAGAAAAATTGTTTATATATAGTTTACCTACCAGAAATAATAACAATAAAACAACAGACAAGATGGTTCCAAGGAACTTCACTTATTTTATGTAGGATCTTCTGGTAGGATTATGATACATCTGGCTTAGACTATTTCAAGACTTTAATGTGTCCTCGTTATCCTGTTGGACATCTGCATTTACATATTTGTTTAAAATCATACCACACATAAAATGCCAGGACTGTTAACACCAGCATTTGAAAAACTAACCATCATGTCCTGAATGGTCACAGGATTTGTGGAAAGGATATGAAACGGAAGGATTTGTGGGAACAAAGATCAAGAATTAAGACGCTAATGCCCCATCTGTTCAACAGCTCTCCACTTTAGATGTTTACAATAATTATGCTGTGTGGAATGAAATGAAAACAAGTGTGGATGTAGATGCATTTGTATTATGATTGTACATAAACAGATTCAAATGTAACTAAAGCCCTGTGGTAAATGTGAAAGTAAATAGTACGTTTTATTTACTTTAATTTTCATCCATACAAATCAATATCTTTAACCTAAACACATTTCCTATGTTGTTTATAATGGAATTCACAAAAATGTATCTTTAGAAAAAAGTACAATCTCTCTGTCCCTCTCTAAGTGCATATCCATGTATATCTCACCTGTTCATATGGACATACATGCATATAAAATCTGTCTGTCTCTCTCACATACATACATATATAATCACATATGTGTGTATTTCATATATACATGTACATAGGTATACATATACATGTATATATATATATATATATATATATAAAATAAAAGCTATGAGGAAATTTAATATCATTACTTTGGAGTACCATTCTCTTGTGTATAATTATCTGTTAAACAATGATATGACCGCACAAATCTCATAAAAGAGCAGACAATTCATCATGGTAACTTAGGATTTACCCCAGAAAGAAGTGTTCTAGATTAGTATACACACACACACACACACACACACACACACGACAACAGAAACCATATACTTCAAAGCTCATTTGTGATAAAATGATCTAGATGACAAATGAAGACATGTGTGTTATTAATTCTTTGAGAATTTCACACATCATATTTACCACTTTCTTCTAACTCCTCCTAGATCTACATTCATCCTATACTTATGAAACTTTGTGACACTAAAGATGAGGAGAGGACACTGGATGCCCTGGAACTAGAATTACAAGTGTTTATGAGCTGACATGTGGGTTCCAACAACAAAACTCAGCTCATCAGCACAAGCAGCAAGTGCTCTCAACTGCTGAGTCATCACTTCAGCCCATTCACTTTGTTTCTTAATGAAATGAGTCTACTTAGGATTACCTATACACTTTTGGTTGTGTGGTCACCCACCTGATACTGGACATATTACCTGAAGCCACACTCTCAAAGGAAACGCCCTCCCCTTCTTCCAAGGCATCTGTCATTCAGCAATAGCTCATTAACTATAGTAAAAGGTTACAACCACCCCTTTCTGGTGCTATGATTTTTTTCTTGACTTGGGTTTGCATAGATCTTAAGAATACTGAGTCATCACTGTGACATCATACATGCACTGCTCTGTTGTTTCTAGAAAATGTTATTTTTGATACTTTGTTTGCTGCATACTTTAACTGCTTTTTACAATCATAACCATCAAAACACATAAAGTGAGATTTTGAGAGCAGTTCAATGTACTTGCCTGTGCCTTTACTCATACTCAGTATTCTGATAAGGTAGACCATTCTCAATATACATTTAAGAAAAGGACAGAATGAGTTTCAAAACAGTAGTTTCTTGGAGGGAGGTGGACGGAGGTAGGAAACAGAGAAGGGGAGAAGAGGAGGTAGGAAGAGAACATGAGGATCAGGAAGACTGAGTTGGGGGAAGAATAGAGAAGAACAAGAAAAGAGATACCTTAATAGAGAGAGCCATTATAGTTTTAAAGAGAAATCTGGCACTAGGGGAATGTCCAGATATACACAAAGACAATCCCTAAGAATTTAAACAACAGTAAAGAGGCTACCTTAAATGCCCTTCCCCTGTAATAAGATTGATGACTACCTTAAATGCCATCTTAGAGCCCTCATCCAGTAGCTGATGGAAGCAGAAGCAGATACTTACAGCTAAACACTGAGCTTAACTCCTGGAATCCAGTTGTATAGAGGGAGGAGTGATGAGCAAAGGAGTCAAGAATGGGCTGGAGAAACCCACAGAAACAGGTGACCTAACCAAGTTAGAGCACACAGACCCCATTCGTAAAGCTGGGGAACCAGCATTCAACCAACTGAATACAACCCTGTGAATGTGGGTGCCAGTTAGGAGACCAGGGAAGTCTATGTGACCTCTGACAATGAAACCCATGTTTATTTCTGGTGCACAAATGGACTTTGGGAGACTATTCCCCATGGAGGGAAACTCTTTCAGCCCAAATACACAGAGGACCTAGGCCCTCCCCCAAATGATGTGACAGACTTTGATGATCTCCCATGGAAGGCCTCACCCTCCCTGGGGAGTTTATAGGGTTGGGGTAGGGAGGTCTGTTGGGGGCATGGGAGGATGGGATGATTCTTTCTAAATTAAATAAATTTGGATGAATAAAAAAGAAAAAGAAATGACTAGTTCTGCCTTCTGTAGAAGCAATAACATACCGGGTATTGTACTAAGGTCTAATTTCATATAATCTCTAATCACATTCTTATAATAGAACTATTTACAGATAGACAAACTAGGTTCCAAAAATATATGGGACTTTATCAGGCACACAGGCCTGGATTTGGTATTTTTAACCCTGTAATTACAAAACAGTACAGGTAAATCCCTTTCACTTAGTCTATGAAAATGATCATGACAAATTATTTTTATCACTATTTACAAAAAATATAGTTATGGATACTTTATTCATGGGAATAGTCTTTCAAAAATATTTAGCAAAGGAAGATCTATCCTTTCTTATATCCTTCCTTTTGTCCTTTTTTTCACCTTCTTTGTTTCTTTTTCTTCCTATCTTCTTTTCTCTGTGACTTGTTTGTTCTTTGATGATTTCTCTCAACTTCAGTTTCTTTTACTGGAAACAGGATATTCATATTTTCATCTTACATGAAATATTCATGGAATAATACCTGCATAGTCATTTGTATATTTACACAATCTCAATAATTGGTGGCTATGTTTTCTAGTACCATCACCTTTGAAATGCATGCCATCTTGTTGAAAGTAGCATTTCCTAGGTTGTTTATCAGATTTTCAATATTGAAATTAAATTTGGGGAGGTTGTGATGAAACCAGTAGAGGCTTTGCAGTTGAACTGAAATACTCACATAGAATCCACAAATACCAAATTGACCATTTGGTTTTTTTCACCACATAGTTGTAGATTGAATCAAGGAAGAATTGGCTTTGAATGGGTAGTGAATTCATTATCACAGAGAAACTGCACTCTGTAGGTGGTCAGACATAATATATAAAATGCTTAAGGCTGAAAATATAGCAAAATGGAACCATTACCTCTTAATAGATTTCAAAATATAGTTTCTCCAACTAGTTTCTACTCAGCTATTTTGCCAACAAAATAGTAACATTTAAGTGACAAAATAGAATCAATAAAATGAAATTAACATATGGGCATAAAATAAATGAATCAATCAGAGGTTGGGAGATGTGATCTACTCTTGTTTTCTCTTATTCTTTTTTTTTCCTGACAGTTGGAAGAGATATTTATCAAGTGAGCAGCAATTCACCAAAGTCCAGGATGGTATTTGCAAAACAAGCCATTTAGATTGAGCTCAGTATATTCAGAAATTAAAAAGTCACTTTGGCTAGATAGAACTAAGAATATGGAATACTATTTTGGAGTTTCCATATTGTTAGTTTAAACTTGTGGAAACATTTCAGCAGGGAAACTCACTTTACATTGAATAAGTGAAACTTATCAATGGCTGGAATTTTAATTTAAGCTCAAATATCCACTGTTATACTGACAAAAAAATTGTTTTATTTTGTTTTAAGTTTCTTTATGTATAATAATATGAACTAAGATGTAGCTGTAGTGTTCTTATCTGTTAATGTGGAATGAAGCCAGAATATAGAAAGGATGTCTGAAAAGCAGCTGGGCTAGATTGTTGGTCTGTGTTTTCCTTCATCATTAAGTTTGAACCATGTTGAAACATTCTTGTTCCTCTTCCGGTGACCTTGAGATTTCATACCTCTAGGAAAACTAGCTATTTTACAGATTGAACTGTCCTAAGTTAGTCTGACAGCCATATGTTTAAATCATGATTTCACTGCCTGAAGAAATTTTTGTCAGACTCCCAAACAAGTCATCGAATTTGGTGGAATTGCCCTGTGGCATGGAGAAACATGGCTGTTGAAGGTCAGACAAGGTTCAAAAGCCTTTGTCAAAAGCTTAAGGGGGGCTCAAGTACAAGCCTGGCTTCCAGACATTTCATACACATGTTCAGTGAAGTTTTCAGACTTAAAAGAATCCCCTGTAAAAAGAGGCTAACACTGCTCATATTTCCTAAAATCAATGAGTAATTTAATTCTAAAGAATATGTCCCAACACAGGAAAAGAAAAAGCAACAAACCAGTAACAACATGAAACTACAACGGAAGATAGGCCGATATTTTCTTTGCTTCAAAATATGAAGCCCTAGAAAAATGAAAGATATAAGACCCACAGTTAAGCACTGGATGTTTTTTTAACCTACTAAAAGTGTTCAAAAATCTAATATGCCCCCTAATTTTCAAGGCATTCTTTCCCTTTCAAATATTATTACTTTAAAAGTCATACTATACAAAACATCAATCTATAACTTGTAAGAGTTTTCAGAGTAGATGATGTCAAATGTTTATAAAAATTTACATAAATGCAAAACACATGTTTCCTAGATAACACAGGCAATTAAAATTATCTATCTAAATTTTGTGTAAAAATATTTCAGTATCTCTTTTTCATAGATCAATTTTTTATCTACCTTTCAAATCTAAACCTAAATTTAAGATTTTTCCACTTATCACCACACCATATAAAAACATATCATTTTCAAACCCATAACATCACTCTTCATTGACCGTTGGCAGAATTCATATCTACAGAGGTATATATTGCTTTAGATTATACAGAACCCTGTTCATATCAAATAAAGCACAATCAATGATCTTCTTAGTTTGAATTTTATTAACAATAAACACTGACTTAAAAAGTTTACTGAAGGAATTAATATGAACAATATCGAGAATATTTTAAGCAGGGGAAACAAAGCATAAAATATGCTCTATCTTATATAAAATATGCATGAAACTTATTAAATAGAAATAAATATTTACTATACAGAGAGACTTGCACAACTATGAAGATTCTAAAATTAAAGACTAGATTCTATATGTATAAACTAGATTCTCTATGAATAGTTTTACAAACTGATAATATTTATTAAATAATACATGGAGTGATGTATAGGTTACCAGATAAAATAAGCTGAACCAAGCCAAATCCAATTTAATCCTTTAAAATTATTTCATACGCAGAAATTAAAATAGATTCCTGGTAGAGGAAGAGAATGTTCAATTCATAAGAAGAAAAATATAGAACATGTAATGATTTAAAAAAAAAACCTGAGAAATTTCTGCATTTGGCAATGAACACAAAAATAACCATTTGACTGCAATTTGATCATGGAGATGAAAACTGAGTCTTTATGATACCATGACTATCTAAAAAAACCTAATAATTAGTGGTAAACAGCACTCAACATTAGTGGTAAGTAGGTTTGTTAGCAGCCTTGGCAATTCATTCAAAACTCACAATCTGTACCCACTTTCGGTAATTTATTCAATAAACAATTAATTCAAGTGTGAAAGCATATACCTAGGTGGAATATTAATATTACAGGACCATCCAAAATGCATAAAAATAGAATAAGTATGGAATATATTTACATCATCAATTTTGTGTAGAACTTTATAAATGAAGTGACTATTCATTGGCAAGAAAAATGTATGTATAATGCATTGTTATTCAAAAAGAAAAATCCAAATATAATGGTTACCAATTGACAAACTATCTGTAATACACAAATTAATCAGGACATAATAATCTGTCTCCCATCCCAATTTTCCAGAGGTAGAGGTAGGAATATCTTGGGTTTGAGCCAAGTTTGGAATATATATTTGGACACCTAAAACTGTCCATAGTTATCTAGAGATTACTATTGTTTTTAAGGTAATTTTTATATATGCACATGTGTATATGTGGGTGGGTTGATTGGTAGTTATGTGCACATGTGAATGGAGGAAACCGTGAAGGTTAAAAAGGGGAGTGCTGGAGGCTTCTGTTCTCCTGAAGCTGGAATTATTGGAGGTTGTGAGGACCTCCATGTGGGTGCTGGGAACTGAACTTGGGTCCTCTGTGAGAGCAGGACATGTACTTAATGACTGAGCCTTATCTCCAGCCCTACTCCCCCTTCACACACACATGCTTTTATCTATCCATTTCAATATTGTTAGTGTATATATCTTTCATAATTTTAAAAGACAAAACAACAGCAAAATAAGATTAAAATGTAATTTAGATTTTGGATACAGGCGTAGTGGTTCAATGACATCCAGAGTTCATTTGAAATTTCAAAAGTCTGAACATTTTGCAAAGACAGTTTTGTTATAATTATCACCCAGGGAAAGCTGGCTTCTCAGAATTGCTGAGATTTTATACACTCTAAGAAGCTGAGGAGGAAGTGGCTGCATAGTGCTAGAAGATGATATGTACTTCTTTTGCCATCCAGGAGTAACACATCCCTTCAGAAATAAACTTAGTTCAGAATCTCACTGACTTCCCCCAAAGACTACACTTATAAGTCCTTTTCAATTCAACAACAAATGCTTGAAAATAGAAGCTGTCAATCAATGGGCCAAATATTTGAGTAAGAGATACACTCCAGCATTTGCTATAAATACCGTATCATTTGCCAGTACTGCCAGCATACTGATATGCAGCCACTGTTTTTGTTATTGTTGTTGTTTTGTTTTTGAGAAGGAATCATTCTATGCTTGTAAATACCCTGGGGAGCATATGTTTAAGTCTGTTAGTGTCATGTTGATGGGTACCAGAAATTTTTGCCCATGTCCCTATCTGGGAACTCTTCACTCCTCTCACAGACAAATGAATCACTTTTATTTCTTACATGGAAAGGCATATAAGGTTGGCTTTGTGGTTTTACATAACAATTATGTAAAAAATAAAATAAAATAAATAGCAGCTCCAAACCCTACCAAGGATGTTCTTTTCTTCATGTATATTTGTTTCCCACACAGTCCCACAGAGAATGGAAATTAAAATGGAGAATAAGGTTAAAAACCTTGAGTTCCTTTGTTTTTGTCATTTCAAAACATACCATACCAACTCAGTGTTTATAGAGACATAAGCGTTAAGTTCATTATTGAGAGAAAATGTAACTTTCTCATGTCATTGTTTAAAGGAAAGTAGCAACACATCCAGATTAAATATGCACCTATCTATATTTTTCTGAGTTGAAAACATAGCTTTATATAATATAATTTAGGTAAACTGCTTAACTTAATGTCTGACCTATATTTAATGAAAATTTCTAAAATGTTAGTAAGAGTTGAGCTTGGTGGAACACACCATTCATTCCAGCATGTGAGAGAGAGAGTGGAAGGTGGATCTCTATGAGTTTGAATCCTGCATCACCTACATAGCAATTTCCAGGCCACTCGGAGATACATAGTGAAACCCTGTCTTAAAAAACGAAACAACTGATAGTATATCCTGTATACATGTTACTTTATTATCACTGTTACATATAAGAAAGAATCTCTCTCTCTCTCTCTCTCTCTCTCTCTCTCTCTCTCTCTCTCTCTCTCTCTCTCTCTCTCTCTCTCTCTCTCTCTGAATCAACTCAGGCATCCAATAATGCAAGCCTTAGGTCACTGTAAAGATGTTAGGCTTGGAAATATTTTTCCTTAGGGAAAATTGATGTTACCACCACAAAAGTCCATAAAGTTGCTGTGTAAATGCTGCATCCCATGAAGAATGTATTTCTAAGGACAATCTTATTCAATAGTTAAAAGAATGACAACGCTATAGTTGGTGAATCATGTGTGCTTTGCTGGCTTTGATTTCTTTGTTGAGTAATCATTTTTTGTATACTATTCTCAACATTGACCAAATACTATTTTAGCTTACATCCACCCATGCATCATTGTGCATAGAACAGAGTCTTACCATGAAGCTATAAACTAGACAACTTGGGTATTGTTATCTAAATTTCTTAACTAGGTATCCTTACTAATTCTGGCCCCTAGCACATCAACTCTCACTGCATTATTTACTATGAGAAGCATGATTCTGAACTTACGGTCCAGAAGTCCAGGGGTATTCTGATTAAGGAAATTTTGTTCTCTAAATATAGCAAAATTACTACTAGCACATGGAGATATTTTCTAGTGTAAACATGGATTAACTTTTCTTCTATGATTTAATATCTCTAAATCTGTCAAAACACACCCAGGAGGATTGCTTTGTTAAAGGAGACATCTCTGAGAAACATTAGCCTAGTCACTAATACTACTTAAAGGTGGTCCTCATGAAGGTTGGGTATAATGCAGAAGACTTCATTTAGAGCTAGAGGGCTTGTGTTACTAATTAGTATCTGCCAATTTCTTGAGGGCCAGGAGCAATCCAATGGTTTGAAGAGTCATACACAAGGTTAACTCCAAAACAGCAATGCAGACATTAGTTTGAAATTTAAAGCAGTAGAACCAATTAAGATACAACCTCTAAATGCTTCTGGAATAATTGCTGTGTTATAAGCAGGAACATGTCCTTACTTTTTGCCAAATTAGATTGTTCATGAAAAATAAAGAGGATTTCTCTCCCAGTAGTAGATTTTCCTATTATTTTAGGAGGCAGAAACAGCATTCCCTTCTAAAGAAAAGGAAAGAAACTCACTTCGTGTTTTAAAGTATCAGCTGGAATCCATTGAGTTTCCTTGCTTGTGGTTAGTACTTAATGCAGTGCAATCTAACCTTCCTTATTATCTTTCAATGAGACATGGGGGAAGGGGAGCTGAGGTAAAAGCAATGTTCACTGGCTGCTGACTTTGCCTTCAACAACAAATCCCTTTTTTTTTTTCACATAAGAATCTTACATCTTCTGCTAGCATCTATGAAACTATAGCAATTTATAAACTATTAACTTGAAAGTAACATAAGGAGTGGCAAAATATTTTACAAAATGAAAATAGAGAAATTAATACTAGGAACAAACTAACTCAAGAAAGATGTAAAAGACAGCATGAGAGTCCCTTCACCTACTTATGATAGCGTATCACCTAGAATTGATTTCTCCATCTATTGAACCCTTTCCCTGGGGAAGATATTGTTATGATCAGAAATTCAATACTGGCTCAGCTGATAATTTGATAATTTCTCTCTTCTTTTGCTTCATCCCTAGATTATGGAGCAAGAAAAAAGTCAAAAGCCTTAACACATGTTCATTTTAATTCAAACTGGTTATAAATTCTATGAAGGTGAAATCAAAGGAGAAAAATAAAAAAAAATGACAGTTGCAAATGATAGCTCCTTTCACTAAGAGGATCATGGAAGGTCTTCATTATTGATGATGACTGCTCAATCTTTGTTGTAAGATGTTAAAGAAAAAGCATCCCAGGAAAGGAAAGGAGGGAAGGAGAGAGGGAATTAATTGATTCTGGGAGAATGTGATCTTATTGTAGACTAATCAGATTAAAAAGATACTGTTTTTTTTTACTTTGAAAAGTTTAATTGATGCACTTTCCTAATTATTTTTAAATGATAAAGTGTTGTCAATGTCACCAACATTTAAAAAGTAAGGAGCACAATGGCAATGCAGAACACAGGTACATGGATTTCAAAATATTATCAATAAATATCACTTAATGTAGTAACCTGTAGATATAAGTATAACCACAGCTAATAACTACTGTTTTTATTGCTACTAAAACTCAGAGAATTACAATATTAATAAAAATAACAACCTGAATGTAATATGAAAACAAGAAAGTGAAGGGAGAAGACAAAAGGGAAAACAAAATAAAAATATTATAGAGGGGCATTTATCTGCCAAAAGCAATGGTGAATACTTCAATATTTTTAAAACATCAAAGTTACTATTTTGATTTTCTTTACAGAGATGGAGAATCAGCATGCCAAAAGGGGAATTCTTGCTCTAGATTTTCCAGCCGGCCATTGCCTATGTCAAGGTTTGAATCTTGCAACAGTTTGTCCCCAGAGGCAAAATAATTGTGCAATATGCAGGCCATATGCCAAGGAAGCATCTTCACACTGCAGATGTTGCTTCCCTTATGCAGTAGACAGCTTTATCGTCAGCAGATATAGAATTGCAGTATTACAATGATTGTTAAAAACAGAAATGGCACAAAATGATGGGTGCCTTTTATCTACATTGTTTGAGAAGCCTGACTCTATATAGAATCTGAAACACAGCATATAAAATTTTCCAGTTGATGCAATAGTAGGGAACAGATGCATGAGACCCACATAATAAGATGGGCAGAAGTGTCTATCTTGATTGTTCACCACGAGGATGTAGTTGGTTCATGCTTTATTCCAAGCACTCTGACTCTCTGACCATTTGGGAGAAAAACGATGAGTTTCCTGATAAATATCTTTAAAGAAAAAGATTATTATAATCTTGGGTAGATTATTTTGTAAATGTTTGAGGTCAAAAGTACTGCAATATCTTGAAAAGGGCAAGTTTTAATCTAATGAATTTTCAAATTTGTTTGGGATCAGACATATTTTCACACCTGAAAAAAAAACATCTAAAGAAAATGTTTGAAATTGTTGCTAAAAATTGCAAAGAATGCATGCTTTTGAGAGTGGGACTGTTCCATAGAAGGGGACATTCATAGTCTGAGAAGCATTAGTTTAATTTTCTACATGTTTTTGTTCTCTGCATTATTGGGGGGAAGTATAAGCTAGGTTATCTCATTAATTTCCAATTCTACATTTCTCAAACTACTAAAGAAATCAATAAATGTTGCATCTTGTTTTGGGTATATTCAGTTCTCAAGCACATAGTATTTTAATTGTGCCACTAGGATTTTATGTTATTTTTTTGAATGGAGCTTCTGTTTGATGATAGAGTTGGAAAAGGCCCACAGCCAAGAGAATTTTTTGTTTGAAATATTTTCTGTTTGAAATAAAGCCCACAAGCTGGCATCAAAAATTAATAAATGCAACTTCAACTGATTTTGTTGCAATGCCATCTGAACCCTCATCTCCGTCTGAATTATATTTTAATGAGGAGATAAATAGTGTGCTCAACCATTGTAGCCACATATCTACTACTTACCAAAAATTGGCCACAATACCTGACCTATTTTGTATATTCTATTCTTCCTAAAGATTCTACAAATCAATTGATTATGAAAGATGCTGAAAAACTGTCGCAAATAATATGAATATACATAAAATAGTTGTTAATACATTAACTGTTATAGCAGACACTGGGAAGATAGAAGAATTGACTGAATATGTCATAGAAGTAAGGCTACCCTCAAAGAATATATATATATATATATATATATATATATATATATATATATAATTTAAATAGAAAATATAAACATGAAAAGAGATGTAACTATGAAGAATTTCATCACCTTTGCTATATCTATGTAATATAAGTGTATTAGTCTTTAAAGTGAATATGTGTTCCTAGGACAAAGTTACATACTGGACTAGATGGGCAAAAACCTAACTACATAGTGAACATTGTGATCCATATGTTTTTAGCAGCATGGTTCCATTAAGAATTTGTGCAGAAGGAGAGGCAATATTAAGTTTACCTTATAGATGATGTTGTTTACAAACAATATGGAGGATGAATAAGATTTGATAGAAATAGGTAAGATTGGCTAGAAAAGAATATACCAGTACTAAACTGTGGAAGGAGGAACTAGCATCATTCTTAACATGAATTAAGACAGGCCAAGGTCAAACAGTGCATTATTCAGTTCCTAAACTAAATAAAAAAGAACCACTAGTATTTATTCACACAATTACACTTTTCATGGACCACCTATATCAGGAATTAAGGGAACATAGGCTTAACAAGAGAAGAAAGTTCCAAGTTAACAAATTTGTGATTTCTCTACCACTTTGCAGATCTCTCTCTGACCTAGAATAAAAGCAGAGCCCGAAGAACTCTGTATCCTTTTTTAGGGAGGCTCATTTTCACCAGTTACACTACCTGAGCTACTAAAAAACATCATATAATGCACTATTCATTGGCACTTTTACATCATCATAAAATACCCCATATGCTTGGAGCTGGGGGCAAATGACCTCACTATTACAGTGTGTAGTGTTTGCTACCAGACTTTTGACAGAAAGTTGTGAAGAGCTTCTGAATAAGACATACCAGAAAACTCAAAGAATCAATGAAATTGGGCTCACAGATACTGAATAGCCAACCAGAGTGCTTGCATGGGACCAAACTAGGCACTTTGCACATAAGTTAGTTATGTAGCTTAATCTTTGATGGGAGATGTCATTGTGTAAATATGTTTCTCTTATTTCAAAGTACTGTTGGACAATAGGGAAACAAGGTAGGTGGGACTAGGAGATGTGCAGGATTCTGGAAAACAGGAAGGAGTCATGATGTGATCTCTGGAGGAGTCTGATGTTCTCAGTAAGTCAAAAACATGTAGAAATACATATATAAGTAATTACAGCTTAATATTTTGACAGAGCGAGGCAATAAGAAATGCTAGTAACTGACCAATAGCTTTATGACTAATAGGGTCTCTGTGTGTTATTTGAGGGCTGATAAGGCAATGAGAACAGGTTGGCAGGAAAGTGCTCATAACATATTGGTTTCTTCCTGAAACTCATTTGGCAAGGGGAAGATTGTAAGAGTTGTAGTATATAAATTATGGCAAAACTCATGATCATGGTAAGCAAGACAATTTCCTTCAGCCCCAGGCACAGTAAGGCCTCAGTGAAGTGTGACTCCTCAAGTGAAAATCTTTTTTTTTAATTAATTAATAAAATTTTCCCCTAGCCAGATCAGTTACCTTCCTCCCTCTATCCCTTCCTCCCTCTTTCCTTTTCTCCCAGTTTTTTCCCACAAGTGCCCCCCTCCACTTAACACTCTTCCTCTTTTCTCTTCAGAAAGGGGAAGGCCTCCCATGCATATCAGCCATCCATGGCATATGAAGTTGCTGCAAGACTAGGCACCTCCTCTCCTGGATAAGACAATCTGGCATGAGGAAAGGGTCCCAAAAGCAAGTAGCAAAGTCAGAGACAGAGTCTTCCCCCACTGTTAGGGGTCCCAAACAAAGATTTGATGGGGAATGTTCTTATATATATATATATATATATATATATATATATATATATATATATATGTTTTTTTCTTATTGGTTGATATAAAACACTGATGGGTCAGGCAGGAAGTGATGTAGCATGGCAGAGACTGCTACTAGCTAACCATAGAGGTTTGAAGGTTTGAACAGACAGGCAGAAAGTTACATAGCTGGGAAGATCAGAATATAAGCAGGGACAAACAGGAAATCACTCTCTTCTCTACAGAGATATAGGAGGCAAAGTAGATGCAGGTCCAGAATTTCCAGTAAGCCAGGACCACATGGAAATACTTAGACTAATAAAAAAAATGTGGTGAGCTAGCCAACAAGAAGACATAGCCAATGGCCAACAGTTTCATAATTTATACAGCATCTTTGTGTGTTATATGGGGCTGATGCAGCTGTGGGGCCAGGCTGACAATGGGGAAGTTAATGTAACCTTGAGAAGATACTATTTACAAATACATAGCATGTTACTTTTATCCCATCTATATGGCTTAGCAAATACTCCTGCCTCTGATTTTAATCCTTTAAAAATGTTTTCTTTAAGTCCATATTCCTTCCACTACATGATGAAGAATAAATCTTGAGCTAATTCTCAAGACATTCTGGGAGAATGCATCACCATTCTTGCTGCAGGAAGTCAGGCACTGAGCAAAGAAATTGGGGAAGGAAATTTCATAATGTATTTGCACATTGTGTAATATTAATATGTAAACATATAATAGTAAACTATAGTTATATTAGGCATATATTATCTAAGATATAAAATGAAATGCTCAGAAAAAGTATGACTTCACCTGTTTGAGTCTCATGCTTTTTACAGAAAGAATTTATGGTAGCTAATTGGGTACCCTCCACGTAGACTAATGTTATTGTTTTATCAGAGGTTCACTACCTCTATTATATAAATACAAACAGTAGAAAGTCACATTATTAGACATGGTTCAACTATCTTCTCTTTTATAGCTCTCAGATTTGAATTATTATTTCCATGGATTTGGAAAAAAATCAATAGACAGTTTGAGTATTAGAAAAATATAGATCCATGATTTTTTATTTTGTTATTTCTCATAAGGAAACCAGAGAGAGAGAGAGAGAGAGAGAGAGAGAGAGAGAGAGAGAGAGAGAGAGAGAGAGAGAGAGAGAGAGAGGCAGACAGAGAGACAGAGAGAAACTGAAAAAAGGAAATCATGGAACTTAACCTATAAAGCATTAAAAAAAACATTTTTTAAAAAATAATATATTTATGCCATCCCAAGCAGGAAGCATCCCAAAACATCCTTATAGAATAAATAGAACCAATAGATTATCATCATTGAAATAATGATACACAGAAAATGGAGATTCTCGTTGAACATTTAATCTAGTACCTGTACTTCATAAATAGGGTAGACAAAAATCCCAGAGCAATGAAACAACACTTAAAAATCACAAAGTAATGCAAAACCTAACTGGGGCTCTCTGATGCCAACTTGAACTTTTTTAGTAAGTAGTGCACTTCTGGATGACTTACATGTGGGGAAGCACTGTTTGAGAGGGTTCTGCTTTGATCCTCTCTACAGAATAGAGGTCTGTGAACTAGGGCACATTTGCTTTTTGAGCTTTCAGTGGAAGGCAAAACTCTTGCTTTTGGGTTTTTTTTTGTTTTGTTTTGATTTTAAGTGATACAAACCACCATTTGAACAAATGCCCAAGATCAAATATGGGAAGGTCATTTGTTTAGAAACTAAATGTTGCATAATTCCGATTTTCCAGGTCAGGTAAAATATTCTATGCAGGTATTTCTCTTAAGGAAAGAAGAAATTTGAAAATATGATTCCAAATAGTAAAACAGAAAATCATTCACCATATTCACTGGAGGCTCTGATAGTTAAAAGAGTAAAGAATCTTCCCTAGGTTTCTAGAAATACTTAAAACCCAGTTTCTCAAGATCCCATTATATCACAGCACGGTGTTTGTCTGAGAGCTCTTGGGGAAGAAAGAAGAGTCAATCCACTACAGGGAGATGTCCTATTCTTTTTATTTATTTATTTATTTATCTATATATCTATTTATTTATTTATTTATTATTTTTGTCAAGTTCACCTTTAGTAATTAACTTAATCAAATGGCCTTTTTCACATTTCTCATATAAAGCCCAATTTAGAGAACATTCAAATACAACTTGCTCTCAGAATCATGCTAATTGGATCTCTTGTAATTCAGGAGATGACTTCTTGATGAAGATAGTAATGATAGACTCATAAGGGAATATGAGGAGGCATACTACTAGTCATTGTTTAAAGATAAAAATATGAAGCACCACTTCACAAAGTCGAGGTATGTTTATTAATGAGGTAGGAAGGTTAATGTATCTCTTATTCTTATAGTAAAACTAAATATTTGGGAAATTTTAACAATAGAAAGATACCATATAATAATAAAAATACAAGTTCAGTAAGAATAGGAAGCTTCCATGTCCTAGGGTGAATATATGTGTCCTATTCATCTCCATGGTGATGGTTTTCTCAAAATATAAGAGATTCCCAACTGATAATATAATTTTTCCCATATAAATGTCTATTTTAGTGTTGTCTCTCAAAATATAAGTGGGTTAATTACAGTCAATTGCTATTGCCCTTGGTTTTCCTAGTATAGAAGGTAAGCCCCTTTCCCTGAAGAAACCATGCACTTCAAAAACAGGTTTCCAGATGACTATGATTTGGAACTGACTGAAAATTTTCTCCTTGGGGAATAGCATTGATGAGACAAGAAGATGCCACATAAACTTCCAGAGGGGAGAAGTAACCAATATTCTTATCTAGCTTGATGCCTATGAACCACCACAACCAACATGGCACAATAACCCCACAGATGCAGTAGTGGCATGCATACCTTATCAGTAATCAATAGCTTTACAATTGGACTAAAGACCCACTCAGCAAGATAGAAATCGTGCCTGGCACTGGAAAACTAGTCAACTACACAAAGCCTTTAAAGTTATGGGTCTTGAAGGCAAACCTACAATGGATAGTTTACTAAGAAAACATAATCAAAAACCACATTGTAAACATTTGTCTTTATACCCACTAATAAGTGACTCTTTGTGCCTCATTAAGGAAGTAGTTTCTTTTCACAATTGAATGAAACAATCACAGAAAACTACACTAACCAAAATGTAAAATTGTAGAGGCCAGATCCAATGAATAAATCTATAATATCACATTTGCACCTAAGGCCAAGGGATCAATACAGGGTTTGAAACATTGTAAAATGCAGAGGACCAGGAAGTTTACAGTGAGATTGTGTCTCCTATGAAGGTCAAGAGACACAAGCATAATGTCGCCAACATCTCTAGTTAAACATGAACTAAACAAAAAAAAAAACCAAAAAAAAAAAGAACAACAGACATGATAAAGTGGACAAATCTACATAGAGGACTACAGGAAATGAAGGAATGCTAAAAGTGAAGCTATAGGTCTCCTCAGGGAAGAGCACATCAATTGTTCATTCAATATCAATGATCTTCCCTGAAAACATGCATATAAGTAATATTATATAGACTGTCATTTGTATTCAGTATTTAGAAATATAATTAATGGGGGAAAAAAACAAGCCATGAATTTGAAAGAGAGCAAGGAGAGGTATATGGGAGGGTTTTCAGAGGGAAATGATGTAATCATATTATGGTCTAAAAAGCTGAAATAAATGATCAAAAAAAGAAATTATTTACATTTATTCAGTAAAAAATTACAGATGTCTTTGGAATCCATGAATCTGACAGTCTCAGGTTGATACATCACCTGTTTCATCTGCTTCTGCATTTTCTATAGAACCTCATTTGTTTAAATGTTCATCAACACTTTTTATAGAACAGAGAGTGAACTGGATCATAGTCAGTTTCATTCTCTTTGTCATTCAGTGACTAAAGATGATATGTGTGATCCAAGCTTGGCAGAGGGACAAGTGGGGAAGTTTACCAATTAGCTTCAACAACAAAACATGTGCGAGGGAAGAGGTACTCTTTTTTTTTTTTTTTTTTTTTTTTTAGTTTGTGCAGGGAGTTTGAGTAGTCTGAGTATCTTAAAAGGGTATATTGTGATTAATATCTTAGATCCTCCAGGTGGCCTGTGTAGGAATTGTCAAATATTTAGGAGCTGAAGCCTAATGGAAAATCTTTAAGTCATTTTCAATGAGCTCTGTCTCATAGCCATTATAGAATCAGTTCTTCTGGGTGGCATCTTGTTTGGCAATACAAAGTCATTCATGAACACGTGCTAATGCCATGACATGTTACCCTCTATTGTCCAGGTCAAAGGCTATACCATTGCCCACCCCAACAAGTTCTTACCCTTGAACCTCCAAAATCACGAGCTGCATAAATTATTTCTCTTGATAAGTTAGCTGTCTCTGGTATTTTATTTATCAGTCAAAAGCTGACTGATAGCTGGAAAAATGTGTGTGTGTGTGTGTGTGTGTGTGTGTGTGTGTGTGTGTGTGTGTGTACATTGCCAAATGCTATAGTAAATAGAAGACAGATGTAGTGAGCCCCTGAGTCCATTGAGTTATGGCTAACAATGCTAAACCAATCCAAATCCACCCACAGCTGGGTATCAATTTTCCTAAAAATTTCTTGGATTTTAAATTCTTTACAGACACACCTGTTATCTGTTTTTCTGATGATCATTACAAAGATGTTTGTATTCTAAACAGGTTTAGAAGGCATATTGTCTCCTCCAGAGGCAATGGACTTATTTACATATTGTTTATTATGGGATAGATAATATTCACTTTCAAGAGAGAGATATACAAAGTCTCCAGCATATTAGAAGCAATTCTTTTTCCTTAAACATGGACCTTTCTTTAGAAAAGTCAACAGCCTTTGTGAGCAAATTTTGTTGTCTCTTTCTCTTTGTTTTTCTTTATAACATGAGGACTAATGTCAGCACAAAAGTGATATGGTTAATTCTAATGTTGTGAATAATTAAGTCTTGAAACCCAGTGTCTTGTATTTGTATCTACTCAGGAAATGTTGGGAGACATATTTTCACTTGGGAGGCAGAGCAAACTTTTAGACCAATCATATTTTTAAAATAAGTTTATTTTAACTTTCTGTGTTTGTGTGTTTGCATATTTACCTACATGTAGGTAAGTCTACCATATGCATGCCTGGTGCCTGTGGAGGTCAAAAGAGGGCATTGGATCCCTATTCATGGTTGTATGTCTGCTTCAATGGGAAGACTTTTTACATAGCATGCAAGAAATCCTGGGATCAGACCCTAACAATACAAAAAACCAGGCATGGCAATGAACATTTATAATCCAAGTGTGATGGAGATAGAGGGGGAAACATTAGAGGTTCAAAATCATCCTGGCTACATAGCAAGTTTAAGCTTAGCCTGACAACATGAGGCCTCATCACATTAAAAAATAAATTAAAAATGCTTCAGGACATTCTGACCAGAAACATCATAATAGTGTATAAATTTGAAAGAAAAGGAAATGGTATATAAAATGGTATTTATATATAAATTCTGTTTTCTTAGAATCATCATCATGATACAGGCAAGTTGGAAGAACTGAATATGTTGGAAACTTCATAATAGCATCCCTCACTCTTGGAGTTTATATATCAGCCTACATATCCAGTAAATAATACATATATCATTTAATTTGTAAAAGTATAAATTTACATAATCTCTCTAAAGAGGCTTACAGGAGTTTAGCTAACTAATATTTGCTTCTTAAAGTTTTAATTCTAATATCAGGAGTTACAAATAACAGATAGCTTGAGTTACATTAAAAATAATTTTTGCATTTAACATTTTTCTGCAGAAAGAACTGCAGAGAGATAAACTCTTAGGCACACCTACAGAATTAATTCTTTAGTTGGCATAAAATAGAAAGTGTGTCCTGAAACTCAAGCACTAAGAACTAAATTGTTTTCCTTCTTTCTGTTGGTATTTTAAGAATGTGTCTCAGAAACATTCTCAATGAATATTTTGCAAAGTAATTTTCAGTGATCAAAATGTTATTAAAATCCATTTACTCTTTTTCCACATCATTTAAAGTTTTTATTTTTGTGATTAGGATACAATTACCTTTCTCCTTTCCCTTTCCCTCCTCCAATTCCTTGATATAACCCCCCAATCTTCTTCTTTTTTCACTAACAACTCTTTCATGCAACACACACACACACACACATACACATACACACACACACACACACACACACACACACACACACTCCTAAATATAACCTACTCAGTCCATATAAAGTTCCAGGTATATATGTTTTCAGGACTAATTTTATATATATAGAAGAACTGAGCTTTAAGAAGGACTGCTAGATACAAGCAAGGAAGATGTTGATGATGAGGGTTGGAAGCCATAACAACAGGGTTAGGGCAAATGGAGATGAGCCACCTGGAAGAGTATGAAGAAAATAAATGAATCATCAAGCAGATTGAACACAATAGAAAATTCTTTATATTGAAAGTGACTGGAAGCAATGAAATTCACACTCTGATTTTGTAAGCTAAAGAGACTGAATGTTTTCAGAGAATTGATTGATATGTGGGACATTAAAGAAATTATGATATGAGCCTTATGTATCACATTGTGCCCAACCAAGTCTTGTGGGGGACATGCCAAAAACATGTAATGAGTACTTAGAGGGGGAGGTTTTTAAAAATCTTAAACAATTCAATAACTCTATTGAATAACATATGAGGTTATGATTTATATTGCTTTGATGAGTATAAGAATAGAATTATGACTTCTATTATGGATTGTATGGTTTATTGTGTAAACAGATAAATAACTAACAGATAATATTCTCTCTTTCTTGCAAGAGATTGCCAGTGAATTAAAAAAACTGTGGAAATAAAAGCATCAGTATGGTTAATTAATGCAAATGTAATAGAGGATGCTACAGTCATTTTCTGAGGCATTCATGAGAAACAAGCAGGTTACACAATCATGAAAATGTTCCTACTAATGCACTAAACAATGAAATGCATAATTCTAATACAGTAAACAAATGAGAAAAGAATGACTGATGTGAAAGGTTTGGCATCGTAGGCAATAATGTTACATTCACAAGCAGAAGTATTCACCCACTGCTAGCTCCTCCCAGAGATGAGAGATCAGGCAATTACAACATTTAATTAGAAACATGTTCTAATGACAGTACTATGTTATTTCATCAAGATTTAAAAAATTATAACATAGTTGTTTAAAATATACTTTTGAAAAATATAAATGATAATCTAATTTAGTTATTATTCAGGATTTGAGACTATACCCAGAGTTTCATGCATATTAGGCAAATGCTGAGCATCACACCAACCCCATGTTCCACTGCTTGCAATGTTCAGCCTGTAACTATATATTGTTCTTGTAAAGGTCATGGAAAGATGAAATATGATGAACACATATTTGTATATAGAGTGTGTGATTAGGAAATAAAATGAAGGTGCAAAACATTAACAAATGGAGGACATGCATATACATTGTCATTTCTAAAGATGTAATGTTAAGTATATGTGGTTTGATGAAGATAGCATGATATTGAAAGGATATACACATTTCCATTTACATTTAAGTTGGATAGTCTTCATTGCTCTCATATTTGAAGACATTTCCAGGTGTACTCCCCCTCTTCATGGGCAGGGTTCAACAGAGAAAGAAAATGCAGACATTGACTCTGCTTACAAACACCCAGCCCCTAGTAGAATTCCTGTCACCATGTATAGGACTTTGTTTCTTTTTACTGAAATAATTAGTTCACAGAAATACTATTTTCTTTATGTTTCCAGTGATCTCACAGAGACAAGGAAATCTGAAGTGGATTATAAGCCCAAACAGAATAATGAATGCATTCACTGAAACTTTTAATGGAGATTATTTCCTAATTCTTGAGAAGTTGAGTTCAAAGGTATTTTGTATCACCAGGATTACAAAGAGAGATTAAAAAATAATCTTCTCTGTGTGTCTTCACAAGCTTGGTGTCTTTTTTTCAGAATCCATATATTGTAGTGCTCTATCAAGTCATAAATACTGCATTTTTGTCCTTCCTTCTAGCTCAGAGTTTCTCAATTTCAAAGGTCAGCAGTACTGTAAGTAAAACCCTTGTAAATCAGGCTACAGATCCATGGAGAAAACATTATTTTAAAGTGCTTAAACCCAAATAATAAGGAAGTTAGTTCCACAATATATTAACACATTCCTTTTCATTATCTATGCCTTATAAAAATAAACATTTGTTGCCCTTAATCTAGCCTTCACTTCAAATTTTGTATATCAGAAGTACAAAGTTCTAAATTGACAAAGAAAAACACAATTCCTTATAACAAGGCTGAGGAGACATATCAGCAAATAGGACTGTTCACAACACAAGCAGAATGGCCTGAGTTTAAATTGTCAGCATCCACATATTAATAAAAATTCAAGCATGCCTATGCACTTAAATTTTTATTGCTGTGGAAAACATAGGCATGAGGATTACTGGAGATTTCTGACCTCCAGCCTAGCCTCAAGTTGACTGAGAGTCTGTGATTCAAAGGATTAAAATAGGGAACAATAATGTGAGACACATAACATCCTCTTGTGGTCTTGCGTGCACACACACACACACACACACACACACACGTATGTATATACTATACACATATATACCACATAGTCATCATATATCATATATTTGCAAAAACAACTCTTTATAATGCTTACAGTTTAAACCAATGGTTGATGTGATACTTCTGAATTTATTCAAAACTTTAAAAGTATATTACTTGACTCATATATGGATTTTAAACATGGAGCAAAGATCACCAGCCTGTAATTCACACCAACAGAGAAACTAGGATACAAAGAGGAACCTAAGAGATTCATACAAGGTCCCTCACAGGAGAAAGGAACAAGATTGCCTGAGCATATTGGAAGAAGGGGTGGAAGTGAGTAGAGAGGGAGTCAGGAGAAAGAGAAGGGGAGGAGAGGGGAATATGTGGGACCAGGAAGATTGAGTCAGGGGATGAATAGATGACAGTAAAAAAAAAGAAAATAATAAAATAATAAAAAAAGAGAGATACCATAATAGAGGGAGCCATTATAGGTTTGAAATCTAAATAACAGTGGAAAGGCTACCTTAAATGCCTTCCTCTTATAATAAGATTGACAACTACTTATATGACATCATAGAGCCCTCATCTAGTAGCTGATGGAAATGGAAGCAAACACCCACAGCTAAACACTGAGCCAAACTCCTGGAATGCAGTTGCAGAGAGGGAAGAGTGATAAATAAAGGGGTAAAGACTAGGCAACAGGATCCCACAAAGGCAGCTGACCTGACAAGGGGGATAACATTCCCCCCCCCCAAAATGATAGCTGGTACACCAGCATTGAACCGACTAAGACCCCCTGAACATGGGTCTCAGAAGGCTGGATCACTCTAAGGGACCTCTCTGACAGTGGAACCAGGATGTATTCCTGGTGCATGAAAGGACTTTGGGAGCACATTCCCCATGGAGGGATACTCTCTTAGCCTAAAGGCAAGAGAAAGGGCCTAGACCCTACTCCAAACGACTTGACAGATTTTGATGATCCCTGCTGTAAGGCATGACCCTCCCTGTAGAGTGGGTGTGGAATGGGACGGAAGAGGGGGTCGGGAGATGGAGAGAGAGAGGGAAAGGGAACTGGGATCGATAGTAAAATAAGTAAAAATAATAAATCTATATAAAAATATGTAGACTGTGAATGACAGAACATAGCGTAGAATATACTTAAAAGAATAATCCATTTTAAAGCAATGCTGCTATCCATAAGAAATAAAATGCGAATAGAAAACATTCCATTGTGCTCGATTCAAAAGCACATATACTAAATTTGGAATGATACAGAGAAGATTAGCATGGCTCCTGTGCAGGGATGACACACAAATTCGTGTAACGTTCCATATTTTTAAGATCCCTTAAAGAAATGGATGAAAAAAAACAAACAAAAAATTGGAAAAAAATGAATAAATCTCTTAAATAAAGTACAGAAAGCCAAGAAAAAAAATTAAATGAGTGAAGAAAACAGTTCAAGACTTGAAAACTGAAATAGAGACAATAAAGAAAACACAAACTGAAGGAATGCTGGAATTAAAAAAAAAAAAACATCCAGGAAATGTGGGACATCATGAAAAGGCCAAAGCTAAGAATAATAGGCATAGAGGAAGGTGAAGAAGCCCAAATCAAAGGTGCAAAAAACATATTAAACAAAATTATTGAAGAAAACTTCCCCAATCTGAAGAAGGACATGCCCATGAAAGTACAGGAAGCATACTGAACACCAAATATACTGCACCAAAGAAAAGAAAAACACATTGACACATAGTAATCAAAACACCTAGCATACAGAATAAAGAAAGAATATTAAGAGCAGCAAAGGAAAAAGGCCAGGTAACATATAAAAGCAGACCATTCAAAATTACACATGAATTCTTCATGGAAACTCTCAAGGCCCTATCCAGTAGGTCCTGGATAGATGTTCTGCAACTACTAAGAATCCACGGATGCCAGCCCAGGCTACCATACCCAGCAAAACTCTCAATCACTATAGATTGAGAAAACAAGATATTTAATGACAAAGCCAGATTTACTCAATATTTATCCACAAATCCAGCCCAACACAAAGTTCTAGAAGGAAAACTCCAACCCAAGATAGTTAACTAAGCTCAAAAAGACATAGGCAATAGATAATGCCACTTCACCTGAACCAAGGGTAAAGCAGGACAAATATGTTCACAAACAACAACGAATCTAAAACAAACGCGTATTAACAATCAATTTCAATTGTCCTTACTTCCCTCAACATTAATAAACTTAACTCGCCTATAAAAAGGCACAGGCTAACAGAATGGTTACAAAGACAGAATCTATCCTTCTGCTGCATACAAGAAACACATCTAAGCTTCCAAGACAGACATTACCTCAAGGTAAAGGGTTGGGAAAAGATCTTTCAATCAAATGGACACAAGAAGCAAGCAGATGTGGCTATCATAATATTTAACAAGTTAGACTTCAAAATAAAATCAATCAAAAGATATGAAAATGATCATTTTTTATTCACCACAGGATAAATACATAAGGCCAAAGTCTCAATTCTGAAATCTATGCCCCCAAATACAAGGGCACCCACATTGCTAAAAAGAAATGCTACTAAAACTCAAAGGTCACATAAAACTACACACATTTATAGTGGGAGACTTCAACACCCCACTCTCACCCCCAGACAGGACCACAAGTCAGAAACTTAACAAAGAAACAAAAGAACTAACAGAAGTTATGTATCAATTGGGTTTGTTTAACAGACACCTATAGAACATTCGTTCCATCCAAACAAAAATAATATACTTTCTTCTTTGCTCACACAAAACCTTCTCTAAAATTGACCATATATTAGTTGACATAACAAACCTTAACAAATAGAAAACTTGGAATAATACCCTGTATCTTATCAGACCACCCTGCTTTAAAGTTGGAATTCAACAACAACACAAAGCTCAGAAACCCTACAAACTCATGGAAACTGAGCAATACGCAAATGCACCATACCTGGGTCAAAGAAGAATAAAGAAAGAAATTAAGGACTTCCTAAAATTCAATGAGAATGAGGACACAACATACATGAACATATGGAACACCTTGAAAGCAGTGCTACGAGGGAAGTTCATTGCACTGAGTGCCCATATGAGGAAAACAGAGGTTAGTCACATTAAAGAATTAATAGCACAACTGAAAGGCTTAGAACAAAAAGAAGCAAACTCACCCTGGAGGAGTAGACATCAGGAAATAATCAATTTGAGGGCTGAAATCAATAAAATAGAAACCAGGAAAACAATACAAAAAATCAATGCAACAAAGTGTTGGTTTTTTGAGAAAATCAGCAAGATAGACAAAGCCTTATTCAAACTAACAAAAAAGCAGAGAGAGAACATGCAAATTAACAAAATCAAAAACGAAAATGGGGACATAACAATGGACACAGAGGAAATCTAGACAACTTTCAGGTCATACTTTGAAAACCTGTACTCCACAAAATTTGAAAATACAAAGGAAATGGACACATTTCTAGATAACTATCACTTACCAAAATTAAATCAAGATCAGGCAAACAACTTAAATAGACCAAAACCTCCTAATGAAATAGAAGCATTCATTGAAAGACTTCCAACCAAAAAAGGCCCAGGGCAAGATGGCTTCAGTGCAGAATTCTACCAGAAATTCAAGGAAGAGCTAATTCCAATACTCCTCAAATTTTTCCACACAACAAAAACAGAAGGCGCATTGCCAAACTCTTTCTATGAGGCCACAATCGCTTTGGTACCCAATCTTCACAAAGATACAACTAAGAAAGAAAACTACTTACCAATATCCCTGATGAACATCAATGCAAAAATACTCAATAAAATATTGGCAAACCGAATCTAAGAATACATAAGAGAAATCATCCTATATGACCAAATAGGCTTCATCCCTGGATGGCAGGGATGGTTTAACATACAAAAATCTATTGATGTGAACAACCATGTAAACAAACTGAAAAAGAAAAACCACATTATCATTTCCCTAGATGCTGAAAAAGCCTTCGACAAAAGTCAACACCCTTTCATGATAAAGGTCTTGGAGAGATCAGGGATGACAGGAACATACCTAAACATAATAAAGGCAACATACAGTAAATCAACAGCCAACAACAAACTGAAATGGAAAGAAGCTTAAGGTGATTCCACTAAGATCAGGAACAATGCAAGGCTACCCTCTCTCCATAGCTCATCAATATTGTACTTGGAGTCCTAGCTAAAGCAATAAGACAACAAAAGGAGATCAAGGGGATACAAATTGGAAAGGAACAAGTCAAACTTTCACTATTTGCAGATGATATGATAGTTTATACAAGTGACTCAAAAATCTCTACCAGGGAACTCCTACAGCTGATAAACACCTTCAGCAAATAGCAGGATATAAGATAAACTCAAAAAAATCATTAGGCCTACTTTATTCAGATGACAAAGGAACTGAGAAAGAAATCAGAGAAACATTACACTTTACAATAGCCACAAGCAAAATAAAGGTATCGTAGGGTAACACTTACCAAGCAAGTGAAAGACCTATATAATAAGAATTTTGTGTCTTTAAAGAAAAAAATTAAGGAAGATTTCAGAAAATGGAAATATATCCCATGCTCTAGGATATGTAGGATAAACATAGTAAAAATGGCAATCTTGCCAAAAAGCAATTTACAGATTCAATGCAATCCCCATTAAGATCCCAACACAATTCTTCACTGACCTTGAAAGGATAATAATCAACTTTGTACAGAACAACAAAAGACCCAGGAAAGCCAAAACAACCCTATACAATAAATGAACTTCAGGAGACATCACCATCCCTTACTTTAAGATCTACTACAGAGCTATAGTTTTGAAAACAGCCTGGTATTGGCATAAAAATAGACAAGTAGACCAATGAAATCAAATCAAAATTCCTGATATTAAACCACACATCTATGAACACCTGACATTTTACAAAAGAGGTAAAAGGATACAATGGTAGAAGGACAGCATCTTTAACAAATGGTGCTGACACAACTGGATGATGGTGTGTAGAAGACTGCAGATAGACCCATGTCTATTACCATGAACAAAACTCTAGTTCAAATGTATCAAAGACCATAACATAAATCCAGCCACACTGAACATCTTAGAAGAGAAAGTGGGAGGTACCCTTGAACAAATTGGTACAGGTGACAGCTTCCTGAACTAATCCCAGTAGCACAGACACTGGAGGTCAACAATTAATAAATGGGACCTCCTCAAACTGAGAAACTTCTGTAAGTCAAAGGACACAGTTGACAAGACCAAATTCCAGCCCACAGACTTTGAAAAGATCTTCAGCAATCCTACATCTGACAGAGGGCAGATCTCTAAACTATACAAAGAACTCAAGAAACTACTCAACAAAGCACCAAATAACCATATTTTAAAAAATGGGGCACAGAACTGAATAGAGAACTCTAAATAGAGGAAATCAAAAAGGCTGAAAGACAATTAAGAAAGTGCTAAACATCCTTAGCTATCAGAGAAATGCAAATCAAAACAGCTTTGAGATACCATCTTACTCCTGCTAGAATAGCTAAAATTAGAAACACCAATGGCAACTTATGATGGAGAGGATATAGAGAAAGGGGAACACTCCTCCACTGCTGGTGGGAGTGCAAACTTGTATAGCTATTTTGAAGATCAGTATGGCAGTCCCTCGGGAAAATAGGAATCAGTCTACCACAGAACCAGGTAATACCCCTCTTAGGTATATACCCAAATGATCCACATCCATGCAACAAAGACTTCTGTTAAATTTTGTTCATAGCAGCATTATTTGTAATAGCAAGAACCTGGAAGCAACCTAGATGTCCCTCAACTGAAGAATGGATAAAAAAGATGTGGCACATCTATACAATGGAATACGACTCAAGTGGATGAAGCTTGAAGAAACCATCCTAAATGAGGTAACCCAGTCACAAAGAGAGGAACATGGTATGTACTCACTCATATATAGAATTTAGACATAGAGCAAAGGATCACCAGCTTATAATTCACACCACCAGAGAAACTAGGATACAAGGGGGATTTAAGAGATTTAAATATAGTCCCTCACTGAAGGAGTAAGGGACAAGATCTCCTGAGCATATGGAGGTGAGGGGGAGAAGTGAGTGGAGAGGGAATAGGAGAAAGAGAAGGGGAAGAGAGAAAAGCATGTGAAACTACTAAGATTGAGTCAGGGGAGGAATAGATGAGAGAAAAGAGAGAGACCGAGAGAGAGACAGAGAGAGAGAGAGACAGAGAGGGTGGGGAGACCATAAAGTAGGGAGCCATCATAGGTTTTAAGAGAAAACTGAACCTAGAGAAATGTCCAGAGACCTACAAGTCTCTCCCCAACTAACAATTTGAACAACAGTGGAAAGGCTACCATAAATGCCCTTCCCTGATAAAGAGATCAACGACTAACTTATCCACCATCATGGAGCCCTCATCTAGTAATTGATAGAAACAGAAGCACACACCCCCAACTAAACACTGAGATGAACTGGGATCTACATGCAGTGAGGGAGGACAAGGCCACACTGCAGAAACACATAGAGACAGTGGACCTGAACAAGAAGGAGCTAATGGGCCCCCAGACTGATAGCTGGGAATCCAGCATGGGACTGACTCAGACCCCATGGACATGGGTCTGAGCGAGAAGACCTAAGTCTAAGGGACCTTGGACAGTGGAAACAGGATGTATTCCTGATGCACAAAAGTACTTTGGATGTATATCCTCTGTGGAGGGATATTCCCTTAACCTAGAGACAGGAGAGAAGGCCTAATCCCTACTTCAAATGACTTAACAGATTTAGATGAACCCTCCTGGAGGGCATTACCCCAAAGGGGAGTGGGGGGAGATGGGAGGGGAGGGTGGTTGGGGGGCATGAAAGGGTGGGAGAGACGGAAAGAGGGAGGGAGGGAGGTATTGGAAGGAGTGAGGAAAGGAGAGGGAACTGGGATTGATATATAAAATAAAAATTAAAAATAATAAAAAAATCCATTCCATCTATGAAACATTTTAGAAGTAATAAGGAAATACCACATGCAGTTCAATGAGTAGATGCACGTGTATAAATTACATAATCTATTCACATATATATTAATATATAAATATTATAAAACCTGACTCTATCCATTTCAGAATGTATCACAAAGTATTTGGAGGGAAAATGAAGACTGTTAAAATTGAAGTTCATCATACTATTTAGAAAATAATAATATCTCAAAAGTCCTAAAATTTTGAGGAAATTAATAGAATGTGATGAATATATGATACATAACAAAACTGCTGCTTCAACACAGCTAAGCTGAATATATTTGTGTATGAGCAAACAAGGAAAACCAGAGAGACAAACATATAAAAGAGATTATTGCTCATAAATTCTATACTACAAAATAAAATAAAACTGCAAGTTCAAGAATTCCATTGAGGATTCATGAGTTCATGTAAAAACATCATAGTTTATAGCTATCTGGTATGCAGGTTAAATTTCATCTTAAATGGAATTATGACTGACATCATGTACCAGCTGAAATTATATCTCTAGCTTAGAATTCCCTTCACATCATGGTTGCTACTATAGGCAAGGTTCTTTTTTCTCCAGGGTCATTCTGTCTATTTTAGAAAGCAGGAACAAGACAGTAACAAGGAAAATATTAACAGACATCTAGAGATTTGGGGAAATACCCAGACACAAGTGATCTTTTCCCTTTCTATGTATCCTTCCAAAGTCAATGTGTAGAGCCTAAGCTTTCATGAGCTTGAATATAATCACTGAACATATATTTTCCATTTCTATTTCTTACTTTTATCCAGGGTGATCTTTCAGAAACCCAGATCAAATAATGTTATTTTTCTGTTTAAATTTCCCAGGGACTTTTGACTGCACTAAAATAAAATCTGAGTTCCCTCTCAAGTCCTGATTTGCCTACTACTCCATTCTTATGTCAAATCATTTCTTCATCAATCTCCAATTTCTCATCATGCTGTCATTTCTTTCCTATTTCTAGAATAACCTGTGTATTTGCTCAGCACAAGGGCATTTAACCTACTAACTCTAAAAAAAAAAAAAAAAAAAAAAAAACAAAAAAAAACCTTACTAACTCTACTGACTATCCTTATTAGCACAGTGGCTCCCTTGTATCTTAATGTTGTAGTTTAAATGCTATGAAGAAGAAGCAGAGGAGGAGGGGAAGGAGGAATAGGAGGAAGAGGGAGAGGAGGAGGAAGAGAATAAAGAGCAGGAGGAGCAAGCAGAAGAAAATAGATAGAAGAAAGAGGAAGAAAAAAATTCCATCATAAGGTTCTGCCATTTTATATGCCCTGTGCTACTTACTCTCCAGGATCACAATGGCATTAACTGTTGGAGGCTAGGTGAAACAGTTGTACAATGTGATACCCACAGTGTTGGAACTCAAACCTGCAGTGAAAATTCCAGTTGTACAACAGGCAAGCTGTGAGTGCTTGGATACAATCCTTAGAAATCTCTTAGTCTCATTCATTCTTTATTGAATTCAAAAATAAATTCAAGCATTATGCTATACACTAGAGATCAAGCAATGAGCATGAAAAACAAAATGCTATTTTATTTACAGTGATATTGATGTATGGCATAATTTCAAAGAAGGACAAATGGTATGGCCTAGTATGAACTATCTTTTCCAAATTTTGATCAAGAAAGGACTTTCTTAGAAATTCTTTAAAAGGAAGTATCAGTCCAAGAATCATACTAACATGCTGAGGATTCAATTTTTAAACACTCGGAGATTATTTTGTATGGTTCATTCTTTTAGAATTTCATACAAGTGTACAATGCATATTGATCATATCTACTCTAGTTTCCCCTTCTGACTCCTCTCAGAATACCTCTACTACACCCTTCCAAAATTCTCATCCTTTTTTATAACTCTTGAGTTTAGTCCGTGCTGCCCATATATGGCTAAGCTTAGGAACATCAACTAGAACACGGAATACTTCCCTAGAGAACACTTACTCCTCCTCCCAAGCATCCTTCAACTGTCAAACTTCATCAACTAAGAGACTTCATGAGAACTACCACATCTATGTCGGAATTACATCCGGTTTGGTCTTGCGTATGCCCTGCCCAGTCAGCCACAGCCACTGTGAATTTATGAGTGCAATGTTCTGTTCTACCTAGAAAACACTGTTTCACAGCATTCCTTTATAGCCTTTGCCTCATATGACATTTTTCCCTCTCTTCACAAGATTCCATGTGCCATGATAGGAGGGAATAGGATATAGCTGGCTCATATAGGGCCGAGAGCACAACAGTTACTCAGTGTCTATACTCTGCTCTCATAAGATTCCTCATGCAATGTGAGGAGAGTTATATGATAAAGCAATCTCATTCAGGGTTGAAGACTCAAAAGTTATTCATTCTACACTCTGACCAATCAAAATAAGGTTGTCTGATGGGGATTAAGAGTTTCATTACAGATACTTGTTCAACCATGTTTATTGCTGCTCTTTTGTAAAAGCTAAGAAATTCAGCCAGGTAGTGGTGGCACACAACATTAATTACAGAACTTGGGAGGCAAAGGCAGGCAGATCTCAATGAGTTCAAAGCCAGCCTGCTCTACAAAGCAAGTTCCAGGACAGCCAGGACTCCTACGCCGAGAAACCCTGTCTCAAAAATCAAAAACAAATCAAAACGTAATGTTAAGAAATACAATCTGCCTATATGTTCATCAACTGATGAATGGGTTATGAAAATATAGTATATATGCTTAGGGATGCTTTTGTAAATTCTGTCTTCTGTTGTATGTAAAAGTTAAGTGTAAGGTACACTGGAAGTATAGTCAACACTTGAAAATGATGTTTTTTTTTTTTTCCCTCTCTCTCTACCCTTTCTATTGCCTTTTTTGTTCCTCAAGAAAGGTGGAATAAAGAAGACCTTGTAAAAATAAAATCACACTTATTTTGACCAGGGTTGTTACTTCTTGCCATCACTTATTTGGTATATTTGATATTTGTGTGTAGAAATGTGATGAATTGTGTCTCGCAGAATTAAGACACATTAAGAAAACAGGCTATTTCTTTCACAAGTCTTGATCACACTTTTCATAACTATTGTAGTAGATGTTGCTAAAATTATAAGTTTTTGGTAATATAAAACAAAGCAAAAAATAATATATTGAATTCAAACCAATCTTCCTGTGAGCCCATGATTCATCATTTGTTATCTCAGTAATCTTTGTTTGCATTACTTCAAGTTTTGAGACCTAGTTCCCTCTTTTTAAGAATGTTAATAAAAAAAAAAAAAGGAATGCTGTTAGCATTTTCTGTGTATAGTGTGTAGGTGTTCCCTTGCTTTGTCACTGCATTAAGTACATAATACATACCTTCATATATGCTTGCCCATCAGTCTTTGACATATATATATATATACAATTATTTTTCCCATTGCACAGATGAGGAACCTGATGCACAGAAACTTCAGTCAAGGTTTTCTCAAAGTCACAGCTGGTAAATATCAGAATAATGAACCAGATTACATAATGGAGGAAATCAGTGTGTGAACTTTTGCTATTTGCACAGCAGATATGTGGTTGGTACTTTCAGTGTGGCATCTCAAGAGATGGGTCAACAAGCCAGTGGGAGCTCACTGAATATGGACTGAGAGCAGGGGTATCTGTATAGGACTGAACTAGGTCCCCTGAATGAAGGTAAAGGTGGGTGCCTTGGCAGTTTGTGGGACCACTGGCAGTAGCACTAGGATCCCTTGGTCCTGCCTCAACATAGTGATGGAACAGACTCCATGACTCCCCATGGATGGCGTTACCCTTTCTGAAAAGTGGATAGAGGATGTGGTGGGGGTGGGGTGGGGTGTATGGGAAGAGGAGGAGAAAAACTAGGATTGGTATATAAAACAAAGAATGATGGTCAGACTGGGCTATATAGTGACAGCTTTTCTCAAAAAAAAAAAAAAGAAAAGAAAGAAAGAAAGAAAAAGAAAAAGAAAAGAAAAGAAAAGAAAAGAGAGGGGGTTCTTTGTGTATGGTTCCATGTACTTAATGAGAATTTGAAATGGCATGTTAGGATCATTGAATTGAAAGGCAGTGTCAGTGGTGTTCAACTGTGTCCTTTTCTATACGAAAATCAAAACAATATATATATATATATATACATATATATAAAAAAACAATTTCCTATGTTATGTGGCTTCTTCATCATTTTAAATATATATTAGTCTTTATTTTAAACATGTACACAATGTTTTTGAGTAGTTTTTTTAAGGGCATCCTTAAAAAAGTGTTTGAGGAGAACAGTGTGAATTCGAAAATGTCAACATTTTGAAAAACATGTTGAACCATAGGAATTATATTTTCTTTTTATCTGAATTTTTATATTATTACTTTATTAACCTGAATAGTTTCCTCTCCCTCTATACCTTCCAGTTGCTCCCCCTCCACCTCCTTTCCCATTCTATCTATTATTAGAAGGAACAGGATTCTGGGAGATAGCACTAGAACATAACAAAATAAAATATAATAAGATAAAACAAAAACCATCATGTCAAAATTGGACAAGCCACACCAACAGAAAAATAGAAATCACAAAAGAAAGCACAAAAACAGAAACCAACTCATTTACACACTCGGGAGTCCCATAAACGTACTGAACTGAAGGCTATAGTATACACACAGAGGATCTGGTGTAGACCTGTGTAGGCCGTGTGCTTGCTGCATTATTCTTTCTGAGTTTATATGAGCTTTGCTCAATTATCTTAGAGGGTCTTGTTCTCCTGATGTGTACTGTCATGTAGAGCATAATACGTTAGGAAAACTTTTAGATAAAGAAACATGGGACAGTGGAGAAATGTAGTGCAGTGAAAACTTCTTGAAATCTATGAAGGTGGTCCTACTGAGGATAAGCAATCTGAACTGGTCATCTCTTTTAAACAGAAAAAAGGCTCTCAGTGACAGGATTTGGCTGCATTTGGTTGAATTGTTGGCCTAGGTGGACCAATGGAGATCCAAACATGCCAGACTGAGGCTAGGACAGATGGATGCTCTTTGTAAATGGAGAGCAGTAACCCATTGACTAGGGCTCCATCCACACAATGCATTGAGTCTGGAGAGGTTTAGCTGGCGACTCCATGGAGTCTTCACCAGTATGTACTAGTCTCTTTGATGAGAAATGGTATTCTGTAGGCTATTAAAAGAGAAATATGGACACCAACTCAGCTACAAAAACTTTGACCTACAACCTGTTCTCTGGGGCACATATGTGCTGAGCCAACAATGGTGCAGAGCTTGTAGAAGTGACAAAACAATGTCTGATATAACTTGAGGCCACATCACAAGAGGTAGTCAGTGTCATGCTTGATACTGCTTGGTGTCCAGTAACTGGAGACGTACATGTATATATTATATATTTAATGATTTCTAATGATAATTTGCTGTCATCATAGATTAGTAGTACCTTGTCCAGTCATCATCATTGAGGCTTTCTGCAGCAGCAGATGTAAGCAGGTACAGAGCACCAAACCTGACATTATATAAAGAGTCTAAACTGGGGGTCTTTATGGGTCACTCCCCTCAGAGCTTGGGGAATCCTGCAAAGGAGGTGGTAGAAATATTGCAGGAGTCATAGGGAATGGTGGACACCAGGAGAACTTGGCCTATTGAATAAGCTAAGCAGGGCTCACATAGGCTCATAGAGACTGAAATGGCAACCAAGGGGACTAAAGGGATTTATACCAGATCCTCTGCATGTATATTGTAGCTATTATCTTGGTATTTTTATGGAGCTATTAACTGTGGGAGCAGGTGTGTCTCTGACTCTTTTGGCTGCTCTTGGAACTCTTCCTCCTATTGGATTGCTCTGTTGAACCTAGATGTGAGGGCTTTTGCCTGGCCTTATTGTATTTTGTTTTGTTGTATTTGGTTGTTGTCCCATGGATGCCTGCTCATTCTGAAGGGTGATGATGGTAGAAAGGATCTGTGGGAAGGGTGAGGACAGGTAGCAGGAATGAGTTGAGGGAAGCGCAACTGTGGTCAGAATGTATTGTATGAGACAGAACCTATTTTCAGTTTAAAAAGGAAGACTTTGTTAAAAAATTCTGACTGTGGAATTAAATGGCTAAGGTAATTTTCATGTAGTTTTCCTTACTAAAGAAGTTTTTAAAAAAAGATTCTATAGGTTTCCCCATTATTTAAAAAAATGTTTAATTGCAACAGAAATAACAGACCAGAGTTGATATATTCCATCTGTATTATTTAAAGACTTTGATGATTATTTATTTTCACAAAACCAGAAAATTCTTTAGCCATGTTATGCCTGCCCTGGCGAAAAGGAATAAGAATCAGAAAAATTGCTAGTGAAACTTACAGCATATAATGAATAGTATATGACCCAAATTTGGCTAAGATTTTGATTTAATTTATGCTCTTAACCCCTTGTTTATGTTCTATTTTGAGGAAAAAAGTATGTCATTGTTTACATATTGTTTACTCAAAATTAGAAAAACTATCCATAAAATTATAAGCATTTGATTCACATGCCAATTAAAAATGACCAAGTTCTGAATCGCTGTAGAGGTTCCTTGGATACTAAAAATTAAAGGATAAACCATGTCAGACAGAAAGTTAATGAAGCTGGATGAGGATCATCGGATTAAGTGAAATAAGCCAGAAGTAAGCAGATAAGCAATGCATGTGTTCTCTCATCTGCAGATCATAGACATTTAAATGAACATATATATGATGGCCCAGTGGGATAGTTCAATAGGCAATAAGTCTGACAAACTGAATTTGTTCCCCAAGATTTACATAATGAAAGGCAACAACCAACTCTGATTAGTTGTTCCCAGATTCCATATGTATGCTGAGGCATACACACACACAAACACACACACACACACTTATAAATATAAATACATATTTATACAAATATATTAAAATAAACAAATATATTATATAGTAGTAAAATTAAAAATAACATGGAAATAGAGGACAATTATTTAGAAAATGGTAGGAGAAGTGCAGAAAAAGGAATTGGGGACATTATCAAAGTTTACTATATTCATTCATGAGAAATGTATATCAAGACCCAGTCATTTGTACAATGAATATATATTAAATGCAATGGCTGGTCTTGGTTGCTGACTTGACTGGATTTGAGGATACACAAGACTGAGGCCACTCACCAATGTCTTTGGGTCTTTTTTTTTTTTCCTGAGAGAATTGACACATGGAGCAGTAACTTAGAGGAGATAAAAATTAAAAGAAAGTCTGTGGAGAAAACAGCCTGCTCACACAGGGCCAGCCTTCCTTTACTATGGCAGAGAGAGCATGCTGCTCTTGAGCACCTTCACTGATACCCTACTCCAGCCCCTTGGTCTTTACGAACCTGACTTTTTGAATACCAGTACCTTTCATGGGAGCCTCTAGGCTTCCCAGTACAGATTTGATGAGACTGCCCAGGTATACAGTTTCTCGGACTTAATAACCATCAATTCTTTCCACCTCTTCAGTGTAGAGACAGCTGTTGTTAGACTACTAATGCCCCTACTGTGTAAACAAAGCTAATAGCTACCCACCTCCTCATATTGTTCATATCATGTGTTCTCATGGTTCTTTCCTCCATACAGCTGTGACTAACATACCAATGAGAAAAGAAAATGGGAAAAGTCCAAGTTCTGAGGACTTCAGATGCCTGACTCTGAATCTTTAATTGTGTTTTTTTTAGCAATACTTCAAACAATGAAGTAAAAATTCATCACCTCAGTATAGATAATGCCCATCCTGTGCACACATTTTCCTTTCATTGAATGAATAAATCACAACCCAGACTTATACATTCACTTAATGCATTTTCATGGCAAGCTACACTGAAAACAACAGGTCAGGGGTATGCAGCAGTGCACCACATACAGTGAGGTCCTTATATTTGGTGCTTCACATCTGGCCTTAACTTTCATATACTGTCTCTAAACTCTGTTTTAGCAAGTTCCCTAGTAGTAACGAATCTCTCTGTTTTGTTTTGTTTGTTTTGTTTTTCTCCCCACTTTTGATAGTTACATTATGGACTCCTTAGGCATGGAATCTAATCCCATGTGACTACGGATCCCTTTGGAGAGTCTGTTACTGATCCATGCAAGACATTTCCCATTTCATCTCTTAGTGAGATGCGGCACGAAGAGCAGAAGTTAAAATGGGAAGTGCATTAGTGGTTTCCTTTAAATATTTATTTGTTTTTGTTTTATGTGTACTGTTTGTGGGGATGTATGTGCCCATACATATGTGTCTAGTGCCCTCAGAGGACAGAAAAAAATCATTGGATGACTTGGAAGCAGTTGCCACTTTATTAGGGAGAAAATAAAAATGACATTTAAACACAAATCAAGAGAAAGACATTTCTAATCAAATTTACATATTAAAGAAAATTACATGGATATACAATTTGAGTAGTAATAACTAAGGCTTTTCAAATTTTCAAATATTGAAGGTATTCCATAGTGTGCATAAAAAACTAAAGGCATTATGAAAATACTAATTAATATGATTCCACATCACTACTTACCTCAAGGGTATATCTATTTAGTTTATTCTATTATTGGATTAACCTTGAAGCCATAATAACATTGTTCACTAATAAAGCCTTAAATTTCCCCAAATTAATTAGAAAAATTTTGTGATAAGGAACAGGTATTATTTGTGAATATTTGTGTTTATTTTTGCAGCTAGCAACAAAACATAAAGAAATTGAAAAGTAGAGTTTTCATGACAGACAAACAGCAAGATAATTGTTTATTTCTGTGTTGGATGGTGTACTATTGGAGGTCTGAATATGCTATGCTTATGATTTGGAAATCCAGCCATGGCATAGAAATGAGTACAAAAACAATAAATCAACTATATACTCTGCAATTTTCTTTTAAATTTTAGGTAACTTAAAGCTAGAACAAAAATAAGTAAAGATAATTAATAAAAGAAAAATTGGTACACCATAAATTAATTATTAAAGTTAAAATACAATTGCTCAGGAGATCTTGTCCCTTTCCCCTTCTCTGTGGGACCATGTATGTCTCTCTTAGGGCCCTCCTTGTTTCCTAGCTTCTCTGGTGGTATACATTGTAGACTGATAATGCTTTGCTCTATGTCTAAAACCCATATATGAGTGAGTACATACCATGTTTGTCTTTTTGTAACTGGTTAACCTCACTCAGGATGGTTTCTTCTAGTTTCATCCATTTGCCTATGAATTTCTAGATTCCATTGTTTTTTTTTTCTGCTGAGTAGTACACCATTGTGTAAATGTACCATATTTTCTTTATTCATTTTTCAGTTGAGTGTCATCAGTCATTTAAGTTGCTTCCAGGTTCTGGCTATTACAAAATATGCTGAGAAAATTGAGAGCATTGGGGGGGGAGGCAGGAGTAAGGAGAAAGAGAAGGGGAGAAGAGGATGGGAGAGGAAGATATGAGAGAGCAGGAAGATTGAGTTGGGGGAAGAAAAGAGAGCACGAAAAGTGATACCATAATAGATGGAGCCATTATAAGTTTAAAGAGAAATCTGGCACTAGGGAAATGTCCAGAGACCTACAAGGATTATCCCAACTTATAGTCTAAGCAATAGTGGAAAGGCTACTTTAGATGCCCCTCCCTGATAATGAGATTGATGACTACCTTATATGCCATCCTAGAGCCTTCATCTAGTATCTGTTGGAAGCAGAAGCAGATACCCACAGCTAAACACTGAGCTGATCTCTTGGAATCCAGTTGCAGAGAGGGAGGAGTGATGAGCAAAGGGGTCAAGTCCAGGCTGGAGAAATCCATAGAAACAGCTGACCTGAACAAGTAGGAGCTCATCAACTACAGCATAGGACCAACCCATCCTCCTGAACATGGGCATTCTTTAGGATGCCTGAGTATTTTATAGGGCCTCTAGTAATGGATCAGTATTTATCCCTAGTATAGGAATGGACTTTGGGAGCCCATTCAACATAAGGGATACTCTCTCAGCCTAGACATAGGGAGAGGGCCTAGACCCTGCTCCAAATGATATGACAGACTTTGAAGATTCCTTCATGGAAAGCCTCACCTTCCCTGGGGAGCAGAAAGGGAATGGAATAGGAGGTAGTTGGGGGCTGGAGAGAAGGGGAAGGAGAAGGAACTAGGATTGACATGTTAAAAAGAGCTTGTTTACTAATTTAAATAAACAATGATGATGAAAACAGATTCTTCACACTTCACAACTATAAAGTCAATATGGTTAATAGATTTTAATGTGCCTTTATTGATTTTAATGTGGGAATACATGGCAACCTATCTCCAAATTTTATATTGAAATACCACAGGATCCCTCAGGATCTGGGAATGCTTGCCTTCTGTTAAGAAGCAGATCAGAGATTAAACTCACAGAAGGTATGTTTGTGACAAAATCAATGAATTAGTTCAAGTACACAGTTTTGTTTTTCAGCCCCTTTCTCCATCTAAACTCCATGAAGCGGTATTTCAGGATTGGCTACTGACATTGTATTCCATCACATACTATTTCTCTGCACTTTTGCTCCCAATGGTAGTAAGGAACTTCTGGAAAAATTCTGTGGGCCTATGTGATAGCATTCTTGCATCAGAAGCTGGAAAAGGCTCTCCTGTCTGAGTTGTTGAGAAATCTTAAATTGTTTCCTGGGTTGTTCTGTGAATGCTATAACACTGCATTAAGGAATTCTTTTCCTTACTTCACCTCTTTTCTTTGTATCTCCCTAAAACTGACAGGTCAGTTAAGTCTAGTCTAATCTAAGCAAAAAGAATATTCCAAAAAGGCTGTGGATTCTCAGGTTACACTGTCATGTGCAGAAAGATGGAGTGACCTGGTAGCCTATCCTCTGTCCTGGAGTCTTTCTTGGTAATTCTGAGTCTCAGGCCTTCCTCATTTTAACCCTTTCCTTTCTAGCTGTGATCCCTCACATAGGTATCTAAACTAAGTCTCAGAAAGGTCTGCTGTATGAAGAAGCAGCATTTTTAAGTCATCTCTCAAAGGCATGCGATATGAACTCAAGGTACTTGTTTCACAGAGAGGTTGAAAAGGAGTTTACAGGAAAGAACTGTTTTCTAGTTAGCTAGGAGGCAGGCTATCTTGCTTTCATAACATCATTTTCTCATTCCAGATACCTTTAAAAAAATTAAAAAGCAGAGACCAGAGATAAATGAACACAAACTAGTGTTTTTTCACAGCCTTGTATGTGTGCTTCTGGTCCCGTTGACCACAATTATCTAAACAAAAATATCTGAAAATTTCAGATTCTCCTAGGAAAGACTTATGCATTAAGTATTTCATCTTACCATATTAACCAACATGGAAATAAATTAAAACGTGCAGAAATTTCTATTTACAGAATATATCCAAGGCAAAATGTGTAAATAAGAAACTATAACAGAGTAAGCATGCTTTATAAACCTTCCTTCTTGTGTCTGATGGAAGTCATAAATGTGGCACTCGAACACAGAGAGGAGCATACACACATAAAGGGATTCGAACAAAATGGTCGTGGCTTATTTTATTTGCTTTGTTGTGTTGTGAGACAGTTTCATGTGCCCAGACTGGCCTCAGACTCTCTCTGAAGCACAGTAGGTCCATGACCTTTTCATCCTCTTGCTTCCATGTCCCAAATGCTGGGACCACAGGTATAAACTATCATTTACAGCTAAAACAAAATGTTAGTTATGGTGTTGAAATCACACACATATTTCTTAAAGGCTCTCCTCTATTTTCCAAATCTATATAATCTTAGTTTTATAGTTAAGAAAGACAATGTTCCAAAGTAGACATGCTGTTTTATCCACATGCTTTTTCTACATTACACAGACAACAGACAAATATGTGGGCTTCCTATGAATGCCTCAATTGCATAAATCTCCCAAAGAGAAACAAAATCATACTGTTTTCCATCAGTCTCTACTTTACATGGAGCTCAGGTCAAGTCATGTGTGTGGCTCAGAGTAGATTTCTCCCCAAGGGGAATCTCAGCGAATGCTTAGCATGGAGGGCATGGGACACAGTTGTCCTGTTTTCATAGATTGTTTCCAACCCATAAATACATGTGGCAGTCCAAGCATAGAGTTTTTCCTGAAGGAGATTTTCTGCTGAAGGTTATAGTGTGATTTCCATTAAAACAGAAATCTGTTAGCTGTTCCTTAAGCCTCCAGTACAATGAAATCAATGCAATCATCAATGCATGCGCATGGTTCACTGGATGATGCAAACTAGCTTACTCACCCCAAGAGGAATGGATTAAGTAATGCAAAAGGTTTTGCTCGGGCATTCTCCACAGGACATCTCTTTGAAAGGGAGATTCTGCCTGCAAAGCTTTTCTCATTGTACCTGCCAACTTTGCCTCCTCTCCCTAAAACACAAAGGCCCATTCCACACTGAAGAATGAGTAATGCATTTAAAGTGCCCAGAATATGTTCATAGTAATTGATACTTCAGCCACTGGTGCCAGGGCTGCACGGATGGAGTACTTTATTTTGAAAGCGGGTGAGTGTGTTTTTCTCCCTCTGAGACTGTGCCCAGATGAAGCATACCCACAACCAGTGGCAACAAGCTGGCCCAGTGCAACCTGAACACAGAGAGTTTGCATTCCTCTGAGTGCAGGCATGCCAGAGGCTTACATAATAGATCTGACTTATCAAAGTCTTCCTTGAGGGAGCAGGATAAAGATATGAAACAGCACACACCTGGGGGCAATATTTTTCCTTAGAAAAACCACGTCTATGTTAACAGTTAGCATTCTTTTTAAATTCTGCATATACACTTTTAAATTTATTTTACTAAAAACAAGAATATATATTTTAAGTTTCTTGAAACTGTTTCTCTATAGTGAAGAAATTTCTATTCACTGTATGCTATTTCAGAACTTATTGTTAATAAATTGCATTATATATACTTTGAAAATTAATTATAAAACTAATGTACTTTATTTAAATAATTATACTATAACTGAGATTATCACCTCAATGATAAAAGAGAATAGAAAGCTGCAAAGGTTTTAAAAGACCCTTGGAAGCCTGCCATTGACAAAGCCAAGTTTCCTTCTTTTGAATACTGGAGTATTAATAGAAATCTTGTGTGTATTTTTATTAACATCTGACTATGTCATATTATTGTGAGGATTAATGTTATTAGCTAGAAAATTTTGAGTCAGCTGTTTAGGATTTTTTGAATATAACTTGAAAACACTTAACATAAGATAATTGAAGTACTTTAAATACTCTAGAAATACTATAAGTAACTAATGATTTGTTATACATTATCAATTAGTATCTATAAATGTTTTTGCATTTTACTACAACTTGAACTTTCTCATATAACCTGTTTGTTTCCAACCTCATTCCCTCACATTGCAACATTGTCACCAAATTAATGGAAATGGTAATTGTAAAGCTCCACTTTAAATGTCAGGAGTTAAAATATCAAAGTGGGTTCTAGGAATGCAGGTTAGTTTGCAGAGTACTTAGTGAGTATGAAGGGTGTCCTCTCTTTAAGCCTCAGTACTGTATAAAACTAGACATGTGCTATATGCCTGTGATGCTTGCACTGGGAAAACAAAGGCAAGAGAAGAAGACCAGGGTCATCCTTTCCATAAGATCTGAAGCTAGCTGGAGCTTCATGAAACTCTTATTTCAAAATATAAAGGAGGAAGAGAGGGAGAAAAGGAAGGAAGGATGGAGAAAAAGAATAAAAGAGGAGCTGATAAAGGAGGAGCAGGAGAGGAAAAAGGAGGCAAGAAAAGTGTCCAAATCCTGCCATGTGTGGTGCTCTTCCCACTTTTCTTCACTGAAGGATCCAAAGCACTCAAGTAAACAGAAGTCATCAATAGTAAATAGCAACTACTTAACATCAAAAGTAAATAGAAACCATTGATCTTTCTGTTTCTCCAACCCTGAAATGGATTGTGTATGTTTTTTTTTTATCTCTTCATGCCCAAGAAATCCCAGATTCTACATAACAATGATGTGGACAGGGGTAGTATACACAGACAGCTCCCTATAAAATTAAAACCATCAGGGAACAGGGTGGTTTATCTTGAAAACCAAACCACTGGAATAATTTTCTTCAGTAATGCTTCCAGATCAATTTCTTTCCTTTATCAGCTTCTACTATTAATGTTTTCCCTGCCCGGTGTGAATCTACTAATCACAGGTACCACTGAGCAGCTCTGATACCCTCCAGTGCTCATTCTACTTCAATTCTATTATTACCAAGTTTTAAAGGTGTTCAAGTTACTCATGTTTGCAAGAGCACATACTCACATATCCAAATAATTTATCAGTCCATCTCCTATGCTTAAACTCATTTGAAACACAATATAAATGAGAAGTGGAAATATCCATGGGAGTGCCTTGTGAGCATGTCTGTGGAGGTATTTCTTTGATTTCTCACTGATACAGTAGGGTCCAGCCCATGATGGGTAGTATTATTTTTAGGGAATAGTATGGAATGTATAAGAAAGGTAGGTGACAATGAGCTCAGAAGCTTGCCAATTTGCAGCAATCCTCTGTGGTCTGTGCTTTGTTCCTTCTTTCAGGTTGCCGCCTTGCCTTCTTTTATTAGTAGTAGTAGTATTTGGTTTTTTCAAGATAGGGTTCCTCTGTGGCTTTGGAGGCTGTCCTGGAACTACCTCTTGTAGACCAGGCTGGTCTTGAACTCACAGAGATCCACTTGCCTCTGCCTCCCCAGTGCTGGGATTAAAGGCATGTGCCACTACTGCCAGGCCTCTGCCTTGAGTTCTTGCTTTGGCTTCCCTCCATGAGGAATTTAAGCTGTAAACAAACAAAAAAAAAAAACCTTTTCTTTTTGAAGTTACTTTTGTTCATGGAATGAGTGAAGAAGGTTAGAATTCTACTTTGGAGTTCTTACCAGTCAAACACACAAATCAAATAAACAAACAAATCAAAAGCAATATTGACTCAAATAATTCTTGCTGCCACCTGGAATTTAGAGAGTCCTGTTATTATTCCTATTTAATGAGTAATATAACTGAAGCTAGGTAGATTGGATGAAATGGCTTAAGCATACTAACAACTAGGTGGTAGAGTTGATATTAAAGATAATAAGCTTGATTTTATGGGAAGTCTAACATTTACATTATATATTTGTTCTCATACTAAAATGAAACAAAAAAAGCATACATTTCTAGTTGAGAAGCCCTGGGCCTATGGAGCCTCTGGCAGTGGAACCACTATTTAATCCTAGTATATAAATGGGCTTTGGGAGCCCATTCCTTATAAAAGGATACTTCCTCAGCCTAGATAGATGCAGGGGGGCCTAGGTCCTGCCCCAAATGATGTGACAGACTTTGATGATCCCCCATGGGAGGCTTCACCCTCCCTGAGGAGTGGATGGGGGATGGAATGGAGTACTGGGAGGGGGAATAGGAAGACAGGAGGGCGTAGCAACTTGGACTGAAATGCAAATTAAAATTGTGTTTAATTTAAATAAAAATTAATTTTAAAAGCACACATTTCAGTGGATTATAAATCAAATCCATTTTAGTGGATTAATGTAGTCATACTTCATGGTAATGTCTCACATGAGATGGAGAATAGTTCAGCTGCTACTCCGCTGCATATTCCTTTCATTTTGAAACTCAGGCCTCCAAACTGATCTCCTAGCTTTTCTTTTTCTTTTTTCAGTCATTTTGTCATTGTACAGAAATAACATCACCATTTTCTATAGCACTTGGTTGTACTAGCCAAGGTTTATGACCAAAATAGGTACCAGGGTGGTAGAAAGCCTCCTTTTTTATGGATTCAACATGGAGGAGTATCCTTTTAGGATGAGTATATTTTAGGACAGAGTATATTTTGAAAAACTAATACAATAAAACTGAGTATAAGACTCTGAAAGGGATTCCCTATGTAATCTAGGACTCAAGGAAAGCTTGGTGTAGTTCTAGCCCAGTGGTATTCTCATGAAGGAGATATCGGCCAAAATATTATGCTCCAAAAAGCCTCTCAAGAAACAGCAACATCAGGAAGAAAATTGTGAATACATGCACATGAGCATAGGTTTCTTGGATAACCAAAATGGATGAGTTAAAAGAAAAGCGAAGGGAAGGATGCTTTGAGTTAAAGCTGTGGAACTAAACAGGTGTGAGTTTGTAAAAGCTTTAGAGGGCCCTTTAAGGATTTGGGCATTTTTCCCAGTGGGGAGTCACTAAATTATCTTTAGCATAGCAGTGACATAATCATTCTTTGGAAAATTTTGGCTGCTTTACAGAAACATCACTGAGGTGAACTCTAGTGTCTTACAGGGCTTCTCATCCCCCACATTCTCTTAATAGTATTGTCTTAACTGCTTAAGAAAGGAAAATGTAACTATGTTTCTCACTTAGCTACTGTAATAGAGTTACCTATTAGATGCTCCCAAATACTGTGATCAGAGGCAATAGCTTCCTCCCTCTCCCTCCCAGGGAGCTGCTTAAATCTTATCATTTATAGTGGTTCAGCTTCTCTTCAGTCACAGGAGTCTTTTTTAATCCTCTCATCCCCCTGATGCAATGAGGTAAAGCCAGCAGTGACTAGGCAAGTCTTGCAAGAGTTACCCTTTTTAGTAAGGGGTGGAGCTCAGCAGGGCATTGTAGCCATCTGAAATAGGAATATGTAGAAAATTACTGCTGAAGAGCACATTCAATTTGGAAAAGGTGCAGCATGTGCTTCAGATCTTGCAGCAGAAATGTGTCACCATTCTGTTGTCATGACAACCTTCATTACTTTGTAATGTGAACTCAGGTCTGCACTGGACATTCAGAGGAGAACTGAGTGATTCCCCCAAAGAGTATGTGATTTATTCTTGCCTTGCTGTCTGCTACATGTAGACATCTGACACTCAAATCATCATAACTGCCAGCTACTTTTGGTCAATTAGCAGAAACAAAGGGAAAAAAGTACCCAATTTATGTGTTCACTAGTTAACTATCTAGAGAAGTATCAGTTTCCCTTTTGTAAAAAGCAAACTAAGGAATAACAACTCATAAGCATCCGAACTCCAAATCCACTCTATACTAAGAAACCAGAAGTGGTCCAACATGACTGTCCAACACATTGTAAGTGAGAAACTCTGCCTTGTATAGAGTTGCTTCATGCTCCGAGAAGTTAAGGCAAGGCCTGGGAGAATTCACAGCAAACTTGATGGAACAGATATGTAAAGCATGAAATAGTATTGCAGTTAGTAAAGATGGCTGCTAATAACTTCAACGTTAAAACTCTTCTTTAATTAACATCAAGCAATAAAATATTATTAACTTTGGAATACTGGCATCTTTAGATACTTAGGATTCAGCTAATTAAAATTTTACTTTCTATATCTTACCACAATGTTACCACCAGTTTGTGGGGATTTAGGGAAGAATGAGATTTCTTTCTTTTTACTATGACTGCAAAGGTTTTTATTTTTTAAAAAACTCACATAAATTTGTATCATTTACAAGTTGCTGTTACTTTCTTCTCAAGTGTCATCATTTGTCTTGTTTATTTTCTAATAAATTGCTATCACATGACTACACCATTCAAATGCTATATCAGACAGATCATGAACAAAGAGGAATAAATCAGCAGGTCAATCAGTTGCCTCCTGAATCCTGCATTGTCTATAAGGACAAGGGGAGATTAAACAGGAAAGAAAACACCCTACACAATTCACAACTATCTTATCATTGTGGTAAGTCATTAAGCCTGTAGTGAATGTGCAGAAAAAAGAAGAAAGGTATTCTCCATGTAGTCAGCAGATTGTAGGCATGAAAAGGAACCCAATTTGGGAAGAGCATCTGTATCACTGCTGGCACAGAGAGTATCTTTGGGAAGAGGAATGGAAGAAGATACCAGCAAAGTGCAAGAGAAGGGAAAGGGAGCTGAAACATGTCAGGAAGTTGGACTGACGATGATGAAGACATAGCTGTATGGGTTAAGAAGGCTTTCTTGTTTGTTTATAAAAATCTGTGTGGATCAGGAAATCAGATGTAATTTGGATATATGATACCTGCTGTTCTTTAGCTAACCCAATAGAAAGGTATCAACAAGGAGGCTGTCACTTCCCTTCAAGTAAAAATATATAAAAATAAGTGATAAAAGTTCACTCTCTTTGAAGGAAGTAGCAAAAATAAAGTGGATGGCAAAGATTAGTAGATTGAATACATCAATGATGTCAGGCATGTTAAGGTGATCTGGCTATAAATGAATAAAGAGTGTGGAATATTGAGGAATAGATGTTTATTCAGGGAGAATTAACTTACAACATAGACAAATGAACACCAACAGGTACCTGGTCCCAAGGATGCCTCGGGATGCTCTCAGAGCACCCTCCTCAGACTTAGCTCCCCCAGGTAACATCCGCCCCTGTCTCCACCACCAATGGGCATGGTCTGTGCCACAGGTATGGACAAAGTGAATATCTCACTACAATGGAAAATAATGCAAGAAGCAACAAGTAATGTAACAGGAGAATATTTACTGATATAAATATCTCCATGCTTCCCTCACTTCCAGACTCCTTATCAAGTGGTCATCTTTTCTCTAGTACCAATACTCTTCTAGAAAACTATTCAGATTTGACCTGTTCTCTGCTAAAACATACAAATTGTAGAAAAGATGAATCAGGTATTCATGATCTAGTATCTCTAGTTTGAGGCACCCAAGGCTCATTGATTCAGTGAACCAAGAACCCCTAGTTCCTGGGCATGTAGGCAAAGATTTCTCAGGGTGAAATTTTGTCTTGATACAGTACCTACTGAGGCAAGTTTTGCAGGTGACTATGATTATGCTCTTTTTCCTTTTATTCTAGACTAGTCACATCAAAATCAACAAAATGAACTGAAGAAGAATCCATTTGCTTTTCTCAAAATCTTCACTTATTTTTGTCACTTTGAGTTGTAGCAATGGTTCTTCACAAGTCTGTAGGCTCTTGCATGACTGGTTATGCTATTACTTCGCTATATCTTCATTCTTTCCATTTTCTGACATTCCTAAACCCCTCCATTTTGTTCCAGTATAAAATCTCCCAAACTACTTAACATCATCAGTTCTTAAGCCAACAGTCCATGTCTGGTCTGCTGCATTCCAGTATTTGCCAACATTATCTCATTTGTTATTTACAGTTTCTTATATTTCTCTCCATTGCCAGTGTAACTAACACGGGTTGTAAACAAGCCTATTGCAGAAATTAATGGGCAGTTTTAGTCCACATTCGACTGGATATCTGCAAAGTAGTTGAAGTTGTCCTCTCTCCACTCTGAGCTCCTTTGCCAACTCCTGATTCAATGCAGTGGTTATTCGGGAGCAATGATTATTCACAGTGTCTTTTAGCAGCTTCTTTTCTCTGGACAATCACATTTTCACCAAATATTATTCTTAATTTTTATGCCTCGCTTGCTATGTTTAAATATACTTTATGATCCGTTTATGTGATTTGGGGACTCAACTTTCACTTTTAATTCTCTCTCTCTCTCTCTCTCTCTCTCTCTCTCTCTTGTGTGTGTGTGTGTGTGTGTGTGTGTGTGTGTGTGTGTGTGTGAATAGTGAATATATGGAGGTACACACTGAAGCCAAAAGAAAGTGTCAGGTCCCATGGAGCTAGAGCTTCAGAGAGTTGTGAGTCTCCCAATGTAGGTGCTGAGAACTGAACTGGAGAGCTTTGGAAGAGCAAGAAGTAATCTTACCTGATAAGCTATCTCTCCAGTCTAGAATCTCCATTTTTATCCTAGAATCTTCATTTTATCCTTGATTCTAGTTACAAATTTGTTCATATAGTTTCATATTAGGGCTATATCTGAACTCCATAAAACAACTGAGTTCAAAGTGACCTGAACTGGATTTGCTTAATCACAAGTTTGGCCTAATGGTGGTGGCACACGCCTTTAATCCCAGCACACAGAAGGCAGAGGCAGGCAGATCTCTGTGAGTTTGAGGCCAGCCTGGCCTACTGAGCTAGTTCCAGGACTGCTTCCAAAGCCACAGAGAAACATAGTCTTGAAAAAAAATCACAGGTTTGACATCAAAATCAAATACTAACACCCCATCCCACCAAAACCTCAGCTCTCTGTTGCTCTTCAACACTCAAATCTCATTGGTAGATAAACATCACTGACTATCTCCTGAAGATCATCACATCTTTCAGCTCATTCAAAGGGCTTCAACATTATCAGAATGTCTTGTCTATATCTTTCCCTAGATAGTTCCAACAACATTTAATTTACTCCAACCTTCAATGGCCTGTCCTTGCTTTCAGTTTCAATTCTAAGCTATTAATAGCAAGTAGACTTCACTGACAGGCCAAACCTCTTCTTTTCCTCTTTTCTTGAAATAGGTGTAAGTTTGTGTCATTTTTGTGATAAGAACTGCAGTATTAATTCTTAGGCTGATTTTAGACCCTGGAAAGGTTACCTCTTTCCTTCTATGTAGCTCATACTATCATTGAATTTGGAGCAATATTTCTTCCTTAGCCACCAGAGCACTTTGATTGCAACAGTATACTAACTGTTTAGGAGGCCCAGTTTAGGAGGCCTCTTACCTGACAGTTCACATTTACTTCTGTATCACAGAGCTTAAGATTTCTCTCTCTGTCTCTCTTTCTCTCTCAAGTTGTACTGTATTGTAGCCCAGGCTGAACAAAAATTATTTATTTTCCTAGTTCTAGTATTGCAGGCGTACTTACCCCACTGTAGTAATCACGTTGTCTCATTGCTCACATCAAATACAACAAAGCTATTTAAGAAAGTGTTTCTTTTGGATCACATTTAGAGGGTACAGCCTATCAAGACTGTGAGTTACAGTTGTGGGAACTCTAGAGACAGTTTCTCACTTTGCTTAGGCAGTTAGGTGGTAGGAAGCAGAGACCAATGTATGCTGGAATTTCATTATCTTCCTCTTTTTTATGTAGTCAGAGACTCCAACCCATGGATTTATACCAAACAGAGTGTAGCTCTTTATTTTAATTAACCTAATCTAATTAACACTTCACAGGCAGGCCCCGAAATGTGCTTCCATGATGTCTATAAATCTACCAGGTTGACAATCAATATTAACCATGACAACCACTGTCTTCATTACTAATCTGTTACTATGAAGTGGAACCATGACCAAGGCAATTAATAAAAGAAAGCATTTAAATGGCTTGCTTAGAGTTTTAAAGGGTTAGTCAATGATCGTAATGCAGGAATGGACAAGCATGCCACTGGAGAGCCAAGAGCTGTACTTCCTAATCCACAGCCACAAGAAATAGGGAGGGGGGCCTGGATGGGCCGTTGAAACGCTAAATCCTACCCCCAATGACATACTTATTCCAACAGGGTCCATATACTCCCTAATTATCCATAAATAGCTCTACTAACTGAGGACAAAGCATTGAAATATCTGAGCTTGTGGAGGTCATTATCATTTAAACCACTGCAACTTATGGCCAACTTACCTTGTATAACATGTACTGTTCTGCAAAATGTCTCTCCTATATTGGATTTGAGTTTATGGAAAATATTTTATTTCTATGTGTGATATCTGTATTTTCCTGTATTCAGATATGGAAATTACTCATAAACAGTCTAAAATCTAGGAATATTTACAGGACATATATAATCTAATTTTTCTTTCTCTTTCATTTTGAAAGGGATGGGTTTTAAGACAGGCTTTCTCTGTGTAATAGCCCTGGCTGTCCTGGAACTCACTCTGTAAATCAGACTGGCCTCAGAGATCCACCTGCCTCTGACTCCTGAGTGCTGGGGTTAAAGGCATACTCTAGCTTTAGTAATTTCATATTCTGTAGCAGTATAATGAGGGCCTTGTCAATCCCATGGGAATCCTGAGAAAACTCAGAACACTGGTCAAATCCTAGTTTCAGTGATCTGTGAGGGTGCAATATCTCAGCTGTTTTCGATGTTTGATCACCTGGGCCACTGCTTCAGGAGATATTGTTTGAATAAACCAGATAGCCTGGAAGGAATTCACAGCTTTTCATCTTCTGTGGAAACAAAAGCAGAACCTGTTTTCCAAAGTAACATGTCTTTAGACTTTAATTTTGAAGTCAAGGCATTTTCAAAATATGTAAGCTGGATTAATGCAGCAGCATTTATAATCAAATGTCTTTTAGCAGTAGTTGCTCCTATCTCAGTAGTCAAACAATTCAAAGGCAACATAATAACATATAGTACCCAGACTCTCTGTGTTCCTTCCATCTTTACATGGCTTTTTAAAAAAATTACTCTATTTCTTTTACTTTTTATTTGTTTTATTTGTTTGTTTGAGACAGTGTTTCTCTGTGTAACTTTGACTGTCCTTGAAATCACTCTGTAGACTATGCTGGCCTTGAAATCAGAGATCCTCCTGCCTCTGTACAACCCTTCCCACAGTCCTGAGATCAAAGGCACATGCCACCACACTCAGCTACTCTATTTTTCTTTTTAAGGACTTTAACTAATCTTTTTCCTTTTTCTCCAAAGGCTACATATATTTTAAATAGTCTTTACTATATGTCTCTATCTTTTTCTGAACACCAGTCTCGTACTTTCTAAGAGTAGAATAAAATAAGCCATTATTCTTTCATAAAAAGACTGTATGTTCACAGTCTTTTAGAACTCATTTCAAATTGGTTATAGTGTTTCATACCTGTAATACAAGCACTATAGGGACAATGAGGTTTTATGAGTTGGAAGCTAGTCTAGGCTATGTAGACAATTTAGGCTATATAATAAGACACACAGGGTCTTTAAAAAAGAATAAATTCATTGAAAGCTTATATAAAATCAGACATTTTGTTTCCAGACATCTAGTTTTATCACAGTGCTATTATCTTTATAAGTCTGATGGTCAAGAGTTGGAATATTCCTAGAAACAGATAATACATTCATTATAAAACAAAACTAACAACCAAACAAATCCATAGACTGTAGTTGGAAATGTTTTGTTTTTGTTAGTTTTGCTTGTTTTGGTTTTGTTTTCTGTCTCATCTAGTCCTACTGGACCAATTCCTCTCCTGACTGCAGGGTTCCAACATCAGCTTATGAAATAACACCCAGAGGCAATATTAAATATGATTATTTGGCCAGTGGCTCAGACATATTACTGGCTAGCTCCTGTTTTATAAATTGTCCCATTTTTATTAATCTATGTACTGCCATGTGGCTGTGGGTTGCTGGTGATACTCTGGCATGTTACTCCCTTGGTGGGTAAATGGTTTTTCCAGACTTTGCCCTCTTTCTTTCTGTAACTCTGTTTGGATTTCCCTCCTAGATATATTTTGCCTGGCCATTGTTCAAAACAGCTTTAGTCTTCAACCAATAAAAACAACACATATTTGCAACATACAGAAGAACATCCCATATCAACAGTCATTTAAATTGATGTCTTAGCAAAGTAAAATATAAGTAAGCTAGAACAACTGTGAGGATACTGAGTATGAGCTCACATCTCTAACATTTATATTTTGGAAAATATAGATTAAAATAGTTATTTTAAACAATATAACACACTACATATAATATTATAGATTTACTGCACATCTTTAACCATACATGAGTTGTTTTAAGAAAATGTTTTGTTTAAGGTAAGTCATTTTTTAGCCTACTTGCTTTCCCAGGATTTCTTTTAACATCTAATTATATCCATAATAAGAAGCCAGCTTTCTACAAGATCCTGTTGGCACAAGGTGCCCTTCATGTGGGTGACTACAGAGGGTAATTAAGTACTTCCTGCCTGAACAGGAACTATAAACTTGGTAAACAAGATAGTTCACTTTGCTTTGAAAAATAATAGAGTTTTGATGATATTAATCAATTAGCAACTGAAATAAATGGCAAAAGATATGCTAAAGGGAGGCATAGATTAACCCAAAAAGGAGAAATAATTTATGGCCACAAATTGTTAAAACTACAAAGGAGCAAAGATCCACAAAAAGGAACAACAATGTAGGCTGAACTGCTGTCAACCCCTCACACAATGTGAGAGCCTGGCCTGTTTCTAACTGTTTTATTCCTCCATCCTTTCTGCTCTGCTTGCAGCCTTCAGGCCTAGGTGGTCATAAGATATTCATCCCATACAAAGAAATTCCCTCCTCATTATTTGGGACCCATTCAGTATGTCACTTTTTCTTGTAACTAGATGGCCACAGTAAAATAAAGTATTTTCAGTTCTTATATGTAGATGTAGCTGTACAGTCATTTAAATATTTAATGATTCTTCCTCTCTATTGACTTCCCCCATTGTTAATAAGTTCACTGCTTATGTGAGCTTGAAATCTCCCTTGTATCCCTAAGGATTTGAAAACTTGAATTTCAATTGCCTCTCTATCATTACACCTCTAGTCATAAGACAAGACACATGCAGTCTTCATTGTTATTATGTATTATTTCTTTATTCATTTATACAAGTTAGTCTCTAAACATATAACACTTTTTATAAAGGCACTGTGCTTTGCTCTGAGAATAGAGTTGATCATGGGATCTCAATGTTGGACATTGCTCACACAGTGTCTCAATAGCTGGGACAAAACAAGCTTTCAGACTGGAGAGAAAAGGTTGTAAGAGAACAACTTATGACTCCCATGATATGGAAGGTTTCCAATATTGATGGGGTAAGTTTAAGCAATAGTATTTAAGAATATTTAAGTTGTTTAAAAAATAAAAATAAAAATGAATTCATTTTGTTTTCTTCTTCCAGGATAGAAGATGACTATTTCTTCCTTCTGGACTCCTTGATCTGGATTGATAAATTTATAGTAAAGTTCTTTAGTTCAGTACCTGTGATCCAAAAATGGGGTTAATATGGGGTCATGCAGGAGTTTATCCAAGTGGTCAGGATCCTTTATGAGGACCATTCTCTAATTGCCTAGATCCCTTCAGCACCCTGTCTTATAATCTTACAGGGTCTACAGTTCAATAGAAGGAAGTAAACCAAATTCTTTGAAATCCATAGGACCATATTAAATATCCCTCATTTAGTTAGTTGGCAAAGCTAGGAAGTCTCTAAATGGCTCAAAGTCTACTCCATATTTAACCTAAATGAATTTATAGGCAGCAACTCTGTCTCTGTGGGTCCTTCTACCCATTGAATAAGGAACTAGAAGCTATGTTGATTTATTGTTTTCTTTTTAAGCACTGCTGTAAAATGTTCATTTTGCTGTCACAAGAGCAAGAGAACTATGTTGTGTGAAATTTCTCTGTTGGCATGCTGCTTGCTAAGCAAAGATGACAGACACAGCTGGATGCTTTTAACTCATATATAGATGATAGCTAGATTGATAGACAGACAGATAAATGGCTTGACATAGTGGTGTTCTTTTTTTGTGTACTCTACTGTGATGTGGAATATTAAAATTCCCCATCCCAAGTATCCTCTAAATTAAAGAAACAAAGTTGAATTGATTAGAGTCACCTGGAAGACATGTCTCTCCACAAGTCTGTAAACACCTTTCCAGAGAGGTTAGACAGGAAAGACTCATCCTGAAAATAAGAGGCATCAATACATGGGATTCATTGTGAATTAAAGGAAAGAAGAAAGCCAGCTGAATACTAGTATTCTCTGTCTGTCTGTCTGCCCGTCTGTCTGTCTTTTCTCCTCCTCTTTCCTTAGCTTTCTTTGTCTCCTTGACTATAGATGATATGTGAACAACTTCCTCACACATCTACCACTATGCTTTCTACACCATGCTGGACTTTACCTTTAAAATGTCAACCTCTGTTTACCTGTCCTTCCATTCATTAATCCTTGTTAGGTATTTTTGTCAAAGCAATAAGGCAAGTAGCTGTGCATATGACTCACTATGAAAAAATTTAAAAATACAGTGGATTTATGTATGATGATATAAAAGCTATTGTATTCATCTAGATAAAAGCAATATGAAGAAATCACTTTTTTTAAATGTATAGAGTGAAAGTAACACATTTTCTTAGGACACAACTAGCTCTGTTTTTATACCCCAGATTAGCCCTTGCTGTGTGGGAATAGGACATAGGCACATCAGTTAACTGGAAAAAAAATGAGCAAATGTGTATCAGTTAGGAAAGAAAATATAGAGAAAGTACAATTGTGGGAGAAAGGAGATCTTAACATTTACTTCTTTATGCTTTTCTTTTTCAAACCCAAATGGGATGTGTATTGCTTTGAATTTAAATAAAACAAATTAAAATTGGCAATAAAATAATTTTGGATAGTATTGTTTTTGTCTTTTAAATTTTGCCTAAGAAATCTTTATTACCACTCCTTGATTTTTGCACCAGAATGCTGGGTCTCCTCTGTTGTAAGGGAACTTCCCTCACAAGATAAGATGTCTCACATTTCCTTGGTTTGTAGCATACTATAGTATAGAAGAGACAACTGTCTATGAGAAAAGCATGGTTTCTCATCTTGGTTTAGACATCAAGCCTCAGGTAAATTTACTCATAGAATCACTCTAGACCTTGCTCAATCTTTTGTAGATTAACAAGCATGGATCCAGAAATCTAAAAAATTTGGCCTTCTGTGAAGGTTTTGGTTATAACTTATAACAGCAGCCAAAATTACTAAAATCAGAAAGTGGCTAGATAAGTAGGTACTATTTATTTCTAGTATATTCTATCTCACTGTGTCTTGTAGCAGAGGAGGAATGATGAAGGTGCCCTTTTTCTGATTAATTCATCTCTTCGCATGGATAGTGTCTCATAGTGATCGCTAAAATGAAGACTGAAGGAAGCTGCAATATTTTTCAAACTAATTTATTTCTCTACCATTTTGTAGTTTTGTAATTTCATATCTGTAATGACATTTTTATCTGTCAGCTCAGTATTTTCCAGTTATCCCTACTCGTGATGATCCCATTTCTTTTCTTTTGTTATTTGTTCTGTTTAAAATAAGAAAGTAAGCAGCTTTGACATTGTCAGAGTTAATACAACCTCATATCAATGAGCAGTTTTGTTCAGCTACGTTTTTTTTATGTATTGCTTGATATAAGTTCAGTTTCAGAACTCTGTCCTTTCACTGGCCATTAGACTCCAGAACTTGCACATAAGAGACAAGCACTCTACCAGCAAGTTTCATCTGGTAGGAAAAAACATTAATATTTTCCAATTATATTTTATCCTCCAATTGTCTGACAATATCTTGTTTGTCATACATACATAAATGTCTTTTACTTTGTTAATTATCTAAATAGTTTCTGAACATGATGCTGTTGATTGCTTAATCTTTTAAAAATTTACAATTACTTATTGGTGTGTGTGTGTCTAAGAAGATCCAGCCAGGACTTTGGAGGTCCAAAAATAACTTGTGGGAGCTGGTTCTCTTCTTCTATCATGTGAGTACCAGGTATCACAAACTGAGCTCATCAGGCTTTGCAGCAAATGCCTTTACCTGTGGAATCATTTCCCAAAGCTGGTCTATTCTTAATTTACAAGTAAATAATAGGTGCTGTGACCAGTTACTAGATGATACTTTATAACCCTCATCTTTTCTGCTCCGTATAGCTTTTTCTGTAACTGACGATTCCTGAGAAATTTCTAAGGATATAAATTCTCCAATTCATAGAAGAACAGAAAGTCTTTCGGTGCTAATTATTCTGCTAATTAGTTGCCTAATTACATGGGCAGACAGCCCTAGATTTTATTATGAAATAAGACTTCATTCAACATCCATGTTATTTTCTTTACACCCTTCCCCCATTTTTGGTGGCCACATATTTTCTAAAAGAGCTATCCAATTTATTTTCTGAAAGAAAAAAGGAAGTTAATGTATACCCAGCTATCTGTAAATTTTATTAAGATGTGCTTGAAGTGAGACAATATATTTATTCCATCGTATAGTGCTAGTACACTCACAATGCAGATGTGTCTCTCAGAAGAAAAGCTTCAAAGGTAGTGTGACATTAAGAGAAGTAATTTTTGAACTCTTCAGTGCTTTTGCATGATTCACGAAGGTTGTTAGCAGCAATGGGAAGAAGACATCTTGCTATTAACAAGGGGAAATGATCTCATATGATTCCATGAGATTTCAAATTACTTTAACAGAGAACATACATCATACACAGCCCGTGCCTGCAGGATGAGGCCCAGCATTGTCTCACGTCAAATATCCAGCTTGATACCCTGCTGATAATGATGCAGCAAGATGAGCATAAAGGTCCTCTTTGATCCTTAAAGATTCATGAAGTCGCCATTAATATGGTGATTAGCATGAACTCTTCTGGTTGTCCCCAATCCTTTTTGATACACATAAAGAACTGTTTGGGGGGTCAGTAAATACTTGGGGGAAAAACTTGTATCCATCTGACCTATGGATATTTTTATAAATCTTGAATTTCTAAAGCATGCCTTCAGGAGGATGAAAATTAATCTGGTTTATACTTTTTATCAAGAATGCTATAAAAGCATGTAACAATGCTACGAGGTCTTGCAAGTATTTATAATTGAAAATTGCCCTGTGTATAATACTGTTGTATTTCCCATATCAAGGCAAACAGCAATTTGTCCTTTTCCCAAGTCAATAAAATTGGTCATCTTTCTACAATTGATCTCATAAATAGATTATTACTGATTATGGAGCATTTGTGACTACAATTTGTATCTACATATAAAAGCCTTCAAAATACAGTTTCTCAACCTCTGTTTGCTTTCTTAATTTTCACAGGCATCAGTGTGGTAGATTTTAAACACCATGTTCTGTGTATAGGTAATTCTTAATAATTATGCTGTGTACAGTGTTAATTCTTTTGAAAGGTTAAAAAAGAAAAACCCTCAGTGCTCCTTATATAACATGATCTATTTTTACTCTGTCACTAAGGATTGTCAGCTGCATTTATATGGAGAGTGAACAGGGCAATTCATTTGTACTTTCTGTCCAATTGATCATTACCTGTTACCCCAACTGGTGGAGAACTCTGAGCTAGTTTTGAGAAAGTTCCAGAAACAATAAAATATTTTAAGCTTAAACTCTCGAAAACATGAGCAGAAAAGTTGTAGAAATAGAAATTTGGAGTCTTCCTCTACTATAAATTAAAATATTAAGCTCTGTCAGAGGATATTATGCACGACAGTGACTAATGGATTATTGCAGTCTCAAATAGCAAGTTTTACACTCTGCTTCCACATATCCAGCACTTGCTATTGATGACTCCTACCATGTGGTTTTTAAAAATACTATGAATCTCTGATTATAAAGCTATTCTTGAAATGTGGCAAATTAGGGGTGAGAGAATAGATTCTGCATTGCATAGGGCTAAACTTTAAGATTTCAAAACTGTTGAGTGTCTCGTGTGTGTGTGTGTGTGTGTGTGTGTGTGTGTGTGTAGAACCAGTTAATTAATGCATCAAATGTTTCCATATCTATAGCCAGCCCTATTTTATGCTTCTGTTTAATTCTTTAGTGTTTTGATAGTTTCTTGGCATTTGTTACTCAGTTGATGTTTAGGGTATAGTTTCTTTTGTTTATAATAGAGAAGATAATTTGCTGCAGAGTATAGAGCACTTTATGGTTGAGTTTCTGAAATACTTCAGTTAGGACTACTGTTACATACATATTCACATATTTGAAAATTGATGAAGTTGAGCACATCCATGGTGGAGAGAATGTTTAACCCCTAAATGGTTGGTGAGTTTCTGCATTCTTGCTGTCATTATCCTTCCCCAGTTCTTTTGCCTTCTTCATCCTCTTCAAGGTCTTCTGTCTTGGAGATCAGAACAATGAAAGTGAAACACAAGTATACAAATATGAAGTTTAGAATGAGTCTTTATTTCAATGCTTCCCAGATTTTCCTTCTCCTGAAGTCATATAAATGCAAAAGAAACAGTTACATATGAAGACATTTTGTTTCTCTTCTACATAGCTGCAAAGGCAGTGTAAACCTAGCTCTCAGAAGGACATGTCAAGGTTTTCCCATTCAACCAAACATTAATTACACAAAAGGACACTGTTCAAGTATTGGCAATTAAATCTGGCTAGTCTTTTTTTATTAGTTGTTTTATATTACATTAATGGACTTCAGTTTAATTGTTTTATTTATTCCTTGCTTGCTTTATTACAGTAAAAAGATACCACTTATAACCTCACGAATTACATCTCTTTATAGTCCTCTTGAGTAGATGTCTTTTAATTTTCTGTAAACCTTCCAGTGCAAAATACAATAAGAAGTGGCCTGCAATTCAAGAAAGGAATACAAAAAGAAAGTGCTATGAAGAATGGAAACACAAACAAATGCATAATAAGCAAGCAAAATAGACTGCTGTGAATATAGAGTTTAAAATATTCAATTAGATGTAGTTTAAAACTCTTCAAATTTCTAATTTATGGGTGTTAGTGGTTTCAAATGTACCAGTTTTTCAACATGTCTGAGGCTCAGACACATTTTTCCTACACAGATTTTTTTTCTGGACCAATTATGTTTTAAAACATATTTGTCAATTTCCACCTAATTAAAAGTAATATAAAATAGATATAAATAAAATGATTTCAAATTATTTAAGTCAGGGTTGACTTAAATGACAGCTGAATGCTTTTATCAGAGAATATTTGCTTTTACAATAAATATATTCACCTCTTTTTCTTTTCCATCTGTAAAGAGATTTATACAGGTGAAAAGATGCCTTACTAACACTAAGCTTCCTCATCATTTCACAGGTCTTGTAGGCGTGAGTCTTTGTAGCATAAACATTATTTTAACTGCAAGGAAGCCAATAAAGAAATAATGTGAAGGGGATTTGAAGAGTCAGGATGTAAAGTATTTGCATAAATCTACATAGCTTACACATCCAGAAAAAAAAAATCACTCTCTGGCCAAATTTAGTTAGACAGACAAGAGCATTTGGAATAAATTCTGATTTCTGATGATAACATTCACTTAGGAGACTCATGCCTTATGTACTCACATATGTGTGCTTGTGCTTCACTTTTCATACACACAGCACAGTTTAATGCCTTGATTTGGAAGAAAGTATTCTCAATACGTATTTCCTTATACTAAACTGGCATGTTTCACAAAGGCAATGTCATCATAATTCTCAGAGCTATTATAACTGTAAAACATAATGTATATGGTCAATAAATATTTTTGATCAATGGAATTCACATGGTATATTTATCATCCTTGTCAAAACAAACAAACAAAAACAAAAAAACAAAATCAGACTGTGTTGAACTATCCTAATGAAAGTCTTCTTGGCAATAGCATTACCCAGAAACATCTGACTGAGGAAGGACAATACATTTCAAGCTATCTGTACCATGATTAGAATTTTTGTGTCACTGTGCAGTAATACTATTATAGTCCCCATTCAATGCTTTAGGTTGTGGTGTGATTTTTTGATAGAGCAAAGGAGAATAATTTATAATTAACATTTCATGTTGAATTCTACAGAGATAACAAATGGCATGCTTTTTCCATCAAACCTACATGTGTAACAACAAAAAAAAGAACTACATGAATGTCTTCCAAAAAATATGCATTCATATGTGTCATTCTGGGGCTTCAACAGGACTTTTGAAATGCGAGATTTCTAGAATAATATAAAGGAATCCTGAGACTTGATTTTACTTGGTATTTCCTCTGCCCAGCTCCCTCACAAGTTACTTGAAGATAATGTTTGATTCAATGTAGGTTTCCACCGAGCTTTAAAATTCTGAAAAGAGATCTCGGCAGCCTCTAATTGTATGTATGCAAAGTCCAACTCTTCTTCTGGGTATGCCAACGACTGGTAACTACGTGTTCAAAATTATAAGTGCATGGCAGTTCCCCTACATAAACAGCTTAGTGAATCCTGCACTCCATCTGGCTTTACTTCCCTCTAAGTAGTTTTCCTAACAAAATTAATTCATGATGTATGGAATCAGAGAAATCTCTCTGCGCAAGGATCTTTAATGTCTAATTACACTTAGAAACTCTGAGCTAAAATTTAAAATTGCCATGCATGTCAGTTTCCTTTCCCTCCCCTGACTTCTAGCACCCCTAAATACTTCATGTATTCTTCCTTTAGTGTAAACAAGGACAATAAACTCAGCTTGCTTCTTGAATTGCCCACTTAATAATATACACATATTAGTTCCACGTTTTATTTCATCTACTATTTTTTTTAGAGACACTGTATATTTGTGAAGTGGTTGTTTTCCTAATATATTTTTGTTCTAATAATAATAATAATAATAAAGACAACAAATTGCTTTAGCTTGCTTTAATAAATTGTGCCATTTTTTAATTATGTCTAAACCGAGCCATAATATATACTTCAGTGAATATGATGGCCAGAATCCCCATTATTATCTCAAGTTAAAACTACACCACCATGACCTCACTGCTTGGGAACTCACATCATGCCACTCACTCTGTAATCAACCATGCTTATTTTGTGATGTCTTTGGGAATGCATACTTAACATTGTATGGTTATATAATTGTCAGTGTTTCCATGCCCCAGTTGCCTCAATTAAATTGCAAATTCCTCAAGGAAAATTCCAAGCAAGCCCTACAGAACGCATTATAAACAAGGAAAATGTGTGCTGATTGATTATTTAATTGACTGACAATAGCCATTAAAATATGAAGGATTTTAAGCAGCACAAATAGTGGAAAATTGGAAATGCTTTTCCAAATTGTATTTTCTTAAATATATCAATGTTAAGGAAAGCAATATGAGAATTATTAATAATGTATTTATTGATTTATTTGTCTTCGTCTACAAAGCCATGTATAAGATTAAGGTGGGAAAGGAACATGGGATGAGGAAAATGTGTTATGCCTCTACTCCAAATAATCTGAATGCATACAATGCTACTTCTTCCAGTTCCGCCCAGAAAAGTCAAAAGTTTGACTTCAATAAGCACTGGATAAATAAATTTGAGAATATCTTAACATAAATCAATTTCTCTACAGTACAAATTCTTAGAGCCTTTGATATTCACATACCCTCTGCGATTTCAAATGGTATGAAACAGAATAGGTCACATTTCCACCAAATCTGTTAAGCATGAAAAAAAAAACTTTCATATGTGTTAAAGGGCTAGGGATGATGCTCAACAATAGAGAACCCGCTGCACATGTGCAAGGCCCTACTTTGAAAATTAGAACCAGAAAACAAATCCTATTTAACATGTGTATTTGCACAGTCATGTATATTGCTGCACTATTGACATTAGCCAACATTTAGAATCAGCCTAGATGTTCCTCAGCAGATGAGTGAACAACAAAAAAATGTGGCATACTAATACAAGAAGATATTTATTTAGTCATTAAGATTAAAATTATGTTATTTGCAGGAAAGTGTTAAATTATGATTTTAAGTAAGCCAAATTCAGTAGGACAATCTCTGTGATTTTTATTTTGTTTTGGTTTGTTTGATTTTTTATGTATGTGAAAATTGACAAGTGGTGGATTGAGTGATGGCTCATCAGTTAAGAGCATTAGCTTCTCTTCCAGAGAACCCAGTTTCAATTCTCAGCACCCCCATAGCAGCTCACAACTGTCTGTGACTCCAATTCCAGGGAATCTGACCCCTTTACACCAATGCACATAAAACAAATAAATTTTAGCCAGGCGTCGGTGGCACACACCTTTAATCCCAGCACTCGGTAGGCAGAGGCAGGCAGATCTCTATGAGTTCGAGGCCAGCCTGGTCTACAGAAGGAGTCCAGGATGGCCTCCAAAGCCACACAAAGAAACCCTGTCTGCAAAAAAAAAAAAAAAAAAAAAAAAAAGTAATAAATAAATAGTTCAAATGTTTACAAAAAAAGGTAAAATAAACAGATCAAAAAAATAACAAACACACAAAACAAAACAAAACAAAACAAGACAATAGAAGCATTGAAAAACAAATGTTAATGATACATGAGTATATAATGCTCATAATGAGTTCCACTGTTTTGCTTTTATTTTCTTTCCAAACCAGGACCTTACTCATTAGCTCTACCTGGCCTGCAACTTCCTATGTAGATCAGAGTGGCCTGGTACTAACAGAGATCTACCCATCTCTGTTTTCCCAGTGCTGGGATTAAAGGCATATACCACTAATACAGCAAAAACCATTATATTGCATACTGTGGTGATTAGAATGAGAAAGGCCCCCACAGACTCACACATTTGAATGCTTAGTCACTAGGGAGTAGAACTGCTTGATAGGACTAGGAGGATTAGGGGGTGTAGCCTTGTTGGAGTGGATATGGCTTTGTTGCAAGTAATGTGTTACTTGGGGTGGGCTTTGACTTTTCCAAAGGGCATACCAAGCCCAGAGTCTGTCTCTGCCTGTGGATAAGTATGTAGTTCTCAGCTAATTCTCCAGCACCCACCTTGCCTGCCAGCCTTCATCATACTTTATAATGAACTAACTCTTTGAAATTGTAAGCAAGATGCCACTTGCATGCTTTCCTTTAGAAAAGTTGCCTTGGTCATAGTTTATCTTCACAGCAATAGAATATTGCCTAAAACACATGCTAACTAAACATTTTAAAAATCTGTGTTCTAGTTAAAATTTATGTAGAAAATTCTCTGATTTATTAGGAAACATAGTTTTCATTTCATGTTAGAATTATGCCTATGTTAAAAAGTTTTGCATTTTGAGCATGTTGGTAAAATGGAAAACAAAAATCAATTGTTTTTAACAATGTGAGAATTAATAAGTATACATGAAACAACTAATGAAAATGCATGCAGCCTTGAAAAAAAATCTTTTAAAATACCAATTTCTATGAATCTAATTAATTTTCCATAGTAGAGAAATACATACACACACACACACACACACACACACACACACACACACACACACACACACACAGGCCATTCATTGACCTCATTTATCTTTCTTCAACCCTCACATAAATGACATCATTCCCAAACTGAATAACTTTTAATTCAATTTAATTTTGCTTATAGATATGAGACAAAATACACAATTCTTGATTTCTTGTGTCTGTCTTATTTCATGGAACATATCCTGAAATCACATTCATTGTCCTACAAATAACATTTCATTATTATAATTGATTAATACTCCATTATATAATTATGTGTGCATTTGTATATGATGCAAATAGATGATGCATATAGGTACAGATAGATAGAGAGAGAGAGAGATGATATATTAGGTATGTAGAAAGGTATAGAGACAAACATCTGAGCTAATTGCATTATTTTTGCTCTGGTTCTAGAATAATGATTATGGTGTATAACTTCTTTTGCATACTGATTTAATTCCTTTGGAAATAGAAATGAAGTGGATGATACATGTTGTATTTTTTTTTAACCATTGAATAATCTTGATGTTTTTTGCAGATGTGACTATACTAATTCACTTTCCCAACAGCAGTGTATAAAGATTCTGAATTCCCACATCTTCACAGTATTTACTCTTTTTTTTATAACAGCCATTTAACATGGAGTGGTATAATATTATAATTTGTTTTGCATTTCTTTATTAGCCAAAGTTATTGAATATTTTAATGTATTTATTGGCATTATTTTAGAATTAGATCAAATTTATTGTTTTAATAAATACTAAACATAGAGATTGAAATATAATATTTCAATATTTTAAAATTACTTATTTTCTTCTGAGTATTTAGAAGATTTATACATCTATGACATTCCAGCAAGAGTAGAAACTAGTTTGCTACATGAAACAGTAAGTCGAGGAATATTGTCAGTTTGAAAATAAAAATCTAAAGTAACATACTAGTCAATGTAAACATTTGATAAGCATGTTTATCATCACATCAATTTGATTTTACTTATAAGCAACCAGTGAAACAGCATGACTTGGTTCTTTACAATGAGCACATGAAATAATATATACAAAATTTCCATGAAAACAAACAAAAGAAGGAATGGTACAAATTACGTCCTATAAATTTTGACTTAAAAGTACATAGTTAAAGTATACACATATTTGATATAATTATAATGATAAACTATAATAAAATTTTGTAATATGATTTAGAACTCTTCATACGTATGTCTTAGCTCCTTTAAATTATTGTTAAGGAAATAGAATTTACTGCAATTTCTTTTTCTTTTTTTTTAATTTAACATACATACATATATATTAAAAAGTTGTTGGTTGCTTTTTTCTTATTCTATACTCTTTGGAGGAAGGTTGTCACCCAGCTTTACTCTTTCTTGTGAATGCTTGGCCTTAGCTAGGTTTATTTCTACTCAGCTTTTCTTAAACTATCCCACCCATCATTTGCCTCTGGGCTTTTACCTTTCTATATAGTTGTCTTTACTTCTTACTCTGTGGCTGGTTGTGTAGCTGGGTGGCTGCCCTCTGATGTTCTTCTCCTTTTCCTCCTCCCTTTTGTTTCTTCCCCTTTTATTATCTCTTCCTGCCAGCCCTGCCTAATACTCTCTCCTGCCTAGCTATTGACTGTTCAGTTCTTTATTATAACAACCAGGTGTTTCAGACAAGCAAAGTAGCACAGCTTCACAGAGTTAATCAAATTCAATATAAAAGAATGCAGCACATCTTTGCTCAATTAAACATATGTTCTACAGCATAAACAAATGTAAGACATCTTCAACTAATATTTCATGACATTAACATATCAGAAAACATTCATATTATTAGAAAGTAACATAAGCAGAATAATTACATCACAGATATATTGTATGTATTTTAACTGTATCTGTCTCCGATATTGTGATCCACAGGTCAGTTTATAAATTTGATATTGAAGACAAAACTTAAAAGTACTAGATACCCCAAACTCAAAGCAAAAGTCTGTTTCTTTTGAGTTTCATAATAGTGACCATAGACCTTTGGTTTTAGTGAGGAACAAAGTGTTATTTTAATAAATATGACTCAGAGAGGCACTGTTACACATCCACCAAAATAACTTTTGTCATTCTCTATATAGTAAGAAGTAGAATGGGACTGTTTCCTGTCCAAAACATGATGTGCCATCGAATAAGCACTTTCATGTGTCGCTAATACTGCCCCATGGTCATTTACTCCATCACTGTTCCTGTTTTGAGATAATAGGAAACATTATTAGAGTTGATAAATAGGCTGGAGTAGTTAGGAACACACTGGTAAGTGCAGTAAGTCTAATACACTTTGAAATCTTAAGTATCAACAGTTAGTCTACTTTCATTGAATATACAAATAATAACATCTGTGAAAAAATAATGTTTCCATGTGAAATAATTAAAGATACAGAATGTATTTAAATATATTCATTAAGTACCTATTAATAACACCTCTTGTTATTATGCCCCTTCATTTATTATTTGAAAGTGTCTGACTTGTATATATAGCTCAGGCTGGCTCTACTCCACCATCACAATCCTCCTAACTTAATCTCCTGAGTGTTGGAATCACAGGTATATACTTCTGTTGAATCCCAGATTTCTTTTTTATCATTTTCCTTTTAATATATGTTTACATATATATGTGTCTGTATTACCTATACTGTATTATCTATTAATCTATATCTGCATATAAATACCAATGTTTTAATAAATAACAATCCTTTTAAATAGAAGGCTAAATAAACATGTAGTAATTATCAAAAACCCAATTATATACTTATTAACCCATAAACAAAATTAATGTATTATGATAATAATAGTGATGCATTTAATGTATTGCTTTATCTCAAAATATTTTTAATTTGATTTCAAAGGTAAATTTGATAAGTATTTGTAAATGTACTAATATATAAGCTTTTGGGGCTGGAAAAATTATATTCAACAAAGTATCCTTTCCATAACTGTTTATTAAATTCTGGTGTTAGAGATTGGGTCTTCCATGTTCTTTCATACTTACCATATATATACTTGAGTTAAACAACAGTCATCTAGAGGTCAAAGTTGAGAAATTCCATACAAGTGTGAAAGTTACTGAAAATAATGATGTATTAACTCTGATGGCCTGTAAGCAAATGGGAATAATTATTTCTTGATATATCTCCAGGATTTCTCCTTGAGGTGCTTCTTCTATTATTAGCAACTAAGTAAAAATTAGATGTACCTTGAATTCCCCATCTCGTCACTGCACTTGCATGATTAAGCAGCCACAAGAGCTAATAATGCTCTAAGGTTGCTTTTAGTCACAGCTGTGTTTAAGTCAAATCAGGGTGAAGTGGGTGTTGATGAAGGTGGCAGTTACCTTAAGTTAGATGACACAGGTTGCAAGGAACAATGTATTGCACAAGGCGCAGGCCACTGTGCATACTGTGGGCTATTTCTAAAGCCTTTCTAGTTCACTAATGTTCTTACAATTGCAGTTTGAATATACTGTAGAACTTCAACTGAGACAGTCACCTACTATCTAAAACGTGGTAAAAATCATGCATTTATGAGTCAAATTGTCGAACTAATTAGCTATTAGTGATGTTAGTAATCTTGGCACTTCACTTGACATTTCAGCTTTTGTGAAAAGTTAAAATATTGTTAACAAAGTACTTGTTTATATCATAGAAAAGCCTGTTATGTTAAAGAGCTCAGAGAGCAAGTTTAAAATTTTTAGTACCACAGGAGAAAATAAAAATTTTCTTATTGACGAAAGAGATCACCTTCCAACTTTGGTGATGACTGGTCAATAAGGAGAAAATAAGTATTTGTCTTCAGGGTCATTGAAACCAAGCCACATGAAGAGCATAAATACTTGGACATATTTGTAAAACACTTTTGAGTCATGTGATGTGGTGAATGTACATGCCAAAATAATGATTCATTAAACTTTATTTTATGTTTAAATTTATGAGAAACAATTAATACACTATATATTCATATAGGAAAAAATTGGTGCTTATATAATGGGCCTTCCTTTAAGTTTGCAACAATTAGTCAAGAAAAAGTCATCAACAATTTTTGTGAATAATCCTTTCACATACTCTTTTTTCTAGAACTCATTATGTGAATTAATGGTCTAACCACTTTCAAGTCAGCCCATCTGAGAACCGTTTCCTTCATTTTAAGGATCTTTAAATTTGATAAAATTTTATTCCCTAATAAAGATATAGCAAAATTCCATAATATGTCAGCATTTTTCCCAATTTTAAAAGGAAATTTATAAAAGTAAAACAAGCAGAACATCTGTTGACATAGTAGATATGAATTAATCTGAGAGACAAAGTAGTCTAAAAAAATTTATACAGATATAGAAAATCACATCTATAAAAATGATGTTGAATTAGGAGTGAAGCTAAGTGATTTAACACATGATTAGATGGGTGTCATCTCCAGCAGAGTAATAGGTAGAAGACAGATGATAGATAGATAGACAGATAGACAGACAGGTAGCTCTGAGGAAAGTTAAGTGGTCATATAGGAATGCTAACTTGGCAACTTTGCCTAGAAATTGATGATTGACTTAAAATCTCTAAAAAAAAAAATCATTAAACAGAGAAAGTTCTCTATGTATAGAAAACAACTGTGTATGAGTGTGTGTTTTTCTTTGTGTGTGTGTGAGTGAGAGAGAGACAGAGAGACAGAGACAGAGAGAGAGAGAGAGAGAGAGAGAGAGAGAGAGAGAGAGAGAGAGAGAGAGAAAAGGGAGAAAGTCTATACTATGCTATAGAATGGAAATGTATGTTCTTCATAGGGATGTGAAAGCTGTTTGTGCAAGGAGCAGGGGAATAGCACAGCTCACTCTCAGATGAGTTAGATAAACATCAACGAAAAAGTAGAGCTCACTTATGTAAAATTGGTCTAATTCTTTAAAACGCCAGGAGTGATTGGGTTTGCTTTCCTTTTCGCTAGAATTACTTTAATATTTTAAGTTTGTTTAAATTAAATTTCTTTTTTTTATGAGGGGAAACATACAAAACAGTATTAAAATTAATGGTTGGACATTGATGTTCATGAACGAGTGGTAACAGGATTCTATAAGATGTTTTAAGAGAATCAGACATTGAGCATTTCATTTTCTCACAAGATCATTCACAATAGGTTTCAGATCATTATCACCCTGAGACATTCATAGAGGAACAAGAATACTCTGAAAATAAAATACTAAAGTCATCTAAGCATTATTCATGAAATGTTGGTAGTGATCCCCTCTTCCACTTTGTAACTGTGGATAAATCAAGAGGAGGAGCTTCTTAGATGAAAGAACAAGACATCAACACTCTACTGTGAAAAGACACATTGCTGAAGCAACCACCTTATGTAGCTTATGAGGGAACTGATACCATGCTTATTACTAAAAGAACTGGATGAATTACAGTGATCAAATTGTTTAGCAAATAGCTCAAGTAATTAGTACATTTTATATTGTCAAGCTCTTCTGGAAGATATATATGTGGGGGGGTGTACACATACAATATATATTATATGTATATTACAATGTAGTGTATATATTATATGTGTACACACAATACACACATACACACACAGACACACACACATATATATGTATACATATACATATATATTACATTGAAATATATGGTTGAATATCACTCAAATGCCTCAAAGCCTTAATTGAGTCACAAGATTTTATACATAATAGAAAATGGATTTGCCAGAATATTTATCATTGGCTTTCAAGGCAATGGGTGAGGAGCTTTTAAGGAATGCCTGCAGCCTTGGATAGTTCACATTCACAGAATACCATAGCTAGTTACTTCCCTGACCAAGGGGTGGGGAAAGAAAAAGAATTAATGCTGGGCAGTGGTGGCACATTTCTTTGCCTTTAATCCCAGCACTCAAGCAGCAGAGGCAGGAAGATCTCTGTGTGTTCAAAGACAGCCTAGAAGTTTTAGAATGGCCAAGGCTATGCAAAGAATCCCTGTCTTAAGGGATTAAGAATATAATTAATGTTAAAGTCACAGATGGCCCATACTTACCTTGTAGTCAAATTTTGTCTTAGTAAAGTGACTGCTAAAAAAAAAAATCTCAACAGCATTTGCTATTTCAAATAGGAGTTCAGAAAATCAGAGAATATTTGAGGCTGTGGGAATTTATGTGACAAAAGGAAAGAAAACTTCATCTTGTATTAAAAGTAACCAGCACTGTTTTGTCAAATGATGAAAGAAAGTGCTGTTACTGCAATTATCCTGTGCCAACATCAAAGTCTAAGTATGACAGCAGACACTAACAGGTGTCAGCAGTTCCTAGGAGCCTGCTTAAATTTCTATTAATTCATACCTCATAATATGTTATAATTTCACTCATCAGAGAGCCCAACAAACAAATACGCTCATTTATGATAAACCCAGGAGCAAGTATTCTTCAACCAATTCCTGCCTTTGCCTGAATCCATTTAAAAATGATCTAAACTTTCTTTTCTGTTTCCCGAGATAGGAAGAGACAAACGGCACTTGAATGTGCTATTGTCTCAGCCTTTCCTTTTCCAGGAAAATGCCTTTAGAAGAAGATGCTTAGTATCGTAGGTGTTGCTTCATAAACAAAACAAAATTTAAAAAAAGCTTATATAATTTATAATATTTTTATTCTTACAGTTCCTATCTTCAGTAAGCTCCAAAGAAAACAAAATAAGATATCATACTGCTAATGGCAAGGTGTCTTCCTCCCCGTCTATTTATATTCAGGTGTGGGTCCTGCAATAAAGGAAACAGCCTGTGCAATAGTTTTCCATGCATCCATGCTTCCCTGAAAAAGTTAGCAAAGAAACAATATAATAACTGCGTGTTTGCACACTTACCGTTTTCTTACATGACCTGAGTAGCATAAAAGAGAAGAAAAATTGTTTTTCTGTGAGTGATCTATAAAATTTACTTATATTGACACAGTTAAAGGGAGATTTAACTTCCATTCTGTGAAATTTTCGGTTTAGCTTTATGGAGAAAATTTCACCAGCTTGAAATTAAAAGTAGTCCCTGAAGATAAATTAATATGATCAATAATGTTGCCAAATGTGATTGCTGCTTCCCAGTGGGATTTATAACCGTGTCTTTTCTGGTCTTTTATATTGGTTCAAGTCTTAATTGTTGTTGTCAGTGATATGTGATGCATCATGCCAATTTCTCTGTCAATCTCTGTATTTGTTTCCAATGTCTACAGACCTATGTATTGTGGGAGAGGGAAGTGAGAAACAATAAATATTGTCTTCGCATAGAAACAAACTAACATTCTGCCACATAAAAACCTTAGGAACTCTTCCCAAAAATTTAATATTCATTTTCAGAAAAATCTTGTACATTGTGATTTATGAATTATTTTCTATTTTCAATAACTTAATTTTGCATATTATAAATCTTTAACCATCACTAGTCTTCCAATCTTATAACATAATATACATCAAATTCAGTTTTCTATGTATAATAGACACAGATATAAATTAATGAATGCTTTGGAGTAAAATGTCTTGGAAAATCTGTCACAATGTGTTCAACAATATAATCCATCAAAAAAAAAAAAGACCTACATACTTTGTTAAACAAACCATGTCTAAATTTTCTACAAGTATGAGAAATAATGTATTTATTATTACTCTACATTGTCTTAGCATATTAATCATAGCATATACTCTCTATTCTTAATAATATTTATTGAAAATAGAATCTTAATATACACGATATTTTGATTACAGTTTGCCTCCTAGTTCCAACCACTTCCCCTCCATTTCAATCTACTCTCCTTCTGTCTCTCCTTAGGAAAAACAGTAAGAAAAAGAAAAAAAAATAACAAAAGGAGCTTCTAAGAGATAGCAGCTTGTTTATAAGAGAGACATACATGAACCCCCCAAGATGGGAAAGGAGACAAGATCTCCTGAGTAAACTCAGAGCATGGGGGAGGGGGGGGAGAAAAAAGAGTGGAAGAGGGGAAGGGAAAGGAGAACATGAGGGATCATTTCAGGAAGGTCCAGTTAGCGAAAAAACAGAGAAGGAGAGCAAGGAATAATATACTTTTATGAACTTAATGAGAAACCTGGCACTAAGGAAATCACCAGGAATCCCAGAAGGATGACCCCAACTAAGAATATAAGCAATACTAGAAAGGACAACTTAAATTCCCCTATAATGAGATTGATGAATATCTTAAATGCCATCAAAGAGCCTTCATCCAGTAGCTGATGGAAGCAGAAGCAGAGATTGACAGTTAAATACTGAACTGAACTCCTGGAATCCAATTGTAGAGACAGAGGAGTGATGAACAAAGAGGTCAAGACCATGCTGAGGAAACCCACAGAAGCAGCTAACCTGAGTAAGTGGGAGATCACAGACTCCAGACTGGCATCTGGGAAACCAGCATAAGACTGAACCAGGCCTCCTGAACATGGGTGTCAGTTGGGGGGCTTGGGCAATTGTGGGGCTTCTGCAGTGGGAACAGTATATTCCCTAGTGCATGAATGGACTTTGGGACCCATTCCCTATGCAGGGATACTCTCTCAGAGGGGGGGGGGCATAGGTCCTGCACCAAATGATGTGACAGACTTTGATGCTCTCTCATGGGAGGCCTCATCCTCTCTGAGCAGTGGATAGGAGGTGGAATGGGGGCATAGTGGAGGGGAAATGGGAAGATGGGAGAGAGAGAGAGAGGCAACTGAGATTGATATGTAAAATAAGATTGCTTTTAATTTAAATAAAATTAATTTAAAAAGAAAAATCTAAAAAAGAAATAGTAACAAAATACAACAAAATTAAATATAATAAGATTTTTAAAAAGTACATTGAATTTGGACAAAGCAAACCAACAGAAGGAAAATAGTCCCAAAGAAGACATAGTTATCAGACCACCACTTGCTCACACATTCAAGAATCCCATGAAAACACTAAACTGAAAGCTATAATACATACACAGAGTACCTGGTGCTTACCTATGGCTGCCTTATACTGGCTCTTTCAGTCTCTGTGGATTCATATGAGCTTTGTTCAGTTGATTTAGAGGCCTTGTTCTCCTGGTGTCCTCCATACCCTCTGGCTCTTAAAATCTTTATGTATCATCCACCATGGTGAGCTCTGAGGACAGGTATTTGATGAAGACATCCACTTAGAGCTGTGTACTAAACCAATTTACACCTATGTACTGTACAGAGCAGCTAAAGTGACTGTTTTCCTAGTTAAAGTTTTAACTAGAAGCTAAATGTCAGAATCTGCCTCTAATTCTCAAACTATTATACATCTGCACTAGGTCCTTTGCATATATATTACAGCTGTTAGTTTCATACTTTTATGGGACTCCCGAGTGTGTGAACGTGTGGGTCTCTGACTCAAGTGCTTTTTCCTTCTGTTTCCTCTTCCATGGAGTTCCCTGAGCTCTGAAGGGAGGGATTTGATGGAGACATCCCATTCAGAGCTATGTGTTTCACGTACTCTCTCTCTCTCTGTCTGTCTCTCTGTCTCTGTCTCTCTCTGTCTCTGTGTGTGTGTGTGTGTGTGTGTGTGTGTGTGTATGTGTGTGTGTGCACATATGTCTGTCTCTGTGTCTCTGCATTTGTTCCCATATGCTGCAAGAGGAAGCTTCTCCAATGCTTTCTGAGTAAGGCAATTGATTTATGAATATAGCAAATATAAAAGATATTCTAATTCCACTTTTACTATTAGAATATTCATAGGCTTTACTATAAGAAATTCCAAAAAAAAAAAAAAAATAAATAGAACACTGAAAGAATCCAGACCCAAAGACCATACAATTCAATGAACTTCTTTACAGTTAGAGTAGACATTCAAAATGGAAGCTGTGGACCTTCACATTGAATTGTACACTTTTACTTTATACACTTTCCCATAGCTTTTGTATATTATCTGTATTTCATTTGTTTCCATTTAGAGGTAAGAAAACAGAAATCAAAGAAATCTTGTAACTTATCCAATAATACAGATGTGGGTGTTTCATGAACATAAATGAGTAACTGAAACCATTTAATACCAACTAAAAGTCAGAGCTTTTGAACTTAGGCCTGGAGTGTATCATTGACTTGTGAGATGAGCCTCTGTGAATCTCAATTGCATGCTTGAATGCAAACTGTCTCTTGTGGGCCCAGTATTTATCATTACCCTAGCTTTAAAAGTGAAGAATTTGCCTGGTGTCAGTTTTAAGAAGTTTAAAAGAAATTACCATATTCTAGAAAACATCTAGGTATCACGAGCATGTGAGGTTTCTCTATTTCTTTATTTCTTCTTTTGGTTGTTTCCCTTGGTTTTGAATTTTAACTCAATGAGAGTCTATTATATTTTTTCCTATTTTCAAAAAACTCAGTGATGGAGAAGACAAATAGATGAGTGCCCTTATGGATTTGACAACAAAGAGATTATAATTACATTATACCAGTACCTCTTTTCATGATATTTCAGATTCCTAAAATAAAAGTACTTAGAGGAAGATAGCTTATGATTCTTACATAATTACTCTGCATATCAGAAATTTACTGCCTTGTTTTTTAGGATCCACTTGTTCATGAAACATATCTTTGGAAAGTGATTCATAGATGTTCTCTATAGTGGGACATTGTATGTTGTTAAAATGTTTATTCATTCTTCTACTAAAGTGTTATCTTCAAGTGAAACATTCTCAAAGTCTACCTAATACAACCCCCACACACATGTACACACACATAATTAATAACACATTAAAAAATTAACTTTACTAGAAATGAGACCTGTGGTTGTCACATGTTTGCTACAACAGTCATAATGAAATTTCTCTTTTGTATTGGTTAATCTTAGCAAGACAATTTGGCAAATCAATTAAATACTTCTTTGCTACTATGATCTATGATGGAACTAAGTTACTCTGTTACATTAATGCTTAATTCACATGATTAACAATGATACCTAACTTGTCACAGTACTGTGTCAAGAAAAGGATCTCAAAATATAGAAACAGAGGTTGTTTGGGTTAAAGCATTCAAACTTGAAATTATAAGGTAAATATATTCTACAGAATTCATAGTGGTTATTGTTAATAATAGATCCCAACTAACTATCTAAGCAATAATGGAGAGGCTAGCTTAAACACCCTTCCCTAATAATGGGATTGATGACTTCCTTATATGCCACCCTAAAGCCTTCATCTAGTAGCTGATGAAAGCATAAGAAGACACCCATAGCTAAACACTGAGCCAAACTCTTGGAATCCAGTTGCAGAGAGCGAGGAGTGATGAGCAAAGGGGTCAAGACCAGACTGGAGAAACCCACAGCAACTACTGACCTGAACAAGAGGGAGCTCATGGCCCCCAGACTGGTAGCTGGGAAACCAGCATAGGAGTGACCCAGACCCCTGAACATGAGTGTCAGTTAGGAGGACTGGGCAGTCTCTGGGGCCTCTGAAAGTTTATCAGTATTTATCCCTAGTATATGAATGGACTTTGGGAGCCCATTTCACATAGAGGCATACTCTCAGCCTAGACACAGGGCAGAGGACCTAGGCCCTGTTCCAAATTATATGACAGACTTTGAAGCTCCCCCATGGAAAGCCTCACCCTCCCTGGGGAGCAGAAAGGGGATGGGATGGGCGTTGGGAAGAAACAGGGAAGGAGGGGAGGATAAGGGACCTGGGATTGACATGTAAAACAAGCTTGTTGCAAATTTAAATAAACATATTATCTAAAAATAATAAATATAGTAATATACACTTGACATTTGCTGAGTTGATCACATATATTCTCATCAAAAAACAAGTTAACTGAAAGCATTAATAGGCGCAGTACCATTTTGTGACAACTTATTTCATATTGATATATGTAAATATGTATATCAAAATCTACCTTTGAATAACTTGAACACATACTTTGCCAATTAAATCTGAAAAATGGAAGGAGATAATAAAATATAAATTTATGAATTACATTAGAGAAGGTAAGTTTTAGAATATTTGATAACATTTTTCTTCTCTTCTTTTTACTTACTAAAAATTCACAGCATTTTTGGCAGTCTCTAAAAAAAATTAAAGGAGCTTTCTAGTGTGTGCTGAAATAAGCCTTAATGAATCTAGTATCAGTTTACTTGTTTGTATTCCAGTCAGACAGAGATGTCCTTAATCACGTTGTTCTCTTTTCCATAATTCAATATAATTCAAACCTGAGTTTTCAAAATGAATGACATATTTCATTTGAGAAGCCATGTGATAAAATGAAAATGCTGTACTACAGATCTTGGCCCACACCTCTGGCAGAAACTTTCATTCCAGCAGAGGCTAGGCCAACTTCCTAATAACCAGGTAAGCCTCCCATCTCCATTGCACCACTGATGACTGCCAACATAACCCTAACTGATTCTCCTCTCCTTGTCACCACATTCTGGTCTACACCTCTGGAAGAAGCCTGCTACCTCTATGAGTGGCCAGACCAGAATCCTGATCCCTAGAAGCCAGACCAGAATACTGAACTCCAGAGACTAACCCACCTTCCTGAAAACCAGCCAGAAGCATCTTACCCTATCAGAAGTCAGCCCAACATCTGAACCCCAGAGGATATCAGCTAGATCAGAGACCATTCACACACATAGCCAGAACTCTAGACCCAAACATGAGAAGTAGCCCACTGTTGCAGCCCGCACAGTCGTCTCGCCAGCAAGAACGTACACAGACAACAGGATCCTTCTGCAGCAAGCTTTATTGCAGTTAAGCCATGAAAGGAAGAAGACCCCAAGCCCCAGAGTGGTGCTGTATTTATAAGCCCTAGCCGCACAGGGATGGTACGAGGTGGCGTATCGCCCTCTGGTTGGCTGTTCACTCATCACCCTATGTGAAGCCCCAGACTGGGCAGAGACTTGGCATGTTCTCGCAATCGGCACATGCTCTCCAGAACTTGTTTACTGACTGCGGGGCGGGATGTCAGCGCCATCTTTTAATGGCGATTGCAGTATCACAGCTCCCTACAGCCCATTTCTGGACAAGAGACCATCTAGGTCACCAGAAGTCCAGCAACCAACATAGATGGAGACCCTCTACTCAACCACAGGGTGAAGTATCCAAAAGACCATAGAGGAAACAAAAAATAATGAAAAAAAACCCCATGCAACAAAGACAAATCCAGAAATTTGCACCTAAACCTATAATCACTCCAACTCCAGGTGCATAAATGTCAGTGTAAGAATACCATCAGCAATAGCCAGGGCAATATGGTACCACCAGTGCTCAGACATACCACAAGAGCAAGTCCTATATATTCCAACCAAGGTGAAGCACAAGAAAACAATCTTAAAGCCAACTTTATGAGGAGAATAGAGATCTTTAAAGAGGAGACAAAAAACTTCCTTAAAGAAATTGAGAAAAAAATAATCAAAATTTGGAGGACATTAAAAAAATCCCTTAAAGAATGTCAAGGAAAAAAAATGAATAGATGAAGGAAAATACTCAAGACATAAAAGGAAAAATAGAAGCAATAAAGAAAATGCAAACTGTGGGTGTCTGGTTCTGTTTCCAATAGCTACTAGATGAGGGCTATATGATGGTGGATAAGTTAGTCATCAGTCTCATTATCAGGGAAGGGCATTAATGGTAGCCTTTCCACTGTTGCTCAAATTGTTAGTTGGTGCCAGTCTTGTAGGTCTCTGGACATTTCTCTAGAGTCAGTTTTCCTCTTCAAACCTATAATGGCTCCCTCTTTTATGCTCTCTCTCTCTCTCTCTCTCTCTCTCTCTCTCTCTCTCTCTCTCATCTATTCCTCCCCTGTCTCAATCTTTCTAGTCTCACATGCTTTCCTCTCATCCCCTTCTCTTTCTTCTAGCTCTCTCTACACTCACTGCCCCCCCCACTCCCAATATGCTCAAGAGATCTTGTTTCTTTATACTTCTGTGAGGGACCTTGTATAAACCTCTTAGGTTCTGCCTTGTATCCTAGTTTCTCTGGCAGTGTGAACTATAGGCTGGTGATCTTTTGCTCTATGTCTAAAATCCATACATGAGCGAGTACATACCATATTCTTCTTTTTGTGACTGGGTAACCTTATTCAAGATGGTTTCTTCAAGCTCCATCCATTTGCCTGGAAATGTTTAAGATCACATTATTTTTTCTGCAGAGTAGTATTCCATTGTGTAAATGTGCCACATCTTCTTTATCCATTTTTCAGTTGAGGGACATTTAGGTTGCTTCCAGGTTTTAGCTGTCAGAAATAATGCTGCTATGAACATAGTTGAACAGATGTCTTTGTTGCATGGATGTGGGTCATTTGGGTATATGTCTAAGAGTGGGATTGCCGGATCCTGTGGTAGACTGATTCCCATTTTCCTGAGGAACTCCATACTGATCTACAAAATGGCTGTACAAGTTTGCACTGACAGTGGAACCAGGATCTATTCATGTGCACAAAAGGACTCTGGGAGCACATTCCCCATGGAGTTTACAGCGCAACTTATCCAGTAAATCTGGGACCATGAAAAGATCAAACCCAAGAACAGTGGGAATAAAAGAAGAATCCTAGCTCAAAAACCAAGAAAATATATTTATCAAATTCATAAAAGAAATTTCCCTAACATAAAGAAGAACATGCATATAAAGGGACATGAAGCTTATGGAACACCAAATAGTTTGGATCAGAAAAGAAATTTCCATCCCATAATATTCAAAACACTTAATACACGAAACAAAGAAAGAATATTAAAAGCTGAAAGAAAAAAGCCAAGTAACATATAAAGGCAGACCAAAAAGAACTACACCTAACTTCTCAATGGAGACTCTAAAATTCAGGACCTAGACAGATGTATTGCAGATGCTGAGAGACCACAAATGACATCCATGACTACTATACCCAGCAAAACTTTCAATTACCATAGAGGGAGAAAACAAGATATTTCACGACAGAGTCAAATTTAAACAGTATCTATCTACAAATATGATCCTGCAGATGGTACTGGAGGAAAATTCCAATGTTTGTTGTTGCTATTTTTCTCTTTTATCTGGCATGGTGTGAATGGATGTGGGGAGACTCTCACTGACTGTAATGTAGAAAATCTCAAACCATCAAAATCCAAAGAAGGGAAAAAATACACACAGACACTACTACCACCAAAACTATCATAATACTAGGAATAATCAATCAGTTCTAATATGAGTTCTAATTTGTCTTAATAATAAAAATACATAGCCAGATATCATGGCAAATAAAAATTCACTTTGTTAACTCCTTAACAGAAAGAATCCAAGTTCCTGTCTCCTCTAGCCTTATATTTTTCTCTCTGCCCAGTCATACACTTCCTGTCTGTCTTCACAGACTGCAGGCCTCTGTGGCTAACTAGTGGCATGCTCCACCCTCTGATCTTCAGGGAAGCTTTATTTGTTATAATATAGACAAAATATCACAATTTGTTGTAATTAATATCACTCTATAACAGTGGGCTCAGTTCCCCATTTAAAAGATACAGGCTAACACAATGGATACTAAAAACACAACCAATCCTTCTGCTGCATACATGAAACACACCTGAACATCAAAGATGTTACCTTGGACTAAAGGATTGCAAAAAGATTTCCCAAGCAAATGGACCTAAGAAGCAAGCTGGTATGCTATTCTAGTATGTAACAAAATAGATTTCAGACCATGTCAGAGAAGCAGCAGGTGGCAATTAAAGTTCAAGGTGCCAACCTGCCAGAAGGAATCTCTGATGGATCAATTTTGGAGGCAAGGCCCAGAGACCCCAGACCCTAGAATGCCTTTTGCTTCTGCTGTGCATTTACATGTTTGTTGTTGCTATCTTTCTCTTGTAACTGGCATAGTGTGAATGGATGTGGGGATACTCTCACTGACTGCAATGTAGTGTGTTTTTCTCATGGGGACATTCCATTTATCAGTGAATTGTCATGAAGATGATTCTTACCCGAGCTGTACTGTCTAATTGATGATAATGTTAACTTATACAGAGTTTTGATGAATAACAATAAACACAAGAAAATGATACACAGCCAGGGCCTGTGAGTTTCACCAAAGGGGCTACACAGAATGTAGCTCAAGTTCATAATTAAGAAAAACAATTGAGTCCCCAGGAACCAGGTTGGCTCTAATTCTCTTAATGTTGAATGATCTAGTCACAAGTTTTAGTGTATATTTTTAGGTGAAATAAAGCTTCAAAATAACATCAGCTTAGATCAGATGTTTTGATAAAAGCTTTGAGGTAAAAACAAGAACAAAAACAAAACAACTAGGAAACAATTTAAGTTCACAAGGACACATAGATGAAGTCAAAAATACAAAGCAACACAATTGTTACTAGCTGTCATACTTTCCTTGCTAAATTTGGCTGATGATCAAAGGTAATGATTAATTGCTTTTAGCCATATTTTATTCAATCTCCTGATATAAAAATTATTAATTAGTTGGTATGTACCCTAAATATTTAAAATGTAGAGCTGTCTGATTATTTTTTGGCATATAAAAGTTTAGGTTTGTGATTCATTTAAGATTCCTTATAAAATTCCCTTTCAAGACAAGCAACAAAATAATTGGCCCCTTTTGTTGTAACTGCAAAATGCATCCTGCCATCAAAAGACCTAACACAGAAAAATACCTTGCTTGCCCACACAATCTTTAACAAGTCACTTGGGTATGAATGTACAAGAATTCTTGGTATAATTTGTTTTTCACCTGAAATACATAAAATGTTTAATCATGTAAGGGATATTGAAATTATTCTGTTTTTTTTTTTTAGTATGTGTTTTATATTCCTTGTAATAATTCACTTGAAAAACAGAATGTAACCACAGCTGTAATTCCTATATTGCCTAAAAAAACTTTTTTGGGATATATGAGCTGTAGAAAAGAAGTACAAGTAAGAAGAAGGAGGAGGAGGAGCAGGAGAACGAGGAGGAGGAGGAGGACACCATTAAGACAGAGTGTGAGTGACTTTTTCCATAAACCCCTCAAACAGAAAAGTCTAGTATACACCGAGGCCATGGGGTCCTTTGGAGCTCTGTGCTGTCTGGAGGCTGGACCCCCAGGCAATGATATTAGTAAAAGATACGGAGAAGGACATGTCATACTCATCAAAGGAAAAAAATCCACCAAGATGATGTCTCAATTCTATACATTCATTACCAAACACAAGGTGCCCACATTTGCAAAAGAAACATTACTAAAGTTTAAATCAGATATTGAACCCCACAGATTAATAGTGAGAGAGTTCAAAACTTCACTCTTGTCATTGGACACATCATCTGGACAATAGCTAAATAGAAAAATAATGGAACTAACAGATATTGTGACTCAAATGAACCTAACAGATATCTACAGAACATTTTACCCAAACACAAAAGAGTATACATTTTTCTCAGCACATCATGGAATGTTTTCCAAATTTGTGACCAAATAGTCAATCACAAAGAAAGTCTCAACAGATATATGAAAATTGAAATAATCCTCTTTAACTCATGAGACAACCATCTATTAATGTTGGTTTTCAACAACAGAAAGCCTAAATATTTGTGGAAGATGAACAACTCTCTACTGAATAACCACTTTGTCAACAAAGAAATAAAAAAATTAAAACCTTCCTAGAATTCAGTGAAAATGAAAACATAAACTTATGGGACACAATGAAAGTGATGATAAAGGAAAGTGGACAGTTCATAGTATTAAGTGCCTGCATAAATAAATTAGAGAATTCTCATACAAGTGACTTAACAGCATACCTGAAAGCTCTAGAACAAAAAGAAGCAAAAAAAAAAAAAAAAAAAAAAAAAAGCAAGAGGAGTAAATGACAGGAAATAATCAACTGAGTGCTGAAATTAATAAAATAGAAAAAGAGTACAATACAAAGAATCAACAAAACAAAGAGTTAATTCTTTGAGAAAATCAACAAGATGGACAAACACTTATCCAAGCTTACTTAGAGAGAGAGAGAGAGAGAGAGAGAGAGAGAGAGAGAGAGAGAGAGAGAGACTATTCAAATTTTAAAAAATCAGAAAGGAAAGGGAGTATATAACAACAGACACCAAGGAAATCTAAAGAAACATTGTCATACTTCAAAATCCCTTATATTACACAAAATTGAAAAATCTAAATGTAATGAACATTTTTCTGGATAGAAACCACTTACCAAAGTTTAGTCAAGATTTGGTAAACAATTTTAATAAACATATAAACCCCAAGAAAATATAAGCAGTAATTTAAATTTCACATTGAAAAACCCCAGGGCCAGTTGGTTTCAGTGAAGAATTCTACCAGCCCAATCAAAGAAGATCCAATACCAGTACTCATCAAATTATTTCAGAAAATAGAACACAGAAGGAACATTGCAAAATTCATTTTATGAGGCCATAATCACTGTGATACCCAGACAACACAAAGACTCAACAAAAAAGAGAATTACAGACCAATTTCCCCTTTGGGCATAAATGCAAAAATACTCAATAAAGTACTCACAACCTGTATCCAAGAACACATCAAAAAGATCATCCACCATGATCAAGAGGGTTTCATTCCAAAGATGCATGGATTCAGACACTTCAAAAGGGAGAAAATCTATCAATGTAATCCATCATATAAAGAAACTGAAAGGAAATACACACACTCACACATGCAGATACATTAGATGGTGTAAAGACTTTGAGAAATTCCAACTTCCCTTCATGGTAACGTCTTAAGACGATGAGGGATTCAAGTGACATACCTTAACATAATAAAAGCAATATTCAGCAAGTTGACAGCCGACATCAAATTAAATGAAGAGAAACTCAAAGCAATTATATTAAAATCAGGAACAAGATAAGATTGTCCTCTTCCTCTCTCTCTTTGTATGTATGTATGTATGTATGTATGTATGTATGTATATATGTATGTATATACTATATATAATATATAGTACTTGCTTTTTTTTTAGCTAGACCAACAAGAAAACAAAAGGCGATCAAATAAATACAAATTGGAAAGGAAAAAGAAAAAATATTATTATTTGCAGAAAATATGATGATATACATAAGTGACCCTAAAAATTCTACCAGGGAACTCCTATAGCTGATAAATACATTCAGAAATGTGGCTTGATGTAAGATTACCTCAAAAATAAAATTAAAAAAAAACAGTAGCTTTTTTTATATACAAATAATCAGCAAACTCAGAAAGAAATTAGGGAAATAACACCCTTCACAATAGTCACAAATGTTATAAAATATTTTGAGGTATTTCTAACCAAGCAAATGAAAGACCTGTATGCTGAGAACTTCAAGCCTTTGGAGAAGGAAATTGATTATGAGAAGATGGAATGAATTCCCATGCTCATGCATCAGTAAGATTAACCTAGTAAAAAATGGCCATCTACAGAAGCAATCTACAGAAGCAACACAATCCCCATTAAAATCCCAACACATTTTTTTACAGAGCTTAAAAGAACGATAGTCAATATGAAAAAAAAAAAACAGGATAGATAAAACAATTCTGAACAATAAAAGAAATTCCTGAGCTATCACCATCCCTTATTTAAGCTTTATATAGAGCTTTAATAATAAAACCTGTATGGTATTGGCATAAAAATAGACAGGTGAATAAATGTAATCAAAAAAAGATTCAGATGAAAATCCACATCTTAAGAATCAGCTGAAGAAGAGATTTCATAGGTGGACTGGGGGTGGATAGGGATAGGAACATGAGGGATCAGGTGGTGGTTAAGTCAGTAGAGAATACTGAAAGACAGAACTGAAAAGGGGGACATTTCAAGGTCAGGTAGAAAAGAGGTATAATAATAAAAAAAAAACCCAGGAATCTATCTGCTAGGATGAACCCAAAGTGAGAGCTCCCAAAATAAAATATTACTTTCAAAATGGCACATTTCAATTATTTCTAGAATTCAGAAATTGTATCAGATTTATAAAATGTATATGATATAACTCAAACCAAAGCAGAGATTTTGCCCATCTCTTCATATGTATTCATAACATGATATAGTATAACTGTAATGGCAAAAAGTCTGTTCATTCTTCAGCATTATCTTTCAAAATCCACAGAAAAATAAACAATCTGAGATGCCACTAGTCATCTGTTGGTTACATAATCATTCAGTATCAATACAAGGTTGGTGTCATGATGCAATTTGAAGTAAGAAAATTCAAGTTCATATTTATTAATGTCTAGTTGTCACAGAGGCACACAAAGGTTAGACTCTTAGCATTTTGAAACACTTAGCCTTAACCAGCCATCTCCTGTTACCAGGTAAGATTTACAGTGGAAGTATTAGGACACCAAGCCTTCAATTACACTCTGTCTTGCTTATGGAATGTGCTGGGAGTAAAGATGGCACAGAAAGTGTGGGAGTGGCCAACCAATGACTGGTTCAGCCTTAGACCCATGCCATGAGATTAAGTCCATCCCTGACTTCCTGGAGCTCCAGGACGCAGAGGCTGAATAGCCCAGAATCCTAGGCTAGAACCAAACAGAACTGGAGAAAAAAAAAGTCAATGAAGATATATATGCCTAAGGATATTTGCTGGGAGCCTTGCTCCAGACTGGTCCTATGACTGGGATGGATATGCAAAGTTGGCATCATGAAGCACTTGTGGCCACCTGTTATTCAAACAAGTGGCGCTGGATAGCCTGGGCTGTCTTTATACAGTTTCAATGTTTTGTAAGAACAGTTTTCTAATCAGCTTTGTTTCCTGTGTTTCTAAAAATGGTTACAAGGATTACCAATTTGTTACTTTGCCTCTTTCCCCTTTCATCACCCAACTTTCCCACTGGTAACCATCACCTATTTAATCTACATTTGTACAGTTAGAAGCATAAGCAGTGTTGCCAGCCACAAAGGAAGTTTTCTAACTAGGCACACACATACAGGTAGAACAGTGTGCCCAGTTGGCAGCATATGTTACGCAGGGTGAAATACAGTTTTGTCTCCAGTGGTTAATATTTACATCTGGTAGGGTTTAGGTTCAACGATCAACTCACCCAGCCAAAGCAATATCAATTCATTCTACATTTTATGCTGCTTTGTCTCCTCTGATAATATACAAGGTTTCCCATTTTTCTATAGATCACATAACTTGAAAGCTTAGTAGTTGGCACTGTGTTTCCTTTGTTCACATGTATTTCCCCCTTAGCTTCTTCGGCATTGGCATAGTTATTAGAAATAAGGAAACTGTGGTTTTTTATTTTTATTTTTTTTTCTTATTTTACATATTGATCCCAGTTCCCTCTCCCTTCCTCTTTCCCTTCCTCCCTCCCTCCCTTCGTCCCATGCCCTACCCTGACCACCTTCCCATTCCACCACATACATACACACTCCACAGGGAGGGTGGTGACTTCCAGGAGGGATCAACAAAATCTGTCAATTCATTTGGAGTAGGGACTAGGACCTCCCTCCTGCCTCTAGGTTAGAGGAGTATCTCTTTATGGGGAATGTGCTCCCAAAGTCCTTTCATACACCAGGGATACATCCTGGTTCCACTGTCAGAAGTCCCTTAGACTGCTCAGGCCTCCTAACTGAGACCCATGTTCAGGGGGTCTGAGTCAGTCCAATGCTGGTTTCCCAGTTATCAGTCTGGGGGTAAATTAGCTTCCCCTTGCTCAGGTCAGATGTCTCTGTGGGTTTCTGTAGCCTGGTTTTGTTTTTATGAGTCTGCTTCATTACCTGCTGCTGGACTGCTTCCATTCTCTCCTGATACCAGCTATTTATTAACATTTCTCCAAGACCCTTGTAGTTAAAATTATTCTTTCCAGAAAAGTTATACAAATATATATTAAATTTCATGACTTATTGTGACTCTTAAAGGCCAACAGTATGGCCAGCATGGTGAAAGCAAGGAGAGTAGGTAGCACATATAGTCCCAGGATCATGCCCAGAATCACGCAGCGAACTGTCCACAGGTGTTTGCCACATGGGGCAGAGTCTCCAGGGCTTTGCCACAAAAAGAGCCATATGTGCTATTCTTATTTCTCTTGTTACCTCCAAAACAAGGCTCCTACCAGATATTCCGCTATACTCTTAGAATGGTACCTATACTAATAGTCATCAAAGAGGTTTCACCCAGCAACCAGTAGAAACAGGTGCAGAGACCCACCATCAAATAGGCCATGCTTGGAGAATCCCACTGAAGAGAAGGAAGAAGGTTTTAGGAGCCAGAGGGGTCAAGGACATCACAAGAAAACTCACAGAGTCAACTAACAAGGGCTCACAGAAACTAAACTGACAACCAGGGAGCCTGCAAGGAACTGACCTAGGTCCTCTGCATATATGTGATATTTGTGCAGCTTTCTTTTCTTGTGGGACTTCTAACAGTGGGAGCAGGGGCTGTTTCTGACTCTCTTGGAAGCTTTTAGGATCCTATTCCTCATACTGGGTCACCTTTCCCAATCTTAACACAAGGAGAAGTACTTGGTCTTACTGCAATTTGATATGCCATGCTTTGTAGTAGATATCCTTTGGAGGCCTGCCTCTTTCTAATTAGAAATGAAGGAGGAGTGGATGGGGTAGGAGTGGATGGGTGTAGGAAATGGGAGGAGAGGTGAAATGATAGGAGAAACTGCAGTCAGGATGTAAAAAATAAACTACAATGATGAATAAAGTTCTAAAACCATGTTTTGGTTCTATGAGCTATGTTTTAGAGGGTAAATACTTTGCTTCTATTACTTTCAAATTGACAGCTAAATAAAAAACAAACTTCACAAAAGCATTTTCCTTCCAAAGCTCATGTTTTCATTGTTAAGCTCATGAAAGTTGTCAGCTTGCTCTTGTTCTTCTTAAACACATCCTTAGAATCCATGTCAGCACATTTCAAGAGGTTAGGGCCAGTCCTTCTGGGCAGTTTATTGTTCTCCTAAAAGTCATGCCAGTATTGTACCAGTAGGAATACTTTGCCTGACAGACCAGCTTTGTAGCACACAGGGTCCACAGCTGGGTAGAATCATTGATGGCTTTCTGCCTCAGAACCCTGTGTAGCACCTTTAGGCTCCATGAAAATAAAGCAGCTACTTAACAAGGATAGGAAACATAGCATTTATATGGGAGGAACAGGAACATATTATGGCTGTGTACTATAATTTTATGCTCAATATTTATTTTTATAATTAATGTTCATATAGAATCTATGTATGGTGTTGCACAAAGTTCTTTGCATGTAATGACTTGGTGACAGAAAATACCACCTCACAGTAAGTAATGTTTGTCTATAAATACCAACCATGTCACCCACATTGTAAACATGGCCTTGTAAGCTTTTAACCTAATACCCAAACCAAGGGCAGAGTTTGTAAAAACAAGAGGGAGAAAAGAAGCAAATAATGACCCTTTATCTTTGAAGAGACAATATATTGGGTATTTGAGTGAAATTTAACAGTATTGTTTCCCATTCATATTACAATAGATGACTAGTTCCCTCGTGTAGTATGTATTTAGCTTAAAGTAGGCCTGTGTACTTTAGTGTCCTTTATATTTGTTCACCATTTCTTTTGGAGAAAAATATCTGTCCAAGAGAAAAACATTCTATTTAGTGACTTGGATTCACCAGTTAAAAATCTCTGCTTTTCAGAATATCACACATGTTATTTTCAGTAAGAGGGGCTAATCTATGTGATTATCTCTTCCCTCACTCTCCCCCTCCTGCCTGCCTCCTCCCCATTTCCAAGCCTGGGATTTCACTCTGTGCCACTTGCCAGTGTGTTAAGATGCCTCTCACTTTTGGAGAGCTGTTAGGAGCTGCGGAAAGGAGAGAAACAGTAAGTATAGACTGTGGAGGTGCAGGGAAGATTCTGTAGAGAAGAAAATGCTTATAGGAAATTCAGAAACAAGGAGAACCATTTAAGCTTTCTTTGTTTAACTGTACACATACATAAATAATAAATACAGTTTGGTGAGTCAACTTAGTGACTCACTCATATACATATTTGCTTTTAGGAAAGAACACTGGTTATCGGATAACTAATTAGGAGACTCATTCCTGGGGAAGACAAATTCATTCTCTCTCAGCAGTCATCAATTGCCTATAGCTCTTCATCTAAGATAAAGTCCATCTAGGTTGGAATGTGGGAAGCAGCTGGTAACTGGATTTATGATCTGTTCACAGGAAATAACTTATGCGTGGTATGTAAACCTAGCCAACTACACCTCTCTGGTTAGGTCATGGACTACAGAGAAAAAATATTGCTGCCACTTTCCTAAACTAGTGTAATTTCTAACTGCATTGTGTGCATTTATCCTTATATCCACAGATGAATGTAGTTCTTAATCTCAATCAAATTATCTTCTTTTTTCCAGTACATAGAGACCATTACAGAAATCTAAAACTAATAAAAAAAATGTACAGAATGTAGGGTACCCAGACCCAATTATGCATCTACAACATAACCCCTTAGTCTAAGGATCAGTGAACAACACACAATTTTCAGAAAGATTGTTAAGCTCCAGGATATCAGCTGCGAGACTATGTCTTCTATATAGGATAGGAAAGTTGCAACCATGAAAACCTAACTATAAAGTTGCATAAACAAGATCGTAACAATTATATCACCAGTTGCTTGCCAGTGTGAATGGTTGGAACTCACTTATTCATAATCCAAACTCTCAGTTGTATATACTGTTCCTAAGAGGCCCCAACTAGAGCCCACTTGACTTCTGAAGTGGGGTGTTTGCTTTGACATCCATGTTCTATTCTCCCACACAGAGATATAAATCAAAGCCCAGACCTTCAGGACCTAGGAAACATCCACAGGTAGAAGGAAGCCACAGTCTTCATTCTAAGCACAAAAGGCATTTTGCCTTTCTCTCAGCACATAGTGAGAGATTTCAGATTCCCAAACAAGTAAAACATATCCTTAACTTCAGCTTCTTCCTATGGGTTCTATTTAGACTACATCTTTCTTGTTCTAGGCTGCTTCCACACCCAGGAGAAGCACAAGCACCAGTCCTACCAACAAACAAAAACACCACAAACAAACAAAACAAAAACAAAAACACTCTCCTTAGACTGTTTTAATGCATAGCTTACCTCTTACCAGCTAGAAAGTGACCATTTTGTCATTACAGCTTGAACCTTGACTCCATAGTTCTACATTTCTGCCACAAAACAGTGACAAATACTGAACACTAAAACTCTTATGTATTTTAAGAAAAACTCAATCTCATTCAGTTTCAAACATTAGAGTTCCCACAAAGATTCTAATATAGCTTGGCTTAAATTAGGTATCCGTGGGATGTCCAGCATACAATGGAGGAGCACTCAAGCAAATAATGACAGTTCCTTGACAATGCCACCTTATCAATCTTCCAAACATTTAGTGGAAGTAGACATTGCATTTTATCCAACTGAGGTAATGCAATATGGAGCTTGCAGTGTTGTATAGTATCTAGTCCACTGTTGTCATCTCCACAAACTGTGAAAAGTATTTTTAATTTATTCTTTAAATTTGAAATGCACATAACTTAGAAATGTGCTGTAAGAGATAGGCAGACTGACAAAAATAAATAGTGTCTCAGCTATTCTTTAACAAATTCAAATTACATACATTTAGATCCTGTAGTTCAGAGATTTTTAAAGGATAGTCACTTGTCAACAGTTTTTTTTTTATTGAAGTGTTGTTCCAGAAAGTTTAATTAAAGACAACTTTTGAGCAACATATTTATGACCTTTATGTTTTCTGTGAAATGAAAATATTTTCTAATAAGACATAACATCATGAAGTCATAAAAGAAAGTACTCATCAAAAGCAAATTGAAAGTTTAGTATACTTCTTTAGAAGAGATGTTTGCAAACATTAAACTGAAAAGAATAAGTCCTCAGAATTAAAAACTATACATCAAAGAGATTTTGTAATGTAAAGACAATAGCCTGGCCAATAGAAAAGCTCAAATTGCATGTGTAGCTAATGATTCCTGTGTTCATTCCATTTCTATTCAACAGAACTGAGACCTGAAATAAAGGATGCACTAGACCAAAGTACCTCTCAGCAGATTCCAACTTGCATAGAGAAACAGGACACTTAGCATCTACTCCCTACTTCCCAGAGCTCTCACTAATCCAAGTCCTCATTAGTTAGACATAAGTTAATTAAGTAGAGAAGAAGAATGGTTTTATTGACACTCATGTTCTTATCTGATCAAATTCTTACTTAAAGGAAAGACCCAATGGTCAGTTATAAAGTTGTGTGTGTGTGTGTGTGTGTGTGTGTGTGTATGTATGTGTGTAACAGTATATGTACTTAGCAGCTTGCATTTATACATTTGTGTGTGTTAGTAATTTTGTGTGTATGTAATAATCATGTATTATTACACAATTACAATAATCACGTGTATTAAAGAATAAAAAGTCGTGAATTTGAGATAGAGGAAGGGGATACATGGGAACAATTGGAGGGAGGAAAGTGAATGAGAAAAAAGTATATTTCATTTCACTTTCAAAATTATTTTTAAAGGAGTAGAAAAATTTAAGTTTCCTTTTTATATGCCTTAACTTCTAAGGAGTACATAAGTCTGTAGCTTATTATTTTTATCCTCTATGCCATGGTTCACCTTTCACATTGTGATTAGTCACAAACCATGCTGCCACTGTTTAACTTTTTGGGCAGAGACAAGCACTCTGATTTTATCTGATTATTGTTCTTGAACTCTTACCCCATTCCCAATTTTCTAACCCTCTACCTTATTCAATGAAAGATCTGAAAGAAAATTACAGCAGAGCATGGTAGTATGCACCTGTGATCTCAGAGCTTTGCACATTGAGGCAGGATAGCAAGTAGCAGGCCAGATTAGAGCATGTAACAAAGTGAGAGTCAGGGAAGAGATAAAGAAGGAGGGGGAGGAAGATGAAAAGGAGAAGTCTCAGGGAAAGAAAGGTTAAATAAATGAGATGAATGCCTGTGGCAAACTGATAACAATAGCAAAAATAATATTAACAAGAAGAACTTTTAACAACAAAATGTAAAAGATGAACACTGTAGGCAAGATAGTTTTAGGGAAAAACTAGTAATGTACTAACAAATAGTAATGGTAGAGTGCCAGACAGACATGGCGTATGCAAACTTACACAGGTAAGTATATTCAACACTTAGGATGAGCACACATGAGAAATAGAACTGGAGAAATCTGAAAAAAATGGGTGGGCTGTATCCCCAAAAGTGAAGTAGAACTGAGAGATCTGAATAAAATGTGAGAGCGCTCACAGCATTATGCTAAATGATTTGCAAATTAGGATGAACATACTTCTGTGATATTTACTAAATATGCACAAGAATTTACAAGAATCATAAAGTTTGAAAATAATTTAATAAATAGCAATGGATTCCCTATTTCATCTATTACATTTGAAATACTTGAAAGCTGCTTCACTCTACATTATAAGATGCAACTGTGTGAACCATAATTAGTGGTTTCCCATAGCCAGGCCAGAACATAGAGGCTGTAGGACAAAACCATACCCTGAACTGTGGGGAGAGGCTGATTCACAGACATATGGAGAAATCTCTGAATAAAGGTGTGGGAGCCATGCATCAGCAAGGCAATTTACATGAATTTATGGAGATTAAATAGAGACTTATTTGAGAATAAGGCATCTTTGGAAGGGTAGTTTGAGGGAAGCATATACTCTTTTGAGTGTTGCCTCCAACACACAGTAGCATTCTCAGATTCAATGGTAGGGCAAAAATCAGTCATGGTTCCATGAGGAGAAGACAAGATGTCATCGTGCAGCAAGCTCATGCCCCTTTAAAGGAAAGTGTTGTGCTCTAAAGGAAAATACTTTTTTTAAGGAGAAATCTCCTTTCCCAACCTTGTTCACTCTTTTTACTGCATTGAAGTGAGAGGAGTCACAGAGGTCAACCGGGGTCATCCACCATTTCAAAAACATAGCCTGGCATTACTACAGCTAAAGAATGGACAAGCTTGAAGGAAAATCTATAACACTGGAGAAAAATCTGTTAGTATTCCTCTCCACAATGCACCCCACAGCATTAGTGACATTGAATGGAAAGCCTACAGACTACTTCTGTCTCCACTTACTATCTCAAGAACAGAGCTCCAGGTAAATGGGTAAATGATAATGGATTAGAGCTGAAGGAGCATAGTCTTTCTGAGAAGTACTTAGAAAAATACAAAAAGAATTTTAAATTTAACACCTATAGTACATCAAAAAAAATAATAATAATAATAATCCCAGACTACCCCTTAGCCTATTTGTAACACACTAAAATCAGGTTTGCTTCAATGTGTATTGCCAGATACAATGAGATTTTTAATATTAATAAAATAACAAACCATGAAACAAAAAAAGAAAGTCTGCAAGGAGAGATAATATAATCAGAAGAATAGAGTTAGATAGGATACAAGATTGGAATAATTCAACAGGAAATCTAACCTGTCCCAGGTTAGAATGTTAAAAGATCGATGAAGAAGCAGATAACATATATAAGAATATATAAGGTTCACATTGTGACCCATATCAGAGGTGAACCAAAATAAAATAGAAGTGCATATCCTAGGTAGCACCCTGGAGACATGAAAAGCACAGGGAAGAATGAATTCATGACGTGACCTTAGACCCGAGCCAGATGCATCTCAAAGTAAAAGAACAGCAAAAAAAATCAATGGAAGACAAAAGGACATATAAGACTTAGGAGACAATTTCAATGCTTACTGCATCAGTAACTTGAATACCAGAAATAGAAGGAGGGGAAAGCATTCATCAGAACAAAGCACTATTATAATAGATTAGAACATCCCAAGTTTTGCAGGCCCTATCCCAGATCTAAGAAGTTCAGAGAATACAAACAAAACAAAGAGAACAAAATGAAAACTCAAATTTTCAAATTTTATAAAAGCAGAGACAGAGAAATTTGAAAGTAGTTAAAGAAAAGAAATAGAAATGATGGTATAAAGAGCTCCATTTTAGAAATAAACTAAAAAAAATAAAAATGTTTAAAGTATTGAATTGAGAATGTATTAATACAGGATCATCAGCCTGCAGTGCTACTTTGAGATGTTGAGATGTACATGAATGATGCCTTCGATTTCACCAAGTTTTCTGCTATGCTGGTAGAATAGCCACTGCTGAATCTTCCCAGTGCTAGTCTATGTTCTCAGGAGCCGTCTGGTGGTCCTGGTGATGGTACCTGAAGCTGGAACTCTCATGGTCAGCCCAGTCTATCTCTGATCTCTGTCTTTTCACCACATACTCCTCCTCCTTTGGTGGCCTGACTCCTGCTCTTGGTGGCCCTGTCCTTCAGTCCCTTCTCACAAAATGGTTTTCACTTCCACGGCTTTAAAAAAATCTTCACTTAGTCACTCAAAAAAAAAAAAAATTCAGGATTCTATATACAATGAAATTATCCTTCAAATATAAAAGACTAATGTAGATTTTTGTCGCACTAGCAAAACTGAGTAATTCACAACTATCAGACATAATATATGAGAAAATTTAAAGGAATTATTAAATTAAACAGAAATTGGCATAGATTAAAAACTGGTTGTGTGTCTGCCTGTGTGAACATGCACATGTTTATGTACATATTCATTGTGGGAGTGTTTGTGCATGTTTATGTATGTTTGTATATGAAGAAAAATTATTTTTCTTAATTTAATTCATCTAAAAGTGTAACTTCATCATAATTATGTTCAAACATTTGGGTAATTATAACATGTTATTCGGTGACATATATAATAGCACTATCTCAAGTTATGGCAGAAAGGAAATGGTCATGGTGTCTCTTTACAGCAATAGAAAAGTAAATTAAAAGTAAATTAAATTATCAAAGAAAATTACCAGGCCCAGGAGTGGGAAACACCTGTAGAAGTTGGTCAGGAGGGCTGTAGAGATGCCTAAAACTTTATAGGCTCTTGTCAGTCCTCTTGATGCTCCTTAAAAATAGAGATAAGATTATATTGCTGAAGATGCCACAAAACCCACTGCATGATATAGAGATATCAAACATAACGGAACTTTCTTTTTCCCCTTTGGATATCTTACAGAGTGTTGGTGGTAGAAGGTGCTATGCAGGCTGCTAGAATGAAAAGACAGCAATGGTCTTACCAATATACAAACTCCATGAAACAAAAAACTAGCCTGTTAGACAATACTTCACAACGAGTTCAATAGTGGCACAGCTATGGTGGTGGTTGGTAAACAGCTGCCTCTGACTGAGTTTGAGGTCAGTTCTACAGGAGGGAATCCATGCCTGGACACTAAGGTGGACCAACAATACATGCGTAAGGAAGTCATAGGCCTAAAAGTGTAGAACTGGCTTTGTTGCTTAACAAAATAGACAAAACATAAACCACACAGATTTTTGTGTTATCATGACGTCCAAAATCCTTGCCATGTCTTCTGGCTCTTGAAGTAACTCTGGTTTCTGCCATCACAGTGGTCCTTCTGATATAGAAATATAAATGCTTAGTGCCCTTGCTAAAAATGTTTCAATATATTTTCTTTCCAATTCATATAAAATGTATACACTTGCATAATGTTCCAAAGCTGTCTGTTGAGTTGTCTACTGCCAGTCCTTTAGATTCCTTAAATCATTTGCTCTCATCCTATCAACTTCAGGGCAAGTCCACTAACTCAGCAGCTTTTCCTGCAGTCGTTGAAAGACTCATATGCACACTTTTTAGTTTTCAGTGATAACTGTACATCACACAGTGAACACTTTGGTGCAGAAGTAGTGTTACTTAAATCTTTTAATCAGTGTTTAGCACAGGACCTGACATTCTATAGGTGGCAAACTAGAACATATTAACAAAAAGAGGGAGAAAATACTCTAAAAGAAAGACCCAAAAATGTCCAGATTGTCTACACAGCCAGAAGCAGAGAGGTTTCGGCAACTTTGACATACACAAATAAATAAATAAATCTCCCAAATTAGTATTCGGTTTGTGTAACAAGAATATAATAAACCCAGAGACAGATATTGGAGTTCAAGATGAAAGATCAGCAAAGCAAAGCATCCATCCACTAGAGAGTTCTCACCTCTACCAATGCTCAGGTTGACAGGGTGATTCATCAAACCACACAGTGCATCCCCAGACTTCAGTGCTCTCCACCAAGCCTCAGATTCCCCCAGCTCCCAAGTCTTCCCACCTTATATTCCTCTCTAGTACTGGGATTAAAGGTATGCGATAAATCACATTTGTGTGAACTCTGTTTCCCTTTTAGATTTATTCACTTTCATGCGGCTCAGGGTGACTTTGAATTCAGAGATCCACCTGCCTGTTTTCCAAGTGCTGGGATTAAAGGTGTGGCCACCATTGCCTGGCCTCTATGGCTACGGCTGGCTTTGCTTTATTAGATCATAAACAAAATACCACTACAGGTTTGAATTGTGTTGGGAATATCAGAACTGAGAAGGCTAGTTTGTTTAAAAAAAAAAAAACCTTCAATTTAACATATTTAAAATCAGAATTTATTTTTTAATCAAGAGGCCTTTTGCAACCTTGTTGGTCATAGCCTCTGTTATACAGTTTAATATCATTGCTTAGAATGAATTGCCTTCTCTATGTTTGGCCCAGAACTCTTCTGTTCTATGTGGTAAATGGCATGGCATTTTTAGCATGTTTCAAATTGCAAGTGGTTTAGCACTTATGAAAGTTCCTTGGTGATTTCAGGCAGACTTAGACAGTAATTATAATTTGTTTGAAAATGGACCATAATGTGTGATTATTGTATTACATACATGAACAGCATTTATTGACTTTCTAAGTTTTGAGTACAGTAATTACTCTGAAATGAAGCAAAGCTAATTTTACTTGTTTTTATCACTTCAAAATGTGCAAGATAATGAGATTTGTACTTTGACAGCTTCTATTGTTTCACTGTTCTAACTGCTGTGAATTTTGCCATTACAAATCTATACCTTATCCTTTTGATCTGATCAAAGAACTTGGTTAGGTTAGTTTGTCTAACTTTTATACAGGTAATAATAGATATTTAGGACAAGTCAGGGTATAGATGGATTCTTTCTCTCAAAACATATTTAATGGAGCAGTGAAGACAGTTCCATGGGTAAATTATTTGCATTATGAGGGCCAGAGATTGAATACCCAGTATACACATTAGTGTATGGTAGGTCTGGTGGCCTGTAAAACCAGTACTCCAAAGGCTGAGATAGAAATTACTCTGGCATGGTGGCTATAAATAGACTAATTGAGTCAGTGAGCTCTGGGTTCAAGTGAGATAACTACAATGATACATAAGCTTGAAAGTGATAGAAGATTCTTTGTTGCATGGTATTTGATCATACTGTGAACATCAACATTTTATTATTTACTAGTCTAACCTGTTACCAGTTGTGGTATAGCTCAGCCCTAGCACACACCTTTTAATCCAAGAGCTTCCTGCTTGAATATTGTAAACAAGATTAAATAAAATCAACCATAAGTCAAGAGGTGGAACAAGCAGCCAGTTGACAGGAAGTGAACAAGAAGAAAACCATAGAGAATAAGAGAGAGTTGGGATAGAGAGAAGCACAAGAAGTAGAAAGGAGAAATATTCACTTTGAGGCTTTTGTTGGAGAGAAAAGCTTGGGGGGGAGGGACATCAGCACAGGAGGAAGATCAGCTGGGTGCTTTCTCTGCCTCTCTGAGCTAGCAGGCTTTTACCCCTGCATCTGGCTCCTGATTCTTTATTAGTAAAATTGAATGATTAAAATTTTTGTTAAAAACAATTTCTAATGTCAACCTCTGGACTGCTCACATGCATACACACACATGGATGATTGCTCACACACATATAGTCTCTCTCTCTCTCTCTCTCTCTCTCTCTCTCTCTCTCTCTCTCTCTCACTCTCTGCATCGCACGCACGCACGCACGCACGCACGCACGCACGCACACGCACACACACACACACACACACACAAATCTGTTTACCAATTCCTCAAGACTAGTACAGAGAACACTAACAAAATGTATACAAAGGACACAAGAGTCAGTCTGGACACTGATGGCAAATCTTCCCAAACAAAGCAGGTCCTCATTTGAGAGCAAAAGAACAATGGTTAACAGCTCAACACTGAAGTTATACAAGAAAGACTGCTGTTTAGAGATCTGTACATGAGCCTGGGTCTACATCCACAGTTTCCCACCTTCATTGACATTTCTTGGTTTCATTGTTAAATGAGTCAGTAACAGGTCCCATCCTAACAGGGTAGCATTGTACTTTGTTCTTTGAGAAAAACAAGACTTCTGCCAGCTTTCCCTCCAGTTAATCATGTGCTGGCTCTCAAGAGCTCCTTTAACACTGTCTTTAAATGAGTGCCTTAGCAAGTCTGGCTGCTAAAAATCACAGGTCTTCACCTGAAGATGCTTCAAGGTCTTGGTGCTGTGCACGGGTCCTCATTAGGAAAGTGACAGAGCCTTGATTCTTTTTAAGTTTGGAAAAAAAAAAGGTAGTTTATGGTTATAAAAATAAATGTGAGATCTGAGAGTCAGGTGGACCTAGCTAGCTCAGATGAATTCTGAATAGGGAAAGTGGCTCAGAGATTAGAACAATTTAGGGGAATTATTTTTATTCTTTTTTAAGTTTCATGTTTTTAGTGAATGCTCAGATTATTTACAAATTCACCACAAAGCTAATTTAGCATAGGAATGTTTCTTTTCAAGATATAGCAACTTTCTCTTCATTAAATTAGAGGAATATGCAACTAATCTTCAATTAGAACATCATACCATACAATCTTACCAATAAAAGTGTCGATTTCAAAGGACCCCAGGGTTTTTTTTTCTATGTGTAATGAAAGAGATGACTTAGAAAATGAGTGGAAAATACCTAAGAAATTATAAACAAGAAGTCTATATTCTGAATATGCAGCTAACATTTCTATGGGCCACAGCAGTTTGTTTTCTGTTGAAGTCATTGTTTCAGAATCAGTCACAGCACAATGCTTAGAAAACCAAATCAGTTGGAGCTGGAAAAAGAAATACAAACTATTTATTCTTTGTCATCCAGATTGCTTAGGACTTCTCTGCCACTAGTAATCCTCACATAGGCTAATTCTACAGATTCTATATTTACTTTAGCTTTTTAAATAATGAATTCTTATTTTAGAAATAATAACATAATAACACCTGTAGTGGCATCTTGCCCTGCCAGTGAACTTGTGGTGGTGGCCATACCCTTTGGGCAAGGTTTCAGGTGCAGACATGACCCATTAAAAGGAGAGGAAGGGTGGTTGGGGCTCTTTGGGTTGCAGAGAGCATTTGAAGTACAGAGACAACATCTTCTGGAGCAGGAAGACTTTGGTGGTTATTTAGTCTTATCTGTGTAAGTGCTTCCCTAATAAATACCTATTTATCATCTATCTTGGATCTGGTGGACTCATTTAAACACTGCATTCAAGTATTCTTCCCTCCCTCCAATCCCTCCTAAGTACCCCTTGCTCTTTCTCAAATGCATGACCTTGTTTTTCTCCAATTGTTGTTTTATACACACACACACACACACACACACACACACACACACACACACACACAAATACATCCTTCTCAGTCTCAAAATGTTATAGACAATGATGTTGCCTTGTTTGCCCCCAGAAGTGTAAGGCAAGTCCCTGTGCTATATGCCATGCACTTCAGACACAGGACTCACAGACCTGCTCTGGATCTGGAATGAAAGCCTGCTCCCTGATGACTAGCTTTCATAGTAGCTGAAGGCACAATGCTTTCCTTTTTAATGTTATTTCAATGCAAACTAAAGACATTCATTTAAAAAATATGAATCAGAAACAACAAAGTCATAGTAAAAGGAAGAGGAATAGAAACTATCCACTTTTATTTTTTGTATTTGTATATGTATAACATGACATGATCACTTCTCTTCTTTGAATTTTTATGACATTTTATGTTCTTGAGATTTTCATATCCCCCTTTTCTGTCTTTCTTTCTTTCTTTCTTTCTTTCTTTCTTTCTTTCTTTCTCTTTCTTTTTCTTTTTTTCTTTTGAACTTTTACTGATTCTTTGTGGATTTCACATTATGTGTTCTGGCACAATTTAACTTTCTGTCCCTTCCTATTTGCCCTCTACCGTTGCAACCTCACTCCCCAAAACAAAACCAAATTGAAAAGAAAAATCAAACAAAACAAAAGAAAAAGAAAAAGGAGAAGACTCTTGTTGTGGAAGCCGTAGAGTAGCCAGTTGAGTCACACAGTTTACCTTTAGGCCATTCATCTTTGCTTGCAAAATTTTATTGCCATAAGTCAGTCTTTCATTGGTCTGGGTCTAGGCCCCGGTGTTCTGCTACACTTCTGGTAATGGACTCACTTGGGCTCCTCATGGATATCCTGTGATCCTGTGTCATGGAAATCCTGCAGTTTGGATCTATAGGATAATCTCCTTCACATGCTCCAACAATTCATAGATGAGGTGGATTTGGCCAAATCATAGCACCTGGTTTTCGGCCTGAATGGTCTACCCAGCAAGCTCTGCACTGCCTCAGCTAGATCATTTAATGCAGCCTGCAGCGAGGGTCGGGCCCAGTTCTCCTGCTCTCAGGTCCTTAGATCCTGATCACCCACACTCTCACTACCAGAGCCAGCTCTACTCTTCTGCACAAGTAAGATGTAGGATGCCTGCCCTCTCTCCTGATTGCTGTACTGCCCATGGAGGGTGACAGACAGCTCTCCCAGAGCTGGCTCCCCTGCATCCCCAACAACAGGGTCAGTGCTAATGTGATGCTCAGATGGTGTGCAGAGCCTGCACTCCTGTGTGCTGCAGCTGGTGAGGGTCAAGGCTGGCTCACCCACTCTTGTGACCTCAGGGCCAGCTTTCTTCCTGCCTCAGGTGGTCGTGGGTGAGAGGGCAGCTCAACTTTCTCTTACTCATGCATCCACAATGCAAATGCCTTTTCTCTTGTCTTTCTCCAAACCATCACGTATACTTCCCTTTCAAATTAATGGGCTCTCTTTCTTTTTTCCTTCCTTCTTTCTTCCTGTTTTTTAAAAACATTTATTTTATGCTGGACATACATATATATGCCTTTTTTTATGAAGACAAACATTTATAAACAATATTTGGGAATTTGGGTGTAATTCTTTCCAAACTGCTTCCTGCTGGTAGGGGACGCTGTCATGGGGGAATCCTAAGAAGATGCAGAACCTGGTTTTTTTTTTTTTTTTTTTTTGGACAGGGTTTCTTTGTGTAGCTCTAGCTAACCATAGCCAGGAACTCACTCTGTAGACCAGGCTGACCTTGGACTCACAGAGATCCACCTGCCTCTGCCACCACCACCCAGCCCAATGGACTCTTTTCCATTTCAATTGTTGTTTTATACATATTCCAAAATAGATAAACATAGCCTGCTTGATCTTTATAATCTTACTTGTGAGTATGTTTTCAGAGTGGAGTATTTGATACTGGATAACCGCTTGGTATGCTCTCCTCAAGGGAATGTTATTTCTTCCATTCTCAGCATCCCTCAGCTGCCTATAGTTCTTTGTGTAGGAATGTGGCCTAATGAGCTGTTCTTCATCCAGTCTGTCATGTTTACTGTTGTTGAGACTTCATTGATGTAGTTTCTGACATTACAAAGAAATATAATCCCATAATAATCTCTCTGATCCTCTGGCTCTTACAATATTCCCACCCCATCTTTTGCAATGGTTCCTGAGCCTTAGGGCCAGGACCTGTTTTATAAATGTATCAATTAGGACTGATATTCACAATTCTTCATTTATTTGGTTCTGGTTCTCTGTCATGGTATCCTTCTGTTGCAAAGAGATATTTCTTTGATGAAGGGTAAGCATTATGCTGACAAATATTTAGAATGTAGCTGGGAATTATCCTGGTAAATAAAGTGGCCATTGCAGGTTCTCCTCCAACATCCATGACTTCACTAGCCCTAGGAAGTTGACTAGGTTTCCAGAATTAGGCATGATTTACCACTTGTTGAGCAAATCTTAAGTCTAGTTAGAGATTTATTGGTTAAAATGAAAATGTTTCACCTGGACTGACAGAGCCAAAGATCCCCTAATGTAAATCCCAACACAAAGCATGAGAAGCTCTGTTTTAAAGGGTTAATAAAGAGTGTCCAAAGACCTCCAAAAATATTACAGGCTATTGCTATTTCCTTCAGTTAAATTCCAAAAGGTAGAAGTCACATCCCTATTTCTGAAGACACTCTGCACTAGACACAGTCCACGGTGCCCCAAGTTGAAACTGAACTAAATGCCTCCTCTCTGTGGACTAGCTTTCAAAGTACCAGAGGGCACCATGGGAGCTTCTAAAGGAAGGAAGATACAAACCAGCAGTCCTATATGGCTACGACCAGCATGGCACCATGACCATAGGGGTGAAACAGTGGCACACATACTTGGGAGGTAACCAGAAACTCATTTTTCTAATGTTATGCAAAACATTGTGCCACAGTGATGGGTGGGGCTTCTTTGTTTTGAACATCAACAAATTTCCAAGGCTTATTCTCAAAGCACTTTGAGGGTTATTATATTTTTAATGTGAGATCTTTTCATAGATTAAAAAAATCTGACATTAATGTATATTTACTGGAACTGCTATGCTATTATATGGCACTATCAACCTAATTTCTATTTCATTCCTTTCATTATCATGTGTTTTTTTTTCTTTTAATTCAGAGGCATTTTAATCAGTTTTACATTTGTTGTCAGTTAAAACTTTGGAACATTGTATTCAGCCACTGTTCTATTTTCTCATACCCTGTTTGTTAAACCATTATTTCTGAGGATTTTCTTCTTATATTCCTTTGAGAAAACATTTTTACAAGATATCAGTAAACGTTGGGGAATCATTCCTTCAACCTGTAAAAATTACCTTCAAAATTGTTTCTCATTCTTGAGTTTGCAGAGGCAAATGTTCCTGCTGTCTTCTGCTACCCAACTAAAACATAAGTAGTGCTACAAAATTTCTGTTTTCTTTTTCCGGAAAATTCTTGACACAAAGAGGTCTAAGTCACATGCCTCTTTTTACATATTTTTATTTGTTATCTCTAGATAAAATTAAATCTTAATTTATAATTTTTCATAAACCCTTAGAGACCTTGAACCTGGATCTTTCTGTCACTTTCATGGTGCACAGACTATGAGACAACTTACTTTTTCATGTCTCTGAGATATCTCAAGCTGGCCCCACTCATCTGAAAACTTTAATTTCCTATATTAATTTTGAATCTTTTCATGTTTCTGTCTGAAATAAGAAAGTTCAATGTCAATTTCTCTGTTTGCAATTTACATATCTTGGAACCATCCAACAGCCAGTACTGTATTTCTCTCTAGATTTTTCTACTAACTATATCAAATATACTGTTCATGCTAACTTCAAATGCTGTGGTTATATATCATTTATGATCTAATAAAGCCTGTCTGAAGATCAGAATGCAAAGCTAGCCATAGCCATAGAGCCAGGCAGAAGTGATGCACACCTTTAATCCCAGCAGGCAAACTAGTTAGCCATAGAAGTCATACAGGGGTGGCACACACCTTTAATCCCAGGACTCATGAGACAGAGGCAGAAGGATTTCTGTGGGGCTACATGAAAGTGAATCACTCTAAAACAGAAACAAAGCCCACACCTTTAATTCCAGCATTAGACAGGCATATAAAACAGGAGCAGGGTCTTGGAGATGGCAATTAGTCTGAAGCTATGCTGAGGATTCATGGAGACAGTAGTGCCCTTTCAGTCTAAGATAGAGGTAAGAGCTAGTGTCTGGCTGCTTTGCTTTTTGGATCTTCAGGTAAGCTGTATTATATCATAAATAATATATCACCACTATGGCTGTGCATTGAAATCCACAGCATTGTTTTCTCTTGTGTATAGTAGATATTTAAATAATGTTCTTAATTTTATCCTGATCCCTTTTTTTTCATATCTCTGTACTGAGCACTAAGGTAAGCTCTGTAAAACATTCAAGGAGGATTAAATAACAGGATTGAGATGCTCATTTTCCTAAGTAGAGTTGGTACAAGAAATTCTAGAGTGACGCAGGTGTCCCTGAACTGGGGTAGCTCTAGTCCCTATTTTTTCCAGAGGCTGTGTTGGCTATATTCCTAAAGTAAATATCCTAGGAAGTCGGTGTGATACGGGAAGCCCAGGGAGAGTAGATAGGCCCACATAGGGAAAGCCCAGGTATTTAACCTAGTACAAGAAGTTGCTGGGTGATGTCAAGCCTGATATATTTAATTTTGTAAACTATACTTACAAATATAATATTTAAAATAGAATTTATTAAAATGTTCTTGAGGTTTTAATAATGTGTGTGTAATTTTTCAACCACTCAAACATATACATGTATATATTTGTAGGAATTAGAATTACTGTTGTTTACAGCACAATGATTTTATGCAAAGATGTCCTTTATAAAAAAATATCCTGTAACATTCAATTTAGATGAGTATGATTTTTTGTTATTTATATAGTCTTTGAAATAATTTTGCCTTGAGATAATCACATGTTTTCAAACAAGTCCCTTTATGAGCACAAATAAAAGTTACAGCACACTAGTTATAATTCAGAACTTAAATGGGGCAAACATATATCTACAGTCTTACATTGATGCTCTGCTCACAGAAATACATGCGCCATTAACAATAATGTATGTCTTCACAAATAGTAGAAATTCTCATTAGTAGCCTGTATGGAATATATCAGAAAAAGTACATACAATTGTGCTAAGCACCTGAAAAACTTTGTTTCCATTTTTTGTTTAATTTTCTATAACATATTTCAATGTTTTATTTTCTAATTTGTTTCCCAAACTAATGAATGAAAGTAAAATATGGTGCATTTATCCCAATAAAAAAGAAAATAAGATCTCTTATAGGTAGATTTATTTTAATGAGTATTTTATCTTATTCCAGGATATTTTTTAACTGAACTTGCATAAATATAAACTGCCTGAGAAACTAAGTAAGTTAAATTTGTGAGTTGGAAACTGCCTGTACTTAATTTCACATATTAAAGAATTTACATGCAATTCAAAGGCATGTAAAAAAAAATACCATGGGGGATTATATGCCTTAAATTCAAGAACAAAACGTTCACTTAGGTTTTATGACAATAAATATGGTCACATCATTAGAGTATTTCTAAACTCAAGCATTGTGTTGATACCATGCACACATATTCACCTGAATGAAAACATTAAAGTAAATAACACTATTAGGTATGTATACACAAGACTTCAAAGAATCACACTTTCTAAGGAGTTTACAATTCAAAGTATATAACAAATATTGTGGACATCAAAATACATTTATATAATAGGAACCACATCTATATTCAAATTCACAGCAAGTAATCTAATTGATTAGTTTGTTATGCTTTATACTTACTAATGCACAAAGGTGTTTTGTTTGTTTGTTTTTGTAATAGGTGATTGTCATGTAGTCAGGCTATATTTAAAACCAAGGGCTATTAAAACTCCTTATGGTAGATTATCTACTCCCTACAATTTTAACCTAGTATCAGATAAGGGAAAAATCTATATATGTAGAATGCCATAAAATCTTCTCTTGAGCAAAAACTTTGCAGGTAAGATATAGCATTTGTCTGGCTTCTCCATGTGCTCCATATAGGAGAAATGGTTAATAATAAAGTTAAATGTAGGGTTTGTAAATAATCTATTCAGTAGTCGGTTTACTGTAAATTTTTTTGTTTGTTTTGTATGTCAAACATTCCTTGTGTCAACATCTTAGGCTTAGATAATACAATCTGGAGATAAAACAATCTGACATGTGTTGGACTCACCTCTTTAATAAATGCATTCCATTCTATGTCTACCAGTCATATGAAAAGTGTAGAATAGTGTGTAAACAAAGACAAAGATCATAGGCATCTATTACAAAGACAGTAAAGAAAACAAGAAATTGTTTACATTAAGAAGACATTGCCTGGGTAAGATTTGTAGTTTAGTGGTAGACTTACATTTGCCTTGCACACCCTAAACCTCTGGGTTTGATTTGTAGCTCAACCAAAGACTAAAAGAAAGAAATAAAAGACAGAAAATGAGTGGTGCTTTTACATCTAGGTTACTCATTCTTGTGCTTAAACTGTCCCTGGGTTCTGAACTAAAGTTAAGAGTAAATAAAAAGTTATAATGATGTAGTTCTCAGTAATTCAAAAATATGGGCTTTCCATTGTGAGATCATTAACCCTGTGGGAAAACTGGACAGGATTTAGGATAACAACAGAAAAAAAAAAACCCTTGGATACATCTGTAAAGGATTTTGTATATTATGTTAACAGATATGGGAATTTTCTCAAGGTTATCTTGACCCTAATCTCTCTGTCAGTCTTTCATTGTGTACCCCATGAGTTGAGTGGCAACATTTGCCTCTCTGCCTTCTTGTGTTGGATGCAATATGGCTGGCTTTAAGTTCCTACCACCATGGATTTGCCATCATCATAATATCTTCATAGCTCAAACTCAATGGTATCCATGTCTGCTACATTTAAAATGCTTAGATATCAAGAAAAAACAATAAAAACCACAAATTTATTTTGATAATATATTCTTTAGCTCTTCTCAACAGTATGTTTACTTGGAATATATCAAAAGGGCATCATTATATTTTGATCAATATTTGTTCCATAGTTGTGGTAGAACTAATAAACATGACTAGAGAGCAGAATAAAGAAATCCAAAGTCTCAGCAGATGTGGAAATTTAGAGTTGTTATCTAAGGTAGATACCAAAGGTAATATTGTATATTAAGTGTGATATTTAACTGTCTCCTTTATTGTTATAAATAGCCTTTATTGCATAGAGATATAGTATTTCCCAAATTTACAAAGAATATTTATAATGATGGAATAGAATTTTATCTTATACTTCTTGCATAAAATATCAATGCACTTTATTGTGTTAATGTGGTACGTTCTAGTTACTTTTTTAGCTGTATATAATTATATCTGCACCTTGTGTATAAATACCACTTGGTCATGGAGAATGACCCACAGCTTCTCAGTACAGTATTCAACAAACAGGGAACCAAGTATTTTAAAAAATCAGTCTGTAGAGTATTTTCTATATGTAAAACATAGCATGCTAATTAGAAATAAAATATAAATATACATAATCTAGGATTATGCCTGACAAACTAAAAATTTAAAAGATTGTTAAATGAATTAATTAAGAATGATAAACAACAATAATTGGAATGGCCTATTAGTTTTATTTATATAGTTATGAGTTTATATATACATGTAACGATAACGATTAAAGAAAATGAGACCATGAATTGGGGAGGGAGATATGGATGGGTGCATTGAACAGGTTAGGAGGAGAAAAAGGAAGAGGGAAATAATGTAACTATATTGTAATCTTTAAAAAGTTAAAAAAAATATAATAACACAACTAAAAATACAGTCATATTCCTCACTACCTAACATGCCTCTTTAGATTCTTGAGAGCTTGTTTGGAGATTCTAGCATGGAAACGTAGCTACGCATATACCCTTGACGAAAGACCAGTCCTCCTCTATCCAGGGAAGGTCGTCCTCTTCGACCAAGCTAGCAGCTTTGGGAGGGACACACATGGAACAGTGAGGGAGGAAGGGGACACCTGCCTAGCCAGCCAGATCAGCCGATTCAACCCTGACGATCAATGGGTTGACAGATGTCCCAGCCAGATCACCCTGACTTCCGCCTCAAAAGAATGAAAACTGAGATGACTATGTGTCTCACAGTCCCTAAGTTTAAGAAAAGATAATAAACTATTAATAAATATTAATGAATTTTCAGGAAAACGGAGATATCAGTGTTCATTTTCTTTTTAAAGTAAAATTGAGAAATTACATGAGTTACTTATAACAGTAAGATTCGGGTAACAGTGTCTAGACCAATGGTGACTGTGGATCAAGGTTGATCAGGCCATCACTAGACATGATACTTTTGATGTGTGGAGAAGACATTTTAGTGTGATACTGTGATTCTGTGATAATTTAGTTAAAGTGTCTCCAAGTTAAATATGGGGATTACACAATTCATTTGGAATTTAAAATGTAAATCCACTTGTGATAGCATAAAATTATCACTTGATATGAGAGCTTTAAAAGAAAATCTAAAACAATATGTCTCTCTATTGCTTGCATTCTCATTTCAGAAAATTTAAATTTGTATCTTTTAGTATTATAGATACAGGACTTGGTTTTGCATCTCACTGCTGCAATCCCAGTGAATGCCATTTGTCATTTGATATACTTGTAGTAAAACAGTCAATTTTCAAAGATTATTTTGATGATCCCACTCTAACTAACTAAATAAGAAAGGACAACAGATTTTGAAGATCTCATGTATGCATGACTGATATCAAGAATGGTCAAAAAAAAAAAAAAAAAAAAAAAACCTGCCAGAATCCCAATCTTCACAGAAACCTCACAAATAGATACAGGAAAATGGGTAAAAAAAATGAAGTAACTGCCAAGTAACAAAAATATTGTCTTAAATATTGGTATTTCCAGAAAATAATAATTATAGTTCCCTTTAGGGCAAAACCAATGTTTATCTCCAAACCAATAGTTGTCTGTAATTCAGTCTATACTCATTATGTGTTCTTAAGATGTTATTTTCAAAAAAAAAGTGTTATGTCATTTGGTTTAAAAGTATCTTTGAAAATAGTTTGTCTAACTAGAATTAAAGCAAAAGCCATAGTTGCTAGGATTATAGCAGTGACATACAAAAAAGCTAAAATGTCAATATCGATATCTAACTACATTATAAATGTAATGCCATTAATCGATTTAACTTCTTTTTAACTTCAGAAAGTAGGTAAATATGGAGAAGGAGACAGTGAACTTGTTACCAGTAGGTATGTGGATTTATACTTGGGTTTTCAATTCAATCCCATTGACCAACCTGTACATTTTTATATCAATACCATGAACATTTATCATGATAGCTCTGTCACAAGCTTGAAATCAGGGATGGTGATTCCTATCCAAGTTCCAACATAGACCTTGGAAGGACAATAGTCAACTTCACATTTAAAACAAAAACCCAGGATATATAAAATAATCCTGAACAAGAAGAGACTAAATATTTTTAAGCAAAATATTTTTAAAGGTTTCGAAATTATGAAGCTGTGGGATTTTTAAGTTTGTGAAATTTTTGTATGTGATACCTTTTTTAATGTGCAATCTTGTGAATGAACAGGAAAGGAATGGGTTTGACTTAACAGTAACGTGTTTGTGTGTTAAGTTGAAAAGAGGTGAGTTATGCTAGCTAGTTTTTGGTCAACTTGACACAAGGTAGAGTCACTAGATAGGAGGGAACCTATCTAAACCTCAGTTTAGAAAATGCATCAAAAATATCTGGCTGTAGGCAAGTATGTATGGCATTATCTTAGTGATTGATGGGGCAGGGCTAAGTACATTATGGGTGGGGCTTCCCCTGAGCTGGTAGTCCTGGGTTTTATGAGAAAATAGGCTGATCAATCCATGTGGGGCAAGCTAGTAAGCAACACTTCTCCACAGCCTTTAGTTTGGCTCCTGCCTCCACCTTCCTTCTCTGTTTGAGTTTCTGTCCTGACTTCATTTAATGATGAACAGTGATATAGGAGCCTAAGCCAAATAAACTCTGTTCTTCCCAATTTGCTTTGGTAAAGGTGTTTCATTACAGCAGTAGTATTCCTAACTAGGATTTTACAATTCACATTTATTCAAAGAGTTTGGTCAATAGAGTTAAATGGTCACCCAAATGTATATAATCAGCTCAATGGAAAAAAAATGTGAATATAAAATTCCCTCCAAGTTTTACAAAAATTCTGGCCCACTGAAAACAGACAACAAAAAATAGTCAACAAATTATATTATCTGCATTTTAAGTTATTATTTCAAAATATTAGATAGCAATTGATAAGGTTCATTGCAGCTGCCTTGTGATGAAGCCATAAATAAAGTGGCATCAATATAATTTAAGCTATTTGCTTCCTTGACATTAGAATACAAGTTTTAAAATATCTACTAACAAATAGAAGAGAAAGACAAGTACATTATATCTAACAAGGTTGATAGATTTTTTTCAAGTTTTTTCAATTCAATCATTCATTAAAATATTTAAACAGTTCTTTCAACTCTTGCTACAGTTTTAGAATTTGTCTCTCATCTCCCAGGATATGACATCAAAAATATACAATTAAATTAAACAAAGAAAAACCAATTTTAAAGAGTACCCCCTAATCTTCAATAGTGTTTCAAGAAGTATATCTGGGAAATCTTCTAACAACTATAATCGTGTATTACAATAATAAAAAGTTATTGTAAGAGCATTTCTTCTCTTAACATTGTAGAAGACAGAGAGGAAACTCTATCAATGTTATTAATTTATTTTTGAAGATATTCTTTTAAATAATTTTTAAATATTAAGAAAATATGAAATGATAACCATTTCATTCTTTCTTCATATGGATACTGAACAACTTTTGAAAGCTTAAAAATGCATAAAATACTCTGATGTTTTTGTCTTCCTGGGCCATTTCCTGTTGTTAGTTACACAGTGACAAGAGAGTAAGAATTTTCTTCCTATTATAAAAAATAAGAATAAGTTTCAGACTAGATCTTCAATCACATCAGCTTATGCTCAAGACTCAAAGAATATTGCAATAGTCAAGGCAGAAAGTTTGTAGCAGCCAAAATGTCAGAAGGAATTTATGCTTTGTGTCTTCTGGCCATTAAATTAATAAATTCATGGTAGCTGAGAATTACACAGGTAGGGCCCATCAATATTTCCTTACGGGAGAGAGATTGGCTGATGAGAACCTCCGGCACATCTCAAACCACAATTGACAGTTAATAATGGTTGGGGAAAGGTATGTCACTTTCTGCAATGATATAAACGTCAGTAAATTATCCATGCTTCAGTAAATCACCTAGCATCTATGCTCATGCAAGCAACTGTAATTAAATCTTGTAGATCACACACAATGACAAACATAAATTTGGGAGGGGACTTTGAAAAAAATGGTTTCAACAGGAGAGGGGAAGAGGATGAGAGAGGATGAGAAGGAATGGAAATAAGTAAAATTCATTCTGTGTGTGTGTGTGTGTGTGTGTGTGTGTGTGTGTTGTGTGTCTGTATGTATATATATATATATATATATATACATATACATGAAATATAAATATATATATTTATATTATGTATTTGAGGTATGGATGTTTGAGATATAATTAATATTATATATGCATTTACACATCAAGAAGCAAAATAAATAAATTAAAAATAAAGAAAAGACAACACAGATAACCCTCATATTCTTTAAAATCACTGATGAAGGGGATCATTTTTAAGGTCTTCTGAAGCCAACATCATTTTAAGAGCACAGTATACAAAAAGAAAATGGTTTGACTCTTTTGGACTATTCTAAAATCAAGCACATTATTGACACTATGATCTGGAACATCTTAGTCTAGCATTCATTAAACTTTTTAAATTATTATAGGAAGTTAAAAGAAATCTTTAATATTTAGGAGGGTCGGTGGAATTGTTTTGGCCAATGACTCAACAAGTAGCCCATTTTTTGACTGTATCAACTACATTCTAAGCAGACCTTACATTCAGGAATGTTTGACCAATACAAAATGGAAGTCATGAAGTGCTGTGTATATTTTCTTTTTGAATTTGTTATGGTTTGGGGATTTATGTCCTGGTTGTGTTGTCTTTTTTTCCTTTGGCTTTTTGGCTAGGTTTGCTGAGAGAAAGAATATGAAATTAGAAGAATAGTGGGTTAGAATCTGAGAGGACTTGGTGGAGGGTAAAGAGTAAGATAAAACTATACTTTATGAAAAATTAAAAATAATAAAAGTTTAACTGAAAAGTAAATATCTTTAACAATCCTAGAATAAAAGGGTGTTTTCCTATTTATCTCCTGTCCCTTACATGCAAATTACTTGAATTAAATAAATTTTGAATTAAATAAATACAAGACAATAAAAATGATTCCTGAAAGAAATGTACAAAACAACATTCTTAGGTACATTTGATCATTTATTTATCCTTATATTTTTTAGAAACTATTTTAAAATGATTGGAACCTCATGGATTTACTACCTAATAATTGGCTTCACAGATAATACCTAATTTTTGTACAAAAGACATTGGAAAACCATAGTTAGTGAAATTTTAGGCTAGAGCAATTCTGCCACTTCACAACTAGAGTAATGTGGGCTGAATGCATTTCTTCGAAACTTACATGTTGAAGCAAAAATGACCAGTGTAGAGATTTTCTGAGGTTAATGTTTTGGAAGGCAATTTGTTCTTGGGAGTAGATCGCTCATAAAAAGATTGGTGAGCTGCTTAGAAAAGTAGCCCATCACTGTGTCTCTAATGTGTGAAGAAAGGGCTTCTGCTACCCAGGAAGACACACACTCAATCTACTACCTATTCTTTGTTCTTTGCCTGAAAAACCTCCAACTGTGAGAGCTATTTTTGTTAGGAAAGGCACTCAGTCCATAATATTTTATACCTTAGATATAGATGAATGAGTTAAATTTACCCTTCAACTTAATACTTGGATAGCAATTTAAATAGTACCTTTTCTAGGTGGAACATCATAGTAAATATCAAATATAAACGTGTTACATATTAAAAGTAATTGGAGCGGGGTGTTGGTAGCACACACCTTTAATCCCAGCACTTGGGAGGCAGAGGCAGACTGATCTCTATGTGTTCGAGGCCAGCCTGTTCTACAGAGTGAGTTCCAGGACAACCTTCAAAACAAACAATACAGAGAAACCCTGTCTTGAAAAGAAAAGAAAAATAAGTATTTGGAAGCTGGTAAAATGGTCCAATGAGCAAATATACTTGTTGCCAAGCCTGACAACCTGAATGAGAGCGGCTCCCATAAGCTTATATAATCAGGTGCATAGTCACAGTTGGTAAACTGCTAGGAAGGATTAGGAGGTGTGGCCTTGTTGAAGTAGGTGTGTCCTGATGGGAGGAAATGTATCACTATGTATGGGCTTCAATGTTTAAAAAGCCAACTCCAGACCTAGTGGTGTGCTCTCTCTCTCTCTCTCTCTCTCTCTCTCTCTCTCTCTCTCTCTCTCTCTCTCTCTCTCTCTCTCTCTCTCTCTCCCTCCCTCCCTCCCTCCCTCCCTCCCTCCCTTCCTCTCTCTTTCTGTGCTTGCAAACCAGAGTGTAGCTCTTAGCTACTGTTCCAGCACCCTCCAAGCTTCTCATCATGATAATGGACTAAACTTCTGAAACTGTAACTAAGTTCCAATTAAATGTTTTATATTATAAGAGTTTACTTGATTTTAGAACAGTGACTAAGACACAAGGGATTCACATAGTTCTAGGAGAGAAATAACCTCTACAGGTTGTCCTCTGACCTACACAGCAATACCCTGAAGGAGAAGCTGTGGCCAGCTGCAGGTGCTCAGGCCAGTCTGCATGAGCATGCTCAACAGGCACTTCCTCCCCGAGCCAAGCCTGCCTCTACACCAAGAGACTGCTGACAAATAGACTCTGACCCAGAGATACCAATGAAGAAGGGGCAACACAACAGAGTCAGCTGCCTGAGCCAAAAGGGCCTTGGGAAAGAGTATAAAGGCAGGTTAATAAACGAATCTTCAGCATCCTCTGCCACTCACTGACTTGCAGTGCCTGAGTGGTTGGTGCTGCATTTTCTTACCCCTTCCCCCAAGGGGTGTCCAAGCAAGCTCACATGCAATATGAAGACACCAAGCAAGTAATTTTTTAGGTTTTATCTCAAAAATCATGCCTTGTCTATATTTCTATAAAATGATCTGACTACCAAGCACTATGTGGTTATAACTGTGGTGATATTATGGTCAGGAGTTATCAGTTTAGAAATCCTTCAACTGTAGATAAGCACACATGTAACTGAGCTGTTCTGATCATCTTATGATCTAGCTGGTAATTGTTTTCAGATGTCATAAACAAATCCATTCAATGAAGCACTGAAAATGAAGTATAAATAAAAAAAAAATAAATAGATTCGTGATACATCTGTAGTCACCTAACCCTGAACAGCTCAGGTTTTGCACTGAATAAGACAATATATTATTGTAATTCAAGGGAGACCAGCAAACAAGAGCATTGGATGGGAAATGTCATTTGACCCTTCTGCTTTCCTATTTTACCTTTTAAATACAAAATACTTGCCTGGATCTCTCACATTTGCATTTGATTTTACCTTCTATTAACTCTTGAAGTCTGCATACCTTATCATTCCATGATTTTCTTCTTGTTTTCTTTAGAGGAACTGGAAAGACTAAATAAAATTTTAGATATGAGAATTTGAAGGTAATTGTGATAAAACTATGATAATAAAAATTAGGTATTTTGTTTTTGTTTTTTGTTACAGTTATAAGAATAAAAGCTGGAGAAGGGGTGGTGGCTGTGGTGAATGGTCCTGAGTGAGGGTTCCAAGGTTAAGAGACCATGTGGGATAGAATAGCAGGTTCCATAGCAGGTGAGTGTGACCGAGGCCTGAGGGAATAACAGGCCAGGCAGATAAAGCTTGAATGAGGAATTTATTTAGAAAGGGGAGTGAGGGAGAAGGGAAGAGACATAGAAGCACGGGGTACAGAAGAGGAGAGACAGAGATGGGGAGAGAGGAAAGAAAAGAAGGGGGAAGCTGGTGGCCAACCAAAAGCAGGAGGGGGGGAGAGAGAGAGAGAGAGAGAGAGAGAGAGAGAGAGAGAGAGAGAGAGAGAGAGAGAGAGAGAGAGAGAGAGAGAGAGAGAGAGAGAGAGAGAGAGAGAGAGAGAGAGAGAGAGAGAGAGAGAGAGAGGGAGAGAGAGAGGAGAGAGAGGGAGAGAGAGAGAGAGAAAGCAAAAAGAGAGAAAGCAAAAGAGAGCATAAGTTGGCAGGGATTTGACTTTTAAAGAGGTCCTTTATACCTACCTGCAGACTAGTACTCATGGAACCCTGGGCTGACCAGAGTACTGCCTGAGTGCATTCTGCCAGGTGACAAGGGCAGGCCATCCTAATGCCTGAATCCTTACAATAGGTATTAGTTTTGTGTGATTTCCTTTTTACAAGTTGCTTTGTCATCATGATCCAGTTCACTATAGAATACTCTTAGGGGAATTAAGATGCTGGAAACACCAGACAAGTATCTCTACTCTTTCCCAATCTTTATTATTTTTTTTTAACTGTTGATCACTTTGACTTTAGTAGGATGAATCTTTCTCTGCATTAATACCACACATGTTCTTTCTATGGGCACATGTTTGCAGGTTTAAGTAGTATTTGACATTTCATGAAATGTAATCTGTATCCCAACTCAGTAAATTGGTGAGAATTTATGGGCAAGCACATACCTTCATAGGTTTCAGTTCTGGAACTTACCATTGAACAGCGGATTATAGATAGGACAGGAATAAAGATAGAAAACCTTAAGAGAATCAGTTATTTATAAATGCATAAAGTGTTAGAATTAAAACAATCTCAATAATGTGTCATTTTATTTTTCAGTGTGTTGATATTGTAGGAGAATCATTAAGAAACATTATGTGGAGGCAGATCTGAGTTTGAGGTCAAATTCTACTCTTCAAGAAGAAGCTTCACCCCAGCCCTTGGCATCCATATACCCAAAGAGTCTGGAATGTTATAGTGGAAGTTCCACCTAACCCCTCCCCATGTCTCTCCAAACCCTGTTGCATTTCAGAAACCCTGCCAAGTGAAGACCACTCCCTCAGAGATAGTCAAGCCCAGTCCCACAGTATATTTAAACTGTTCCCCAGAAACTTGATTGTGGGTTTTGGTCTCTCTTTTCCATCTCCTCTCTGGAGTGTTGTACCCATTAAAGGTAGACTTCTAATTCGGTTTGATTTGGTTTGGTTTGGATTGCTCTTGTCAGAAGAGAGGCTTGTCAAGGTACAAAAACTTTTCATCTACCTTTGAAACACTATATGTTTGGCAAAATTGGAAACATTATTGCTTTTAGCTTTATAGGCAAGTTGATGATTTCTAAGTCATAGTGGTAAATAAAAACTCTGAGAACTTTGAAATACTGAAAAATAAAAAGAGAGAAAAAAAAACTTCAGATGAATTAAGAGTTAGAGTAGGGACCAGTAATTTAGCTTAAAAAAAAAAAAAACAGTTTTAAACTTTATACCACAAAGACCAGACATTAAGTGACAATGAGGGATTAAGGGTGTGGGGGGGGTGAGGGGGGACGCGCGCGTGCTCGCGTTCACGCACGTGTTGTCTATGTGCCTTTGTGTTTGGGTCTGTGTGTGTCTGTCTCTGTCTTTCTGTCTGTGTGGTGGGATGGGCTTCTACATCACAGAGCTACCAGGTACATTCATTTGGAATGTTTATAGTGAATTCCCTTGAGGCACACAAGCATAGAGATTAGTTCAGCGCCCTGGGACACCAGCTGCTTTGGCTCCACTTAACAATCTTTCTTCTTCTAATAACTCTACTGATGCACATGGCAACCTATCACCCTGCCTATGCATTGTTCAAACATTCTCACATTCTCCTTTAACAATGCACATATAAACTAAGATTCTCCCTGGCCCCAACATCTGCTTAGAGCTGTACAGACATTCCCTTCTAAGAAGTAGAATATTTGTTTCCACCCATTTACAACCATCAACTATGAACAATTTCTATTCAAAGATATTCCTAGTTATAGCCAGGTAAAAGAGGAGGAACCTCATCCAGCCTAAATTATCCTCAATAAGAATGACAATGCCCAAGAATATTCTATTAATCATTTTATGCCTGTATACGATTTGATGTGCACATAATTAAAATCAGATGCATCACGAAAAAGGACATGAAAACATGTAGGAATAATATGTAACTCAAAAGTGTTAATCAACATAGAAAATCACCTCAATTACTCCCCTTATAAACCAGCCCCTGTGTCATTTAGATCTTATAAAAAAAAAAAAAAAAAAAAAAAGACCCGTGCAATAACCTGGTAAGTGTCTTTCCTGACAGAACATTTCTGATCTGCATGATCCATTTGCTTTAGATTATCACTTGTAGCTTTAAAATGGATGCACATTTATTCCAATTCCTAAGTACCTGGAAATACCAGGTCCAGACAGCAAGGAGCATTAACAATTTTGTATTGGCCTCTCCTTGTTTGTGGCCTTGAATAAGCCCTGGATGAAGGTGTAGTTGTTTGAGTGTTAATTCCCCACATATGTATGAATGCTTTGTCACCAGTTGGTGGTACTGTTTGTGAAGTATTAGGAGGTGTGGCCTTATTGACGGGCTCTGAGGTTTCAAAACCCATTCTGGTCTTCTCGTTCTCTCTGTCTCTCTCTCTTCCGCCTTCTTTTTCTACCTCCTTCCCTCCCTCCCTTACTTCCTGCCTTGTGGATCAGATGAAGAACTCAGCTACTGCTTCAGCATGGTGCCCACATGCCTGCTGGCATACTCCTCACCGTTATTGCCTTGGGCACATCCTCTAAAACTGTAAGCAAGCCACCCGTTAAATGCTTGTTTGTATAAATTTCTTTAGTTCTGTTGTGATACTTTCCACTAAGATATAAAATGAGCCATGCTGGGGAGTGAGCTAAATGGGCAAACTGTGTTTCGTTCTATGTGTCTTAGAGCCCCTTAGTAGAACTCAGCACTCACCCAAGTTTTCCTCATTATTGACACTGAAATTATCTCCTTTACTACTTTCTCTGTGGTTTGCAATTATCTTTTAAATTCTCTATCCTTGATTGATTTTGAAGGAATAAACTATATAGTACTGTTTTCTCTTTTTTTTTTGTAATAATTCACCCATTTCTGGCACATGATGAGTACCTTGTATGGGTAAGGAAGTTCATGATTTAGATTAATAATAGAAAAATATGTTCATAACAAAAGTAAATCCATAAAGTAATGCATGGACTGTGGGTTGAATTAGAAGTAAATCAATGTCTAAGGCACTGCTTAAAAGACACAGTTTATATCTTTGGGAAGTCTATGAGTGTTTCTCATACCTTTGAGTGTGTGAACACTCTTTAAAGTTGATGACCACATTTGATGTGCATGTTATCATTTGCATAGCAAATAAATACTGAGCTACAACTTTTCTATTATTCTGTGAATGTTTTGATTTTTTTAAAAAATGGCAAACATAATACCAATTATTCCTTTAATGCTATACTTTATTAATCTCTAAATGCATGTATTTCTGTATTTAAATTTTAATTTTCACAATTAAAGTGAAGGAATTTGGTATCCTAATATTATAAATAAGAACACTGAAGCATGATAGGGAAGAAATAACCATAGTAAATTCCCAGATAATTACACATATGCATTCCTCTTTCTTTCTTTTGCCATGAGACTTTCAAGTGACCTACTAATGAATTTCATAATAGCCTGATCTAAATCTGTTTTCACTAATAACAGTGAGAAAAGAGCCAGAGGTTGGACAATTACTAGAAAGATGAAAGGGTATGAATAATGCACATACTGCATAATAGGCCCATTTGGATTATCTGTGGGCCAATGGCAAGAGCACTCTGCCCTAATCCATTCTCCACTGCTCAGTGCTTCCCCAAGACTATGCCAGATGCATAAACAGGGAGGCAGGGTGAATGATTCATGCAGAAGAGGTGGTTGCTAAGTGGCCGATGCCAGGAAGTCTATAACATGTACAAGTACTTTTTGGCTTAATACATTTTGCATACTTAGACTTCCTGGTCATTTAGATTGTAATGACTAACAAAGATCAGCAACAAAATATTTTTGATCAAACATAAAGTAGACCTGAACTCAACCTCTAGCTTTTAGGTATTAGGATATAGTTCACTGTAAATCTCTTGCCCAGCATGCTTGGCACCCTGGCTTTGATCCCCAGCACCAGGCAGAAGAAACTATTTCTGCCCTTCTTTTCTAATGGTGGACACATTATATAATTTTCCATCATGGAAATGTGGAGATGGCTTAATAAACCCTCCTGTAAGAGATTTCTCTAAAAGAAAACTGCTTCATACATTATGTGAGTTGTAACTGTTAGGCACCTAATTACTACCGAGTTTGAAGGCCCTTGGGGATGAACCCCTACCTCATCAGCAGCCGCTTGTAAAATAGAAGGGAAATGGTTTCCCTTTGCTTGAGAGAGATGCTTCATTGGCAGGACCCTGACTACTGGAGACTTGAATGAGATCTGAAAACATCTTTGTTTTCTGTGTCTGAGTGGAGAAATGAAATTCTAAACTTCCTAAGAAGTCATTAGTAGGTATCTAGCTAAATCACACTACATTACTATCAACCCAAAGGCTCTCTGATAAGAAACGAAACATGCTATCATTTCCTCTCCTAAGGATTAATCCAAATTGGTCTGTCAATCTCGTGTACAAGGAAATACTTCTAAGGAAGTTCTGTCTGGTCAAGGGACTTTAGAAATTGTATAAAACCTGAATAATTTATTCACTGGTATCTCTGGCCATTGTCTAGTCCTTGTGTTTGATAGTGCTTCCCTTTACTCTGTTACAAACCCTCCTTGTATATCTACTTTGAATTCTTTTATCAGAATCTTTCATAAATAGGAAGAGAAGGGCAGGTCAGATTCAGATACTGGAGACATAAAAAATTTTGCGGGTAGGCAAAACTGGTATTTTACACACTCAAACCATTATTTAAAACAAATTGAAGAGAAAACTGACATGTATTTACAAAAGATTTATGGAACATTATAAAAGAATATATATTGTGCTAGACACTAGGGAAATAAAAAGAAATAAATCATAACTAGTTTTAAAATATCTGTCATTGGTCAATAAATGACACCTCTGACACAGAATTAACAGTATATGTGTATTTATATTTTCACAACAAAATAATTTTTTGGAATATCCAAAAATTTTGTGACTTGACTCAGGAGGCATAATGAAAACACTTTTGCCGTATAAGGGTGCCTTTTTAGTTTACGATCTCTGCTATGTAATACTGTTATCTCTTATCTTATTTTCTGTAACTTCTTGGAAAATGAGATAATAATGGAAGATATCTGTACATATTTATTTAACACAAATGTAGAAAATGAGACATAGATGATAAATAGATGGATAGAAAGATAGACGGTAGATAGATAGACAGATAGATAGATGAAAGATAGATGGATAGATGACCGAAAGACGATAGTGTAAGCATGCCCTCAGTGAGCATTGAGGTCATGTGATTATAGAGAATGGGAATGATGTTAAATCCCTTGAGTATTCATGCGGAAACTTGGGCTGCATACAACTGAACTGTGAATTAAAGCTTCTCATCAATGACCTGATATAAGAATAGCATTGTATATGAGGCTTGTATCTTAAGAGATGGTCAAAAAGATATCTGAGCTGCATGTAGAGGTGGTTTCATAATTTTTTTTTTAATTTGGGAATTTGGGTGTCTTGGGCGTCGTTCTTTCCAAACTGCTTCCTACTGGTAGGGAGCGCTGTCAAGGGGGAATCCTAAGAAGACACAGAAATCCTGTCTGTAGTGATCTGCAGGATCCATTGTCCCATTGACATTGCTTCAGGGGGTCTTACTCTATCAAACCACATTAGTCTGGAAGGAATCCACGGCTTTTAATTTTCTGTGGAAACAAAAGTAGAAATCCTTTTCCCCAATAACTTGTCTTTAGGCTTAAATTTTGAAGTCAAAGCATTTTTAATGTATATATACTGAATTAATCCAGCAGCATTTTTTCTTCTTCTTTTTTTATTAATAATATAATTTAGAAAGGTTACATGCGGATCCCAGGTTCTTCTCCCTTCCTCCCTCCCACCCTCTTACCCTCTTTCCCCTGTGACATGCACCCTGGCCACCCTCCCCTCCCATCCCTCCACCCCCATTCCACTTGTAGGGCTATGCTATTCAGGTTGGGTCATGTAAATCTGTCAAGTCATTTGAAGTAGGGACTAGGGCTCCTCTCCTGTCTCTAGGTTAAGGGGATATTCCTCCATGGGGGATGTGTCCACAAGGTCCTTTTGTGCACCAGGAATATATCCTGTTCCTACTGTCTGAGGTCCTCCAGACAGCTCAGTTCTTCTAGCTGAGCCCTGTATTCAGGGGGGGGGTCTGAGTCAGTCCCATGCTGGATTCCCAGCTATCAGTCTGGCAGGGGAGGGGAGGGGCATTAGCTCCTCCTTGTTCAGGTTAGCTGTCTTTGTGTGTTTCTGCAACCTGGTCTTGTCTCCTCTCTTTGCATCTGGTTTCTAGTTCATCTGGTTTCTAGTTCGACTCAGCGTTTGGTTATGGGTATTTGCTTCTGTTTCCAACAGGTACTAGATGAGGGCTCCATGATGGTGGATAATTTAGTTAATGATCTCACTATCAGGGAAGGGCATTTATGGTAGCCTTTCCATGGTTGCTTAAATTATTAGTTGGAGTCGGTCTTGTGGTTCTCTAGACCTTTCTATAGGTTCAGTTTTCTCTTCAAACCAATAATGGCTCCTTCTTTTATGTTCCCCCCCTTACCCTGACTCAATCTATCTAGTCACACGTGTTTTCCTCTCCTTCCCTTCTCTTTCCCCTAGTTCTCTCTCCATTCACTGCCCCCCCCATTTCCCATGTGCTCTGGAGGACTTGTCCCTTCCCCCTTTTGTGAGGGACCATATATGAATCTCTTAGAATACACCTTGTATCCTAGTTCATCTGGTGGTATGTATTGTAGGCTGGTGATCCTTTGCTCTAGGTCTAAAATCCATATATGAGTGAGTACATACCCTGTTCCTCTTTTTGTGACTGTGTTACCTCATTCAGGATGGTTTCTTCAAGTTCCATCAACTTGTCTGCAATTTTCAAGATTCTGTTATTTCTTTCTGCAGAGTAGTATTCCATTATAGATGTGCCACATCTTTATCCATTCTTTAGTTGAGGGGCATCTAGGTTGCTTCCAGGTTTGTGCTATTACAAATAATGTTGCTATGAACACATGTCTTTGTTACATGGATGTGGGTCATTTGGGTATATACCTAAGAGTGGAATTGCTGGGTCCTGTGGTAAACTAATTCCCATTTTCCTGAGGAACCGCCATACTGTTCTCCAAAATGGATGTACGAGTTTGCACTCCCACCAGCAGTGAAGGAGTATTCCCAATTCTCCACATCCTCTCCAGCATAAGTTGTCATTGGTGTTTCTAATTTTAGCCATTCTGGCAGGAGTAAGATGGTATCTCAAAGTTGTTTTCATTTGCATTTCCCTGATAGCTAAGGATGTTGAACATTTTCTTAAGTGTCTTTCAGCCTCTTTGATTTCCTCTACTGAGAATTCTTCCTTCAATTCTGTACCCCATTTTTTTTAATAGGGCTATTTGGTGTTTTGTTGACTAGTTTCTTGAGTTTTTTGTATATTTTGGAGATCAGCCTTTTGTCACATGTAGGATTGGTAAAAATTTTTTCTCAGTCTGTGGGCAGCCGTTTGGTCTTTTCAACTGTGTCCTTTGCCTTACAGAAGCTTCTAAGTTTGAGGAAGTTCCACTTATTAATTGTAGGGCTCAATGTCTATGCTACTGGAGTTATGTTCAGGAAGCAGTCTCCTATACCAATTTGTTCAAGGGTACCTCCTACTTTCTCTTCTAAGAGGTTCAGTGTGGCTGGATTTATGTTGAGGTCTTTGATGCATTTGTACTTGAGTTTTGTGCATGGTCATAGACATGGATCTATCTGCAGTTTTCTACACACCATCATCCAATTGTGCCAGCACCATTTTTGAAGATGCTTTCCTCCCCCCCCCCATTGTGCTTTTTTAGCTGTTTTGTCGAAAATCAGGTGTTCTTAGGTGAGTGGATTAATATCGGCATTTTCGATTCAATTCCATTGGTCTACCTGTCTATTTTTTGTGCCAATACCAGGCTATTTTCAGAACTATAGCTCTGTAGTAGAGTTTAAAGTCAGGATGGTGATGCCTCCTGGAGTTCTTTTACTGTACAGTGTTGTTTTGGCTATTCTGGGTCTTTTGTTTTTCCATACAAATTTGACTATTATCCTTTCAAGGTCAGTGAAGAATTGTGCTTGGATTTTAATGGAGATTGCATTGAAAATGTAGATTGCTTTTGGCAAAATTGCCATTTTTACTATGTTTATCCTTCTGATCGAAGAGCATGGGAGATCTTTCCATTTTCTGGTATCTTCTTTAATTTCTTTCTTTAAAGACACAAAATTCTTATTGTATAGGTCTTTCACATGTTCGGTAAACGTTACCCTTTGACATGTTATGTTGTTTGTGGCTATTGTAAAGGGTGATCTTTCTCTGATTTCTATCTCAGCCTCTTTGTTGTTTGAATAAAGTAGGGCTACTGATTTTTTTTAATTATCTTGTATTCTGCTAGTTTGCTGAAGGTGTTTATCAGCTGTAGGAGTTCCCTGGTAGAGTTTATTGGGTCGCTTATGTAAACTATCATATCCATGTCATCTGCAAATAGAGACAGTTTGACTTTTTTCTTTCCAATTTGGATTCCCTTTATCTCCTTTTTTGTCTTATAGCTTTAGATAGAACTTCAAGTACAATATTGAAGAGATATGGAGAAAGAGGACAGCCTTGTCTTGTTCCTGGTTTTAGAGGAATTGCGGTGGTTTGATATTTTATAGAGGAAAAATATCAACAAATGAATTTCTGGATTTTTCCTCAATATATCATAAGAAATGAAAGCTATCTGCCCTCCAGTTCCTTATTTGTACATTGTCAAGGAATGCAATGTACCTCACAGAACTGTTGTAAGTAAATATTGCATCAAATAACACATGTAAACAAATAAAAATTCCACATACATACTGCTGGGGATTGAATATGGTCCTTTTATATCAGAATCAAGGTGACATTATTATTTTATTAGAAGAGTAAATATTACTAGTCAGAAAAATATACTATGAATGTTGTATAAAGATAGAAGAAATGACTCAGAATGGGGGAGATGGTTCAGCAGCTAAAGCATTTGCTGTGTAAGCATAAGGATCTGGGTTCAAATCCTCATGACACAATAAAATTGGGTAATAAAATACACATCTGCCATACCAATGCTTCCAAAGAATAGGTAGGAAAATTCCCAGAAGCGTATGGGCCAGATAATTAGACGTATGCAACAGAAAATACAAAAGAGACCCTGTCTCCAGAGGGAAGGTGAAAACAAGCATTTGCCATTTTTCTCTGGTCTCAAAGAATAAGCCATGGCATGTGTGCATCTGCATTCAGACACACACCCACACACACACACACACACACACACACACACACACAGAGATGATTTTGTGAATATACTTTTGAAAACTGATATGGGTTTGTATGTTGTTTGTATGTTGTTTGTATGAAGAATTCTTCAATTGATATTATTATTTTTAGGCAGAATAAATATGCACAAAATTATGTACATGATATTAAAATGGTAAATAATCATTAGACAAGTATTTGTTGGCTTGATGTCTAATCTTTCCTTCTTTACTTTCTGATGCATGATCTAAAACTGTAATTTTCTTCTTTTGTTCTTCACTGGAATTTTCTATAAATTCTAGCAGTGAAGATTACAGGAGAGACAGAGAAAGACAAGAGTACAAGAAAAGAACCTGTTTCCTTTTGTTGAGTTACTTTGTCCTTCAGAGTTTTTTTCATTTTGAGACTCAGTTGGTTCCCATGTCTCGTTCATTATATTCTCAGAATCATCATACTGTATGCCTCCCAATTGTGTTAGTTTTAAACAACCAATACATCCTCAATATGTGGTTCCCAATGTATAGGAGCTTCCATTCAAATCCCTAAGGGCCCAGCCTCAGCTCTGGGAACCCAGTGAGCTACAGGACCAAGAAGGGATCAAGTTGTTTTAGAAGATATGTTACCAGCTCCAGTGGATTTCTTCACGGAGGGCTAAGCTTCTGTAACAATGTAGATGGTGTCCTCTACTTGGATGGTAGAGTCCTGATGTATGAGGCCTCTTTCCTAGATTCTATAAACTTTTGTATTCCTTCATGTTATCTGCTTTTTAAAAAAAATCTCTGTGTGACTTAGCAGACTTTAACACAAAATACCCTATCTGCTGAAGTACACAGCTTTATTTACCGTCATAATATAGTTTCTAATAGCTGTGAGCACAAGAGTTCCCATCCACACACTCAATTCTATGTCTCCTTAATTGGGGGCTAATAGAGGGAATCATGTAAATAGTACCTAAAGTGGTGTTTCCCAAATTATTTTCTAGGGAATTCTATTGCTAAGATTTTCTTTTACAAAGTGAAGTTCACAGTCATAAGAAGGTAGGAAATGGCATCTTCCAACAGCAAACTATTAGCAGTTTGGCACACATGAGTGCAATAAAGGCCGTGGGAAGTCTAACAGAAGAGAAATCTGTTTTACTATTGACTCAGCATCTCTTCTTCAAATTATTTGACTGGGGAAACTGTTTTCTTTTCAGTTAGTCTCTATTACCATCCCAGGGCATACATTGAGAAATAGCATTCTCTAGAATCCTAAGAAAGTCAGAAGCTTTAAAATTAGTTGCAGCTACTTTTTCAATATACTTTTATTAGCATAGCATTTTTAGGCCTTCAATGTTTTTATTTGTGCTTCCACTGCAAAGAGAGACTAATGTTCATTGTGTTCAGATTCAGATTGAAGATGAGGAATGATATGGAGGATGTCAAACTCCAAAAGAACAATTATGGGAAATGCAATAGATTTGAGAGTGCTCTGGAGAAAAGAGAAAAAGAATCATGTTTCATTAAATAGTGAAGGAGCAATGATATGATACCAGTGCCTAGGTATGATCCCCAGCTATAGCACATTAATGAAAGTTGATTTTAAATATTTTTTCAAGCTTTCGGTTCCTTGGATTTTTGTTTTATGTTTCATTATATATATATATATATATATATATATATATATATATACATTAAACTATAATTATAATGGGAAAATGCATCCTTCTTCTTCTTCCTTCTAACCCTCTCCCATGCACCTTTTCTTAGTCTCTTTAGAATTCCTAGTTTTCCTAAAATTACTGTTCCATGGATATGTAACTTATATACATAAATATGTAAATATAAACCACTCAGTCCATATACTATTACTTGTATGTATATGATTTTAAAGGTGACCATTTGGTATTGGATAACCAATTGGGACTCTTTCCTTGGTGCTTTAGTTTCTTCATCTTTAAATAGAGAAAAATAGCAGAATGTGCTTGACATAACTAAAATGAAAACTTGATATTGTCTTGCTTAGATGATGAAAGAGACCTACCTGGCTTTTAGTTACTTAATATACTCCCTAAAGCAGAAGTGAACCCTAACTAATTTAAGCCATTTCTGTTTATATAAAGAAATGACATATTTTCTTCGAGTATGGGCAGATATTTAGAAGAATCTACTTAAGCTATTCTATTCTGTAAGTGAAAATAGAGTCTGCAAGGGTTTAAACACACTTGGTTAAGAAATAAGATATTAAATAAATTGGATAGAAACCTTACCTCATTTATCTTTGGTAGCCAGATATTTCAATTAAAATTGAAATTGTTTATCTGTATTTGGTGGTTTTTTTCCATAAAAAAATGACAAGATTATTAGGACCAAAATTTTTTTGATGTGTAGATGGGTTATGTGATTCAGTAAATCTGAAAAAGTTGCTTGCCATGCCTGTCTTACTCTTTCCTTAGAGTAATTTTATGTAAGAGAAACACAGAGGGATCATCAAGAATTGAGGGAAAGAGAGAAGAAAAATCCCATACAGATTATACTGTTGATTATGGAGAAGCAAAAGGAAGCAGTGATTGTTCGGCTATGACTCAAGGCTTCTCAGCTGCTCACAGAGCCTGGCTGTCTCATGCCTCCTGTGTCTCAGAACTGGTGTTACTAACACTGGGGAGGAGAAAGCCACTTTATGCCTCAGTACCTAAGGAAACTAGTCTCTCCATCTTTATGAATCAGAGTCAGAGAAACAGGCTTGCTATGGTTTTATTTAGCATTAAATTTAGGAAAGTGGAACATTTGAATGGTAACCTTAATCAGAATATACAGTCATAGTACACAGAGTGACCTTCCTAAAACCTCCTGGTGTTATAGCAAGCATTTTCTTTTAAAAGTGAATTCAGTGAGAAGTAGTAACAGTATTGCAGCATAACTGAAGCTATGTACATATGCATACATAATTTATAAACTATGTATTATTTATATGTATATAATGCCACATTTTATTGAGGTAAAAGAACACAGCAAGGTTAAAAAGAACTGTCTAACTCCATATAAGCTGTCCAATGCCAGTAAAAGCTCTTGTAAAATCATAAAGGCCTCCAGCATGCTGAGTAAACATACCAATAAATATTCAGATTAGAAACAAAACCAAAATAAACAAATTTAAGGCAAGCTTTAGCATGTCTGAGTTAATCTGCCTTTTGAAAAATGTTATTCACAGTGACAATTAAACATATTGAACAATGCAGCTGGGTGGTGGTGGCACACACCTTTAATCCCAGTCCTCAGTAGTCAGAAGCAGGTGGAACTCTTGTGAGTTCAAGGCCCACCTGGTCAACAGAGTGACTTCTAGGACAGACCGCAAAGCTGCAGACAAACCCTTTCTCAAAAAATATTGAACAATAAAGATAAATGTTGGCAAACTCATCCTGAATCTAATTTATTTGCACGCATTATTATTAATTATTTTATTGTATGCAAAAGCCATATTTTCAGTAGCCTTCTAGTTTTAATTTTTTAGAGTAGAGTAGCGTCATCGTTCTTGGCTCATACATGCTTATTCCACATTGGGAATTTACAGATACTCAGTTTTTACTTCATATCTGAAATGAGAATATCTATACAAATCCCAGGAATTTGTTTGCTATAATGAGGAAAATGAGAAACCACAGCATTCCAGGTTGTCTTCTCTGCCAACTATTCAACAGTGCTGCTTACTTCCATTGTGTCTTTGGAAAGGTAAACTATCCAGTACACAAGGTTGAACCCTGCAAATGCTACTGGGAAGAGAATTCGAGAATACTGATCTATTTTACTGGTACCCCCAACAGCTGGTAAAAGCGGTGGAGGTGTGACAGGCGTTTGTAAGATGGGTGTTCTACTGAGGACTTTGCTGGCCTCAGAAGATGGAACTATCGGCAAAGTCAGGGAGCTGATCCTCTTCTTCAGGTGGTACTTCGAGTCAGAATGCTGAGGAAGAAAGATAAAGATTGTCAACACAGCAAAATAACAGAGGTCCCTTGTTTGGACAGCCATGACTTTCGCTGCTGACATGTTTTTATTAACTATCTATGTGTGGTAAAGCATCAGCAAATTTGTAAGACTATGTTTTATTGTCATTTTTCTAAAAGTTACAGCACTTACATACAAAGCTTTTACTTTGTGTATGTGTTTGTAGTGCTAGAGTTTAAAAGATAACTACATCTTTACCACGAAGCAAAACATCCTACCTTCAAGTAAAAACTAAAGATGCCTACAATTTTCTTTTTCTTTTTTGAGCTGTCTGGGAATTATACCCAAGATTTCATGTGTCCTAGGCAAGCATTCTACCACTGAGCCATATACCTTCTGAAATCCTAAAATTGAATACATCAACAAAAGATGTCAAACATTAAGTATGTTTGAACTGTTATATAAAGAATTGTACAATTAGGAAAAGTTGATACAAGTTACAGAATTATATTATAAGCCTCTAAGCCAATGAATGTACATAATCAAGTCTCCAATCAAGTCTACTCTTTTTCTTTCTGTCTCTCTCTCTCCCTGTGTGTGTGTGTGTGTGTGTGTGTGTGTGTGTGTGTTTGTATCTGTGTGTTTGTGGGTGGGTAGCTTCACTCAATTTAGGTGCATTCAGTTTAGAACATGTGGACAATTACTTACCAAAAGGAAATCCTACTTCTGTTCACTAATAACAGCCTTCTAAAAAGTTTTAGCCTAAATCTTCATATTCTCACATTTAAGAATTTGGACCAGATAAAATTTAAGAATAATTAGCCACTGTCCATCAAACCAATGTATATCAAAAACAAATGCTAAACCTTTACATCGAGTGGGAAGATGTTAGTTTTCTGAAATATATCTATCTGCCTTTAAGCCTAGAGGTGTGACACAGAAAGCCTTCGCTGTTCCAGTGAATTCTTCTGGACTTGTCTCTCTTCCTCTGAAATCCTCCCACATAATTTATCCACTAACCTGAATGCCATCCCGTGTTCTTTTCTATCACTGAGTCCTTGTCCCTACTAAAACCGTAAGACACATTTAAAAAGAGATATTAAGTGCATCAATTAACATTTGTGAAAGTGAGGTCAAAAGAGTGGGGTCATGTTGTTTACGGTCGTATTTCTAATACAGCTCCAATTCAATGCTTGTCTCATAGCAACACATTTTTTATCTGTGCTCTAAAACTACTGAGTCTAGTTCAGAGACTTTGGCTCTGTCTGATGTAGAATCCTTCCGTGCTGTTGGAGACCAGACACGTTCCTTTCATTTCCTGCTGTTTCTTGTCTACATATTATAACAATCACTTTCCTTGGAGCTAGGTTGTTTAACTATCTCTTTATGTTCAAATACTTGCTGAACATTCTTCTTCGATCTTGTAAAATGGCCTTGTTTCTTCCTTGGTAACAAAATCACTACTTTGCAGCATGGTGTGCTATGTTCCTCATGCGGGCAGACTCCTGTAGCTAAAGCCAGCAACCCTGCAGCCACAGGATAAGACAACCACTTTTCCTGTGCTAGCCAATCTACAGGATAACAGTGGCCTGCTGGCATGGTGACATTTGGGCTGTAAGAGCATCAGCTCAAAGAATCTTTTGTTTTGTTTTGATTTTTCTCTTCATCCTGGACTTCATTGTTTGAGGCACCACCGAAGTTTCTGACTCTCTAACAGTTGTCACGTTAAAGAATTGAAGCCCACTATGGTTTTTAGAAAACATTAAAAAAAAATTGTCTACAAAAATAAAAAAATACGGTCTAATTTTATCTAAACACAGTGAATTTCATGTGAAGACTCCCTTATCCATTGGCCTGGTACTATGTATGGTTGACATCTTTTACAGAATTAAATAAATCACAGGTCTTGAAAGGAAAGAGAATGTGAAATAGGTAAAGACCCACTTTTCTGATTCTGGCCATGAAAATGTCTACTAAAACTAAGTAGTATTAAGAACTAAATCCCCATGGTCACTAGATTATACTTTACCAGAGTGACAATATTTTGGTTTTCACAAATCACAAACTAGATTTTATAGGATAAAATTGGCACTGTTTCCTAAGTGTTTTCTACCATGCTTCTTGGTCTCTAATTTGATTAGCTAATTTTATTTTACACATCAAAAATGTTAAATATTCATCTACCTGAAAGCATAAAATGGCACTGTTTTATTCTCAAAAAAGACAAAGATCCAAAGGAGCCATCCCACTTCCATACACGTGGAACACTAAAATCCTTTAGCCTAGTAAAATTCCCAAAATCATGATGGAGGGAAGAGGGCAAACCATCAGAGACTTCTTTCCAGATTCATCTTTACTCTATGACACATACTACCTGCTTAAAACTTGTCTTTTTTCTACTGAAGGCAGAAGGAGGTCAGATCATCCTCATTCATTGAGATTAAAAACATGACTGTTAATTATAATACATCATAAAAGTACAAAATGTTATTCTTTTTCTTCCCATCATCTTTAGTGATTTGGAGTAGAAAAGCTCTTTCTGAATATCTTGTCATCCCCAAATTGTCAGAGATTGCCAAGTGACCTTAGTCCAGAGAAAATAGTTATGATCCATAACTAGTGAAATAACATTAGCTTAGAGCTAAAGATACTGTTCATCATCTCTGCACCAAACAATCTTTGTGGAACATTTCAGAGCAGATGAGAGAAGAATCTAAATTCCATGTTACAACCCTACATCTACTACTTACTTGTGATATGGCCTAGATTTGCCATCAACATCAGGGCTTCTGACCCTAAAAGCCTCCTCAATTCTTATCTTTAATGTAGAGATAATTACAATTCATGTATATTTTCCTATTTTTATATGAATTTTCACAAAATATATCTTGTGATGGCTTAAAAATATTTGATTAACAAATCTTAGTTGTGTCTTTTCAATTATCTGCAAAATGTGTCTACTCCCCATTCTTAGCATTTTCTTTAACTAAATTTTCTCTCTGCTGGGAATTATGTTACCTTGTCACCATACATGCCAATATGATAGAAAACTCATACATCATCCAATATCACCAATGACAATGACACCTTCAAACACTTTTCTTGATTTCTTAGAACTCCTGTAGCTTATTTTTTTTTCTAGAATTAACTACTTCTATTTAGGCTTATCTTCTTTCCAACCATGACATCTTAATTAAATGGGGTATGTTATGTTCAAGCAAGAGTGCTAGCCAGCCAAGTGGAGGTTATACACGCCTTTAATCCCAGCACTTGGGAGGCAGAGACAAAGGGATCTCTGTTAGCTCAAGGACAACCTAGTCTGTAGAGTGAGTTCACAGAGAGGTAGAATGCCAGGCAGCCACTCTGGCCGGTAAGATGAGCCACGTGGAAATACTTAGAATAGTAGAAATGGGTTAATAATTAAGGCAGAGCTAGCTGATAAACAATGATAGTAACTGGCCAACAGGATTGTATCAAATACAGAGTCTCAGGGTGTTATTGGGGGCTGGCGGGCGGCGGGACCCGACCAGCAGGGAAAAACATGCTTGTAACATACAGGACAGACAAGGCTGTTAAACAGAGAAACCTTATCTCAAAAACCCAACAAAAAGAATGCCTATCCAGCCCACTGAACACAGTATATTTCCAAAACTTATATTTAATCAATATATGAAATATTATTTTTCCAGGAGTTGAAAAGTACTATGAGGAAATTTACATGAATAATTTTACTCATTGGAAATATCTTTAATGCCTTATTAAGCTCATTTTAGACATGAAAAGATTGAAATGGAATAAGGAAGCTCACTTAGGCCCATGTGTAAAGAGGCTTGGATTCAACTCAGATGCCAGAAATTCCACCCTTAACAGGACATATCCCATGCAGTCTACAAGCATTAGGTTTCTCAGAATCTGAAGTATCAATGTTTTAGGTTGGATAGTATTTTCTGGATGAAGACTGCCCGCCATATTATTAGTCAATGTCAAGACCTCTTTTTATAAGGTACCAAAAACACACTCACCCCAATTTGTAACAATATGCAGACATTGTCAAATGCCTACTGGGAGAATAGCTTGAGAATAGCTGTTGTAGAGTCCTGCTTGTTTCCCTGCCCAGCAGTGACTGGACACAAAGGTAAAGAGTGGGGGTGGGGCTGGAGGTAGGGTGATATGGGGATTCTAGCAGAAGCCAATGCAATACTCTAAAGGAACTGCTGGAGTTCTGTATTTAATGCTGTCTACTGGATAAGCAGCTACTGGATAGTTAAGAATTTGCAGCCAGAAGATACTCAATGCCAATTTAGAACAAAACCTTACATTTCTGAAATAAAAAGAAAGCAAATTCTGCAAACCCTTTAAGCTACAGGTTTGCATCAGGCCCCACCTGCTCTATTGTGGACAAGCTTAGGTTGATGGTAAAATAGGCTTTTGTCAGAGTCCAGATGAGAGCTCAGCTTGGGGCTGTCAGGGTTTTGAGTGGAACACCTGTGGTTTTGAAATTTTCCTGGGCTCCCCTGCTGCTGAGTGCCATCCTGCTCAGGGTATTTTTAGACCACCTCTTTGTTTTAAGTAACATTATATTGCAAAGGTACCTTGAATTAAAGTAGACAATATGATGATCAGTTATTTGATGCAGGAATAAGGCCTTAATAGGAAATACTTTATATTAGCCTAATATTTTAAATAATGTGGCCAAAATATACAATCTTTAAAGGATATTTTTAGTTATTTATGTTTATTTTATTTATATGAGTTTTCTGTCTGCATTTATGTCTGTGTACCTTGTGCATGCTATACATGATGATTGAGGAGCCCAGAACACTCAGTTACCTGGTACTGGAATTATAGAAGGTTGGGAGCCCCCATGTTAGTGCTGGGAACTGAACCTGGGTCCTCAGTAAGAGCAGCTAGTACTCTGAACCAATGAGCCCCAAATATATCTCTTGGCAGAGATATTTTAATTGAATCTCACTACTCAATGCAGAAAACAATTATTTATAGAACTGGTGAATAAGACAGAGTTAAAAATCAAAAACAGCCACAGGAAAAAAAAACCCAAACAAATAGTATTTGTAAACAATGTTCAAAACATTGGGTTAACATTACGGCAAAATTAGAGCTACACTAATATTTTTTAAAATGTTTATGTTGGAGAAAGTAATGCTGAAATTATAGAGGATTCCAGGATGTCCTCTGAGAAATGGCTTGTTGGAATCCATCTGGTTTTTCAGTGGTGCTAAGGAACCTAGACTGGTGTTTAAACAGTACAGACTGGCAAACAGGATGGGGATTTGATAGGCTATATGGAAAAAAGTCTAATAAATGATATTTTACCTAATGCATTCCTGTCTCCCCTTAATTCATAGGATGGAACAATCATGGAGAAGGGGTGCCTGTGGCTTTCTGCTTCTTCAAGTCTCTCATAGTCATAATTCAACCCTTATTTCTAGAAAATAATGATGTGGTTCAAAGAAATTTTAGCCAAGTTTGGAACAAGAGAAGTAACTTTTGGCATTCTATTCTTCACATCTCTGTGAAGAACTATAGCACGTTCAGGGCCTAGCATATACCTTCACCTTGAAGAGGAAAGCAGAAAGAATGGTTTTACCTCCCTCTCTCTGCCCAACTTCCTAGAAATCGGCTTATGGCTTCTATCTAAGCCAAGTTTATCTTTCTTTCTTTGTCTTTGAAATAACTGTTGTAGAAATATTGACTCCTCCAAAATGAACTAACTACTTTCACATAGACATTTTCATGCTGCTCTGTAACTCTAGATACAGATTTCATCACAATTGCTCATGGACTCATCTCTTTCTTTGAATCTCTTCTTTCTGCACAGAAAGCTTCATCTAGGGAAAGATACTATGGTAACACTCCATGTTTTGTATAAGAAACTTCACATATGCTCAAGGTATGAAAAAGTTACCATAGTCACTCAACAAGTGGGTGGCAAAGAATGCATAAAGAGGCAATTTATAGATACATACATACATACATACATATATTTACTGTCTGCCCTTGCTAATGAAACTTTGGTCAATTTTGTATGCAAATTTTACATGCAGATTCACAAAAACTGTCACAAGTCTTGACGGGAACATATGTTATAATAGGAAAAGTACTAGTAAAGGGAACTGTGGTGTGTGTAGGGAGTATTCACATTCAAGAACCTAGCACAGAGGGATTAGACCTTTAAAGTAACAAGGAAACTAGCAAATTAATGTACTTCAACTTCACCATACTGTTCTGTAGTTTCAATGGCAAGTGCCCTAAATAATGTGTTGGTTACAACTGAATAGGCATTTCTAAATGTCATGGTATTTGGGAAAAAATAAACTGACCTTGCAATCATAATATACCATTGTATAACATAAATAGCCAGTGTGCTATTTATGTTTTTTTCTTCTTAAGTCTATAGAGCAACTTGCTAAGTTTTGCCATGAACAAATTAACTGCAAATGTCCTACATAATCACATGTATTTATTTTTGATATCTTCAGGGTTTATATTTTTTGTTTAGTTATTTTGTTTTTAAATTTTTATACTTTAGCCTTTCAGAAACAACAACAAAAAAGATATACTATTTATTGTTTTTAAATATTTTAAGCTAAACAAGGTTCAGGAAAAATGGAATTTGTCATAACAAATAGGACTTGCAACAGAAATTTTTCTGAGGGTATTTAAATGCACTTTTTAAATGTATTCTTCTACAGGACATACTCATCATATACTGTATTACCATCATAGAAGATAGTTTATGTATGAATACCTGGGATATTCATTCTATCTCTTAATAACTTATACCTCTAAAATAATGGTCTGAGGTATTTAACCTCTAAGTCTTTTCCTAAGAGTTGAAATCATGTCCCCAGACTCCTGGTACTACATATGACAAAAATAAAGAATTTTGCTTTTTTTATTTTATCACAATTAAATCAATGGATATATTAATAATTATTTTATTTGCTTATTTATCCCATTTCTGATGATCTTATCTTTCTTTTCTGCTCTATTTCTCAAACTTAGACTTTACCATTCTCTCTGGAAAAACAAATCAAAACATCTTTAGCAGGGTGACAACTCAGGGCAGGGGATGACTCAGGAAAAGGACCGAGCTTTGTTCCACCTTATCTACAAAGACTAAATTTAAGTTCCACACAGTGTACGTATTATTACTTCAATAACTTCCTTTTCAGTGACCCTTTTAAAAATGTTTTCCAAGTATGTCAGACTAAGCCTAGAGCATGTTTTTTGTTATACTTTCCTAATATATGTATTTATATATATTCTCTTTGTACTTATATACAGAAAATATCAGTAGGTCAAAAGAAGGCTTTGGGGAATGATGCCATCTACATTTTAAAATGCATTTTATTCAGTGAGTACATGCCCAGGCAAATTTGTTTCCTTCAGACATTGGTAGTGAAGGAATGATATTAGCCTATGATGTTGTAGACAACTGAAATTCTAGAATCATTACTTGTTTTTCCAGCAGAACATATTTCTGACTAACATCATGGTATTTACAAATTCCTGCTCAACTATGATCTCTGAGACAGAAGTTTCCTGTTTATAAAAGCAGGAAATTTAGATTGTATCAATAGATTACATTTCCTTTTTACCCTTTCTACATTCTTTTCTTTCTTTTATTCTTTTTCCCAATGTAGATTAATGCTAGGAAATTAATATATTTTTACTTATTTCCACTAAATGTGTCAATGACCTCATTACTCCAAGATAAATGTCAATTCCTTAATACAAACTAAAACCATCAATCTATAAAAGAGAAAAGAGTTAATACAATCTGTGAGCTGTGAGCATTTCCCAAAATGCTGCACTTTGGGAAAGTAAAATACACATTGCATTATAGTTTTCAAAACGTAGTCAGTCTAAGAGTTCCTGACTTGTGGTTTTGGATTAGAAAATATTCAGTAAACTTAAACAATTAATAATGACTTGCAGGATCAAATTAGTTCTATTACTCAAATCTACAAAATAAATATTTCTTCTTAGCCAAAGGCTGCTTGCTGAAGTTCGTATTAAGATAAAAATGTATGCTTCTCAATCAGTTGTATAATCCATTTTAAAAAGAGTGTAAGAATGTATTCATGAATAAGAATAACATTTGGGAGTATGCTTATGACCCCATAAATATGAATTATATCATTCATGTCTGATTCCAAAACACAATGGAGACAAAGGATAGTGTATATCACATTTTAAAAGTTTGTGACAAGAGAAAAGAAAAGAAAAAAGAAACCATCCTGAATGAGGTAACCCAGTCATAAAAAGAAAAACATAGTATGTACTCGCTCATATATGGATTTTAGACATAGAGCGGAAGATCACCAGCCTATAATTCACCCTAACAGAGGAACTAGGATACAAGGTGTATTCTAAGAGGTTCATATATGGTCCCTCACAAAAGGGGGAAGGGACAAGGCCCTCAGAGCACATGGGAAGTGGGGGAGAGCAGTGAATGGAGAGCGAACTAGAACTACGAAGATTGAGACAGGTAGGAATAGAAGACAGAAGAGAGAGAGAGAGAGAGAGAGAGAGAGAGAGAGAGAGAGAGAGAGAGAGAGAGAGAGAGAGAGAGAGAGAGAGAGAGAGAGAGAGAGAGAGAGAGAGAGAGAGAGAGAGAGAGAGAGAGAGAGAGAGAGAGAGAGAGAGAGAGAGAGAGAGAGAGAGAGAGAGAACTTAAAAGAGGGAGCTATTATTGGTTTGAAGAGAAAACTGAACCTAAAGAAAGGTCTAGAGACCTACAAGACTGACAAACAATTTGAGCAACTGTGGAAAGGCTGCCATAAATGCCCTTCCCTGATAGTGAGATCATCAACTAAATTATCCACCATCATGGAGCCCTCATCTAGTACCTGTTGGAAACAGAAGCAAACACCCATAACTAAACATTCGAGTAGAACTTGAATCCAGATGCAGTGAGAGAGGACAAGACCAGGTTGCAGAAACACACAAAGGCAGCTGACCTGAACAAGGAAGAACTAATGCCCCCCCCCAAATCGATAGCTAGGAATCCAACATGGGACTGACTCAGACCCCATAAATATGGGTCTCAGCTAGAAAGACTGAGCAGTCTAAGGGACCTCAGACAGTAGAACCAGGATGTATTCCTGATACACAAAAGGGGACACATTTTGTGGACACATCCCCCATGGAGGGATATCGCCTTAACCTAGAGACAGGAGAGAAGCCCTAGTCCCTACTTCAAATGACTTGACAGATTTACATGATCCAACCTGGATAGCATAGCCCTACAAGTGGAATGGGGGTGGAGGGATGGGAGGAGAGGGTGGCCTGGTGCATGTCACAGGGAAGAGAGGGTAAGAGGATGGGAGGGAGGAAGGGAGAGGAACTTGGGATCCACATGTAAAAATTTTAAATTATATTATTAATAAAAAAAAGAAAACAAAAAAAAGAAAGAAAAAAAAGGAAAAAGGAAAAAGGAAAAAAAAGAGAGAAATTAACATAAAAGAGGGAGCCATTATAGGTTTGAAGAGAAAACTGACACAAAAGAAATGTTCAGAGATCTAAAAAAATTGCAAGACTGACCCCAAGTAACAATTTGAGCAACAGTGGAAATGCTAGCATAAATGCCCTTCATTGATAATGAGATTGTTGACTAATGTATCCACCATCATAGAGCCCTCATTTAGTAGTTGATGGAAACAGAAGTAGACACCCACAGCTATACACTGGAATCCAGATGCAGAGAGGGAAAGCAAGACCAGGCTGCAGAAACCCACAGAGACAGCTGACCTGAACAAGTAAGAGCTAATGGACCCCCAGACTGATAGCTGGGAAACCAGCATTGGACCGACTCAGGCCCCCTGAACGTGGGTCTCAGTTAGAAGGCCTGGACAGTCTAAGAGACTTCAGACAGTGAAACCAGGATGTATCCCTGGTGCACAAAAGGACTTTGGGAGCACATTCCCCATGGAGGGATACTCCTTTAACTAACCTAGAGGCAGATGAGAAGGCCCAGTCCCTACTCCAAATGACTTGACAGACTTTGTTGACACCTCCTGGAAGGCATCACCCTCCCAGTGTAGTGGGGAGGGGAGGAGGATGAAATGAGGGGATGGTGGAGGGGCATGGGAGGGAGGGAGAGAGGTAGGGAGGGAGAGAGATAGAGAGAGAGGGAACTGGGATCGACATGTGAAATAAGGAAAAAATGTAAAAGCAAAAAAAAAAGTTTGTAAGTATTTCTCAGTAATAATAAGCCTTTGAATATAAACTCACTAACACGCATATACTTAATGTGCTCATGAAAATGTGATTATCTTTTAATTGAATATATATATTTAAATATATATATATATATATATATATATATATATATGGGTGAAACCTTCATTTGGAGAACCCATGTTCACTATTTATCTCCTCTGCTTACAAAATAAAAACAGCCTTTGAGCTTTCCTCACAAAACCACCGGATTTGTTTCTTTTCTTTTAGATTCTGGAATCATCTTTAGGACCTTTTTCTTTCTTTTTTATTCCCTAGTTGCTCTAAGGGAACCTGTTCAAAAGAATGTTCTAGTCTCCTTTGAGAGCCTAGAGTCTGCCAGTACCAGTAAAGATGATGAAAGAACAGCAAAACTTTAGAGAAAAGATAAATAAAGGCTTTTGTTCAACTTCACCCTGGGAAGCAACTCTAGTTATGTAATTTATGCTCAACAAATACTCTTTCTGACTGCTTTATATGTTGCCACTGATTGAGCTTGCTTTATCTGCCGAATAACGTAGAAGAGGGAACAATTACCACAATAATCTCAGCTTCCCGTGGTTCAGTGGTTTTTGATATTGCCACAGGGGGCGGGGCTGCAGCCTGTGCCTTCCTTTCAGCCTTCTGTGACTGGAGATTGGTGAAGTAGTTGACAGCTGCGAACTCAATGAGAGCAGAAAAGACAAAAGCAAAGCACACAGCTATGAACCAATCCATGGCAGTTGCATAGGACACTTTGGGCAGGGAGTGCCTGGCACTGATGCTTAAGGTGGTCATGGTTAAAACAGTGGTGATTCCTGAAATGAAAAACAAGAAACACAGTAGTTAGCAATGAAAAAGGAGAAACACAGTAATTAGCATCAGGAATCCTGTAACGAGATCGAACCAAGGCAAGTTTATAAGGAGAGTCACCCATTCCACCACCTTCTAATGATTTTAGTTAGTGTAAAGCATAATCACAGGTGTTATCACCTCTATATCATCTCAACCGACTGCTCTGACTTATAAAATAAAATTTCTATAAAAGCATTTGTTGAACCAAATTAACTACAGCAAAATGTAAATCATGAACAGTTCTATTTATTTACTGCCTGAGAATATGTAACAAATTACTATGATTTAAATTTTTAGAATCTTACCCATTTGATCTCTCACTACATCTTAAACTACAAATGAGTAGAATATTAGTATGAAATTAGGTTACTCAATTTAAAAAATAAACTTCTTTTTAAAAGGTAAAATTTTACTCGTGAGAAAAAGAATTCTGTCTCTTTCTTGCCAGAAGTTTTTCTGCTTCAATTGTGACAGAAAATTGATATAATTTGTAGATGTGTAATATTGATGGTATTTCTGGTAATTTTGAACAGTAGATCTATTCTAATGTAATAAATTATATATATATATATATATAATATTAATCTGAGATTCTAGTTTGGCTCAGATCTTTCATATAGACTATTAAAGTTATAATAATGAAAAATGTAGGAAAAATGGATTTTGGTTCTCATAATATTTAGTTACCAATCTTGATTTTATTATTTCAGTTTTCTCCAAAAAGTAGTGATTTTATCCTTCACAATTAGAAGCAAACAAATTAAAGGAAATTGTAGATATTTATCTATTTTAGTATCTTCAAGATGGCAACTTTACTCAACTTGATGAAAGTGGGATATAAGTCAGATGAGTGGAGTGAATTTATTATATTATCCAGTTGTTTTCCTGAATATACACATTAGGTATTTTTTTTCAATATGTGTGTGTGTGTGTATGTGTGTGTGTGTGTGTGTGTGTGTGTGTGTGCGTCAGGATTTATCTGAGTAACAGCTCTGGCTGTCCTGGAACTCACTCTGTACACCAAACTGGACCCAAACTCACAGCTATTCTCTGTCTTCTGAATGCTGAGATTAAAGGTGTTCCCCACTACCTCACCATCAGGTTTTTTCCTTTATGCTGAAGACTGATAACTAAGATACACTTAAGTCATAGGAAAGAACCAGAATTACTGAGGGACAAATGTTTGTTGATTCATCACACAAACTGCAAAAAGATGAGTCATTTTCTGTGACATATGACTCTGATTCTTCTGTGTATCAAGAGACAGTTGTCAGTATTCCCCACAAAAGCACAAGCATTAGAAAATTTAAACTGAATGGTGATAGAACACAAAGTGGTAGGCATACCAAAGACAGTTCTTGCTGGGACCGACTCCTTATTAATCCAGAAAGACACCTGAGAAAGAATTACTGTCATGATACATGGAGTGTATATCTGGATCATGAAGTAGCCCATCTTCCTTTGTAAGTGGAAATACACTGTCATTATTACATATTCCCCTGTTGGAAGACATGCTCATTAGTAGGGTTGCCATTGACAGAAAAATGAATGCAGTGAATATAAAACTTGCAAATATGTGGTTTAAAATATATAAAAATACTACTAGATCAAATGTAAAGAAACATATCAGTTTATGAGTTTTAGTGGCACCATATGTATTTATAAAACAATTCATTCTGAGATTACATGAGTATTCCTATTTACCCAGTTGCAAATAAATTTTGAAGACATCACTTCAAAATAATAAATTTAGCCTGTAATATCTAATGTTAGTCGAATAAAATACTAGGTATTTTGAAAATATATACTAGGGATGTGTTACATTATCTTAAAAATATTCTTACCTGTGTTAGATTTAATTGTCTCACTAGAAACTGTTTGCCCAATTAAATCATACTGGAGGAGACTGGAAGATTCCTCTGGGACTTCTACTGAGTAAAGTGGTCCTTTTTTCCATGTATATATGATTTCACTTTTAGGGTAAGCATCTGTATTTTTTTTTAAACAAATGACACAAAATGCTAAATATAACTGGTTAGCTTGCCTTCATTCAAAACAAGCATTACCTGCCTTATCTAATACAAACATATATTTTGTTGCTTTTTAAAATATCTTATTAACAGAAACTTCTAATATTGACAGAAAGGATATTGTTGAACTCATACTAAGAGTTTCCTAGCAATATTTTATTTCATTTTTCCAGTCTTCATCTCAAACCAAGTAAGTATATATTTCTAATGCCCTATTCGACTTCCAAAAACTTTGTGTAACTTACAGCTCCCAAACTTAAGTGGACAAGCGTGTCCATCCATAGGGAAGTTAACCAGCCTCATGGGACAATCAGCATTGATGGTAAGCCTGGAGATATTGAAAGACATACTTTCGGTTATTGTAGTGGACTCATCCTCAAGCAACAGAAAAAAATAGGAAACTCACCTCATAGTGTACAGTATTGTTCCATTCTGCATTAATCGGAAGAGCTTGTTAGGCGTGGTCATGTTGTGAGCAATTGACTTCTTCCCATTCCTAAAAAAAGTGTCAGGGGTCCAGATTTTACTGACCATCAAGTTATTTAAGCTCAGAATCTCAGCAGGACCCCTAAACTTCAGCCTCTCATCAGTCCAAGTCTGGCGGAAGAAAACATCCATTGTGTACTCCTAAGAGAAAAAAAACAAAACACAAAAAAAAACAAACAATAATCATGCAGAGTTGATGGAGATGTCATTCTGTAAATATGTTTCTCTTACTGGTTAATGAATAAATCCCTGTTAACCAATAGGAAATCAAGATAGGCGGGACTAGGAGACATGGAGAATTCTGGGAGAGGTAGTAGAAAAGAGTCAAGATATAGGGACTTGAGGGAAGTCTGGACCCTCTCTTCTGTAAGATAAGGCTACGTAGAAACACTTAGGTTAATAGAAATGGGTTAATATTTAAGATAGAATTAGCCAATAAGAAACTCTAGTAACAGGCCAACAGCTTTATATCTAAAAAAGTGCCTCTCTGTGTTATTTGGGGCTAATATAGCTCTGGGACCAGGATGGCAGGAAAACTGCTCACAACACAGAGTGGAAAGAGTCTTGTAAAATAGTTTATTCATTATTTATACCTAATTCTAAGTTTAATCAAGAAAGCAAAGTTCACAGCAATAACTTCTTATTAATTAGGTAATCAATAATGAGTTTTAAAATCAATGATATTTGATTATAATCAGTAAATGGGTATTAATCATAAACAGATTTGTGTGACTTCTTATATTTCTCAAATTTGCAAGGTTTGTAATATTCTAAAACAAAGATGGACTGGGCCAAACTCCTTCTCCATCCTTAATCTACTCAACAATTTTCCTCCATGTGTATGCAGCCAGCCAATTTTCAGCCACGATCTTTCTCTGTAATCCCTTCAACTTGAAAGGAAAACACAAGAAAATATTTATAGTTCAGGCATCCTGCTTTATGTCCCAACTTCAGCTAATCTAGCCATTCTTCCTAATATCTCATTCACCTTTACAGTAGGTTCAGAGATCAATACTTCCTACAGTACAATTTCAACAATACACACCTAATAAACTATCTAATGTAAATACAACACTTTCAATTTTAAACCATAAAGCTATGGGATAAAGTTAATTTTAAAAGATAATTATGAGACTATCACAGAAGCCAATGACAAACACCTTGCTCCTGTGCTAAAGCATTGCTAACAGTTTTTGCCTACTTTATGATAATTATTTCTATAAATAGTGGTTAAATTTTAAAAGCAAATTTAAAATTTATAGAGTATATCTATATAATTATAAGCCATGCAACATAAGGATTCTATTACACAAAAGTACTCAAAGAGACACATGAATGAAATGAAAATAAGCCCAGATTAGAATACTTCAGAACCTGGTGGTTATACTTGGTTTCTTGAAATAAACAACTTGAAGGAAAGATACTGAATTAACAAGTATCCTGTATTGACTCTTATTTTTTAAGTCTTAAGATTTTTATGTTTCCATAAGCCTGTTCTCCACTTTCTACTTATCATCTGTATCTTTCTTCTGTTTTCCCTTCTGGTTTATCCCTCCCTCTTTTTTTCCATCCAACATGACTTCCTTTGTCTTGTTCTTCTAGCTCCCCTTTCTTTTACTTTTTATCCACCTTTTCTTTACTCTTTCTATCTTCTCATATCAATTCTAAAGTAGGAGAAGAAGTTAACAGCAACTATTTATACAAAATTACAATTTCCCAAGAAAAACTAATGTTGTCCTTCTTTACAGACATTTATGACATTTTCTGCCTTGGTTCTTGTATTTTAGCATTGTGAGAAAAAATACTACCTGAAAACTGGGAAGGCATATGATACACTTTGTTCAGAAAAATGACTTCGGGCTTTCATTGCCACTTTCCATAAATACCCTCTTACGAATCCTACAGCCATCTGTACCTGGAACAGAGTCTCCAGAACACCCACTGATGCATCCGCAATGTACAAGGTGGAAAGCATGAACCTATCCAAGTGACTTCTTCACTGTTTGTATAAAATGCACTGGTGATGATACATAGCAAATAACAGGTATGCTTCGACATCATACTTATCTTTGAACTCTTACATGGCAAAAAGCTTTTTTAAAATTTTTTTTTAATTTTGCTATAACCTCACAGAAAAGGAGAAAATTTTCTTTTTGTGGAACTAGTCATCATATAATATGTGGCTTGAGGAAAGACTATAATATTAAAATCTAGCTTGTCTTTGAGTGTCTAAGCAGAGCCAGTCATTTGCTCTACTTTACATGTCTTCCCAAGGGAAATATACATACTCTGTGATGAGATGAATGGCAACACCCATATTCATTAGTCCAAAGTTACAGTTCTCCTTCCTAAATAAAAGTACCCAGTGTACTCACCATCTCCACATCTGACACAGGCCCAAAGCTGGTTACATAGATGTCTGTTTTGACTTCTGTGACAGCACCTGACATAAGCCAAGAAGGTTGAGGCTATTAACATGTGTGTTGAGACCAGAGCTTGGTGACTCCACATAACCCTTCCCATTCCTAAAAATTTAAGCTCTGCTGCCCTTCCCTAGTGGATGCCCTCCAGCTTTTAAACAGTAAGAACCTACAGTAATTACTTTAAAGTCATTCCATTCACACTGGGAAACTCTTAATGGATAGAAGATAACAAAATCAATGTGCTCTAATAATAATACTGCTACTAATAATGATAACATGTGTATTGATAGTTTTCGACACATACCAAGGAAAGTGTTACACATGGAAAACTTCTTTCTGTACTCAAGCAACCCTGTAAATCAATGATGTACACACACACACACACACACACACACACACACACACACACACACATTTAGGACAGTAAGGCTTATAGAGTTCAAATAACTTACATAAGGTCACTCACGTACTGAGGAAGGAATGAAAAAGGGACAGTTATACACACATGAAGTCTTGGCAACTTTCTCTCTCTACCCATACCTCTGGATCTTAGAAGGGTTATAAAAGTTGATGAAATTTCAAGTATTTGGTCCAACCTCAAGGCAGTGCCTTACCTCCAAATCCTGGTCGTAGACGATTGTCATAGCCTTCCAGCAAGTTGTCAAGAATCCGACTGACATTTTCCGAGTAGAAAATGCCTTCATCTTCAAGTTGAGCTTGAGCATTTTCTAACCTGAAGGTTGAGAGTCAAAAATTCTCACACCTGACCTCAAAGAAAATACATTGTTTCATGGGTGCTAGTTTACCCCATCATAGATAACAACCACACCACTCTTATTTCCTTTCACTGTGCAATAAAAAATTTATCCAGTAGATATATGTTCTCCTTTTCTTCTAAGACAAAAGGAGGATCAGAAAGATCTTACCACAGAAAAATGGACAGCCACTGGAGAAGCACCACCATCCTATGGGTCACTGAGATGCCAGGTCACCCTCCTCCTGTTTCTTTTTCCCCTCAGCCAGCTCTCCTGCAACAGTCAACTGGAGAAATCTTCCAAACCCCTCATGACCCTCATCCCAGTCTCTGTCCAGTGAGCACTCCAATAGATGGAGGGGTTGCCAGAAAATTGTTATGGATTTCTTTTTTCTTTTTGTCTTACTTTTGTCTTTTCAGATGAAACGGGGTTGTTTGTGGTCTTAATTGAGTCTTGCAGATATCCAGCCTCCTCTGACTGGTTCACTTGAGAAATGGAGAGTCAGAACAATGACAATAATTGACTAAGGCATTAGGGGAGATTAAAAGAAAAAAAAAATCAGGGCTAGTTTTGGCATGGAATTAGCAGAGCCTGTGAGGAAATCTGGAAAGCAGTGGCATCTTGCTGATTGAGATTATGTTCCAATGGGCACAGCGTTTATTATTTCTATGGTTCACAGAAGGATTTCTACACAGCTCTGATGGAACAGTCAAATATTAGGACATTTCCTGGATTCTCTTTTTTGTTTTCATTAGCTCTGCTGACTGTTGACATCCCTGTACTAAAAAATTGTTCCAAAGGTAACTGATTAAAAGTAAGAGAACTCATTTTGCTATTTTTAATAGTAAGAAACAGAAATAATAAAAACAAACAAATAAAAACAACTATCCAAGATCTACAAGTTATAATAAATTAAGCATTCACAGAAATTTCACCAATGGACCTGATCTTTAGAGGACCATGCAAGCCTAAGTCATCTTTAAGATACTCAAGTTACAGAACTGTATAAATTCAAATAACTGTACATATAATTGTGTACATGTAATGAAGGTCAACCTTTATACACTTAGAAAATTATATATGTTAATGTCTACATGTGGTGAAGTCAACCCACACACATTCAGATGAATATATATGTGATTGTCTACATGAAGCAAAATTCCTCCTCCATGCTTTCCTCTAAGAATTGGGTCAACAAGATCTATAAGCAGACTATTATCACACTGTAAACATTTCTATAAATCCAACAGAAGAAAAGAAGTCAAGGAAATGAAAATGGCAATGACTTCAGGAAACATTTAAGCATTTATTTAGTATTTTGACTACAAATCAAGCATCAGAACTCCCCTACAGAGGCAATTTTCTTCTTTTGGACAGTGTAAGAATATATACCTTACAACTATCTATGTCAATCTCTTTCTTTGGCAGCTACTTTTTCTTTGTTTCCTATGTTAGTGACAAATCTAAACACTCATCTTCCTTAACAATATTGATATCAATTTTGACATACAATGCATTTCTTTTCAATGTAATATTGTATTGCAAGCTGATAATAGCAATTCCTCATTTTATGTGATTAGGCTACACCTTTCAGGATATTTAGAATCTTTTGTTATATTACTATATGGCTATTGATGCCTTAGCAGGATAATAGAAAATATACTACTTAATATTTTAAAATACTCTGATGAGGCCAGTCATTTTCTATGATTGAGGACCACAGTGAGAAAGGCATGCTTGTGCTAGCCTAATTTTTACAGTTACATGCAAAATATGACTCAGCTACCTAAGGCTATTTGAGCAAGTCAACTTTCTGCATCTACATTCCCATAAAGAGCTAGAGTACCTTGTCGAAACCACTGTACTCAATCTACCCCCATCCCAAGTTAAATGCAGTCTTGCTTTACCTAATGGGGATATGTTCTGGCAATTGCATCTTCACATAACTTTGACTATAGGCTGAATTTATACAAACTTGAATATTATAACTGCCTGTGAATCCTACCTATATGTATAATATAATATATATTGTGTATGTTATATTATAATGTATACAGCTCATCATTGACAAACATTACTATGCATTATATGATTGCATGTATAGCAACAAAAAGACATGTGTCTTTGAGGAATGTGGTGGCTTAGTGAGGTGTTTTCTCTTAAATCTTCTCTGGAGATGAAGAAGCCATATACTCTGTGAGAACTGAGGGATGCCATAAATGATTCTTACAAACTACCCCTGCCCCAAAATAGAAAAGTCTAGAAGAGTTACTTGACAACTCCCCTTCTTGTTGATATATTTGCTGTGGTAACCACATATAGAGGCACCTGAGAATACTAAACTGAAGCTTGCTGTGAACTCCATGAAGACTAGACACTCAGATAAATATAGGACCTACCATATTCTCAACCCCATGCATAAGAAGCCTTCCTTGGTAATAAATCTCAGAGGGGTCTTAACACAGTGTAGTGCAGTATGAGGAGTTGTATGCTTATTGCAAAACTTGAATAAGCATACAAAAGGATGTCAACTGTTCCATTGGTTCTAGGAGCTGTCTGTAATTGTGTTCATTGGATAAATAAGTAATGTGCATACATTGTAACCAGTCACCCTAAGCTAATAAATGGCAGAAGGAGGATTTAACACCAAAGCATTATACCTCAAAAGCAGCCAGATATATCCAAGACTAGTGAGCAGGTGTGAGCAAAATTTTCAGTTCTACTAAATGAGCCATTTCTGCTGTTAGTCATACAAAGATGGAATAAGTGTTTATGGGAGAGAATGAATGTCCTGCTCAAAGGAGCAGCAGTAATGAGTTGCATGTTATGGAGGCAATTAATATAATCACTGTGATTATTCTGTAAGACTCTGAGGCTATCAGGGGATGTTTTAAGGAATAACTGTTCAACAAGAAACCTAAGTGGATATTTCAATTTAAAATCTCGTTGGGGTCATGTCAGAAAGAGGAATAGACAGGGTCTCTGGTGGAGACCTCTGGTGGAGGGGATTAAAGATGTACTAATCTCTGAACTAAAGGAGGGAGCTAAAGAGCTGGACCATACAAAGGTGAGCATTTATTGAACATTTGCTGCATGGAATTCATAGGTACAGATACTGCCAGTAACCTGTTCAACTACTCTGCATGTTAGCTATATCCCAATTTGTTTTTACAAAGGGTGAAAAAGGGGACTCACTAGAGAGGTGTGTTACTGGTCTAAGGTCTTAGAGTTAGTTATTATCTTCAGCTAAGGTTTATACTCTCATATACTGTGCTTCATGTATGTCAGACCTCACTCATTTTCTAAAGCCATAGTTCTTAAACTTCCTGGATCAGCAGAACCCTCTACAGTTGTTAAGGGTTACCTACCATCTCAGTGGACAGTCTAGAAAATCCCTGTGTGATACCTATTGGGGCTGCAGAGCAATAAAAGTAAAATTGCTCTGGGAAGCAAAGGACAATAAAGGGAAATTTCTATGGACTACTGCTTTAAATTGTTCTTGGCTTGGTTAGGAATGGATTGTTGAGTCCTTTATAGGGCACTCTGTTGTCTCCAAAACATTTAGACAGAAAATAGGCATTTAAAACCTCAAATGCAAATGCTGAGCATTTTGCAGAAACCATTTTGCAGAAGTTTTTGATTTTGTAAAACTTATGTCTTCTCTATTATTATCATTTCTATGCAACTTTTACTTATTACATACATGATAAGTGTTGAGAATAGACATTTTATGACACAATATTCTCTCTCTTAATGTATACATGCTGCTGCTTCTCTAGTTGATATTAATATAATACTGATGAAAATGATATACTATTGAATAGTGAAGACTAATTAATAAACCACATACTACAAAGACACAGAGTAAGGGGGTGGTTGTGGCAGAGATTGGATCTGGTGGCTTTTTCAAAGGAAACATAAAATGTAATCTATTGGACTGGAGTTCAGAGTTGGAGTCAAATATACATTCAGAGAAATCTTTCCTGATATTTTAATACATGAGACAGTACTTGTACATAAAAATAATATTAGTAACTGATAAACTGCAATATAGGAAACAAAGAGAAATGGTGTAAATGAAAAGCTTGGAAGACATTACTTTCTTTTAAAAACATGAGTTCTTCACTGGATAATTGAAGAAAATGAATAGGCCCCTGTCAATGACTGCAGAGGGGTGATCTGAATAATTCCGAACAGTTTTTCTATGAATGAGTTGTGGAAACAGAACCTGATATGGAACAGGACCTTTATATATTACTTGATATTGTCTTAGACTTCACCAGAGAAGACTAACTGGGCATTAAATAATTTGGCTGCCATGATGGCTAATGTTTTTTGACAACTTGTCTACATCTAGAATCAACTAAAACTCAAAATTTTTGGCATTCCTGTGAGGGATTCTCTTGAGTGGATCATTTGAAGTGGGAACACCCACCCTAGATCTGGGCCATGCCTTCTGGCTCATATAAAAGAACACATAAGAAGGAACTTTTGAGTTTTTTATCTGCCAACCCTTACTCTCTCTAGCAAGTTCATTTAGACATTCCTTCTCTGGTATTAGAAAGTAATTCTTCAAGATTCCAAAGCAGGCTGAAAAACAACAGCTCTCTAAGAATCCTCCAGAACATCTACATCTATTACAACTGCTAACTGATCCGGCATAACGGACTGAAAATCTTCTGGGCTCTTGGTCCTTCCCTGAATCAACAACACTGTTAACCTATTTGGACCAAAGCCTGTTAGTTCTCCTTATAACTCTACTTTCTAATATACAAGCATTTATTCTATCAATTCTGTTCCGTTAGAAAACATGACTAATGCCATGCATTACTAGACATAGAATCAAATAATGTATCCCCTCTAGATGTTACTTTCCCCATTCATAAAAATGGGAGTATAAGCTATGATAAGGATAGAATAAATACAGATGAAGTTGTTTTTCATGAGTATACCCATAGTAACAAAGAAATGAAAAACATCTGTTCATAACAATACCAAGATTATCACTATCACCATAATTCTTTTCATTGTGTTTGGCCAAATCAAATCTTTTCTCTTAGGTATTTGGAAACAGGGCTAAAAAACTAGAGTCTGAATCATTTACCAAGGTCATGGTGATAAGGGAGAATGGGTTAACATTAATTCAGGAAACAGCAGCAAAAAGTCTGTTGGAAGAAAAGAGAGGGACAGAATACAGAGGTCCCACAGAGAGAAACAACAATGAGTCCCTACAACCTACACCTCCCGAGAGCAACCTCCTAGTTATCTGACAGCTTCCCTTAATTTTAACTCCTTCACAATCTAGGTGCCCTGTCTATCATTAGGCTTCCCAAGAAATCCCTGTGTTTTTATGTTAAATTTATCTTACTTGCCAAGGAACTTGATTTGATTTCTGCCACTAGCTTTTATAATTTGGAGACAATCTTCCAAAGTGAGATCAAGATTTCAGACAGTGTAGATGTTTGCATGAGCTGTGTGATTCACTGGAGAGCAAACCTACATAGTGTGGAGTGCTTTTCCTCCTTCCTTGGCAGAGGGGCAAATCCAGATAAATGGAAGTTACTTAATGAACTCTCTGCTTAATGAATATCACACCTCCATGGAGTAGAATAAGCACTTTAGAAAACTGCACAAACCCATTTGGGCCACTAGAGGACCGAAGAGTTTTCCTCTTTTGGCTGTGCTATCCATGTCCTAGAAGCTGCCTATATATCTGGTGCTAGAAGTATAGGAAGGAAAGGACTGAATCTTTGGACTCTAGCCAAATGATGAACTCCAGGGAAATGTTACAGGAAAGCAAGCAGAATGGTATTCAATTAAATGTGGAGTCTGTCTGGCTTAGGGTAAGGTACAAACCCCAAAACTACTATCCTGTAAAGGGAAAACCTCAGAGACAATGATAAAAGGCAAAATATGAAATCATGTCATCCACATTGTTATTCCGGTCTTTTGAGAAAGGGTCTATTCATGTACTTCTGATTATCCTGGACCTCACTATGTAGACCAGGCTGGCTTTGAACTCACAGAGATCCACCTGCCTTTGCCGCCCAAGTGCTTGAATAAAAGGCATGAATCACCATGCCTGGCTCACATTTTTTAAATGACAAAATGTTTCCTGTTAGGATAGGATTCATGAGTTTACTGTTCAAATATAAGTGATTCTATTTGAGATGTAGGAAAGCAACTGATGGGGGCAGGTTATCTAGAGAAAAAAAATAAACAATATTAATAGACACATCTGGCCACCTAGCTCATCATTATAGTATATAGTGATAACAGCTAGACAAAACAGTTCTCATACTAAACTTTATATGTAAAAACAAAATACCCAGAATAGCCCTGTGTAACAAAGGAACTTCTGGAGGCATCAACATCCATGATTTCAAACTCTATTATAGAGATAGAGTTTTGAAAATTTGTTATTGGCACAAATATAGACAGGGAGACCAATGGAATCAAATTGAAAACCTTGATATTAATCCACACACCTATAAACACTCGATTTTTTGACAAAAAAGCTAAATTATACAATGGGGAAGAAAAAAGCATCTTCAACAAATGGTGATGGCATAACTGGATGCTGAATTGTAAAAGACTGCAGAAAGATCCATATCTATTGTCATGCACAAAACTTAAGTTCAAATGGATCAAAGATTTTCACGTAAAACCAGCCATACTGAACCACTTAAAAGATAAAGTGGGAGGCACCCTTGAAAGAATTGGCACAGGAGACTACTTCCTGAACAGAACACCTGTAGCACAGACACTGAGAGCAACAATTAATAAAAAGGACCTCCTGAAACTGAAAAACTTCTTAAGGCAAAGAACAGTCAACAAGACCTCAGAATAGAAAAAGATATCCACTAACCCCACATCTGACAGAGGGCTGATTTCCAAAATATATGAAGAACTCAAGAATCTAATTACCAAAATACCAAATAATTCAATTAAAAAGTGGGGTACAGAACTGAATAGAGAATTCTCAATAGAGAAATCTAAAATGGCTGAAAGACACTTAAAAAAGTGTCCAATATCCTTAGTCATCAGGGAAATGTAAATCAAAACAATTCTGAGATACCATCTTACTCATGTAATAATGACTAAAATCAAAAACACCAGACAGTTTATGATGAAGAGGATGTGGAGAATGGAGTACATTCTTCCACTGCTGATGGGAGTGCAAACTTGTACAGCCATTCTGGAAATTAGTATGGCAGTTGCTCAGAAAAATGGAATCAGTATACCACAAGATCCAGCAATTCCACTCTTAGGCATGTACCCAAATGATGCACATTCATACATCAAGGACATCTGTTCAATTATGGTCATAGCAGCATTATTTGTAATAGCCAGAAGCTGCTCCAAATGATATGATAGACTTCAAAGAGTCCACCATGGAAGGCCTCTTCCATCCTGGGGAGCAGTAGGGGATGGGATGGGGCTTGGGAGGGGAAAAGGGAGGAGGGAAGGGTGCAGGAACTGGGATTGACATGTAAAAAGGGTTTGTTTCAAATGTAAATAAAAATATTATCAGAGAAAGAGACAGACACATGCACACACACACACATACAAGAGAGAGAGAGAGAGAGAGAGAGAGAGAGAGAGAGAGAGAGAGAGAGAGAGAGAAAATATTCTCAGTTTTTGCCTCCCAACAGCCTGCAAAAATGTTTGTGGTACTGTGAAATCTATCCATCAGAGAGAAAGCTTCCAGGTCAGTGATACCTTTTTCTCCTTATCGTATAACCAAAGTATGTGATAATATTTCATTTTTGCTTAAGTGTGCATATCCTCAAGCTTAGGATAGTTTTAGTGTTCAATGATTGTATTTTTTCAGATTTATATAACTTTTGGTGATTTAATTAAATTTATATGTTGTTCAAAGATAGATGAATGAAAGATAAATAAATTGATAGATAGATATAATAACCAGACAGATAGACTGACAAATAATCCTTTGATTTTACTTGCTTACTAATTTATTTTCCATTCTGTTACTTCATATGGCACATTTGGTCAGGCAGATATTTTAATAAGTTCAAATTTATTTTTGTTTCACCTTAACAACATGGTCTTGACATTTTAGTAAACTACTTCTTTCCAAGAGCTGAAATCTCTTTTATATTTCTTCTAACAGTTTTGGTTTTCAAAAATTTAGTTATCTGGAATATAATTGTGTAAGTGAGTAATAGTGAGGGCCTATTTTATTTTCCTAAATAGGATACAATTGTTTTAATAGCAAGTCTATTTATTACCTAGTGATTTGCAGTATGTACTTCACAATTTAACAATTTTCCACTCTCTGCTAAAAAATGTTATTAGACTTTTAAAACTATTACATTGGCATTCTTTTGTTTATAGCTACACCATCATTATTAATTTTCCTCTGGAATCCCTTTGTATAAAAGATGATTTATACTATCTTAAAAATATTTCAATCTCTTCTCCAAAACATCCAGATTTCATGAACATGACACCAGTTCTTGTCCTAGAGCTCCAGATTTTACATATGTTAATCTCTATGTGTTTTTCTAAGTGTTATGCTAGTTTTCTTAATCTGTTGTATGATGAATAATGATATCATTTGTGTACTTTCACAACTATCATGGGAATATTTGAAATGTTATATTATAAAACCAATCAGGTATATTGTACACATGTCATGCTAAGTCTCTGGAGACCAAGGCAGGGGATTTATGATTTTCAGAGTTTTATTGAAGAAAAATTTCCTGGGGAGAAGTATGGCTACTCAGCCTAGTTGGAGACCCATCACAGACAACATTATGGGTGTACTGAAGTCAACCTATTGAAACAATAAACTTTCATCAGGTTACAAACAGTTTGGGGGAGGGGTTACTTATAGGAGCAGACAGAACTCAAAAGCAGCTCTATCAAAAAAAAAAAAAACAAACAAACAAAAAAAAAAAACCACCACAATTTGGGTGACAACTATTAAAGTCTGCCTTTTTGAAGTGTTGCATATTTGTAGGCATTTCTATAGGTCTAAGTGTATCCTATTTTAGCTTGGCTGGTCACAATCTCTCCTATAACAGCTGAATGCTTCTGTAGCCATGGAGGAGTCTTCAGGAATTTTCCAAGTTCAGCCTTCCAAAACAAGTGAAGTGGATCTACTTCCTGGACTTTAGGAGTCTTTTTCTTCCTCCTAGAGGGAAACATTTCAGTCAGGAGAAAGATATTTGCAACAAAACATGGTGCAAATAAAAAGTATGAAAGGAATAGTAAGGGATAAAAGAATAAAATGAAAAATGGGAAGAAAGGGTGGAGAAAGTAAGAATGAGAGAGGGCACATATTATATGTTATACATCCTTACAATACCATCATGTAAATTTATTATATACTTGGTCTTTTGTGACTGCAAATATACAACTATAAAGAGATTGGTGCTGTCACCAAGAAGTTTATGGTTCACTCACTGGGTTTTCTTAGCCACTAATGCAATATTTCTATTTGACTTTCATATATTTGAAATGCCATGATTGAAATACATATTTTCTGTATTCATTGGTTTAGCAAATATTTCATGGGTAGCTATTAGGTACCAAGCACAGAAGTGTTTGTATTTAAAAAGGAAATAATAATAAAACCAAAGTTTTGTACATGCATTGAGGGAGACTATGACAGCTGTACATCTACAGTGTGAACAGATAGAGGCAAATGTACAGAAGCTGTAGGAATATTGAGTCTGAAGTGATGGGGGATTGTAGAGAGCCGCGAAGTGCCACGCCTTAAAGTGGCACTGGCTTCTGTCTTACACCTTCCCATTGGTGAGGACTCTCTGGAGTAAACAAGCCCTTATTTGGTTAAGTCTGTTCAGCCTCTCTGCTTCCGTTTTAGTGTAGCCTATCTTCAGGGTCCACGTAGTTCACTGGGGTGGGTTAGCTCAAGGGTATTTAAGCCTGTGCAGGGGTCCCCCGGGCTCTCGCAGGTCAGAGGAAACATATTTCAAGGATCCTGATTAAAACTGCATGAAGAAGATCTTCCCAGAGTCGCGTCTTCCTTGCTGGTCAGGGTAGGCGCATACAGGGGATGTCCTTCTGAATGCTGTGAATATATGTTTCTCTTATTGATCGATGAATAAAGCTGGTTTGGCCAATGAACAGTTGATGTAGCTAGGCAGGAAATAGAGGGATTTCCAGACTAACAGAATCTGGGAGAGGAAAGCAGAGAGTGACTCATGAGAGAGGTACCATGTAGCCAGGAAGATGGGATGCCCGGGCATTCTCCAGCAAGCCAAAACCACATGGAGATACATTGATTAATAGAAATTGGCTAATTAAGAGAGAGCTAGCCAATAAGAAGTCTGAGCCAACAACCAAACTGTTTATTATTATTATAAGCATATGTGTGTTCATTTGGGACTAAACAACTTGGAACCGGGCAGGACAGAAACCTCTGTCAACATGGAGACTCACATGAAGGATCAATTTTATCCTGTCCAATATAAATCTTCTGGATGTGGTTCTCCAAAACGCTACCATTTCTTATTCCCTTGGCAAATAATTCAAACTTTTAACAAGCTCTAATGCCACTCAACTTCATTTCTTTTATTGCTCTTTCTATTCTTTAAGCAACTAACAAATTCTATCCTTCCTTGCCTGAAGAGAATTTGTGGCAAATGAGGAAGCCAAAAATATACATTTGTCTTGCTTGTTTCCAGAAAAATCTAAGCTTGTGGTAGAGAACAAGGTGTTAATTCTTCTCTGCTATGCCACAGGTTTTAAAAGCATCTGGATGGAAATGGTATGGAAGCCAGGTATGTAGACATGTGCCCTCCTGGAATAGTTCTGAAGAGTGTCTAGATCTCACAGGGCCATCTTGCCCCTCCGATTATTGTGAGATCTGGAAGAATGGATGTTTCTTTAGGATATTCTACAAGCTACCAAATGAGATTCATGTCATCATAAATATACACTATTTTTATGCAAGAGGACCATAGTAAAGAAACTACTGAAACATCTGCTCAATCATTAGGGAAAAGTTCTTAGTAGTAGTAGAGTAGTAGTAGTAGTAGTAGAAGTAGTAGTAGTAGTAGTATTGTGAATAAGAGAGAGAAAATATCCAGAGGCATCTGGAATAAACCAAAGGAAAGAAAAAGAAGTAGACTGGATATGCTCAGGAGACTGGACATGGTCAGGGTTATCTGTAAGAGAGTCTAAAGAGCAGAGAGAGAGAGAGAGAGAGAGAGAGAGAGAGAGAGAGAGAGAGAGAGAGAGAGAGAGAGGAGTAGGAATAGATAGAGAATGTCAAGATATGCTAGATAGTGAAAATGTGGAATCATTGTCTTGCTCTAATAGTTATTTGGAAGGAGCAAAGCCTTGGGTGGTGAGGAAGGCCAGGATGCTACTGTGGGGGCTTTGGAATGTATTACAAGTACTTACTTTTTACAAGGAACTGGGGGAACCTTAAGTACATATCAACGTAAAGTCATGTCCCTTCTTCCAGAGGGGACATGACTCCTTTTGGTGGACAGGCAACCTGTTTCACAAGTTCCAGAGGATTTCTGGCTTTATCAAAACATCAGAAATCTTTCTATAGTCCACCTTCATTTCTAGACATATGGGTTTCCTTAGACCAAACACTATTATAGCTTCTAGTTTATTATTTGTACTTTGTTCAATTATGGCTTCTTTCATGAGTCTACTATTTCCTCAGGGCAACAAAATGAGAAAATAATATATGGGGAAAACAAACCCCAAAACAAGGAAATAGAAGCAATGAAATGTTTTTCTAAGAACTGGTTTTGTCCCTCATTGGCAGCAAGATAGCTTGTCTTGGTAGTAGATGGTATTTCCTCAGATTTCACAGCTTTAATGCCTAAACATTCAACCCTTGCTTGAAATGTTTGCCACTAAGGGCTATTCTTGAGAATTTCTGGAATTTATGATCTAAGCATTGCTTCTGAATTTCTGAATTTATTACAACTCAAAGTTACAGGTTACATGTTAATTCCACAGCCTTGTATTCTGCCCTAAATAACTGATGTTGATTCTTCAATTAGATATTCTCTTTCAGTGGTAGTTGGTTTAGAATGGTATTGTATTGTAACAATCGTAGTTAAATCTTGTGTTTGTGTCTTCCCTTCCCAATGTGATCACAAGCTGCTTCGACATCACACAGCACAAGGCATGACACATAATACTGTCTCGAGTATGCATGTCACAGAATATGCACTGGATTGACAATATCAGCATTAGCCTATTCTTTTAATAAATATATGTGTGCGTAAGTGTTCATATACTTCTATGTGAGCATATGCAGATATGTAAACATATTATGCAAAAGATAATTTTTTGAAATACTATTTTAAATTTGTTCATTTCTTTGTGTATGCATGCTATGTGAATGGGTAAGAGATTTAATCTAACTGTAATGTATTAGCATGTTATTCATTTCAGAATTCAATGTGAAGAAAAATGAATATGTGAAAAGAAAAACATATCCACAGTGAGTACAAACCATTCCACTTAAAACTGCTTTTAATTTGTTGTAACAGTCAGTCATATATGAAAGTCTAAAATATTACATAAGTCTTAGGATTTGTTAGAGATTAAAGGTGAACATACATGAGTGGAAAATATTACCCAAGAACTGTGACTTTCACAACATGTAAAGTATCTAATTGCAGTGTTAAGAAAATAATATAAAATCTTTATTACAGAAGTGGGACCCAGTAACAAGTAAATGCATTTACGTTGAATGGAGCACAAATCATAGATGCCATGAATACATTCTGAGTTTGTGGATCTAGTGAAGTTAAAGTACACATTAGATAAGTACTGGCATCCTGCATACATCCAGCATGGGCAACTTTTGGCAGAGGAGCACCCTCCCACACATGATGTGAAACTGGAAGTTCATTTTACTTGACAATAAAATACATATTTTTAAGAATCATTTGATTTATTCATAGACATTCCAATGTGTAAACACAGCATAGAGAAATAAGATGTTATTAAATAAATTTTTAGTAATATTAGATTTTTGTCTCTTTTTTGTTGAACAAAGGCAGTCACACACACATTTTTGCTGCAATGCTGTACTGATTAATAGCTGTTTTATTTAATGTGGGATGCTATTATTAGGCAAATGTGTAAATAAACCAACTATGTTGGATTTGAATGAATATATATCAATACACAATAGAGTAATTGATGCTGTTGTAGAATCTGCATCAAGGCAGAAAGGTATGAGGAGAATAGAAAACACCTATATTCTGAAAACAAGTGGTATAATTTGTTCAGAGAAAGAAAACTGAAAACAGGGGAAGTGGGGTGGGGTGGGTGGCAAAGATGGCTCTGATCGGGCAGTCAACACATTGATGAGACTCATAAGAGCTGGTTTGTTCAGTTCCTGTCCACATATAGTGACCTGAGATTCAGAGGGTTGATGATGTAAAAATAAAGGCAGAAAGATATTGATATCCCTGGTTAAAACAAAATAAAACAAAAAACACACTGGGGCAGAAAATATCTATTTTCTTCACTCAACTCTTTTGCTAGTTTCAAATCTGTTGAGTGAATAATACCATGCAGTATAGAGCGCTGTCACCTTTACTTGTTCTGTTAATTCAACTGCTAGATTCATAATGAAAAGATCCTTGTGCAGACCCTTGAAGTCAAATGGATTCAAATGTCTGGAAATAGCAGATCTACATATGAGCCACATAACCATTTCACTATTTTTCATTTCTGCTATTAGTGTCATAGTAGCTGAGTTCAACAACATGCCACCATTTTCAGGCTCCAAATACTGTGTGTTTTAACTTGATCTACATATCAACAATAAGAGCTGCAACTTCTAAAATTGAAAATTTTTAAATGATATAAAATTTGAATTGCTTAGCATGATGCAGACTCAAAAAGAAATATAGCAGTTAATATTAATCATTATTGGTACTACCAAAATATTATGAAATTTGACGGCCTGTAAATAGTTTTAAAATTATTTGTATATATATATATATATATATATATATATATATATGTGTGTGTGTGTGTGTGTGTGTGTGTGTGTGTGTGTGTGTGTGTGTATGGGTGCCTAACACCATTATAAACACCCATACCTGAAACTTCTAAAGAAGTTAGATGTTGGCTTCCCTGGAACTGGAGGTTAGGTAGTTGTTAGATTCCTCATGTAAAACCTGGGAACAGGACCTGGGTCCTCTGCAAAAGCAGTTAGCATTATTAACTACTGAGGCTTCTCTCCAGACACCTTGTATGAGTTTAATAATAGGTTAGGATATCAAATTATATCATGCACAGAGAGTAAAAATTTTGGATAAAGTACATGAGTGACTGTCACATTGAAGTTTCTCTTACAGAAGGTTGAGTATTTGAACAGAGTTGAAAAGCAGGAAGCCTAACATCAATGACTTTCCTACGAGTCATCTGGCCTTATTTCAGATTGTGTTACATAAAGTTGACTTCTATAAAAACTTCTGTAATAATTATGAGACATTTCTCTGTCCATGTAGCAGGTTGATCTTGGATTTTATTTTACTTCTGACATGTTCTCTTGGATTCTGATTATAATAGCTATTTCCAAGACACAATCTAAAATCTTCAGAAGCTAGCAAAGGCCTTCACAAGTTATAGATAACAATAATCTGATAGTGAATGGATTCTTATCAGTCTGTGGTTTACATTACCCCACTTTCCTTGTTTTACAATGGACCAGTTTACTGCTTTTACTGCTGTGTTTGTCTCACTGACAAGTCTACTTTGCCAAAAAATCTAATATTCTGCATGTAAGTATCATGTTTTCTAAGCACCATTTGTTGAAAATGCTGTCCTTTCTCCAATACGTTTTTGCAACATTTTCCAGAATCAGTTGGATACAGGCATTAAAATATTTATAGGGTTTCTGTATTGTTCCATTGGTTTATATATCTGCCTTTATGCCAGTACTGTGCAATTTTGGTTATTCTTTGTACTATGCTCTGAAATCATACATGTGGATGTCCCCATCTTTCTTTTTTTCATTCAAAATATTTATCTATTTGGAGTCTTTTGTGTATTTCCATGAATATCAGGATACTTATTCTGTGAAGAGTGTCATTGACATTTTGGTAGGAATTATACTGAATCAATAGATTGTTTTGAGTAGTAGTGGCATTTTGACAATATTGGCTCTTGCATGTTATGAATATGGAAGGTTTTATGCCTTTTATCATTATTGTCAATATCTTTCACTTATCTTTTGGATCTTCATTATGCATGTGTTTCATTCCAGGAGTTGTTTACTTTTTATTGACTTATTTATATAGCCGTCTTTTCATAAAGTTATTTTGGGGAAGTAATTATTGGGCACATGAAATGGTATTGGATCAGCTGCACAATGGTGGAGCATACTATTAATCCCAGCACTTGGGAGACAGGGGCAGGTGCATCTCTGTAATTTCAATGTCGGCCTCATCTACAGAGCAAGTTCAAGGACAACCAGGGTTATAAATTTTTGCCCTGTCTCCAAAAACCCAACAGAAAGAAAAGAAAAGGTACTGGCTCTTATATAATATGAGTATTACTAATGTCTTGGTTTATGAATTCTAACAATCATTTGGTAGAATCTTTGGGATTTTCTATGTATAAAATTATATCACCTGCAAACAAACTTTCCTCTGTCATTAGTTACCATTTCTTTCGTAATCCACATCCCTCTCTAACTAAAGTTTTGAATATTTTCTGTCTCTTTTCAAATAATCAACACTTTTTTATTGGCACTTTAAAAATATCTTTAGATTCTAATGCAATTTTGCATTAATCCTTATTATTTATTTTCTTTCACAATTTCAAAACAAAAATTAAATCTTTATTTTTGTGCATGTGTGCATATTGCCTTCATGTCTGTGTACCAAGGATGTAAAATGCTTTTGGAAGCCAGAAATGGGTATCAGATCCCCTGAGACTGGCAATACAGGTGACTGTGAAATGCTGTGTAGGTGCTGAGAATTGAAACTGTTTTTTCTGGACTAGATTGCTCTTAGACTTGTCAGAATGGCTAACATGAATAACACATGTGACTGACAACTCATGCAGAAAAGGATGTGAAATACTGGCAATGAATGGGAATACTCACCCATTCCTAGTGGCAGTGTAAACTGGTAAAGCCACTGTAGTAATAAGTATGGTGATTTCTCACAAAGACAGGAATTGATCTACCTTAAGATCCAGCTGTACAGCTCTTGGGCATATTCCTGAAAGGTGCTTCACCCTACCATAAAGGGCACTTGTTCATTCATGTTCATTGCTGTCCTATTCATAATAGCCAGAAATAGAAACAACTTAGTTGTCTCTCAACAGAAGAATGAAGAAAACATTGTGCATTCACATAGCAGATTATAACTCAGCTCTTAAAAACTGGCATCATAAAATTTGCAGGCAAATGGGTAGAATTAGAAAAAAATTCCTCCTGAGTAAGGTAACCCAGATCCAGAAAGGTAAATATGGTATGTCTTAACTTATATCTGCATATTAGCCATTAAATCAATGACAATCAAGTTATAATTCTTAGATTCAGAGAAGTTAGGTATAAAGGAAGGGACTGGGAAATGCTGAAACATGGGACCTATACCTGACATTGTTTTGGTGACCAAGAACCAGAAACTAGGTTAAAATCCCATATTCCTGGTATCCCAGAGACTAGGGTAAAACCTTATACTCCTGGTATCCCAGAGATCAAGGGTAAAATCAAATATTATGTGTCTACAGTAAAATAAAATAAGTCCTAATGGTATTCTGCTATAATCATAGATCAGTGTCTTATTCAGACCACATTGGAGAAGCTTCCTCCTACAGTGGATGGGTACAAATACAGAGGCCCACAGTCAAACATTACATGGAGAGAGAAACCTTGGAACACACTAAATAGGTTGTCTATTGTAGAGAGCTGCGAAGCGCTGCGCCTTAAAGATGGCACTGGCTTCCACCTTCCACCTCCCCAAGGGTGAGCACACTCTGGAGTAAACAAGCCCTTATTTGGTTAAGTCTGTTCAGCCTGTCTGCTTCCCTGTTAGAGTAGCCTATCTGCAGGGTCCACATAGCTCACTGGGGTTGGTTAGTGCAAGGGTATTTAAGCCTGTGCAAGGGTCCCCGGGGCTCTCGCGGGTCAGAGGAAGCATGTTCAAGGATCCTGATTAACACTGTATGAAGAAGATCTTCCCGGAGTCGTGTCTTCCTTGCTGGCAAGGGCAGGCGCGTACAGTCTATAGCAAATACCTCCCCTCAGAGATCAGGAAATCCTGGATTAGATGACACAGAAAAAGTATAAGTGCCAAAGCTGATGGAATATACCAGGAAAACAAGACCTTTGAAATCAACTGAGCAAAGCTCATATGAACTCACAGAGATTGAAACACCAAGCACAAAGACCTCATTGGTCTTCACTAGGTCCTTAGCATATATATTACAGCATTCAGTTTAGTGTGTTTATATGGTTCCAGAGAGTGTGAACTAGTGGGTATCTGACTCTGTTGCCTTCTATTCCTTCTGTTGGTTTGACTTGTCTAGCTTTGATATAATGGTTTTGTTTTGTGTTATTATCCTTTATTTTGTTGCTACTTTTTAAAATTTTGTTCTTTTCTAATGAGAGATGGAGAGAAAGTAGATCTAGATGATAAGGAGTATGGGAAGAAACTGGGCAGAATAGAAGGAGGGGAAACTATCTGGCCTTGATATGGAGGTTTGTTCAATTCTCTTGCAAATTGTTATGTCATATTCAGTTGATATTCCTGGGAAGCCCTGTCTGTTCTGAAGGAAAAAGGATAAGGGATGGAAGTGGGGTAGGGAAGATGGGAGGAGTGGAGGGAGGGGAAACTGTGAAATACATGTAATGTATTATAGAAAAAATATATTCTTTTCTTAACCATGATTACAGTTACTGTAGATATATAAATGCAACTATTATACCCATGGGGATATCTTGTGATTCTGGTAATTGATGTTGTTTGTATCATTTACAGTTTGGTAGGATTATTGGTTGATAGATTTTATAGCAACTTCTTGGTATTATGGGACAAGGCTTCCAGGTTGCTTTCAACTTGATTACTCTAAGTCCTGTGTCTGAAGTACATGGTACCTTCAGCAATAGGTTCTTACTTCAAGTTCTAGGTTGTAACCAAGACAGTAGCTTATACTGTCTTAGGAAATGATTGAACTCTGACTAACATCTCAAAAAGTGGTATCCCTTGAAACTTTTATTAGATAGTACATGGATCCTGGCTGGGGGTGGGGGAAGTTTATCACCCCATGTAGCTTAATTCTATTTAAGCTATGTACATATATATGTATTATATAATTTAAGTAATCTTACAAAGTTTAATTACAACTATGAATTATCTATATATATATAGGTATATATAATTTGTTGCTAGCTTATACAAGTTCAATAGATTGTGCATTTGTATTGTATCCCTTGACCTCCATAGTCTCTATTATTTATTGATAGCTTTTTATGTCATTCTTGAGATTTTATATGGTAAAGCTCTCATCATTTTCAGAGATAGTTTTACTCATGTTTTTCTAAGGTTCATACTTCTTACCAATTTTTCTTTTCTATTTGTTCTCATGAAAACCATCATTACAATATTAAAAAGAAGCCAAGAACAGACATTTTCTTCTTGTTTCTTTTGGATCTTTCACCATCAGTTATATTACCCATGGGGTTTTAGAGCTGCCTCTCATCAACTAAGGGAATTTCTTTTTAATTCTATTTTGTTGACTTTTTACCATAAAATTCTGTTAGATTTATCAAACATACTTCCAGAGCCTAAAATAATGTTGTGGATTTTGCCCTTTATTGAGTTAATAAGTGTAGAAAATTCATTGATTACTTTTTATAAAAAGCTAATTAATCTTGCATTTGCAGGATAAATCTCATTGGTCATGGTGTACAATAGTTTTTATGTGCTACTAGATTTAGTCTGAGAGGATTTGGAGAAGGATTTGCATCTGTAAGAATGAGGGTGTTTGAATTCTTATTTTCTCATGGGTATCATTATATTTGACATAATGGTGATATTCAACCTCACAGAAGTTCAGGTTGCTGGGCTTTTCTTCAAGATGATCCTAAATACTTACTGTGCAGTAGTCTTTATGAACTAGGTAAAATTTAACACTACACACTTTCAGATCAAGGTTTACTGAAAAAGAATTTTTTTTATTGGAAATCAATGATTTGGTATCGGATTTATTTTTATTTATTTTGTTTTTTCTTGAAAGGGTTTCTCTGTATTGTTTTGGAGTCTGTCCTGGAACTAGCTCTGTAGACCAGGTGGCCTCAAACTCACAGAGATACACCTGCCTCTGCCTCCCTAGTCCTGAAATTAAGGGTGTGTGCCACCAACTCCTGATGGTATCGGTTTTATTAAGATTTGGTGTTTTCCATTAAGACAAGTTATTATACTTTCTATCATCTTAGAAAGTTACCTGATCTATTAGTAATATATTTGCTCATTATTCTCTTTGTGCTGGGTAGTTTTTGATGCAACCTAGAGTCACTGGAAAGACAGAACCTCAATTGAGAAAATTCTTCTATTAATTAGATCTGGTTATAACACATTTTCTTATTTGGTGATTTACAGAGGAGCACCCAGCCTATTGTGTGTGGGTCTATAACAAAGCAGGCCAAGAAAGTCAAGAGAAGCAAGCCAGTAGGTAGCACTCTTCCATGGCCTCTGAATCAGCTCCAGATTCCTATCCTGCATTAGTTCCTGTCCTAACTTCCTTTCACGGTAAACTGCAAATAAGCCCTATCTTTCCCAATTCCATTTTTGGTCATGGTGCATTGTTTCAGCATTAGAAACCATATAAAGACACACAATTCTTTTTATTTATGTAAGTTCACTAATGATATTACTTCATTTATTTCTTGATGCTAGTGGTATAGTTCTTTGCAGTTCTTCTCCAACAGTGTGCTAAATATTTATTTAGATTGTTTACCTTTTCAAAGAACTAATATTTGCTTCCATTGACTTTCTTTATTATTTATTAAATGCTTTTCTGCTAATGTTTCCTTTTGCTTCCCTACTGCTTACCTGGGATAAATGCAGTTTTATTTCTGAGTAGCTTACAGGGGAAATTAAAATCACTGATAAGTGGTATTTCTTCTTTTTCAGATTGACATTTACATAGACCAACATCTCCATAAGTTCAGTATTAGTTTCCTTACCTACATCTGGGCATATTTAATTTTCACTTCTATTAATCGAGATATGTTGGTAAATACCTGAAATGGTTCATAATATATACTTTAATTGTTGTTTTATTAGGTACATAGTTTTATATTGTTTTGATTCTCTTGAACACCTTTTTTCTTTCTTGTGAATTAATAAATCATGATTATCTCTTGGAGAACATAATTGAAAAGAAGACCTTTTGCTGTTTCAGAGGAGGTATCCATAGATGTCTACTTAGTCTGATTTGTTTTCTGTCTACATTGTGTAAATGTTTGCTAAATGTTTGTGTAGTTGAATTACTCATTACAAATAAGTGAAGAACGGAATTCTTTCACTGTGATCATCAAGCTAAGATTCTCTTCAGTTTTGTCAGTTCCTAAGACACATATTTTTATTTTTTATAATATATAAACACATATGCACACATACACACAAGTGTTTGCATATATTTATAATTGTTTTGTCTTTTGAATGGATTGACTTTTTATTATAATATACCATTCATTGTAGTGATAATTTATTACTAAACCCATTTGATTTATATTAGAACAGTGGTTCTCAACCTTCCTAATGCTGCAACCCTTTAATATAATTTCTCATGTTGTGGTGACCCCCAACTGTAAAATTATTTTGTTGTTACTTTGTAACCTTAATATTGCTATTGTTATGAATTGTAATATAAATATCTAATATATAGGAAATCTGATATGCAACCACTGTGAAAGCATCATTTGAACACTCCCCCAACCACTTACTAGAATATTCATTGCATTTTGGGTGTTTGTACTATATATTTTAAACTGTTTGGGGTTTGTTTACCTTCATTATATCTTATAGAAGCACTGGGTTAGCACACACACACACACACACACATATATATATATATATATATATACTATAATTAATCTTTCATTCATTATTATAGCTATATTTCTTTGTAACCTAATTTTTAATAAACTAGGGTTGCATGTGACCTTTTCCTGTATTTTCTATTTTTTCTCTCATTTTCTCCTTATCTCAATCTGTGATTTCGAATAATCATTGTCTAGTGTACTGCTCTAGATTTTGTCTTTACTATTTTTTATTTCGTGACATTCTTACCTGCCTACCTGGGTATAATAATTAAAATACATGGTTATATACAAAATTTTAATTAAAATGAACTTATTTTCAACTGTATAAAAATGATCACTACATAAATTCTATTCTTTCATTTTAGTCTATGTTCTAATTATGTATTTTAATAAATTCATTAATACACAGTTTTAACTGTCTTTAGGTCAGTTAGTAATTGAAACAAATTATTAAAAATACTAAAATCACATCTGCTCTTACAATGACATATGCCAGTACATTTGTGAGTGAATGGTATTCCTTATATTGGTATTGATTACTTTTTCTGTTTAATATCATTTTGTCATCTATAATTACTATCTCAGTTTTCTGAATAAAGAACATTATAAATCGCCCTGCTTACTCTCTCTGACTCTGTCTCCTTTTCTCTTTGTGTGTATGTTTACATACACTTAGTGTGTATATGCGTATAAAATTCAGATATCAACATAAAGTTTCTTCCTTGATTGCTCTGCAACTGAGTTTTTAAGGCAGGCCTTTCACTGAATTAAGTCCTTGTGAACGGATTAAACTACTTGTCCAGAAAATGCTATGATCTGTCTTCAACTCCTCACCCTCACCTCCAGCTATGGTTACAGATATCTGTGACTACTCCTTGCTTTTGTACATGCAAACTGAATATCTGAACTCAGGTCCCAAATGTTTTCATGGGAGGCACATTACACACAGAGCCATGTCTTCATAGTTAATGTATAGGTATTTGATAGTATTTTACTGTTGACACATTGATATGCGACTCTCCAGTGCTTGGCAACAGCTATCCATTAACGACGTTTTGTGTTGAATTCAATAGTCTCTCTGAATCTTTGGGTTCTTATTATTTATGTTCCCAAGGGTAATATTTAGAAATCATATAATTAGTTTGATTTGTAAATCAATATTTCAATAACATTCATTAAAATTTGCAAGTTTTAAAGCATCCGGTCCCTCTCAGACTTTATGTTACATGTGTATGTGTATGCTTGTGTGTTTATGTGTGTATGCTTATATAATATGCCTGTGTATAATAGATATACATAATACATATGTGTATATGTATGCCTATGTGTATGCTTGCTCATGTATATTTTGATATAATATCCCACATACCTCTAAACTTTGATAATTTGTACTCATTATATTTCTTATACTGAAGCGTCTAAATTGGATGATAATCAAATTCAATTACTGTTAATATTCAAGCTTTAATTATTTTTTTCTTAAACTCTAGATTCTATTTTACTTTTAACATTTCTATTTATTTGTTCAAAATCTCCATTTTTTTGAGATATCATTTTCCTCTCTTCACATTTTGGCCATGGTTTCTTTGAGTTCCCTGAGAGCATTTAGTAAAAATGTATCAAATATTTTCATCTGCTGTGATATCTGGGATTCCTTGGGAAGGACTTCTGTTGAGTTTATTTTCTTATTAACAGAAGAAAAACAAATTATTTAAACTGTGTCAGCTGAAGAAGAATAGGAAAATCATGAAGGCATTGATTAGGTGGTTAGCGAAAAAAGATTTTGGCTAAGAGAAAGTGGTAATAGAATTTTCTTAACCAAATTTATAATTTTCATTCCAAGATACAACATGAGCATGAGTAGAACTGGTGTTGTAGATGAGATTTATTATACATCACAATCTAAATTCCATGTGAAAAAAATTAATTTGCAGGTGAGAAATTCATAACATAAGCAATTACTGTACCACTTGGTGTTAGTATCATTGGAATGTTATGGGTGATGTGACTTTTCATATGGTATTTACACATTTTATTTTCTGAAAATTTTCCACCACTGTAGTACATGAGAAAAGAGACCCATAGTTTATCACAAAAGAAACACTTCTTTTCTATTCACATCCATGTATTTATTTACCATTCAAAGTACTAAGTTTCATTATGGAATTTGTAAACAAAATTTGTAATAACTGGACCTCTTTATCATCTCTTGGCCATCTCTTCACTCTCTATGGTACCTTCCACTGCCAGCAGCTTCCTTTTCATTGACATTTCCTGTCACATGTGTTCTACCATCCTCTCCATCCTTCATGAACACTTCTTTTTTTCTACCATTGTTCCACTTCTAAAATGCACCATTTTATCTTGTTTTTAATTATTATTTTGAGTGACAAATTCAGTCCGAAGGGCTGCATGAAGTTCAACATTTACTCCATAAAATCTAGAGCTTTCTCTACTTGCTAATACTTGTATTAGCAAGACTACCTACCCAGAACTTGCTGCTAATTCCTTTTTTATTTTCTTCTGACACACAGTGATGAATTCAAAGCACTAAATACAAGCTCGGCCTTCTCTTCTGAGATGCCTTTGAATCAGAAAATTCCTTATTATAACCTAAGTAGTGGCATGCATGAAACCCTAGAGAGTTGAATACAATTCTAGTAGTTTTATATTACTCAACAGATGAAATTCAGAGTTGAGGTTTTACAAAGGTCAATAGGATTCTCAATAAATAAATATATAAAAGTCCTCTAATTTCAGCCACTCCCTAGTTTACTATGTCCTAAATGAATAGAATGGTACTTAGGAGTAAGAAACAAGGATACTTGAAAAAACAATCTGTTTGTTAAGAAAATTTTAAAATACATTTTGTTATCCAATGACTGTTATTTAATACAAAACTATCCATTCATACATTATGAGGAATGGCAGACAGCAAATGACTAAAACCTAGAGAAAAAGAACATTAAAACAGAATCACAATACACAAATTGTCATCATTGGTGTAGGTATAAACTATGAATAAAATTTTCTATCATGGGCTAGACAGGTTGTTAGCCATCAAAGGCAAGGCTCACAACCAAAAGCAATGGTCTCTAGAACATACTCTTAAATTATTTTGATAGGAGTTATTGCTTAGAACTTAATATCATGGACGAACTTCAGAAAGGAGCAAAGATCATTAACACACTTGATATGAAAAAAAGCAAGAGAACAAATAACCTAAAAACTGCAACAGTAGTTAAGTAACCAAATGTAGCAAACTACTTTTAATTTCACTATTGGACATAACATAGGTATATGAATGTCTATGCTATATCACAGCAAAATCTGAGTTATTTATATTTAAATGGCCAAGAAAGAAGATAGAGAATAGAAGTTCATTTGTCCAAACTGATTAATCACATTATCTTACAAAGGCTTGAAAACTTACTTGCCTGAAACAGGTTCAATACAAAAGCAAAACAAAGTTAAGCAAAATGGCTCATGACATATCGTAGTAAGGTTCCTGAAATCTACAAACAAGACAGTAAAACTCCATTGAAGACCCCTGGATCTGCTCAGATTTTTCTAAGTTGGATTTGGGGTGTTTTCATATGTGACATCAATTTCTGAGTTTCTAAGGGTTCCTTTTTAAATTAGTGAATGCAGTTGGTCTGGGTTCTGTGCATAATTCTCTGGCATGCTTTATTATGTTCAAGGGGTTATTCTGTTTTGTTTCCTGTAATATCTTTATATTGCATGTTATCCCAATACCTTCATATTGTTTGTCTTGGAATAAAATTAACATAATTAACATTACAAATTAGAATTGATTGAAGTTCAGCAGTATATTCCAACTTCACAGACAATCTATGTTACTGTATCTATTTAAAATTCAAAGATAGGAGTACTTTCTCTCTAGGATTTTCTGACGTTTTTTTCACAGTTTGGGGTATATAAATTCTATTTTTCAGCCTGCATTTTCTTATTCTGCTCAACTTTATGGTATGCTTAACAATTTCTTTCGATGGACTCTTTTTTTGAATAAGAGATTGATTTGACATGTCAGTTTGAAAATTAATGTAAATAAGGTTGGGCAAAGTATAACCTACTTAATCATTTCTTGGAATCCTTGAATTCAGCATTAGGATGGTCTGAACATCCCTCCTTCTCAGGTATGAGTTTCAGACCCACCTGTCTCCTGTAGTAACGATTCTTATTTCAGGGTCCCAGGTCCCTGTGCTTCTTCCTTTTTATTTTCCCAATAATAATGCAAGTTACATTCAGGTTTGAGAAAAATCTGGTTCATCTGTTACTTGGTGTTCATGGGATGTTTATAAAATAAGGATTTACCCAGGTGTATGGAGTTTTTTGATTGTTCCTGATTTTGTCTCTACTTGTGGATTGAATGATGATTAAATAACCATTTTTGAAAAATCAGTTTCATTCATGAAATAAGCTTCACTATCATAACATAGATATTGTGAGTTAATGAAAACAGAACACAAAATTATCACTAACAAGCTGCAAACACAAGATAATCAATTCCATTTATAAAATATAGAAGAAAGATTGCTTAATGGACATAAAAGACATATAGTAGATACATGATTTCAAACATCCTTTCTGATAACTAGAATAAAAGAAAGTTTTCCACTTTTTCCTCAGTTCAGAAACATTGAAAACTTTCCTAAGACAAATTAAATAGTGCTATATTTGTACTTCTGCCAATAGACTCAAATAAAGATTTTAGAACGATAGCGGAGTGTGAAAGATAAAAAATCAACTATCATTCAATGTATTAATACAGCAACAAAGTGCTAACAGTCATTAAATTCTTATCAATAGATTTTAACATGTATCAAAATTAAATTCCTGTAATAAACCTAATACCTTGGAAGAGTTTCACACCAAAGTTAAAATATTTATGTGAGACGTTAAATAGAACTCAAATAAATAAAAAAATCTATCAATTGTATAAATTATAAAACTTAGGAGTATGAAAACAGTTAGTATTCAGACATTTGTACCCTTGGCTTTCTGACCAGAATACACTGCAGCCAGTAAGAGTGCCACCTGTGCACATTCACAATGTTCTCTTTTAAAACTCTCTCTCTCTCTCCCTTTCTCTCTCTCTCTCTCTCTCTCTCTCTCTCCCTTTCTCTCTCTCTCTCTCTCTCTCTCTCTCTCTCTCTCTCTCTCTCTCTCTCTCTCTCTCTCTCTCTCTCTCTCTCCTTTTATCTTTCTCTCTCTGCTTCTTTGCCTGACTCTGTCTCCCCACCAGCCTCACCTCTCTTTTCTCTTCTACTGCCTGTCCCCAAAGGGCAATCTTTCCCTTCCCAACCTTTTTCCATTCTCTTTCCCATAATTAAAAAACAAACAAACAAAAAGAACAAGAAAAAACCTTCATGTGAGATATGTTTTATGGATCTCTCTCTCACACACACCACTTATTAAATTACAACAAAGACTAAGATTTTCCAAATAGATCTGTACATCAATGCATTGCTAACTGAAAATGTTCTGTCTTGTAGAAGTCATCAAGTTGCTAATTCTAAAGATTAGCAGAAAATTCTTAAAAGAATCCTGAAAAACACTGAAGTACTTAATCCATCAACTGTACAAACTTATTCATGCATCTGCTATGAAGCAAAAGATATGCATTGTGTTAAAGCTGTACAAGTAATTATAGCGAGAACAGACAGCATAGGGAAATCAGATGCAAGCTACATATGTAGACAACCAACTTATTCAAACATCATTAATGTCTTTTGTGATGTGTGCATCTAATCAATAGAAAATCCATTTGCAAATGAACCTTGTACCAAAATTATACAAGTCAATGCATTGTAGATGTGTCACATATTTAAATACTAAACCAACAAAGCTTTTTAATGATGAGATTGAATTTCTGAGTGTATTTCTTGGTCAGGGAAGAGCTTTGGTTGCTGCAAGCCAGTGAAAGCTGACCCTGCTCATCATTCCAGCCATGTTCCCTCCATCCACAGTTATGAATAAATTACTGCTCCATGAATTATTCCTAGGATGTATTTCCTTAAAAATAAAAGGGTGTGCTTTGAACAAAATACCATTGAGAGGATGAAAACAAAACAAACAGTAAGAAACTCTTTGCCAAGCCCATAGTAGAGTAAATATGTGAAGAACTCTTAATAACCACACTGTAAGATGAAAACAATTTTTTTTTAAATTAAGAAGAGGCCTCACCATCAACAGCATTTATTAAGGCCTGGAAGCTCATGGGAGTATAGCATACACAGTGTCTTATATTTACATCGAGTGCATGATGAAATAAATGAATAAACTAGAATTCATTAAAGATATTTTTGTAATTTGTGAAAGTAGCATTAAGATAATAAAAAAAAACAAGCCACATATTTAGAGAAAATTTTCAAAAACTAAACATAAGGTAAATAGTTGATAAATATACATGCTTCCCTTAAAATTATATATGGCCAAATTAAACCTGAAAATTATCCAAAAATTTTTCAAAAAATATTTCCTTTGATCTTTGAGGCTATAATATAATTACATCACTTCCCCCTTCCTATCCAATAGCTCTGCTTGCTCTCTTTCAAATGTATGTCTTCTTTTCCATTGACTATTGTTACATACACATATTTGTAGATTTCAATAGTCATATATCCAAGCAAAAAGGGTGTTGGGTAACAAGCACATTCCTTATGAAGGCTCATCAAAAGGTGCAAGTGAAAGGAATACTGAATGCTACTGCACACCCATTAAAATGGCCCAGATTCAGAACACTGGCAACCCTGAATGCTGTGGAGGAAGCAGAGATATAGATTCACATTTTTTAAAGTTATTTATTTTTATTTTATTATTATTATTATTATTATTATTATTATTATTATTATTATTATACATATAGATCCCAGTTCCCTCTCCCTCCCTCCCAGGTCCCCCAAACACCCCTCCCCTTCCACCCACCCCCAACTGCTCAGGGTGGGTGATGATTTCCAGGAGGGATCATCAAAATCAGGCAAGTTATTTGGAGTACTTGGAGTAGAGTGTAGGTCCTCAACCTGCCTCTAGGTTAATGGAGTATCCCTCCATCGAAAATTTGTTTCCAACGTCCTTTCGAGCAAGAGGAATACATCCTGATTCCACTGTCAGAGGTCCGATAGACTGCCCAGGCTTCTGAGATCCATGTTCAGGGGTCTGAGTCTGTACAATGCTGGTTTCCCAGCTATCAGGCTGGTGGTTCATGAGTTCGCCCTTGTTCAGACCAACTGTCTCTGTGGGTTTCTCCAACCTGGTCTTAATCCCTTTTCTTATCACTCCTCCCTCTCTGCAACTTGATTCCAGGAGTTCTGCTCAGTGTTCAGCTGTGGGTGTCTGGTTCTGTTTCCATTAGCTACTAGATGAGGGCTCTAGGATGGCATATAAGTTAGTTATCAATCTCATTATCAGGGAAGGGCATTTAAGGTAGCCTTTCCACTGTTGCTCAGATTGTTAGTTGGGTTCACCCTTACATGTCTCTGGACATATCTCTAGAGTCAGGTTTTTTCTTCAGACCTATAATGGCTCCTTCTATTATGGTATCTGTTTTTTTCACTCTTCTCTATTTGCCCCCCCACTCAATCTTCCTGGTCCCACATGTTGTCTCCTTCCCTTTCTCCCAACTCCCTCTTCTTGAGGGACACTTCTTGAGCATAACACCAGTAGCACAGACACTGAGATAATGGGACCTCCTGAAACTGAGAAGCTTCTGTAAGGCAAAGGACACTGTCAACAAGACAAAACAGCAGCCCACAGAATGGGAAAAGATATTCACCAACCCCACATCTGACAGAGGGTTAATTTCCAAAATATACAAAGAATTCAAAAAGCTAATTGCCAAAACACCAAATAATCCAATTAAAAAGTATCAGACAGAACTAGATAGAGAATTCTCAGTGGAGGAATCTAAAAGGACTGAAAGATACTAAGGAAAGGACTCAAAATTCTTAGTCATCAGGGAAATACAAATCAAAATAATTCTGAGATACCATCTTACTCCTTTCAGAATGGCTAAAATCAAAAACACCAAAGACAGTTTATGCTGGAGAGGATGTGAGGAAAGGGGCATATTTCTCCACTGTTGGTAGAAGTGCAAACTCATACAGCCTCTTTGGAAATCAGAGTGGTGGTTCCTCAGGCAAATGGGAATTTGTCTACCTCAAGATCAAGTAATTCCACTCTTAGGCATATACCCAAAAGATGCACATTCATACAACAAGGACATCTGTTCAACTATATTCAGAGCAGCATTATTTGTAATAGCCAGAAACTGAAAGCAACCTACATGCCCCTCAACTAAAGAATCAATGAACAAAATGTGGTACATCTATACAATGAAGTATTACTCAATGGAAAAACACAATGGATTCCTGAAATTCACAGGGAAATGGATGGATCTAGAAGAAATCATCCTGAGTGAGGTAACCCAGTCACAAAAAAACAAACATGGTATGTACTCACTCATATATGGATTTTAGACATAGAGCCAAGGATTACCTACAATTCACACCTGCAGAAAAGCTAGGATACAAGGAGGACCCTAAGAGAGACATACATGATTTTTTGGAGAAAGAAAAAGGGCCAAGATCTCCTGAGCAAATTGGGAGCATGGCGGAAGGAGAGGAGGGAGTTAGGAGAAAGAGATGGGGAGAAGCAGAGGGGAGAGGTGGGCATGAGGGAATAATAAGATTGAGACAGGGAAAGAAGAGAGGAGAACAATAAAAGAGATACCATAGTAGAGGGAGACATTATAGATTTAAGGAGAAATCTGGCACTAGGGAAATGCCCAGAGATCTACAAGGATGAACACAGCTAACAATCTAAGCAATAGTGGAGAAGCTACCTTTAATACCCATCCAAGATAATGAGATTGACAACTATCTTATATGCCATCCTAGAGCCTTCATGTAGTAGCTGATAGAAGCAAAATCAGACACCCAAAGCTAAATACTAGCTGAACTCCTGAAATCTGGTTACAGAGAGGGAGGAATAATGAGCAAAAGGGTCAAGACCAGACTGGAGAAACCCACTGGATCATCTGACCTGAATAAGTGGGATCTCATACACCCCGGTCTGATACCTAGGAAACCAGTATAGGACCAATCCAGACCTCGTGAATGTGGGTGTTAATTAGGGGGACTGTGCAGTCTATGGGGCCTCTAGTAATGGATCATTATTTATTCCTAGTATATGAATGGACTGTGGGAGCTCATCCCACATAGAGGAATACTTTCTTAGTCTAGAAACACAGGGTAGTGCCTAGGCCCTGCCCCAAATGATGTGACAGACTATGAAGACTCCCCAAAGAAGGTGAGGCCTTCCCTGGGGAGCAGAAAGGGGATGGGCTGGGGTTTGGTGGTTTGTGATAGGTGAGGATGGGAGGATGAGGCAACAGGGATTGACATGTAAAACAAATTTGTTTCAAAGTTAACTTAAAAAAGGAAAAAATGGGTGAATAGATTAAAAAAGAATGTGTAATATCCAGACAATACAACATTCATCACCAGAAAGAAATATACTAAATATACTCATACATCATAGGAAAGCATGGAGGAACCTGAATTTGATGTCCTACTGAGACTAACCATTATGGAAAATCATATATTATATTGATTTAAATATATGATATTCCAGCAATGCAAAATTGTGAAGACAGTAAAAAGAAGAATAGTGTTTTTTTCACAGATTAAGATATGTAGGCAGAGATTGTAGGGTTTATCAAGATAGTAAAAAGCTGTTTGTTATTGCTCAAATGACACTCTCATTTTCCAGTCATACAATATCCAAGACCAATAGTTACCCTAATGTAAATGATAGAACCTGGATGGTTATGATAGGTCAATAGAAGCTCATCAGTTGTACAACTAACCTTACTAATCTGATGTTAAACATAAGAAAGCTAAGCATGTATAGAGGAAAATGCATGTACAAAATTTCTCTGCAGTTATACCATAGAACTTATTAATCCGGTGTTAAAAGTGGGAAAGCTAAACACATAGAAAGGAAAGATCATGTGGAAATTTTCTGTCTCTCTCTTAATTTTGTGATGCTCTGCAAAGAGAATTTTAAAAAGGTTATGTACTGTGTTCTTTCATTCACATATGTACTGTAAAAGGAAAAGCTATGGAGATGTGAAGGAAGTCATTGGTTGCCAGGGCTTTCTGGCAACACTCTGTAGATTCTAAAAAATACTGAACTTAAACTGTGTCTTTTTTCCCTAGTCCGGCATTTACAATAAATACAGATAAAGTCCAAATAAAGAACATTCCACAAAATTAAATGGTCATTCTCTCTCAGAATGGTAAAGGTGTGTGTGTGTGTGTGTATGAGAGAGAGAGAGAGAGAGAGAGAGAGAGAGAGAGAGAGAGAGAGAGAGAGAGAGAGAGAGAGAGAGAGAGAGAGAGAGAGAGATCCTCTATCAACAGGAATCTGTTTTGGTGTGTGTCTAATGTGTCTGAATTCTCTGTACTACTTATATGCCACTTTTCTAACTTTGAAATGTTATTCAAGGAATTAAAAGTAGAGTTTAGAGATGGCTCAGTAACTAAGAACATTAGCTGCTGTTCCAAAGTACTTGGGTTCAAGTCTCAGTACTAATATTGCAGTTCACAAACATCAGTAATTGCAGTTCCAGGGAATCTTAGGCCATCTTCTGATCTCTGTGGGCACCAAGCATATTCATGGTAAACAGATATACATGCAGTCAAAATACTCATACATATAAAATAAAGCAATTAAAAAGAAATCCCATCCACAGATAATCACATATGCAAACTCTAATACACATTTGTTCTCACCACACTCACATAAATACCACACTAATGTATTCTCTCTCTCTCTCTCTCTCTCTCTCTCTCTCTCTCTCTCTCTCTCTCTCTCTCTCTCTCTCTCTGCATTGAGTATGAAAAGGGGGGGCATATTTAAGGTCTCAGAAATCAAAGTACTGAGTTAACCACTTTTTATATCTTCCCATTGCACTCACCTCAACTCAACCCAAAGCAGCTAAGAGAAATGTATTTGTTCTAAGAACTGAAAAGCTCAGATAAATTTGCCAGCCTTGGAAAGGATAGAGCTTGGCATTCAAAAATGTCACTTGATCTCTGCAGTTCATCACTGACTTGCTCTGCTTTTTTTGCTCTCTATAGACTTTCCATCAAATGATGGAAAGTGACCAACAGCAGTGCCACATTCCCATTTTTCTAGCTCAGCAACATTTCCTTAAAAATATGACTGTCTTTTCCCAATAACTTTAAATAAAAACCCAAGACTGGATCTTACTGCACCAGATGCCTGGGATCATCAGTTAACACTGTTAAAAACGGGATGCCTCAGAACAGCAAAATAGAGTCATCTTTCCTAATCCTTTGGAGTAAGAATGTGCTGTGTGCTGCCCTGTGGGTGCTGAGAATTCAAACTGGCTCCTTGACTCCTCTGGAAGATCAGTCAGTGCTCTTAACCACTGAGCTATCACTCTAGCCCAACCTTATTTATTTGTTTGTTTGTTTAATATTTTTCTTATTTTAGATATCAATCCCAGTTTCCTCTCCCTCCCATCCTCCCATGATCCACACTGCCCCCCCATCCCCTATCCACTCCCCAGAGAGAGTAATGCTTTTCAGGAGGAATCATCAAAATCTGTCAAGTCATTTGGGGTAGGGCCCTTTACCATATCTCTAGGCTAAGGGAGTATCCCTCCATTGGGAATGGGCTCTCAAAGTCGGCTAGTGCTAGGGATACATGCTGGTTCCACTGCCAGAGGTCCCATAGACTGCCCAGTCCTCCTAGGTGACACCCATGTTCAGGGGACCTGGTTTTGTCCTATGTGGGTTCCCCAGCTGTCAGACTGGGGTACATGAGTTCCCATATGCTCAGGTCAGCTGTTTCCGTGGGTTATCCCAGGATGGTCTTGGCCCCTTTGTTCGTCACTCCTCTCCCTCTCTAAAACTGGCTCCCAGGAGTTTGGCTCAGTGTTTAGCTGTGAATCTTTGCTTCTGCTTCCATCAGCTACTGGATAAAGGCTCCAGGATGGCATGTTAGCTCAACATTCTTAATGTGGTTGACAGTTGTGCAGTTTGATTTGTTTGTGGTACCTCTGGCAGTGGGACCAGGGTTTATTCCGAGCATGATGAACTGTCTTTTTGGAGCCTATTCCCTATAGTGGGATACTTTGCTCAGCTTGATTCAGGCTTTGGGGGAGCTTTGTCTTGCCTCAACTTTATATGTCAGACTTTGTTGACTTCTCATGGAAGACCTTATCCCTCTCTGAAGAGTAGATGGAGGAAGGTTGGAGGGCAGGAGAAGAATTCAATAGTATTTTAGATGGTTATTTTAGGTGAACTTCTAAGAGTTATTTCTTTTAATTGTATCTATAAGTGAAGGTGCCTATGAGGCCCAGAAAAAAAAAACATCAAAGCATCAAATTTGGACTTATAGCCAGCTGTGAGTTGCCTGATGTGAGTGTAGAAAGTCAAACTCAAGTCCTTTGGAAGAACAGAAAGTGTTCTTCACAGTTGACTGATATTTCTAGCCCCTAAGGGAAAAAAAGTTATATTAGACACTAGACATACACATTAATCTACAATTACTATACAGTACCACTTTAGATCTTTGATTGGGAAGTGATCAACTATTCACTTCAGTACAGTTTACAAGGAATAGGGTACTTTGACCAAAATCAGAATGCCTCACTCATTTATTTGACCCTTTAAATAACTTTACTTTTTATTCTTAATTAAGTTTCATACATCTACACAATGTATATTGATCATATCTATCTAGCACTACTTCTTTCCAAGTCTCTCTATGGTCCCCCATTCAATCTCTCTCCTAGCTTCATGTCATATTTTTATTTTTAACTTTGTTTTTAATTGGACTAAAGTCCAATCAGTGATAATCATATGTACAAGAGTATGTGGCCATCCACTGGGCCTTGAGTACTCTACTATGGGCACATACACAAAGAAATGTTACTCTTCAACCCATTGTAATTACCTGTTTGTGTTGTTTCCTTTGTTCTTTGGGTGATGGACACCCAGTTCCAAATAAGTACATGGAGACTTCTTCTTACTTATGACTGCCTGGCCTTATCTTGGCTTGTTTTGAGCCAGTTTTTCTTAATTTAGACTATCTCATCTACCTTTTACCTCTGGGCTTTTACTTTCCTCCATTTTGTCTTTCTTTGCTTCATACTCTGTTGCTGGCTATGTGGCTAGTGTTCTCTCCTCTTTCTCAGTGCCACCTCTCTCTCTCTTCTTCTTCTCCTCCTCCCCCTCCTCCTATTTATTCTCTCTGCCTGTCAGCCCACCTATTTCTCTTTCTCATGAATGATCAAAGTGCCAACTATAAATAATTCTGTGTGTTTAGTGGATTAGTCCTCTATATCAAATTCCTATCATCCAAGTCTCACAGAACATGGAGAAGAGGGGACTGAAAGAATTTAATACCAAGTGGATGGGGAGGAAAGCTGTGACATGTTCACTTCTAGAAATAACATGGCTGTTGAATACATCAACCCACAGCATCTGGAGTTGTCTCTATAAGACTTGTAAAAAAAATGACTCTTAATTTCACAACTTGACAAAAATTTTCCCTCTTAAAATGTATCTAATGCACATGCATCTTCTTGTACAGATAAGCAAAAGTACACCTTGATTTGACCAATGGAAGAGGGGTGTACTTTTGCTTATCTGTCGTGTTAAGTCAAATACGACATGGCTAATTTCCCACAGGTTGTCACTCAAAGTCCTAATGTATAAAAAAGTTTTCTTTGATCATCAGGTTATGTTTTAGCAAGCATTGATTTTCATATTGTATATTATAAATGTAGTCTTTATAGTTAGGGTATATATTACAAGCAAAAGTGTCAGGTTGTGGGGGCCAAAAGACAAATTTGTGTGACCTAAAGAGCAAATAAGAGAACATTGGCTTTAATTAGTTCAATCAACCAATTAGTTTCCTTTCCCTGACCATACAGTGTCCTTACAACTGTTATGTATCCTTATTAAGGTCAGTACTACTAACATAGCTTTTATGAGCTTAATAGTTTACAATTTATAAACATTTTCTTCATTGAAGTAATCTAACTCCAGGTTGTAAAGCAAAGTAATTGTTGCATACCACAATACAACAGATAATAGTTTCATGAATTAAGTGAATAGAAATTACTTAAGCAAATAAAAACATTTTTTTCTTTTATTATATGCAGTAACTCCCGACAGCAACTTTTATTCCTGAGAGAAATTTCCTTGCTATGTCTTCAAATTGTGAATAGTCGTTGCAGTTATGGTGGGAATATTATAATTTTGTAAATAAATATAAAACCATGGAGATTGGAGAGATCTCTCAATGTTTAATAACACTGACTGCTTTTTACAGGGGATTTGCTTTCAATTCCAAGAACCACCTGGTGGCTCACTACTGTCTATAATGCCACTCCTGGGGCATCCAATGTCCTCCTCTGTCTTCTTTGGGCATCAAGCACACATGTGGTGCACAGACATACATACATGTGAAAGACCCATACATACAAACAGAGTAGTGCAGGAAGGAGAATCTGTAATCAGGATATATTGTATGAGAAAAGAATCTATTTTTAACAAAAGGGGCAATTAAAAAATTCTGAGCTCAAAATTTGGTGAACAAACATTATAAAACTTGGAAAAATGGATGTACTCTAGAATATAGTTGGTAATATTCATACAATTGTTTGGTACAGCTGAACTACTAACCTTTGTGTGACTGGATAATTGGATGCTGCCCATAACTTCACCTTTTCTATAAATTTATTTGATTTTCTATTTAGTAAACAGTAATCAAATGACAATAAGAGGAAATTATGTGTAAATTTTGTATTTTACTGTCAAATAGTCTTCTAGTTAAAAACAAAAGATCTGAATTATCATGGCTTAGCATTGATTTATTCCCTTTACAAATATGTTACCTCAGTGGAAGAACAGAATTAATCAATTTCCCCTAAGTCACTTAGGTGACCTACGGTCCTTGTACAGTACTCTATACATTTCTTTGACATGAATATTTTGTACAGCTAAAGCTCCATGTTTTTGTCTAATAGTTACCGTTAATGAGCACACTAGGACAAGAGCAAATGTCTGTTGCAGAAATGCCTTTGTGCTCCTGTAGCTGAAAGGTTGTACCAGTGTAGTCTAGGTGAGAAATTCTGTCTCACATTTTAACCTGAGAACAGCTAACCAGATCTGGCAATTACAGATAATATCCCATGGCCAAATGTACGGGGATCCTCACCTATTTACACCTTACTTTTTCTTACTGACATGTTTTATTTCACTGTACTAGAAAGAATTTTGCTTCCATTTCAATCAAATGGCTCTATTTCTTTGTTCTTAACCCCAACTCTCTATCTCCTTTGCACCCCTAGGATGTTAGTACTGGCAATCACATTGAAAAGTTAATGGCTCGGAACAATAGACTTTCAGGTCTAAATAGAAAAGTTTTCTTTTTCCATAATATTTTGCAGACTGTGGCTCAAGTATTTGCAACCTGAATAAAAAACTGCTGGCATTTTATGAAATCATTGCTTTATACTGTGTGTGCTGGCTTGACAGCCACAAGATCTTTCACTATCACTAATTACACCTTAATGTAAGGAATATCAGCTGTCTGCTAAAATAATGATAAGTGAATGCTTTGGCCAGAAAAGCTAACCATAAAAATATGTTGAATTGAGATATTTTACTAATTTCTAAGCTCAAATATTCTACTACTCAGATTTAGCCACATTAAAAGTACATGTATTGGAAGGAAATAATGAGGAGATGGCAGCTGGTACATATCCATATCTATAAGTATGTATTTGTGGGTAACTTGCTTTATTATTTGTAATACAAAGAAAAACAGTTTTTGCTTTCAAAAAGGTATGTACTCCCTTACAAATTCAATATTTCAGTTCTGAGTGCTCAATCCCAAACCCGGCCTCTTTTCTTTAGAAAATGTAGTTTGTCATTATCTAGTATGCCTTTGGTGATTTGTGATAAGCTTTGCTGTAATGCATGTAGTATAACTGGCATTTAAACACATCAAAATGTCACAAAAGTACTTTCAGGGATAATAAATATTCTTTTCTATGACCTTAAAGTCAGAGACAGCAAGTCAGGTGGTGGTGGCCCATGCTTTTAATTCCAGCACTCCAGAGGCAGGCAGATAGCTGAGTTCCTGGCCAGCCTGGTCTGCAGAGTGAATTCCAGGATGGCGGGGGCTAAAAAAAGCAACCCTGTGTAAAAGGAACAAAACAAACAAAAAAATATAGACAACAACCTTTATATTGTAATCATTAGCTGGTATCCTTGATAATGAAATATATTGGAAGAAAGGTTTTAATGAAATAACTCATTAACTCGGCTTGAAATTTTCTAGTGCATATTTCTTCATTTTACTTGGATAGAAATCAAACTGGAAACAAACATGTTGCTCTGGCGGATAGGTGAGGGATGCTTCTGAAATGTCTACAAATCACATAATTTTTTTCAAACTCACAAGAGTGAGGAATATCCTTGCCAACATCTCAAGAATTCCACCAGTCTGGGAGGAGAGCCTTGAGAAGGAGACTGTGTGAAAAGGAGAGAAAAAGCAGACACTCTGCAGTCTTGTACTTTCCTTACACTTGATCTACTTTGGATGAATTTTTAAACTTGAAAACATAGTTCATTTACACTCTGAAAGGATGTGGATCTTTTTCTCAGATGAAATTTTTATATGAGAAAAATGAGACATTCGGCTGTTTTTACCAAGAGGGGTGTCTTGGTAGACAGAATGTTGGGAATCATTTTCATATTTGCTGGTCTCCCCAGGAGGAGATGAACACTTAGCATATTTCCATATAGTCTGTGTCCCTTCAGTGTGTTGAGCAAAAGAGACCCCAATGCTGTATTCCCTAAAAGAGTTGTCTATTAGGTCTGCTCACCCCCAAAATGCCATCTGATGTAGGTAAAGTTCAAAGATGTTTTAATGGACATTCTGACACTGGACTGGTGTTCACAGGATTTACCACCAAGGTGTAACTGGAGAACAGAAATCTTATTAGTTACAATACCATGGTCTTACTACCAAACTGAATTTGTGGAGTTCTGTTCTTTACAGCTCCCATTGTACCTTCATGTTCTTTATTACAACTCAGTAACTATTGTCTGAGAGCAAAATGGAGAGTTAAGATTCCAAAACTTCATATGCATTTTATATAAATACTTTGGAAAGCAAGGCAAAGGAATAATGGATGATGACGCAATTTCTGAACTTGTAGCTTTCAAGGCTCAGTTCTTCATCTATGTTCTTAACATAGAAATCTGCATGTAACCCATTGTAAAACACTTCCTTGACTTAACTGCTATCTACTGACTTTCCATGTGCTTTTGTGTCTTTGTAGTAGAAACTAAAACGTTCAGCAGTATATGGCTGTATTTCTTTTTTGTGTATTGGGACATAACAGTCTTTTTTTCTCCAATGGCTGAATATTATTGAACTAAAAAAGAATTCAACCTCAGAAGTATGTGATTTTCCATGAAGAGATAGTAAACAAAATAAACTCTAGATGTGAACAAAATATTAATATCTCTATGAGATGTCTTGACAGAATAATATATTTTGACCACTTTTTGTGATGATTTTATGGCCTCCTCAAAGCATTACACAAATGCTTAAGTAATTGATGAATTTGATTAAAGTACACAGATTTTTTTTCCGTATATGGAAAAGTTTAAATAGTAGCTAGAGTTATATAGAATCTAAGAACATATTGATGTATTCATTTAAAAAAGAAAAAGAGGAAGCTTAGGTTCAGCCTCTAGCGCATGCACAAACTTTAAAGTTTGCATTATAAATCTCAATTGATGAGTTATCTATATAACATATCAAAATTATGCTTGAAAACAAATATTATAATCCCAATTTTGGACTATGGAGAAGAGTCAGTAGGTAAACACATTTGTTGCACAGCCATGTGGCCTTGAGTTCGTACCCTTAGAACTCAGGGGAATAGCTGGATGTGATCCGTTATGCTGGTAACTAGTGCTGAGACAGAAGGTAGAAGCAAACAACCTCTGGCTGAGGCTTGCTGGCTGCCTGTATAGCCAAAATACATGGACCTCCAGGTTCTGTAACAGATGCTGCCTCAAGGAATTAAAGGAAAGAATGATAGAGCAGAATACTAAATGTCTTTCTCTGCTTTCTTCGAGAATAAGCATACACATATATATGTACACACACACATGTGCATATATAATGTATAAATTATGTTACACACATGGGAAAATGATTTTTAACAGCTTACGCTTTTCAACCAGAATGAGGAATTCTTCAGTTTTCAAAGCAAAGATGCAACTAAAAGTCCAGAGATCAGCATAAACATCATATAAAATGAACTTTTTTGCACTTGGTCTCAGATTTAAAAGTAACTGTGGTTGCAAATGAATTATGATGTTAAATCAGTAATTTTTTTTTTAAATTTTAGCCACTCAGTACACGTACATATTATTTCAGTTTATCCACATAACACAAATGAAAACATAGCAAAGAATTACGAATGTTGAGGCTTAAAAACAAAAATACAGCTAATATATTTGAGCTTCATCAACCTTTTTAATATCTTGGTTATGTATCCATTCCTTCACCAATCTTATGAAATCAGACAAGTACTAGATTGAATTTGTTTAGAAATGAATTAAAAATACCTCTCCTAGATTCAATGATACAACATTTGCAGTGAAAAGCACATAGGCAAGGAATACAGGTGTGATGCAAACACAGAGAAAAAACAAACCAGAGAGTACCATGTTTTGTAATAGCATCTAGAAACTTCTACCAGCTGCACAGCACAGTAGCTGCTAATGTGTTTTCTCTCATCCATCCACAGTGCTGACACATTTGCTGTTTGATCAGTTCTAGAAGCAGTCTCTGCATTTGTTTACATGCTTGCATAGGGCTTCCTGCCTTGAGTTTCTGAAAATCAAAGCCTCATTGTTCACATCCCTCTGCAGCCACAAAACCACCATTTTATAGTTATGCATAGAATTATAGAACCTCATGGAGTATTGATGATATGTGTTCACCCAAGTCAACTGCTACTTCCAACTTGGTTGGAAAAAAAAGGGCAATGTCAGAGCAATAAAAGAACAATTTTTCTTAATAAATGCCAAGTCTCAAATGAGTAAAACCAACAGGGTACAGGTCTGTTTTCTGATGTTTTGGATCTAATTAAGACTAATTTGAGAAGCAGTCATGTTGGAATATGAATAGTTAATTTTGGAGATATGTCTTAGTGGTTATGAGAGATTGCTGTTCTAGCAAACTGCACAAGTTCTGTTGTCAGCACTTAGGCTGAACAGCTCCTGACTTTCTATGGCTGCTGCAGCTCCAGGAAATCCTCTTCAGGCCTCAGCGGCAACCTGCACACAAATGCTCATATGCACAGAGCAAAATAGAAGTCCCATAAATCTTAACGTGTGTGTGTGTGTGTGTGTGTGTGTGTGTGTGTGTGTGTGTGTGTATTATACTGCTTTGTGCTTCTCTGATGGTGCATAATAGGTAGTATATTGAAAAGTATTTACAGTTATTATATCAAATTACTAGTTATATATACATAGCATTTTTTTGGTTGCGGGGGGGCACAGAGTTTCTCTGTGTAGCTTTATAGACCAGGCTGGCCTTGATCTCATAGAGATCAGATTGCCTCTGCCTCCCAAGTGCTAAGATTAAAGGTATAAACCACCACCACTCAGCCATATACATAATTTTTACATGCCATGGGCTGGATTTAGATAAGAGAGAAAGACACACTCACACACACACACAAGTAAAGAGACAGAGAGGCACAGAGACAGACAGGTGTGCAGACAGACAGGCAAACAGACAGAGACTGAATTATATTAAACAATGAGAAGGAACAACCAAGGTGGAGGGCAACTTGATCCTCGTATGCCTTTTCTAGCTATTGAAGTAATAAAAAAGCTTTTCAGTAAACTCTTATATGCCAAATAAAAAGAAAGGTACAGACACACAGAGACAGCTGACATAAACAAGGGGAAGCTATTGGACCCCCCCCAGACTGATAGCTGGGAAACCAGCATTGGATTGACTCAGACCCCTTGAACATAGGCCTCAGTTAGAAGGCCTAGACAGTCTAAGGGACCTCTGACAGTGGAACCAGAATGTATCCCTGGTGCACAAAAGGACTTTGGGAGCACAATCCCCATGGAGGGATACCCTTAGCCTAGAGGCAGGAGGGAGGGCCTAGTCCCTTCTCCAAATGATTTGACAGATTTCGTTGATCCTTCCTGGAAGGCATCACCCTCCTGGTGGAGTGGGGAGGGGCATGGGATGGGAGGAGGTCAGGGGACATGGGAGGGAGAGAAGGATGGAGGGAGAGGGAACTGGAATCAATATATAAAATAAGAGAAAATAATTTTTAAAAAGGAGGATACAATTATATAGTTGTGACTCAATGTGACAAGAGTTAAGACACACTTTCCAATTGAACTTGATGGGTAACAAATCTAGGGCATTTTCCTCCCAATTTTTGAAAGATGTGGGGCCTGTATGTCATTTTTCCATCCAAAATTCTCACATGCTTATAAACTTAATTACTAAATAAAACATAGATCCTCATCTTTTGTAGAGCACAATGAAATAATTCACCAGAAAAATTAAGAATCAGTAGGTGAAGTGTTTGCATTCAAACATGAAGACTAATTATCAGATCAACATCTATGCATGGTGGCATGACCCTGTCTGTAATCTTAGTGCTAGGAGTTGAGATAGAAGCTTTCTAAGTTTCACTTGCCAGTCTGTTTAGCCATACACAGTGAGTTCAAGGTTCAAAATAAATAATAAATTAATGATTAGAACAAGGAAAATGAATGAAGAAGATACCCAAATATCAGGTACTGGCCTCCATAGGCACCTGTGCGAGCACACGCACGCACACACACACACACAGACACACACACACACATGTGCATATGTGCAAACCCACACTTATCTCCAAATGATAATAAAAATGCGTAAGAACAAACTAAATTCTGACTATTGTGCATTTGTGGAAGTTACTGCTGAAGATGCCTTTATGAGGAAGTCTCCTTAGAGCAAAAGCCAAAACAGCCAAGACAAGCTAGTTCATCCAAACACTCCAGCATGTGGACTGGAAGTCTCCTGCCTCCTCTAGAAACACAGATGGGCTGTAACAAGCATTTCCTCTGGCAAATTGCACACAGCAATAACAACCTTGACCTAAATCCAAGACTGTGATATTAGTTCCTCAATAGCTATGTTGCAATTCCAATATGTAACACCTCTTCTGGGTCTCCTGAACAATATGCTACCTTCTAAGAGCCACTAGAGTGTAGTACCTTCTGTGCTTCCACTTTTCTAATGCTCTGCAATTTTGTATAAAATGAAGACTCAGTTCTTAAGAGAACCATGAACTCTGGCTTCATTAGAAGAAATTAACTTATAGCATCATATATGTATATATATATATATATATATATATGTATATGTATATATGAAACTACAGAGTGGGAAGTGGGAAGGCTCTGAACCACCATACTCTATTATTTCCTGACCCCCTAGGCATAAATGGCACAATAATCATTGCTTATGGGATTAAAATTGCTTAAACCTTATTGTGAGCAATGTACATGAAATCTTAGTTTACTCTATTGAAGAAGTTTATAGTGGGAGGAAAAAAAAACCTCACAATAAAAGGTTACCATTGGAACTGATTAAAAACAAACAATAATCTTGGGTGACAAACAACAAAATTATGCTCCTAGTCTAAATATGCTAATATATAGGAAAGAATATGATGCTTCTATTTCATTGTTTATTGTTATTATTAAAGATTTAGCACAGTAAAAATTTTCAAAAAATTTTGATTTTATGAAAGTTTATTTTATGAAGTAGTATTATACTTTCAACATACAATAGCCTCACAAGTATATTTACGAGCATACTAAAACAAGACAATTAATTTTTTCCAATTAATTTCCATGTACTTCACAGAATTTAGATAAGTAAATAGAATTAAATTATGAGATGAGAAAATCATTTTAACAATGCACATTAAAAGTGTTGTAACTTTTACCCAGACTTAAAATCATTTCTACCTAGAGTTAATGAATTTTAAGTCAGTTTTGTTTCTATTCATGAAAATAATTCAAGCATAAGTACATTTATGCCAATAATTCAATGTTGCTAACAACCATATTTGGCAATAAAATCTGATCAGTAAATATTTATTCAGAAATGTCAACCAAAACATAGATATTACCTTTATTACTATGTCATTTCTTGATTTGGGCATCAATTATTTAGTTGACTATCACTCATAAATAATACAATATTCATCTCCTGATCAAAACTTCCAAAATGTTTTTTAAAAATATATATTATATAAAGCACCTTTGGCAAATATAAACAATAAGGAGTTATTCTTATAATGAGATCAATTCTAAGTCATAAGTGAATGATAATGTGTAACACATATACTGTAAATGCCTACCAGAAATCTTCAAATACAAGAGTTATTCAAAACCAGAGTTTTCTACTACATAAAATGGTAAGATATCAAGGGGAGTTGAACGAGTTTTAATGCTTCAAGAGAAGAAACTTGTTTTAATTCATCTGAATACACATTTTTTCTCCAAATTAAAAAATTATGTTTTTATTATTTTACATATTGATCCCAGTTTCTTTTCCTTCCCTCCCTCTCCTTCCTTACCATGCACTCCTACCACCATCCCATCCCACCCCCTCCCACTCCATAGGGAGGGTAGTGCCTTCCAGGAGGGGTCAACAAAATCTGTCAAGTCATTTGGAGTAGGGACTAGGCCCTCCCTTCTGCCACTAGGTTAGGAGAGTATCCCTCCATGGGGAATGTGATCCCAAAGTCGTTTTGTGCACCAGGGATGCATCCTGGTTTCACTGTCAGAGGTCCCTTAGACTGCCCAGGCCTTCTAGAAAGTGTTCAACATCTTTAGCTTTCAGGGAAATGCAAATCAAAACAACTCTGAGATACTATCTTACTCCTGCCAGAATGGCTAAAATTAGAAACACCAATGACAACTTAATGCTGGAGAGGATGTGGAAAAAGGGAAACACTCCTCCACTGCTGGTGAGAATGCAAACTTATACAGCCATTTTGGAGATAAATATGGCATTTCCTCAGGAAAATGGGAATCAGTCTACGTGGCAATCCCACTCTTTGGCATATGCCCAAATGACTCATATCCATGCGACAAAGTTATCTGTTCAACTATGTTCCTAGCAGCATTATGTGTAACAGCAAGAACCTGGAAGCAACCTAGATGACCCACAAATGAAGAATGGATAAAGAAGATGTGGCACATTTACACAACAAAATACTACTCTGAGGAAATAATAATGAAAATCTTGAAGTTTGCAGGCAAATGGATGGAACTTCAAAAAACCATCCTGAATGAGGTAACCCAGTCACAAAAAGAAAAACATGGTATATACTTACTCATATATGGATTTATGACATAGAGTAAAGGATCATAAGCCTATAATTCACACTGCCATAGAAACTAGGATACAAGGCGGATTCTAAGAGATTCATATAAGGTCCCTCACAGAAGGGGAAAGGGACAAGAACTCCTGAGCACATTGGGAGTGGGGGGGTTCAGTGAGTGGAGAGGGAGCTAGAGAAAGTGAAAGGAGGAAAGGAAAGCACATGGGACTAGGAAGATTGAGTCAGGGGAGGAAGAGATGAGAGAAGAGAGAGAGAGAAAGAAAGAGAGAGAGAGAGAGAGAGAGAGAGAGAGAGAGATACCATAAAAGAGGGAGTCATTATAGATTTCAAGAGAAAACTGACTTAGAGAAATGTCCTGAGACCTACAAGACTGACCCCAACTAACAATTTGAGCAACAGTGGAAAGGCTACAATAAATGTCCTTCCCTGACAATAAGATTGCTGACTAACTTATCCACCATCACAGAACTCTCCTCTAGTAACTGATGGAAACAGAAGCAGACACCCACAGCTAAACACTGACCTGAACTGGAATCCAGATGCAGAGAAGGAGGACAAGACCAGACTACAATAACCCACAGAGACAGCTGATCTGAACAAGGAAGAGCTACTGGGCCTCCAGACTGATAGCTGTGAAACCATATTGGATCTGACCACACATTTAATGAGCAAAGATTTGAGCCAATAAAACCTCTAATTGAGTAACTCAGTGTCTGGCTTAAATTCTAATTACCTATAAATTTATATTATTTAATATTCTTATTTTAAGACATTTCCAGGGGTAACCATAGCAACTATTCTTTTAACTATATTTTATAAACTTGGTACTTTTACAGCTACTTTCTTACCACAGAAGGAAATATATTAAGCTAAATCCAAAGCTTCACAACAATTCAGACCAGTTTATTATTGATAGTAATGTTTTATTGGTTCATGTCAAAATTCTTGAAATTGGTGGTGTCTCATGTCTTTAATCCCAACCCTTGAGAAGCAGAAGCAGGTAGATCCCTATGAGTTCAAGGTCAACCAGAACTGAGAAATCTTGTCTTAAAAAAAAACAAACAAAAAATAATTATTGAAATCCAAAATATTTTAAGATAGAACTGAGTAGACTATCATGCTAATTTATATTCTGATATTGTTTAGCTCAAATGATCCACTATCTCTTTATTCTAGATTTTTTGATATATCAATATACAAACACAAACAACACACCAATATAGAATATTCTTACTAGCACAAAAACTTATCAATGACCTTTGGCTATTATTAATGTTCAGGTATGCTCTACTTGTCACTATTAATCTCATTTGTATATTTTATACTCAAAAGAGATAAAAATCATGTAGTTCAGTATTTGAGAGAATGATCTATGTTGTACATAACAACTTACTATGCTGCCTTTTATTATAATAATTATCCAGTATGTGAACATAACAGACTTTGTTTACTAGTTTATTTCTGATACCCACTTCATTGGCTTATAAGTCAAGCAACCATGAATATCATTATATAAATAAATACATTATTAATATACTTTAATTTGCTCTAACTGCACATCGATGGGTAGACTTCCTTATCTACAACAGGGTGGTTATATCTGAATGCTATCAAATACAATTTAATAGTTTTATTTAATGTTTCAAGTTTGTTTGTATTTCTCCAAGTTGTCAGTTATCCTATTTTAACCATTCCAGTGAGTATGAGACAGTTTCGGTTTGCTTTGCCATAATATGTAATAAAAAAAAAGACATATGGTAACAGCAAAATTGTGATCAGAGGCTACATTTTCAGATTTGCATATAAGTCATTATTTCAATATTTGGCATGGTTTTTCTGTTACTTGTTTTAATAGATTTAGAAGTTATATATTATGAATGGGAAAATCACATATACATGTGGTGGATAGGCTTTATTTCTTTCAGAATTTTATGGTAGCTTTATATTACTGGAATTATTTTAGTTGGATGAAGTCCAGTTTTTTATTGCTAATATATTTTATGTTCAGTCTAAAATTTTATTTTCTCATGAATACACTGTTGCTTCCTACAAAAGTAATACAGGTGGAATGATAAGACTGTATAAAGAACTATGTAGGAGTAGTGTTTACATAAAGATATTCAATTACCCAGAATAACAATTTACCAAAAAATATGTATTTTCTCATCTGAGTTCTTGACAAATGAACTGATTGAATATATATTCATGTATGAATCTATTTTGGAATTTTAATATTTATTCCATTAATATAATTATATATATGTATATATATGTATATATACTGAAAATATAGCATTTTAATTAGTGTATTTTCATAGAATATATGAAATACTTTAACACATATTCAAAGATTCACAAATTCCTCAAATACATGTATGTGGTTCAAAATCATTTTTCACACTAGATAGTCTCTTATGAAATTTGGATTCAGTCAAAGTCTCAAAAAGTTACTGGAAGTATTGATTAGAATTGAAAAGAATATATAGACAAGTTAGGAGAGAACTGCCCTTACTTAACAGAATTTAACATGGAAATCCAAAAAAATGCCATTTCATTCTATTTACTAGCATTTAATTTTTCCACCATCATTATAATATATTTAATGTATAGTTATTGAACACAGTGGTTTACTTGTTGGAGGGGTTTGCTTGATATTTCTTTCCAATGACGTGCTATTGTAATACTGACAGTTGATTCTATAGTTTGCTATCTTAAGAACTGAATTATTCTTCTAGATTTTCTGTATGTGTATTTCTATCTTTCACTTCATCAATATCCATTTATTTAAAATAGTTGTTTTCACTGTTTCAATAATTTTCAAAAATGTATTATTTTTATTAGAAGGACTATTAATATAAATCCATCTAATCTAATTGTGTTGAAAGAGAATATTCAAATACTAATTCTGGAAAATCACTAATTCTAATTAAGCCCTTTTCTCATTAGCCAGGCACTATTCCTTGTGCATGGTCTTAATTTAATCATCAATCGTCTTTTAGGATACCTACCATATTGTTTTCTATTTTACAGATGAGGAAACTGAGTGAATTCACAGAGAGTAAATGTTCGTTTGTTAAATCAAACCTCCAATGGTGCTGCCTCTGGGAGGCAGTACTGTCTACTGCCAAGATATTTGACTTATAACTTATTGATGATAATTATATATTGCATCTAGAACTTAGAAAGAGCTCACTGGTAAGACTTTTTAGTATCGAGGAAACTCAGAGTTCTTTCCCCAGCACTTGGTGTGGGGAGAGTCAATTTACTACATAGTATCTCTTTAAAACATTTTCTTTACTTACCATCAGAAATACACTTCAAATTAATTTGTATTATTTACAGAGTGAAAAACACAGTATAACATGAAAAATAAAAAGATCCAGAGACAGATTGGGTTTCACGTTTCAAGCTGAAGATCAGAGAAGTAAAGCAGCCAGCCAGTAATCTTACCTCTACCAAGCTAAAATGTCAATCCTGTCTCCATGAATACTCGGAGGCAAAAACTCTGAGTTCCCGTCTCCTCCTCCTTATTATATTGCTTTCTCTACCCAGCCATATCTTCCTGTATCCACCTCTCTAATGCTGGGATTAAATGCATGTGGTCTCAAGTGCTGGGATCAAAGGAATGAGCGCCATTATTATTCACTCTTGTGTAGGCCAGGTAACTTTGAACTCAGAGAGGTCCATCTGTCTGTCTCCTGAATCCTGGGATTGAAGGTGTGTGACACCACTGCCTAGCTAAAGGGCTTGCTAGTATGACTGCCATGCTTAAAGATGTGTATCACCATTGTCTGACCTCTATGGTTTGCGGCTAGCTTTGTAATCTGAATCCTCAGGCAAGCTTTTATAAATCAAAAACATATTATCACATGTTTCTACAAATAATAAATATTTCCCCCTTGATTTTGGTGAAGTCTGAATACAACTGAATTGTAAGCAGTAGATGTCTCATTTTTTTTTAAACTTCCTTAATGTGTTGCATTTTAGGTTATTGCAAGTTCTCAAATGTACACATGAGACCTCATGAAATATATCTTTAAACAAATCATGTTAACATAGTTGTAAATTGAGCTGATATATAAGTTAATATCACTAATAAAGGTCTGTTTGATTTAATCATGATGAACTTCATTCTAATTGGTTATTAATGTATAATGAAGAAAACTGAGCAATTGTTAAAAATAAGCAGATCTCTCTTTTAGAAGGTACATATCTTTCAGTAGGCTATACTAACTAGATGAAAGACATCTCAACCTATTCATTACATTCCCTAAGGTCATAACATGTTAAATGCACTGCAGTTTGCATTTTATCTTGATAGTATTGTAAGCACAAATCTTTGTTGTTAATGTCAATGTCATTACAGACATTGTAGGTTCTTCTACTAAACTTTAGAGTAGAACCCATGGTTGTTTAGTTCACGTTTATAAAATTCAAATAATTTTGCCAAGACAGGTGAAGTCAGTTTCTCTAATGTAAACTTATTGAGTAAAGATGAAAATATAATGTAGTTTGAATGTGAAAAGTTCCCCACAGGCATGTGGTGAAGCACTCAGTCACCAGCTGGTGGTACTATTGCTGGAGATTCTCAAATCTTTAAGAAGTGAAAGCTTGCTGCAGGAGGTGCCTCTTTGAGGACAGTGATGTTTTTCTTGATGTTTTTCTGGGCCTACTTCTTGCTGTCTCTCTGCTTCTTGTACTTGTAACCATACTTATGGCTGCAAGTCTTCTCTGCCATGATGGAAGTGCAGTCTCCCTGAATTTAAATGCCAAAATCAATCTTTTTTCTATACAGTGGTTTTGGTTAAGCTCTGATGGAAGATGTCATTCTGTAAATATGTTTCTCTTATTGGTTAGTGAATAAAGCCCTGATGGCCAATAGGAAAGCAAGGTAGGTGGGACTAGGAGACAAGGAGGATTTGGGAAGAATTAGGAGGAGATTCAACATGTAGTTCCAAGAGAGCAGAACTTCAGACCCTCTCTCCAGTAAGATAAGACCATGTGAAAATACTTAGATTGATAGAAATGTGTTAATATTTAAGACAGAGCTAGCCAATAAGAAATGCTAGTGCCAGGCCAACAGCTTTATATCTGCACAGCATCTCTGTTTGTTATTTGGGGATGACGTGGCTATGGGGCCAGGCTGGTGGGAAAACTACTAGAAACAAGCTCTATTGCAGCAGCTTGAAAAGCAGGTGAGGAACAACTTAATCGAATTGCATCCTTCCAAAACAGGCATGGTTCTCCTGTAAAACTTCATTTTCATCCCAAAACTATGTATGTAAGCATGTCAGCAAATCATTTAAAGTATACACATTGAGAAGATATGTCATACAAGTTGATTTCCCAAAGAAGTTTTCTCTATTAGATATTGACATGTGTTAGCTGAAAGGAAAATAAAACTTTCTTCCTAGGAAAAAACATATATAACACACTGATTTCAAAATGAGGAAAATACTCAGAAGTGAAATTGCTGGAATATCAGGAAATTTTATGTTTAATCTGTATAGAAACTTGTATTTGATAACCCATAATGATTAATACTCAGAAAAATGTAAGACAGTTCTCTTTGATCCACATTCTCTTACACTTGTTATCTTTCTTTATTTCTATCATATCCCTCTTTCAAGCTTGAGCTATTATCTCATGGGGTTTTATTTGTAGTGGTTTGGGGTTTTCAACATGTATGTTGGACATTTGTATCTTTTACTCTATTTTCGACAAATTTTCTATCCAGATCCATTACTCATTTCCTTTATTATTTATTTGCTTGTTTATTTTCTTACACCACTGAGACCAATTAGAGATTCCTATGTTTATATTGTAACAATATCCAGATCTTAGTAGCTCCCCAAACTTCAGCACAACTGATTCTGTGACAGAAGTGCTGCTCAGGCTGTAAAACTCAGCATGTAGACAGTACCACCTGTCAAACATGAACTAATCTACCAAAGTTCATAGTTCTTAGAGAGTCATTAAATGTACTTACCGTGTTTTTTAGCTTCAGTAGTCACATGTCTGTCTAACTGTTCTTGTTAACTGAAATATGGTTTTTATGCTTAAAAGCTTGACTTGAAAAAGGCTCAGTGCTAAGCTTGTATTGTGAACACCCAGTATAGTCACCTACCAGCTAAAACAGACTTTATTTTGGCTTAAACCCATGACCAAGCAGTCATCTCTGGTGAATACCAACAACATGTATGTGTAGAGTTGTTCATGTAGAAACTACTAGTAGCCGTATTCACAAAAATATAGTAAATCTCCCTTCTCCAGCAGTTTTTACCAGCCAATAAACTTTCAGCTAAGGGTGGGGTCTCAGGAACTCTACATTCATACTAGAATTTTTACCTGGCTTGTTCTTGTGTAGGTCTTATGTAGGCAGTTATAATTGCTGTTCATATGTTATGAAATACTAATGTCAGACTCAAAGAACAACAAGCATTTCATAGCATTCCATCCAATTCTCCACTCTTACATTCTTTAAGCTCCCTTTTCTCTCTGATGTTCTCTGAACCTTGTGGAGGAGGGTTGATATAGACAACCCATGTACATCTGAACAATAATGACTTCCTGAATTGACCACTATCTACCATAATAAGAAGCTTCTTTGACCAAACACAAACCTGGAATTTTCATGGTTTCTTTTTATATAGTTTAACAATAGCCAATTGTGTATATGTAGCATACTTTTATTTTCCATTCAACAGTTGATGGACATTTAGGTAGATTCTATTCTCTGGCTATTGTGGATACAGCGGCAATGTACATGTAAGTAAGTTTTCTCAACAAGAAATTTATTTTTTGTCCATTTCATAGCTGGAGTTTTTTCTACACAGTCAATATATACTTATATATGTGTTATTAACCCCTCATTATGTGTTTGGCTTCCAAGAATTTTCTGTCAATCTATAGAATGTCTCTTGACTTATTTTTCTCCCACACATAGTACTTTTATTTTCATAATGGTTATATTGTGGAATCAATATAAGCAATACACACACCAATGACAGAATAATAAACTGTTATATAAAAAGTGGATATCTTGTGGCAATAAACATGGAGGAAATATGCCAATTGAAAAAGTCAAATGCAAGAAGAAAAATAATGTTCTCATTTGTAGAATTGGAAAACGCTGAATTCATTGAAACAGAGAGAAAAATGTTAGTCACCATGTTTGAAATGCAGAGGTAATAATAATAACATATAAAGTTTCAATCAAAGAGGAACTTTTAGACATATTTTGAGATTATCACAAAGAATGATGAATATAGCAAAGAATTCAGTAGTATAAATTTCCCTCACACTGATGCGGTAACTTTCAAGTGTTTTCATTACAAAATGTCAACTCTTGAGGTTATATTAACATGTTACATTAATTTAATAATTTCATTTTATTACAAATTTTAACATTCCTTTAAACTATATAAATATTTACAGCTAAGTTTTGTAATGTAATAAAGGTTTGACATGTAGGAGAAGGGGTATTATGAAAAGTTAAGTGGGTTAATACTTTTAAAGCTGAGTTATACTGTATTTTAATATGCTAATGTGAATGTATATTTCTAAAATGGAGATAGATAAATTCCCTAGTCTCAAAAGCATGTACTACAATAATATTTGGCAGAATGCTTGTATTATTTTCTTGTCTAGAGGTTTAGATTTTCACACAATACTCAGGAACTGATAACAAATATACTTTATAGAAATAAAGAAATTCACACTTCCCTACAAGTAAATTCCGTTATAAAATCCAATTGTCTAGTGTTTCTATGCACACTCTTATAGGGAAGGAAGAATTTATCATTGGGATATGAGTGTCCAATAACCATCACTTTTAATCTCATTTAACCACCCCATCTTTAAAGTGAATGTCTTTTAAGAAGACTGATAGAACCCATTATTGCATGTGAAATTTTAACTGTTCATAAACAGCTCCAGAGATACCACTAACTGGAAAAGTAGCAATGTTGTTTTCAGACAGAAGTTTGTGAACCATCGTTTGTGGGTTTTTTTTTCAGGTTAGTCAATCAAAAAATTAACAACAGCAAATAAAAACCAGACAAAACCAATTTTTATTTGTTTGGAAAACAGAATTTTCTTGGAAATGAATAAACTAACATTCAAAAACACACTGGATAATATAACACAAATAATAGTTGTTGTTTCATCATTTGTTTATGAGGAAAACATGAAAAAGGCACTTAGCTTTTACCGTTATATATTACACACACACACACACACACACACACACACACACACAAAACCATATATGAAATCATAAAGTTTTCCTCTGTATAAAGAAGGGATGCTGATAACTCACAAAATTCTACTTTTTTATGAAGTCTTCTTGCTTCTACTCTCCTCTGTATGTTCGAGCAGGCCATAGAGCATATTGAGGGAACTATAGAATAGAAGGTATCATTGAATGATGTTTTTATTAAATCTTGAAATATTATTCAATTTTTTAAATATAAATAACATAATAGGTAACATAATCAGGATAAACCTGAGAACCATTTGTGAAAGAAGAATGCAAGAAAGAACAGACTGGAAACAAAAACATGTTTAATGTTTCAGAGCAGTGACCTTCACCTTAGGTAGAGAACACCATCACTGAGCTGAAGCTGGGCAAGAGGTTTTCCATAGGGAAATGACAATGCAGGGCAACTATTGAGCTAAACTAACAACAGGCTTTTAAACCTCAAGGACAGAAACACATTTCATATAGGAAAATCAGCAACCAGGGAATAAAACTCAGTTGTGGAAAGCCAGTACTGTTGAAGTTCAGCAGTTATATTTGACAAATTAGAGAAAGTTCAACAGAAGATGGAAATGTTGGCACGAGTTACCCAGGGCCAGGGTAGTTAGTAAGAGGGAAGAAATGGCTAATTACCTAAAACACGTGGCACTGAACAGTGAGAATTGTTTCTGCTACAAGTGACTGTACTTGCATATGATAAATGTGCTAGAAGTTCACTATGTACCACTGTATTAGCTACCTTGTGTTGATGAAAAGTGATTAAGTTTATTCACAAAGAAAGAATGCAGAAATGGGGAATAGACGGCTTTGGAAATATTTGTCTAACAAGCTTAGGAAAGTGGAGCCATATAAGAATGTTTGGAGGAAACAATTTGGAGAGGAAGGAATGAAGCTTAAAAATAAAAAAAAAAAAACTCAGCACCATTAGCATTTATGTACAGAGTAGAAAAGACGCCACAATTAATTACCTGTCACTTTCCACTTACTGTATGTTTTGTGGCTTGTCTCCATACTATCCTGGGAGCAAATTAAAAGAATAACTGGTCTTCAGTGTGAATGTTTTTTATAATGTTTTGGGTCCTTGTGTATATGGGAGAATTAAATTCTGAATTAATAAAGTTACAAGTCACTATATGTAGCCACTGTCATAATGCATTGCATTAACGTGAAGCTCGCACTTTGCTGCTGTGTTGTGCTGATGTAAATGAAGCAAAGTTTGGTCAACACTCCTGGCACAGTGAGGAGAAAGTCAAGACTTCAGCTTAAGACTTCCACCTCATTTGTAGTCTTCTAAATCCTCTACTAATTGAATCTATTTGTGGACCTCTGAGTGCCTCAGTCAGTCACAGTTTCTTTAGTATTACTCTTGGTGCATTCCCATAGTCCTTAATCAAATGACTGGGACTCTACATCCTACATACTATACTGTAGCTAGTTTTTCCAAATGCTTCACCTTCTACAGTCTTCTCTTTCCAACACATCAAGCTCAGATAACTTTCCAGAAAATGTTTTTGTTGTAATTTTTGCAATGGAGATTTTAAACTCTTTTGACCACTGCTGGGTAAATAGCAGATCATATATATATATATATATATATATATATATATATATATATATATATATATAGTCATAAAACCTGATTAACACATCTGCCAAAATTCCAGAAATAGTGATTGAATTGAAACATCTAACAGGCCACTGAAGATGAAAGCTATCCTCAAGCAACCTTCTAATGAACTTAAGGCAGAAGGCCTCCCTAAATGTCCACCTCTTCATTCTGTTTAATGTGCCTGGCATGCCTTTTCTGAGGACAATCTAAAGCAGCTGGATTGAATGTGAATTATAGCAAACATATCCTTTTCAACCTAGGTAATACCATCTGAATAATATCTAGAAATAGCCCTCGTTATTGAACCGAAGAATATTGAAATAACGAGTACATTGATATCGGTACACAGTCCCATTGTCACAAAATCAAATCAAAATGTTTTCTCTATTAACACACATTTAAAAATTACTAGTTTCTGCTGGTATTTATCTGGTATACCCACTGAGTTTGCAAGGGAAACATCATATTCTATCCAGGTTTACAAAATAAATATATTTAATCTATTTTGTTTTCCATGTATATCCACAAGTATATTTATGAATTTAGAGGTGGTACACACACATGTACTTACACTTATATAAGTGTGAACACACCATACTTGATATTTATTGCATATAGCTCTATGAAATGCATCACCATCAAACATAACTGTAACACAGTTGCTGAATCAACATTTTCCCATTCCAATTTAATACCTGGATGTATGACACAAAGAAAAAGAATCCATAACAAAACCACTGACTCGTGAGCAATGAAGCTATTACTGAGTGCATCACATGTCATCAAAATTGTAGAACATTTTCAACTGGAAATCAATGGAAGCTACTAATGTCAATTTATAAATCAGGACATCAGTGTCTTGAAAATCACTTTGCAGTTTCTATCTAACCTCAAGCCAACTGTAACAGAAATGAAACTAAAATTCTCCTGCAATCATTCCTATGGCAAACGGTCCATCAATAAAAATTGGTTGCAAATGATTTCAAAATGATTTTCAATTTAAGACTGGATTTCAGCTTTGTGGAACCAATAAGAGATGCTAACCAATCTGATTATTGCACAGTATCTCTTTTATTTCATCCTAAGAGTTTCATCCATTAGACATCTATTTGTACTGAAGATTTCATATGAACTTTGATTGTATTTTCTCCTTTGATCATTATTGTCTTGAAGTATTATGCTATGATGATCATTTTCATTTTAAAGACAGAATAGACACTGATAGAGTTAATATAATTGCCTACGGTCACATTTCTGTTACTAGGAATCCAATATTCAAACACATGTTTGTCAGTTTTAAAGATACTGCCATTAAGTAATACATGAAATAACACATAAAAATATGCATTTTAAATCCCCAGACTACAGTGTGTATGTGCCTGCCCTCGCCAACAGCCAACAAGGAAGACGCGACTCCGGGTAGATCTTCTTCATACAGTTTTAATCAGGATCCTTTAAACATGTTGCTTCTGGCCCGCAGGGAGAGGGAGAGAGAGAGAGAGAGAGAGAGAGAGAGAGAGAGAGAGAGAGAGAGAGAGAGAGAGAGAGAGAGAGAAAGAGAGGACCCCTGCACAGGCTTAAATACCCTTGAGCTAACCAACCCCAGTGAGCCACATGGACTCTGCAGATAGGCTACTCTAATGCGGAAGCAGACAGGCTGAACAGACTTAACCAATTAAGGGCTTGTTTTCCCAGAGAGTCTACACCAGCAGGAAGGTGTAAGGTAGAAGCCAGCACCACTTTAAGGCGTGGCACTACATGGCTCTCTACAACAGTGGATTCAAGAATCTGCCCACAGGAAGATTATGTAGTCATACAAAAAAGGTAAAAATCAAATGGAGCCATAGAACAATAAGATTTGCAAAATGTATATGCTCATGAGATAGGTGTTAGGTGGGTATTAAATGAGCTAAGTCTCTACTAACTGTACATATTATGTCTCTCATAGTTAATTATTGTTTTTCTGTATCTTAAAAACAATATACTCTATAATGTTATGCAAAATTAAATATTTTCTGTATAATGCAAAGAAAAACTGAGGAATCATATAAACAGCAAGAGACTGAGATGTGACAACTGATCATTTCAGGTAAAAACTGGAATGCTTGTTTCAATGAACTAACTATGTTTCTGTTTGTAACTGGTTAAAATATTCCACTTTGCTGGAAGCCTTTTTCTAGAAGTTTCATTCATATTTATTTATCTTTCAAACCCCTTTAATTTTTTGAACAGCATATTCTGTAGTAGTCTCCAAATAACTCTTTCACCTTCTCTGAAACTTGTGGTGCCTAAATAGAACAAGATATAACATTGTACCTACACTTCCTTCCTTGTCCTGTTCTCACATGACATATAATACATTGTTATGATGATTGATAAAGACCTATTACTTCTCTAGTAGTTATATATAAATCAGTCACAAGTAAAAACATATCTTATATAAATCTGTATCTTGATATGTTTTTGAAAACTAGAGCTAGAAGCCATAGACTTCAGCACGCATGCCACCAATAACCCACACCCATTCCTTGACAAGTTCCTTATACAACCTTACCAAATAGTAGTTGTCCATGTTTACCCTTTGAGAATGAGTTTCTTTTTTCTTTCTTTTTTGATATTTTTTTAATTTAAATTAGAAACAAGCTTGTTTTACATGTCAATCTCAGTTCCCACAACTCCCACCCCCTCTCCCCATCCTCCATACCAACTCTCATCCCATCCTTTTTCTGCTCCACAGGAAGGGTGAGGCCTCTCTTGCTGAGTCTTCAAAGTCTGTCATATCATTTAGAGCAGGGCCTAGGCCCTCCCCATGTGTCTAGGCTGAGAGAGTATCCCTCTAAGTGGAATGGGCTCCCAAAGTCAGAAAAAAAAAATGGAATCTTGAAATTCACAGGCAAATGGATAGAACTAGAAGAAACCATCCTGAGTGAAGTAATCCAGTCACAAAAAAACAAATACAGTATGTACTCACTCATATATGGATTTTAGACATAGAGCAAAGGATTACCAGCCTATAATCCACACTGCCAGAAAAGCTAGGAAATAAGGAGGACCCTAAGAGAGACATACATGGTCCCCAGGAGAAGGGGGAAGGGACAGAATCTCCCAAGCAAATTGAGAGCATGGGGGCGAAGCGAGAGGGAGTGAGGAGTCAGAGAGGATGAGTTTCAAAAACAGAATTCCTTTGTATTTGGTAACCCTGTATCATATCCTTTTTGGAAGTGCTCCCAACTTGCCATGAGGTTATAGATTAATAATTTGTTGCCAGTTTGAAAACAGATAGTAAAAAATATATTGAATTATCCAAACTGCTTAATTTCCTAGATTAACCCTGCTTGTCTTAAAGATTTTCAGAACACTTACATTGTCCTACACTGGGTGTGTCAGCATTCTGTAAATAAGAGAAAACAATCTAAGATAATCATTTTCATGGATAAAACAATTTTTCATTCACAGTTTTTAGGTTAGGCCATAGTTGGTTGTCCTCAGTGAGCATCATGGAAGAAGATGTGTGTTGGAGTATTGTGGTGTCTAAGACAGGAAGGAGGGAAGGAAGAAGAGGTGAGTTGGGAGTAAGTATGATCCCCAGAGCATGCCACCAATTACTGGCTACATTCACTATGTCTCACTTCTTAATTTCTTAACCAAGTGTTCATAAAATATGAACTTTTCAGTGTTTCAGAGTTTCCATTGCTGTGACAAAACACCATGACCAAACATCAAGTTGGGGAGCCAAGGGCTTATTTAGCTTATACATTGCTAAAGAAGTCAGGACAAGAACTCTAGCATAGCAGGAACCTGGAGGTAGGAGCTGATTGATGCAGAGGCCATGGAGGAATGCAACTTACTGGCTTGCTTCTCATAGCTTCCTCAGTCTACTTTCTTATAGAATCTAAGACCTACCAACCCAGGGGTTGCTGTCCCTACAATGTGCTGGGTCCTCCCCTGTTGATCACTAATTGAGAAAATGCCTTAAAGTTGGATCTCATGGAGTCATTTCCTCGTCTAAGTCTCTTTTCTCTCTGATATTTTCATGTTAAAGATGTTTTTTTAGTTCTAAATTCTGCTTATCTTGATTTTATGCCACATATAGACAAGTTAGCTAGTTTAAATGCTGGTCTTTAAAATACATTCCAAATATTATCAATGATTTATTGGAAAGACTCAGAAAAATGCTTATGCATTACACATGAGTTTGGTTTCTGAAAGTAAAGGGTTGATCTCAGATGCCAAACACTCTCTATGAATGCCTATTTAGTTCTTTTAGCTTGACTATGAGCTTGAATTCAATTCCTTGCATGTTTCTAGGTCATGGTTATCCAGTAAGTTTGTTTGACATCATAGATAAATTTGGGAAACACACCCTTGGATACATACCATTCTTCCTGGAATGCTTTGCTTCATGTTTTAGTTGCTAAATCTATCCCAAAACAAATTTGTTAATTACTTTATCAATAACTGTGTTTCCATGAGTTTCAGCCTATGTAATACATAAGGTCAGATAACTCAGGTATTAGACTTCCACTTAAGATGTTGATTTCATGGCTGTGACTATCACCACTTAAGGATCAGCACACTATACTGCCTAGAACCCAGATAAATCTATGGTGAGGCTCAACAGTTATCGGGAAATTAGTGAGTAAATTAAACAAAACCACACAGGAGTCAATGTATAGATAAAACTCCTGTATATATTTTCTTTTGTTGCATGGAGAGTTACTGAACTTAACTTTGACTTTATTCTTATGTAACAATATCTACCTCTCAGTTGTAAGTTGGTGACTGAAGGAACTTGGGTTTGAGAGGCATCTCAACACATGCAGGCTCTCATATTTATACTCTCAGGTTTACCGAGAAAGCTTCATGAGATGTGTATTCTGTTAAGTTTTTCAAAGGAGACAATGTGGATTTAGTTGGATTTAATGAGGGTGACAATACTTGTATGTCTATATCTAAATTTCTATAAAGGCCTGTGTATGTATATAAGATAGATTTAGTAATTCATGTTCATAAAAAACAGATAAAAGAGAAATGCAGATTAGACCTGTCTAAAGACACATTATGTAGAAATACATTTAAGAATATAAAGAATGATCAAAAGTCATTTGAAAATAGGTCAGAAACAAGGTCAAAACCCCTGATTATTAAGGCTTTTGCAAATCTAAATATACTGAGAAAAATCATGCAACATATGAGTTCAAAGCACTTCCCAGAATGATAATGCTCCGTCACAGACATGCTAAAATCAGAATTAGCATTATGTCTGACACTTGGAATTTAGGCACACATTTCTTTATTCAGAAGAATAACAGAATGTGTGCCTCTGAGCTAAGTTTTGCCATCTCTGCAGTTAATCTGATCGTGGCAAAGATGATACTTGAAATTCCACCCATGTTCCAAGAAGAGCTTTCTGCACAAAGTGTTCAGATGCCCTTCATTTGGCATGACAGACTAAGCGTGACAGCTGTTTTAATGGCCTAGTTTACCATGATACACTCATGTAAACACTGACCACCCAAAGGGACTTGACTTCCAAGGAAGCTGATCCTTTACAATTCTGGTTTCAGCCCCAGGTTAGTTCTTTGTTGTGCTGATGCCATTGTAAAGAAACAGGACACTTTGCTCATTTCCTCCTAGTTGAAATGCTCCCTATTTTAGCTATTTTCATCTTGCTGTGAAAAACAATTACCTGTCAAAAGCAGAGTAAGGAAGAAAGGGTTTGTTTTGGCTCACATTCTGCCACAGGTCTTCATAACAGTAGGAGCTGCGTGCAGCAGGTCACAATGCATTTGCAGTCATGGAGCAGACAATGGTGAAGGCTATAGCTCAGCTTGCTTTCTTCCTCTTTCTCAGTCAGGAAATTCTAGCCAATGGATCATTGTTGCACATGGGGGGGTCTCACCTCCATTCACCTAGTATAAATAATCACTGACATGCTCAAAGGTTTGTGTCGTAAGTGGTTCCAGGTCAGATCAAGTTGACTGTTGAGATTAGTTTTCATGTCTCCCCATACACACCACAAATCTAAATATGATTTTTCTTCCAGAGAACACTTCTATAGTGATACTGTGAACATTCTACAAAAAAAGTATTCTCATCCTGAAATTAACCTGTAGTCATAGGACACTAGTGGAGACTTTAATCATATTGTTCTAATAATGAAATTTTGAAAAAATAAGCACTAATCTATATAAATGATATTAAAAGGGCATAACATTATTAAAAGAATCATTAAATCAGACAGTCTTGATTATCAATCAGCAAAATTCCACTAAAATAAAGCTTCATATTTATCCACAGTAGATACATTCTCTCTCTCTCTCTCTCTCTCTCTCTCTCTCTCTCTCTCTCTCTCTCTCTCTCTCTCTCTTTTAATGTTGACTATATCCTAATGACTGCTCCCATGGTAGTAAATGTTTTTTTGTCAGTTTTTTTGTCAGATTTCTGGGCATTTGCTATCACACGTGATTAAACAGGTTTTCTCTACAATTTTAAGTTGTTCTTTTCTGGTACTCTACCTCTTTCAGAAATGTCAAAGTAATGCTTAAGTATAAACTCTTTTTAAAAATATTTCCATTGACATAACTCAATTATATGATCTTGAGATGACTATATGACCTTGGGCACTGCTATTAATCAATTATTAAGTACTCTATATCTATACCTTCTATCCTCATCACAGCAGGCTGATACATTTATCCTTCTTACATTACAAATCCTGTTGTTATATTTTAATTTAATTTTAGAGAGGTATTTATAATCTCAAGGTCTAGGACTTGGCTTAGCTATGTCCCTTTCTCATCATCACTTTGCAATCTAAACCTGACTTGTTCTACTATTTTTGTGGCAATATTAATCAGTTCTATTTTTAGAACTGATTGCAATGAAGAGTGAGTTAAAAATGATACCAAAGATCCTGATTGCTAAATAAAATTGCAAATTATCTGCAGAGTCTACTTTAAGCAAAGATGCCCCTTTACAGTTTCCCAGAACTCATGGCTTCCAACAACCTCCCCAGGCAGTGTTATTGTCATTTGGAGAACTGGAGTTGCTTGGCTCTGTGACCTTGAGCATATCAACTAACCTGTAGTTTCTGGAAGACTAGATTTTCTGTAATAATGAGATCACAATGTGTGTCCTGCTTAAAGTCCCAAACTTATTGGAAGGATGTAATGAAAAGGGTTTGTGAAAATGCTTTCTAAATCATAAAATGCTATTGTAGATGTTTCTGTTGTCATGGTTCAACTTTAAAAATACATGTCAAAATAAATAAAAAGTAAGTAAGTAAGTAAATAAATAAATAAATAAAATCACCTATCAAAACTCAAGCCCCTGTCTGGAACTACTTAGCTAAAGAAGATCAAAATTTTGATCTTTCAAAGCCAGTAGAATGTGTATGCAGATGAAGATTTGAGCCTCAAAGTCTTTTCTTTTATATATATAACTCTATTGATTTTCTGTGGAATCTACATTCTGCATACTGATCACTCTCATCTCCCCATCCCCCTCCCCACCTCTAACCTCTGCCCTCTGCCTTGCAACCTACCCCCAAAACAAAATTTAAAAGTAAAAATAACCCCCCCAAACCCCAAACCCAAAACCAAACCAAACAAGCAAACAAAAAACATTAAACAAAATTTAATGTGTAAGGGATAGTGTGATCCAGTGAGTCACACAGTAAACCCTTCAAGTCCATTCATCCTGGCTTGTAAGGGGTCATGGCAACGAGTCATTGGTCTGACTCAAGGACTCTGACTTCTGCTACACCCTCAGTACTTGGACCCTTACTGGAACTCCTCCTGGATACCCTACTGTTGCCTTGTGGAGATCCTGTATCTTTGAACCTGCAGGTATGGCCCCTTCATAAGCTCTAGCAGTTCATAGATGAGGTGGGTCCTAGGGTGGGCTACTTCATAGTTCTGGCACTGGGCCTGGGTGGCAGCTTTTCTTCACTATTGGCCACCAACGTGAGCTCTCTTGCACTGCCCAGGCTAGCTCACCCAATACAGCAGGCAGCAAGCAGCTGGGGCGGTTCTGCTCTCACTCTTTCAGGTTCATCTCATCTGCACTCACACTGCCTGGGCCATCTTTGCAGTTTTGTCCAGGCAAGGTGCAGGGCCTACTCTCCGGATTGCTGCACTTGGTGAGGGGCAGGTGTGCCACGCCTGCCCCTCACCAGCAAGGAAGACACGACTCCGGGAAGATCTTCTTCATGCAGTTTTAATCAGGGTCCTTGAACATGTTTCTTTTTACCAGTGAGAGCAGAGGGGGGGGGGAATGGGGGGGAACCCTGCACAGGCTTAAATACCCTTGCGCTAAAATACCCTTGCGCTAACCAACCCCAGTGAGCTACGCGGACCCTGCAGATAGACAGGCTGAACAGACGTAACCAAATAAGGGCTTGTTTATGCCAGAGAGCGCTCACCCTTGGGGAAGTGGAAGGCGGAAGCCTGCGCCATCTTTAAGGTGCAGCACGGCACTTTGCAGCTCTCTACAGGCAGGACCAGCTTTTCAGTTCTCATGCCCCAGCTTGGCTCTCCTACCTGTTGCAGGTGTCAGGGGTGGGCGATGTTTCCCTTACTCTTGCTATCCTGTGAGCCTCAAAGTACTATAGTGACCTATAGTGACCTAGACATTAAACAAATAAATATCTCCTGCACATTTTCCTCCACACTGAAATATGCAGATGTTACCTACCTGGCAATTGATTAGGAGAAATGAAATAAGTTGTTTCAAGAATTTAGAGACACTTTGAACATTTTGTTCACTTCTTTGCTATTGCACTGATGGTTAACTTCTTTGGGCATCACTATGAAGTATATTCTGTTCTTTCTCACTCAGACTTTTGACGATTAAGTAGATGCCATATAAAACCTTTTCCATGTTTGCAATTAGCTGATAAACCAGCATACTTCCTTATAATGTTTTAATACAGTCTTAATTGGAGTCGATCCTCTCCTACTTCTCTTCTCTCTGGACCTTTCTCCAATTAAGACTCTATTTCCCTCTCTCATAGGTTCCTGGCCTCTGTACATTCAGTATCACATAAATACACACATACAACCATTTGAAACTGGGAGCTGTGTCTAGGAGAGAACATGTGGTGTTTGGTTTCCTGAGCCTGGATTTCTTGAATTAATGTAATATTTTACAATTCCATACATTTTTTTCTGAAAACTTCATGATTTAACTTTTCTATACACTTAAACTTCATGTCCATATCTACAATATATCACATTTTCATTTCCTATTTATCAGTTGAAGGACATCTACACTGAATCCATTTACTTGTTATTGTGAATAGAACAGAAATAAACGTGAAGTGAAAGTATCTCTGTAGGATGTGAAGTCCTGTGAGGATGTGCCCAGGGGTGGTAGAGCTGGGTCAGCAGATAGCTCTATTTTTAGTTTATTGAGGAACCTCCATACTGATTTCCCCAGTGGCCACAACAATTTATCTTCCCACCAAGAGAAAGCAAGTGTCCTTTCTCCAAATCCATGCATGCACTTGTTTCCTTTTCCTTGATGACAGCTACAATTCCTATAGCGAGACAGAATTTCAAAGTAGTCTTAATTTTCACTCCCTTGATAAATAAGAATGTTGAATATTTAAAAAAAATATTTATAGGTATTTGTATGTCTTTTTTGAGTGGCTGAAGTTCATGTCTTAAGACCACTTTGGAAGTGGGTTGTTGTTTTCCTTGCTTAGTTGTTGTTTTATTTTAGTAGTGTTTTCTATGTTCTAGAACTTTCTGTGAAGATGTGTAGCTGGCAAAGATTTTGTTCCATTTTGTAATCTGTGTCTTCACTCAATTAGCTGCTTCTTTTGCTGCTTAGCTTTATTTAATTCCACGAGGTCCCACTTAGTTCCTAAGTGAATGGAGTCCTACTTAGAAAGTCCTTCCTCTGCCTGTATCTTGCCGTATAAATTTCTAGTGAATACTGAGGGAAAGGGTAAGAGGATGGATGGTTGATTGTTTTCTGTGCTGAGTATGTTTTAAGGCCAAGAGATACTGTATGTACTCAATAACCCTGTAGCAAAGGGTATACTTTTATCATATGCTTAAAAGCAGATTTGGAAATACATACCATAAATAGCAATTTCAAATAATGTTTGCATGTCTCAAAGATCAAGGAGTGTTTATTTTGGTGTGCTGTTATCTCTTCTACCATCTTTACAATGAAGAGTCTTTCTAAGGCCTTTAAGATCTATACTTCCAAATGCTTTCACCAGTCATACAAAAAGCTGCATAAATTTAACAGAAACTTGATTTGTAGGTTGTTGAGAACATTAAGCCATAATTTATTACTCCCTAAGGTATTTGGTTTTTTTTTCTCCTTTAAAAAATAAACTCTGAACATACCTACCTCTTATTCGTATACCTCTTTTCAGGCATCCATGTTTTCTGAATCCTGGTGGCAGTTTTTTGGGCTTTCATCAGTCATCCTAGAATAAATATTTGAGCTCTGTGTCTTTTATATCCAAAATAACAATACACAAAAATGTGGATGTCTATATTAATAGTACTGAACAAAAACAACAAGCTTATTCAATCATAACATCTATGAGAATAAATGTATCATATTTATTTAATAATGTCTACATTTTTTATCACTTCTGTCCCTCCCCATAACTCCAGCACAGGCTTAGAGATGAGCCAGCCACGGTGGTATATAACTACAATCCCAGTCCTCAGATCAGGGGATTGATTTAGTAGGTAATAGGGTTGCAAGTCAGAAGACACTCAATGCTATGAGGATGCAGGGGAGGAGAAAGAGAGAGAGAGAGAGAGACTGGATGAACAGAGAGAAGAGAGGGGAGTCAGAGAGAAGGGGGAAGGAAAGGAAGAAGGAGAAGGAGAAAGAGTGGGACAAGAGAGGGAAGAGGATAAGAAAGTGATTGGAAGAGGACAAGGACAGGGAGAAGGAAGATATATAATTTCTTAGGCCCACCAGGTAGCTGCCACTTAGTTTCAGGCAGCTGTGTAGAGTAGGTGGTACTCTGAACCAGCTGAGAATTTGGTGCTATAAGAGCAGATATTTTATTCTGTTCTAGCAAGTGTCTTCGTATTTCTTAGCATGCCAGCTTCATGAGCAGATGTGTTTAACTGTGGTCCCATTTTAACGCGTGCCCTGATTTGAAACAGCAACGCTTGGTTGCTTTGCAAAGTACTATTTTAGGGGTTCGGGCATAATTAGATATTCAATTTGGGGCAGGTGTTACATCGCTGACAGCCTTTTCTTTATTTCTTCCTCCCCCTTTTTCATAAATGTATTTTTTGGAATAAAATTCTAGAATTCTGGTCCCAAGAGCCCAGCATTTGTCTGTGGGAGAAGGTGTGGGTGGGAACAGATGTAATTTTTTTCGTGGTTGCCTCACTCGGCACCCAGAGCACGACTCCTACTGTTGGGATGAATACCTGTGAGCAGGGAACATCCTTCCTTCTGCGGCAGGCTTCAGTGCTTAATTTACAGACTTGCTCAGCATGATTTTCGGAAATACTTAGTGATGCACAATGAAGATTCAAGAAAAAAAGATCAAGTTTTCACAGTAGCTGCTTGCTAATTAATCCTGGTGATTAACCACCTGAAAGAATCATCCAAGAATAGCCATACTGGGCAGTGTTTCCTGGGTGCTGTTGTTGCTCCCCCTCTCTGCCTCTCTCCCTTCTTTCTTCCTTTTCTCTCTCCCTATACCCCTCTTCTTTTCCCTTTCTCCCCCATTTTTTTTCCTTCCCTCCTCTCCCTTCCTAGCTATGCACAGAGAGAAGAAAATAGAAGATATTTGGACCTGAGTATTTGACAGTTTAAAGACAATAATCAAGACTGTAATTTTTTTAGTGATCATTTTTTTATACTTGCAAGGGAGGGAGGCAAGATTTTCTTTTCATATCCAACCTTGTAATCATTTGTAAATTTCTCAATTCAGGTATTTACAGATGTGTGCATAAAGACTACATTAAAAAGTTGATGTTATTCTTAAAACCCAAAACTCTGAAGGCAGCAGGTCAATTATAAACAGCATAATCCATTTTACTATAAAATAGCTCAACCAAGAAAAGCTGAAATATCTCTCATATTGATAATTCTGATTTGGCTCATTTTACATTATTTAATATATAATAATTTATTAGGTTAAGAGTCTAAAATTTGACTCTTCAGATATAGCATGAATAGGTCATACATGATACATAAAACATACAAAATTACATGGCATCCCTTTATGCCCCAGATACTATTTTATTTCCTACACACAGATGTTTTTATGTGAATGTTGTATATTCATATACGTGTCTTAACATTTTCAGTGTATTTCCTTGGAAAATGATCATAGAGACTAATATTATGATGATTATGTGATGATCTGAAATTCTGCTAACCAGGAATCTCTTAGAGCATTTCATTTTAGGTCAGGTTGGATATTTCTCACTACATGTTCATATGTAGGTGAATTTCAAAAAGAAGACCCATACACATGTATAGCTTTACTATAATTTAAAATAACAGGATTCAGTGGGTTTTATTCATTTCTATCATTTTATGGATCCCTTTTTGTCAACATTGGTACAATATGAACATAAGACTAATTTAGAAACTCTCTCAATTACAGAAACAATCCTCAAATAGCAGTATCTCTTCATGGAATTCTTTATTAGAAACACTCAGTGATTCAGTTACAATGAAGAACTGCTGACTCTTAGTGCCTCTAGTCCTTCCGAGGAGGTAAGGTCTTCCCTTAGAAATGCAGTCCACCTTCACTCATGTAGAGCACAATAGAAACAGCCTACAATCTTCTTTCAGTCAACAAATTTAGCTTAGATAGACACTCATAATTCAGGCTTCACTGGGTATATAGTGCATGCTTAATGAATGTTTGCTTAATAAAAGCCTCAGATTTATCTTCTCTCAAAATGCTAAGTACATATCCTGGGTTACAAAGGATGGAAGGAGAGAACCATTTCATCTATTAATTAGTCTTAGGTAATTGGTACTGATCACATCTCAGATACAGATACTTAGACATCCTAGAATAAAATTAGAAAAGGGAAAGTCGCCAAAGAACACAATTTGTCTGACTTCAAAAGCTGGTACTTGCCAATCACTCACTGAAAAATCACAGGTATGCCTTGAGATTAGGACAGAATAGGATGTGAGAGACTCTTGTAGTTCCATGCTATCCTCTTCTTGAAGTAGTTTGTTGAACACTTATGTCTTTGGTATGTACTAAGTTCTACAAAGAGGAAAGCTAATATATGCTGATCAACAACCACTCTGTCTGAATATTATACAATGACAATAAAGCAAAGTCCTCAATCCATACTGAGGTCAAAGCAAGGTTATTATCGAAATATAATTTTTCAAATGACTTCATCATTTATAATATTACCTGAAAATATGTTTTAAAAAACTATTCTAAACTGCATGTTTGGGTTTGTTTTTTTGTTTGTTTGTTTTTTGTTTTTTGTTTTTTGTTTTTGATCATTGATATATTGTTATTTGTTGATCTGTTTTCCCAAACTGGTTGGGCATGGTGTGTGTGTGTGTGTGTGTGTGTGTGTGTGTGTGTGTGTGTGTGTGTGTGTGTACATATCCTGGAATTTAAAAGAGGGGAGGAGGAGGAATTTGTGCTTTCTACCTAGATCTTAGCTCTATCTATGAATTATATTCTATATACAGCCCAGTAAACAAATTGAAAAGGGAAAATGCCCAAGAAATAATTCTGTTCCTTTACCTTGCAAACATGACACTTGTCAACTCTATACTTCCCTTTTGGAAAGAAAAGTATTAGTAAGGTGAAATCGTTGCAGCCTTTTCCCCCAACCCTATGCAATCTCTTTCTCTAGCTGTGTGCCAGTTGCCTAGGAAACTGAAGTAGATTCACATTTGATTGGCTGTCATCTTGGACTTATCATGAGTTTTTGAGCACAGTGTTAAAGTGGCACAGCCCTAGATGAGTTAGTACAGAAATATATGAGTGTTCTCTCTGCTTTTTTGCAGTCAAATTTCAAACTATGATAAGTTTAAGGTGTCATCATGTTTCAGTAAGATCTGTGTATAGAATTTTGAAGACAATATATACCAAAACTAGATAATACATAATAAAATGTTGTCAGTGCCGCAAAGTTGATTTCTTAACATATGTATCAATTTTTTTGACATATGTTTTCAAATTTGCAGCTAAAATTCCATGTTTGAATTTCTTAATTGTAATTTCCCTGCCAGGTAGAACTGTTTATTTTTCAGGTTATTTTGTTTGCTTGTAGTTCATGATTAAATTATTTATTATAGAATTTCTAGTAAAGGGACATTCTTCCATGATATATTTGATAATTCTAACACCTGTAATAAAATGTACAAACTATTTCCATATATGAAACCTCATTTGATTCTTTCAGTAATCTACTTGCTAGATAGAAAGTCTTACTGAGATCATTTAAAAGATGAGTTTTGAGGCCTTCACTGTACAAAAATAATTACAAGAAATTAGGTAAAGTTGGGAACTGGAGAGGTATTCCTCCCCAGAGATGAGCATATCAATTGGTTATGCAGTGCCAAACAGGCAGTCCTGAAAACATATATATATATATATATATATATATACATATATATATATATATAAAATTAACATTATATTACACATAGAAATACATATATGTGTGCACTAATGATTCTTAAAAATAGCCTAGCTAAACACTGAGCCGAATTCCTAGAATCCAGTTGCAGAGAAGGAGGAGTGATAAGCAAAGGGGTCAAGACCAGGCTGGAGGAACCACAGAATAAGCTGACCTGTACAAGGGGGAGCTCATGAACCCCAGTCTGATAGCTGGGAAACCAGCATAAGACCAACCCAGACAGCCTGAATGTGGTGTTAGTTAGGAGGACTAAGCAGTCTATGTGGCCTCTGGTAATGGAACAGTATTTATCCCTAGTATAGGAATGGGCTTTGGGAGCCCATTCTACATAGAGGGATACTCTCTCAGCCTGGGCACCTGGGGGGAGGGTCTAGGCCCTGCTCCAAATGATATAGCAGATTTTGAAGACTCCCCAAGAAAAGCTTCACCCTCCCTGGGGATCAGAAAGGGGACAGGATGAGGGTTGGTAGGGGGAACAGGAGGAATGGGAGGACAGGAGGGTGCCAGAACTGGGATTGATATAAAACAAGCTTGTTTCAATTTTAAATTAAAAAATTATCAATCAATCAATAAATAAAAACGGTAGAAAAAAATAGTCTGTGAATTTGAAGCACTCAGGGAAGGGCATATGGAAGAGTTTGGAAGGAGAAAAAGGAGAAATGTATTTAAAATATAACCTCAAAACTAAACAAATAAACACAAAAAAATATCATCCAAGAAAGGGGAAAAGCAAATCAAATCTCACATAGACCACACTATTTGTATGTGACCATCTAATGTAAAACCAGCTAACATGAAATGCACATGTAGGTTTTCTAAGTGCAGAATTTTACTTTAAATTTAAATGTGAGCATGTAAAAGTAAAATGTGCATTCCATGAAATGCATAGTGTTGTTCTTTTGATACAACTATGGCCTAAGAAACACAAACAAAAGTTTTTGTGACCTTCAATGTTTGAGATAACCTTTCAGATGCCACCTCAAAAAATATCCTCCCTGAAGCATTTACTCTGAAGACTACTCAGGGAAGGTTACAGAAGCTCCTGCTTTCTAACCCAATGTCAAATATAAAAGAAAAAGAAAAAGAAAAAAGAAAGAAAGAAAATAAAAGAAAGAAAGATAAGGAAGAGAAAAGAAAAGGCTTTTTAAAAATAAAGCCTGTTATAAACCTACCATGTATTTCAAATTATCTTTGTGCATGGTATAATATCTATGATTAGGCTTATAATTTTTACATGGATGCCCAATTGTAACAGCACCATTTGTTTCAGAGATTATCCTTCTCCCTTGAATTGCCTTTGTGTCTGTTAAAAAAAAAAAAAAAAAAAAAAAAAACTAAGCTGACTAAATTAGTGTGAGTCTTTTTCTGAGCTATTTTGCTGCATTGATCTATGTTTATTCTTTCTTTGGATGGATACATGCTGCTGTGAATTTGAGAGCTTTAGTCAGTCTTAAAGTAGGCCAGTATCATCTTCTAGTCCTATGCTGATTTTGCAGTATTATACTATTTATTCCTAATTCTTTTCATATATACATTCAAGATGGAGACTGTCAATATCTGAAAGATAGTTTGCAAGAATTTGAATGAAGATAACATTGAATGTACATACTAAGTTGGAAAAACTGGCACCTTACACAAGAATACTTCTTGACTCACATAGCACAGTGGGGGGGCTTCTAGTGACCAACCTAGCAATGCTATACTTCCAAACTATAACCATTGACTGAGGTTCTGCTGGTCAGTTTTATCTTCCACCGGTGTCCTCTCCTTTTCCTCATTTCTTTGTTGTGTTCTTTGGAAGGAAACTACCATACTTGAACGACACTGGAAGCTGAAAACCATGAGCCACTTACTTGAAGGTAGAGTGACTGCATAAGTCAGTCTAGACTTCTTTTAAAGAGGGGATGTGTCTTTCCTCCCTATTTGTTTCCCTAATCACTTATTAACACAAGGATTATTTCAGTGATAACTGGCTTTGCACATAGTGTTAAATTTCCTTATTTTTGTATCTATTTTGTTCTTTAAATTATTCCCTCTTTGAACATAAATTCTTCTCTTTCTACTCTGTGCTCTTTGTCGTATTATACCTATTGGTGTCAGGTATTTCTTTATGTATTGTCTTGAAAATGTCCTTTGTTTCAGGCATCACAGAAAAGCTCAGACTCATCTTGCATATGCTTTGTCTCAGCCCTGGATCAGGCTCACAATTTTTCAATAATTTTCTGATATAGAATACCTTGCAATTTATTAAGGTCATCACTTGGCCCTTTAGATCTCTCTTGAGTTTTATTCTTTCTTCTGTATTCCCTGACACATGTTTTGTCTTCAATTATACATCAAATTCACCCAAAACAGTGGCTTTAGTAATGACCTATAGGTCTATGTATTTCCCATGCCTCCTGAGAAAAACAGTCTTAGATTTCATACATTTGCCTAGTTAATTAAAATAAAAATAGTCTGTTAGCCAAAGATCTTGAATTTGATCCAAATTTCATCCATTAATTTCTTAACCATTGGAAAACAATTTCCCTCAATAGAATTATTTTCATAGATGACAAATGAGGGACTTAGAATAAATTGACTATTAAAAAGCTTCTATAATGAGTTGTGACACTCCACCTGTACCTCCTGGATGCATGTGTAATTTCCTTGAACATGACATTCCAGTAAGCATGAGGTTAGTCCCAATGACTAAAATCTGATTCTCTTAATTGAAGAATGGTCCTTCAGCTTCCTGTGTTAATCTGGGCTGTGAAGCAAAAGGACCAGAGTGGGCTCTCTTCTTTCTAGCAGAAACACTGAGATATCAAAATTGAAATTCATAAGTTCTGAAAAATGCATACAAGTCTGAGTGATCCTTATTGGGTCCTTTTCTGAAGGACTTTGATAGCTCCACAGTGTGCCCTTATAACTTCCTCATTTTACTTTCTACAGGAGAAATATTTCTTATAACAACATCTTTGTGTAAATACTCAACTCAGAGCCACTTCATGGGAACTCAACTGGATACTACTTGAAACGCAAGGTTAAAAACTGTTTTGAGAATTTCTGGAAAATCACACAAAGATACTTATAAAATCTATAGTTCTTGGTAACCAAAAATATCTAATTTGTCTTTATATTTTGAAATATATTACACCTTCAAAAATACAATTTAGTAAGCATTCACTATACATCCAGCATCGTTTTAATGCCTCACGATCTTAAAGAAATGAGAAATCAACCATCAGTTGCTTCCTTCTAGCTTATCTTCAGATGGAGAAGAGTGATAATATAATGCATTAAAAGGATCATGTCTCAGGGATCAAAGATGGCTCAGTAGTTAAGAACATAAACTATACTTGTAGAGAACATGAATTTGATTTTCCATACCCATTTAGGACAACTCATACCTGCCTGTAACTCCAGCTCCAGGGGAGATCTGATACCTCTGGTTTTGGTGGACACTCACACACATCATTGAATACCTACACAAATACATATTCACACTTCATAGAATTAAAAATAATAAGAAATTAAACATTTTAAAATTATGTGATATTAAGTATCATATAGATAAATAAAATAGATATAAAGCTTATGTGGTATTACTAAGGGAAACCTGGTAAATGAAGAATTTGAAATATATAAGAATGGCAGGCAGGAGACAGTTACTTGCAGAATAAGGGTTGAAAAGATGAGTAAAAAACACATCAATATAGGTTAAAAAAAATAGCCAATGCAAAATTCCTGCTTAGAAAAAAGCTTGACGTTTGAGAATCAAATATTTCTGATTGTCTAAGCATGGCAAATCAAGCAGAGTATGGGAGTAGATGCGGTTGAACATGTTTTTAGGCACCTTATCAAGGGAGCCAAGAAAGGCAATAACTGAGTTTTAGTCAAAGTAGACTAAGTAGCATTAATCAGTTCATATCTTCCACAGGGGCAGCATATGTTATGTCTCATAATGTAGCAGCTAGACTGTATTTACTGTGGTTAAACTCAGTGATAGGAGGGCTTACCTAATAATCCCAAGTCTGTGGGTTGGTTCACCATCACTGAAGCAGAAAATGATAAACTCTAATTTTCCTTTAAGCAGCTTCTTTGAGACCTTTGATGTTTCTGCATCCGGATCAGCCTCTCTACCTATGCATCAATCTAAATCAGACAAAAACAAGCTGAATTAGAAAAGGTCCCCTTTTAATGGATACAATGCTCCCAGATGGTCTTCTAGTCCTCCAGAGAGAAGACAGGAAAGACAGATCAGAAAACCACAAGTCTATTTTCTGAGTTTAAATACCCAGTGGAAGTGATCTTGAGGATCTCTGGGGGAAGGGCCATCATTTGGCTAGATTTCTGAGATGCAGCAGGGTTTGGAGAGAGAGAGGAGAGGGAACTTGGGTGGAGATTCCATCATAATGTCCCAGAATCTTTGGGTATACGGACATGTGTTCATGTCTGGCTTCTTCATGCTGACAAGGGACTGTCTGGGAGGGGGAGAGTCAGGAGTTGGTGGGCTCACAATCAGCAGGAGGTGTGGGCAGAGAATCATCTGGTTAGTTGCTACCCTGGAATCTTCAGGCACCTGTTCCTTGAGGTGGACAAGGTAGGTTGTTAGGAGAAAAACAGATTATTAACACATGTCCTATTATACTAACAAAGGTGAATATGGCAGGAAGAAGAGCAGCTAGATCCTTCATTTCCAAATCTTGGAAAACTGGAGGGTGGAGTGTCCCAGCTGCTACACAGACCAAGTATCCTGAAGAGGAGCCTGCTTGAGCCTGGAAAGGTGATACCATCATAGATGTCCCAGGAGCTGATGCAGGTGCTGGCAGGACCTGGGGGACTCTCTCTGGACTCACCTTGGCCCAGGCAGGAGGAGTAAACCTGCAAGAAACACTAGAAAATGGGTGGGATGAAAACAGGTTCTAGAGACTTAGTTTTTATCAGTCCATATTTCTTGAGACAAAAGCAGAACTTCTCCTAGGAAATTGCAGGTATCTGTAAAACAGCTGGAACAGATTTACATCTTGGTGTTAGAGTGAAAGGCTATGGCTTTGGGTTAAAAGGCATGAACATTTTCAGAAAACAATCAGAGGAAATTCAAAACTCTGAACCTCTGAAGTTGCATCTGAAACCTGTTAATCCCTGACTATGAAGCCTGTAAAAAACAAAAGACAAAAAAACAAAAAAAAAAAAAACTGTACTTTTAGTAGGAAACTTAATTTAATGAACTATCTGTACCCTAGTCAAACACCATTGGATCTGAGAAGGGTGAGTAGATAAGACAGCTTTTTCAGCTAAAGCAGTCCAGGTTTTTCTGAAATGGGAAGGAGGGTGTCTCATCCATCCTGGTGACAGGAAATGGAGATGGAACTGTAGGACCCCAGTGCGAAGTTAAAACAGAATAGGTAGCTCCAGTGTCCAAAAGAAAAGTAATGGACTTACACGCTACCTGCATTATTTACTTAGATTTGGAGGGGGCAACCGGAGTCACCAAGTCTGGGCCACATCAGTCTTCCACCAGGTTGGGTAATTCAAAGCCTGGCACAGTCTCAGCTGCCAGTGTTAGGGAGGCTGGACCTCCATGGTGTGGCGTAGAGGACGAGCACACTTGAGGACATTCTGATTTCCAGTGTCCAGGCTGTCAGCAGACAGCCTTGTCAGTATCTGAGGGTCCAGGCAACATCTTCCCAAATGAACCCCCTGCCCACATTTATAGCACGCTCCTGGTGGAGCTAACTTTGTTTGAGATCCAGTATGGTGGAGCCTCATAATTGACTTCCCTTGACCCCCTGTGTTGGGAGCCGACCTTGAGTTACATTCTCTTGCAGAATTGCTTACACCTTAGAACTCTAATTGAGCCTTATCTTGGTATACAGGAACCTGCTTAACAGGTGGTCTCTTCCACTCATTCCAGGTACTGAGATAAACCGAGTGCCCGGAACTGTGATGGGCCTGACCCAGGAACTAAGATAAGCAGACGTTTATTGTCTGATATTTATTGTCTGGGATAATTACCAGGACCCCGGAGTTAGCAGAAATTACCCCTCCCCATTTCCTCTCTGCCTGCTACCACCCCCATTTCCTCCCTGCCTGCTACCCATCCCCATTTCCTCCCAGCTTTGCTTTAAAAACTCCTTTTTACATCAATAAAGTTAGACCTTGACAAATGCACTGCTTGGTCTCCTTCCTTCTTTCTCTCCCATTATTTTCAGGTTCTAGCCCACCTCGACCCACGAATAACTAGGCCCCCACTGGTCGGGGCACCCCTGTGGCCTCAGGACAGTTGCTAAGGCTTGGGCTTGTCTGTCAGGAGGATTTGGACTCAGTTGCCTCTTCTCAGGCATTGAAAAAAAAAAGGCCATTTTCACCAATTCTTGTATGGGAGTTTGGGGACCCCTCCTCAGCCTTTTTACATTGCTTTCTAATATCTGGCAATGACTGAGAAATGAAATGGGTGGCGAGAACTGTGAGACCCACTGGGGAGGTTAAGCCAAATATAGGCCAATGTGTAGAGGGGCACAGCAGGCGTCATGGTAGGATAGAGAAGGGCTGTAAGGGGGAGGGGAAAAGAGAGGAAGGTGGGTAAGGAGGAGGAAGTTGTTAGTTGACCTTTGTCCTGGAGGGGAAGGAAGGGGGAAAGGGTGGATAGGAACAGAATGAGAAGAATGTGGGCCACTGAATGAAACATGTGGCACCATAGGAGGGGGTTTTGGCAGGCTGGTTTGGGGGCATGTGTGGGAGGGGCCAGTGTCCAGGCAGCAAGGTTAGAGTGGAATTTTCAGGGTCCCAGTTCCCAGATAGGCAAGAATCTAGAGGCACCATGACCCTAGTTAACAAAATCAGTGCTGTTAGACACTGGCTACTGAGGGAAAGGCAGGAAGTGCAGTATCCAGAAACCACAGGCATGAGGGGGTCTGTTCACTATTTCCCACACCAGCAAGTGTTTTCAATGTCACAGAGCATGGTAAAAATCTAAAGTTCCCTCAGGTGGCTAATGTGTCCCATTGTCAAGGGCATATTGAGGCCAGGCCTTAGTGTACAGAGAAATCAGGCATTCAGGACATACGGAATCAGATAGTCCCAATTTAAAAAGATTTTGTAAAAGGCAACCCAAGGGCATTTGGGGATCTGACTTTGAATGTCACGTGCCCATTTTACAAGTCTAAGCTGAAACCCTATGCTGAAATACAATGAGTCCACCATGACAGGCCTTGGGTCAAAAACAGAGGGGTGTGAGATATTTCTCTAAACAGAATGTCTTCTGGAGAGGGGTTCCCACTGGATAAGGCAGGTCCTTGTCCCAGTAACAGGTCAGGGCCCTGGAAAGGCCTCCTCTTTGGCAGAACATCCCACAAAATCTCAGGAGGTCCTAGACCTCTAAGGCAATGACTTAGAAAGGACAACTTACCCAGTAGAAAGCCAAGCCAATTTTAGCCTAGTGGAGAGCAGGTGTGGGGGAGAAGGGTATTTTCCCACCAAGTGGACTTGGGCCAGTGGGGGAAAAATAGCATCTTGGTGAAAACTCCAGATGAAAGTTTCTGAACCTGATAAGCCTCACCAATGATGATGCAGTAATCCAAATCAGGCCAAGTCAAACCAAATTAGAAAAAGCCCATATTTAGTGGATACAATGCTTCTGGATGGTCTTCCACAAACCCAGACAGGAGACAGGAGAGACTGAAAAATCACCTGCCTGTTTTCTGGGGGACAGTTTAAATACCCTGTGGGAGTAATCTTGAGCAACTTGGGGAAGGAGTCATGAGTACGTAGGAGTTCTGAGATGCAACAAGGTTTGGAGGGAGATAAGGGATTGAGCTTGGGTGGAACTTCCACTGTAACAACCTTCACCCCTGTCTTGGTTTGTTTTTATGAAATCTCTATTTATAGGAGAAAAGGATGAAAAAAATTGGAAGTAACTGTGAACTAAAAGTCACCTTGAAATGGGATTAGCTTTATGGTGAGAAAGTTCATAAATACACTGGTAAGATGAAGCATTGTGATGCTAACAAGGCCTGGAGCTAAGCTTATATCCAGAGAGTATTAGTACTACATCGAGGCAAATAGGATATGTTTACAGGTATATTCACTTTTCTCTTGAATAGCCAATGCTACTTGTTATTGTTTGATATTTTCTACTTATTTTTAAAAGTTTCAGTGTGTGGCAACAATATTATTAAAAATATTTAATATAGTATATTTGATTTTTGTTTTTTAACCTCTCCCATAATTCCTCCCAGAACCTCTCCACCCCGTTATGCTCTTTCTTCTCTTTTAAAAACAAGTCACAAAAAACACAAAATAAAAAAAAAACAGAAAAAAAATGAGAAAAAATACCAAAATTAAACAAAAATCTAACCCACTCACTCAAACAAACAAACAAAAAAATATGAACTTCGTTTTGTGTTGGGCAAGTCCTACCTGGTATGGTATGGAATGTGGTTGATATACTCAGTGACACCCTTTTAGAGAAAATTGATTTTGTCTCTCTCAGCAGGTATCAGTTGTAAATAACTTCTTGGTTTGGAGTGGCACTCAGTGTCCACTTTCCCCTTTTTAAAAAAGCTGAAGTTCCTCCCACTCTCCTGCATTCTCTGAACAATTAAGCAGAATGCTTTCCACTTACATAACCAGCATTGTCAGTGTCTTAAATTTAAATTGATGACTATTGGGAAATTTAAGTACTTGTCTCTTACAGCACTCTTTCTCCCTATCCAGCTGTAGAACTCCTGTGCTCTCCAGGTTGATCAAAAAAGGTTGTTCTAAGAACATTGGGTGCAATGCCTGTGCCTTGACCCCAGATGTGGTGGTGCATGATTTCCTCCTATGCTTAGCCCATCCCCTGGTTTGGGTATATAAGCCCATTACTCTCTGTAACAAATGGTAGCAGCGTCCTCTTCACTTCTCATGGTGGTCTGTTAAGTGTTTCAATCCCGACATCCTCAGCCAGCTTAGTACTCTGGCTGCAGCAGAAGACGAAGAAGAAAAGTTACATCATAGCTTCTGAAGTCTTTTCTTCCAGCTCTTCCACTGGAGCCAATGTGGTTATTCTACAACTCCTAGCAGGAAAGGAGTCTTCCATACAAAACATGCTTGATAAGACAGCTGGAGTTTCCTGGAGAATGTTAACCAGAACAATTACTCCACTTCTAACAGCAACTGTAACTTTCTGTTGCTAGAATAGAATTTAACCCCTAGCTAATGCAACTGTGAGAAACTGCTGCTTTGTCATATTTTCCTTACATATACCAATGTTACAATGTAGAAAAATATGAGTTATTTAATTGGATAAAAAGCATAACTATTCTTGCCTTGACATCTTGGGTTCAAAAGCTTGGCAAAAATATTTATATTTATATAACAGATGAAGAGAAAGTGATTTTCTTTCCTGGTCTGCTTATCCCCACTCTGGTTTCCATAGTTTCATGTACCTTAACATTCAGCTGACTTGGTAATAAGCAAAACAAGCTGTTTTGGGATATGATTAAGCCTGACACTCACTTCTTCAGCAGTTTTGAAGGAACACTTATTAAACACAGAGCCTTCTTTGATCCCAGATTATCAAAATGATATTGAAAACTTGGTCTCGTAATAATCTCATAAGTCATCAGAAGCCATAGATGAGTAGGAACCAGACACTAAGTGATTATGAGAATATACTCCTACTAATTTTGTTAGCCTGTTTATAAAATCATGAGGCACAAGCACTAGTCTAGCACCAATTTCCAGCTTCAGTCCCTGGAAATTTGATAAAAATGTGGACATTCAGTGCACACATACACCACTGACCAATGAACACAGCATGTGGTTTCACAAGATTCTAAGGTGGTTGGAATGTATGTGGAAGGCTAAAAACCATAAGCATAGAGAACAGAAAGCACAAAGTAACTTCAAAAGGCTGTAAACAGACTACTTGATCAAAAGATGGGATGTTTGCAAAAGAAAAAAAAAAACTGTAGCTGTGTCTATATGACTGAGTCAGATATTCAAGCACTTGAAAGTCAATTTCAAGATGGGGTAGTGATGGAAGTATTCAAAAGTATGCATGGGGAACATTGGAAAGAGGGAGGGAGGGAGGGAGGGAAGGAGAGAGGGAAAGAGGGAGGGAAGAAGAGGGAACTGGGATTGATATGTAAAATAAGAAAAACTAAATAAATAATACACAAAAAATACGCATAAGGAGATGATATATGAACAGCAGTGTGGGAAATAACATGGGGATATAACATCTCAGATTTTCAGTGTTAGATCAGTCATTTTCATTGTATCAACTTCTCCAGGCTGGTATATGACCTAGTCCACTAACATGATGCAAAGTTATTTCTGCTAATGACTTGAAAGACCAGTTTTTAGCTTTTGTGGCAGTAGGTTCTGTAACGATGCTGTGGGAACCGAAATCCCAGGGTAGGAAACATTCAACGTTTACAGCCAGCTAGAGACTCTCATGAAACAGACAGAAAATGTAGGGCAAAAGAGGCCCTGGCAGCACATTATTATGAATCTTTCAGATTCTTTAACACCTCTGATGCAAGCCTTCCTTCACCTGCCCTTTAGCAATCTGAGCACTCATTTGAATTCTTCCCTGAAGGAGACCACGACAAAGGGTGGAATAGTAGCAGGTCACCCTTCTTAGATAGGCTCCAGGTTAGGTGTTTGCACCATCATTGTATATTAGGATCACCTGAGAGCTGCCCAAACTTCCCTTACCACACCAAGGAATACATCTGGTACCTTCTACTCTCAGGCCGGTCTCCAAAAGCAAATAAATTCCCAGACTGAACGGAAAACAGTCTTCCAACTATTCGTGTGAAGTGAATGTTATGTTTGCTCTTTATTGTCTATATGATCTGCTGAAGGCTGAGATCTGTGTTTCATGTGAATTATCTATTAAATCCATTCTACTTTTTTCATGCCCTACAGATAAACTGCATGCCAGGTAAAAACTTAGCCAGTAACCCCCCCCCACATACACACTTTACAAAATAGTAAGCCTAGGCTCAATGAAAAGAATACTATTGCTTATGCTTATCCAACTATGATATCTCTGTCCAATATTCTACATAAGAGGATGACTGCCTTAGAACCTGAGCTCTGATTGAAGCCACAATCTCTGAGAATGATGTATAGATTTATTCTTCCCTCCTACCATGATCCACTACTGGGGAATATATTTAGTGTTATGATGACAATATCTTCAAAGACACAGTCGGTGAATGTTTAAGGCTTCAGCCTGTTTTTTGAGGTCTAGATGCCATCACATCACAGCATAGTGATGGAGAATGGACATTCAAAGTCTGCTGTTAAAATGACCCACCAAATAATTTTAGGATTGTGTAAAACACACAGAGGTATGTCAAGGTTTGTTATGCAACTCAGCATATTGCCAGCACACATGTCATTGCTATGTGTTTTGAGTAGCCACTAGCCATCACTCTGTCTTAACTGATGCTTCATAAACTTTACTGCTCCTTTTATTTTGGGTCTTACAATACATTTTGGCTCCAGTCCCTCTTTGTTTTCTCAGGAGGGATTTGGTTACTGTCCCACCCACTAGATACATCTCATTTTTCTCCAAATTCCCCTCCATGTTTCCATCAGAACACATCACTACCATTTTACTATGCCCAGCTTTACAGCTCCCAGGTTGCAATGTTCCAGTTTGAATGCAAATTCTTCACCAAACTTGTCCTGAGCTCTCACCCAGAATTGCTCTGAAATGTCTTCTTGCAAATACCCCTCTTTGCAAAGAACCTAAAATAAAATTTGTATAACAAGTTACATTTTTGCTTATGCAGTAACTAATTCTCCACTAAAATATGTCTTCCTTGGACAAATGGTATCTGCTTTATAAGAGTATTTCTAGTACCTGGAAACTATATAAGGCACACACAGTAGTAGCTTAGTAAAAAGCTTTGAATATTAATGATTTTTAAGTAACCTTAATTCCTCAATAGAAACAAATCATTTGGGTGTGCCAGCTCTCCCCCCACCTCCTTTGCATGTGGTATATGTGTGTCCACCTATGCATGTATTTGCTCATGTACATTTGTATGTATGGGAATAGAGGACAAAGTTTGAAGTTAATTATTGTCTTCAGTCACTCTTCACCTTAGTTTTTGAGACGGGGTCTCTCACTGGATGCACTCTTGACTGACTCAGCTAGGCTAGAAGCCTGTAAGCTTCAGGATCAGCTTGTCTGAGCATTTGTGCTGGGATTGCAGAACTGCACCCACGCTATATGTTTTATGACGGTGCTGATGATCTTTGTTCAAATACTTGTACTTCCACAACAGGAATTTTTGTTTGGTTTTGTTTTGTTGTTTTTTGTTTTTGTTTTGTTTTTCTAGATAGGTTTCTCTGTATTGCTTTGGAGCCTGTTCTGCAACTAGCTCTGTAGAGCAGGCTGGCTCTGAACTCACAGAAATCTGACAGCCTCTGCCTCCCAAGTGCTGGGATTAAAAGCATGTGTCACCAATGCTTGGCATGACAGGCACTTTTTAAAGCTAGCTACTCAGCACAACATTGGCTTCCTTTACATCCAGGCTTATGAAGTAATACAACTTATAGCTGTGGTTTCTCCTCATCCCATGTTCTCAGAAGATACATAAAAACAACCATCCAACTCAATATGGAGTGTTCCTGCTTCATAGCCTACCAGTTTTTAGAAAGACATTGACCTCCACAGGAAGTCACAAAGCATAGGTGTGAATTCAATAGTATTGCCCAGATGCAGAAAGTACCCAGGGATAAGAGTTTCTTTTGTAATGAGAACATTGCAACATGACCTGGTAAATTATTGGAGAAATATTTGACTTCAAAACAGCTTTCTGAAATTTCATTGAGCCTTTTATGTATAGTCTGGTTAATGCTTACATACATCTGTATTGTCTTTATTAGTATTCTAGTATTCATGTGAAGGTGATATATGATGTTCACCCCTACTCTCCATTTTTTGCAACAGTTGACTCCATTCAATGAAGAACCAGTATGTTCTTACAAAAACTTCTTAAAAGATTTTCTTTATATTACCCATCTCTATATTTAATCAATTTTTTAAAAAAGTCATGAAAATATTCATATTACATATTTGATATGTCACACTTCTGTTGGAATGAAGAAATAGAAAACCTACAAAGTGTCAAAGAAACTACCAAGACACATTGAGGCTACAAAGATTAAGCCTATGTAGGTAGTAAAGGACAGAAAACAAACAAGACATCTTGTGATAAAGTGAACTACCAGGACCTACTACTCTTCAGATAGCAGAGGGTTGTGTAGCTCAATGACAAGAGGACCTGCTTCATCTGGATTCTGATGTTCATAGACTCTGGAAGTTTCCATGTGCATAACAATAATTACCTCATAGTGTTGTAAAAATTCAAATATGTGATGTAAGTGAAATGTCTCTTAAAATAATTCTCAGAAATGGGCAACACATACAGCTGATTAGAAATAAAAACAGCAGCCAGGAAAATCAACTCATTGAAAGACTTGAAATTCTATTGTGGTTTAATAAGGATCAGGATAAACAAATAGGCCGAATAGATGTTTATTCAAGGAGAAATAACTTACAACCTAGACAGATGAACACGAGTAGGTTGCACCGGGATGCTCTCCACTCCACATCTGGCCAGTAAGAGAGCATTCCCCAGCTCCTCCTCAGACCTAGTTCCATGGGTCACTTTCGCCCCTGGCTCCACCCCATAATGGGTGTGGTCATTGCCACAGAAGCAGACAAAGTAAATATCCCACTACAAAATTCAGTTCTTCCTGCAGTATGAAAATTTTATTTCAGACACGTGTGTCTGATTTTCTGGATAGTCTTTGAAGAAGATAGGTGGGCTGTTTTAAAATTTACATGTCAATTCTAGAAGACAAGAACGAGCAAAAAGAAAATATAGTCCAGATGAGCAGACATTGGGCGGTTATGATATAAGGAATACCAAATAGTACTGGTGAGCTCCAGGATGGACCACTCTGAATACATCATGCAAAAGATCAGCCCTCAGTGTGTAGCTGGCAGTGGGAAGACCTGGAGGAAGCTATGCCAGGCAGAGAGAGAAGGATCAAATCCAGAGGCAGGAACACTGAAGTGACCCTGTGTAGATAAACTGTGGTGAAGGAGAGCACGAATGAGGCTGAGTTTCAGAAGTCCGCCTAGGCTCTAAAAAAGTTCCTGAAGACCAGGGAGCACATGATTTAATTAAATGGGTCTGCTGCAGCCCGGAGGTGTACAGGAAGTAGCAGTTCAAGCAGCACAACATAAGGCAAAATACTGAATCTAGGAAATGAGACAAGGACAAATGAGCTTGGCTGAAATATAAAGACATCATTTGTAAAAGGTTCTCAGAGTAGTACTTATGATTTAGGCAAAGGAAACTGGATGTCACAGCTGCTAGTTGTTATTCAACAGTGTCCGAGGACTGCAGTCAGAAGTTCATCATGCATTCTAACACCCTGGAAAGCTTGCTTCTTCCACATTCCTTTTTCTCATTGGCAACATCATAGAAACTCTGATACATTAAGCTTGTACATTCTCGATGTCATTTATATATTATTATTGTTTATAATTCTTCATTGAGAACCCATTTAAAGCATAAAAGAAGCACAACCTCTGTTTTTAGCTGCATGCTTATGAGTGTCACGTGCATTCAGTCAGAGAATGAGAGAGGGAGGACAGAAAGAGGGAAGAGAGATTGGCTTGGTTTTATTATAGACCGAAAGAATGTTAAAAATAATAACTCCAGTAAATTCTAACCTGCACAGAATGTAGAAATTGATTCTGTTTTGTTTAATTTAATGTATTAATGCCTTATAGAAGCCTGTTTATTTCCTAATGAGAGACAGAACCAGAGTGTATCTGGATGGGAGGAGTGGTCTGGAAAACTGGGAGGAATAGAGAGAGAGGAAATCATTATCTGTATACATTATGTAAGAAACAAATTTATTTTCAAGAAAAAAAGAAATAATTCTAAAAGAAAACAATAAAATATAGTAAAAAAAGACTTATGAGATAAAAATAATTACAAATTACTTAATAATAACAAATAAACATAAGCAATAACAAAAAAAGACATTTGCCAACTATTTTACTTGCAATAGGAAGCACTAGGAAAGGAATTAAATTACAGTTTTAATGGCCAAAACTAAGTTATTTGAGCCAAGTTCATACCATTTATACTGTATGATTATGAAAATCAAATGAGCAAGAAATGTATACTCAAAATAGAAAAAATAATAGGAAGAACAGGGGAATTTTAAGAACTAATGTAAATTTTCCCCAAATTATCAGACTCCAACTTTACTCCTCAAATAACATGAATTACAGATGTCATACAAGGAAGATATATTGATAAATGACTCTCCATCCTCACATCTGTGAAATGTTTCCTTTTTCACTTTATACTAACCCATGATCTTGTTCCATTCAAAGGGGGCCTCACCTGAGTGGAAAAGGATATGCAAATGTATTTTGAAGGTCTCTGAAATAGCAATAGGATCTACCAAGACAAAAATACACTGCAAAGCTAATGTGCCTGAACACACAGCCCTGCTGTGGGCTGTGAAGAGCGAGTTCATCTGCCCTTAGCATTCTCACTCATCAGGTTGTCTCAGCACAAATGCAATCTCAGAGGAAGTGGGAAGGGGATGAGAAGTGAGAAGTGACTGAAAATGATTAGTTCCACTCCACAGATGCAGGGTGCCACTGCTGACGACCAAGTCAACCATCTCACTTGTGAATTCATCTGTGAATGTGCCTGTGACTTGCACCATGAGGAAAAATGAAGAAAACATGAAACATTTCGGGACGGGATGTGATGGTGAAAGCTCAGCAGGCTAAATTTTATCTTTTGTGATAATTTCTAACTGTTGAATTTGCAGACTCCCCACCACTCCCGCCCTCACCCCTTTCCACCATTCAGGTTTCCACTTGAGTTCCTGTTGATGTTAACTCGACTTCTAAAAATAAAACAAAGCAGGCATATTATGATGACTCAGAGGCTTTAAGATTGGCTTTTCTTCTGTCCCTTCCTGTATCCAGGCTGGTCTGCACTGCTAAAAGCACCTGTCTGGATGCAGATTGGCTCAAAGTGAATTTTGTTCCTGCTTCTGCCCAGTCCCAAGTAAACTAGGGAAAGATTCTTGTCCTGCTTTGTCTCAATATCTTTGTTAACTTTTTAATGTTGACAATAGTAATAAAAGTCCCTGAATAGTATAGGTTATGCGTTTGTCCAGTGGTTATACCAAAGTACTCATAGACAATGCCTAAACTCACGGGCAGGGTTGCATCCCAAAAAACTAAAATAGTTATTAAACTTTAAGTTTTTAATTGGTTGTTTTCCTATAACATAGTTTGCTCATGTTTCCCCTCCAAATTCTGCCTAGACCCTCCCACCTTCCTCCCCATTATCCTGTATGTATGTTCTCTCTAAACACAAAGACAAGACTTACAACAAACAAAGACAAAAATGTCGAAACAAAGCAACCCTCACTGTTATGAGCAGTTTTACCACCAGACTGGAGTCTTCAGCTCCTTCAAAGACCACAGAAGGATAACATATAAACTCTTGAAATGACAGAGACAATTCATGGCCTGGTCAGTCACCCAAAGTTCTTCTATAATGTTCTATCTTCAGCCTATAGACCATAGTGTGTCTGGCAGACTCCTCAGCAAAGTAGGAAACTTTAAACTGTCCACCTGTATTGGCAATTTGTCAGTCACTTTTCTCTGTGTCCTGCAGAATGTCTGGCAGACTCTTCCATTAAACAGGAACCCTGTAGCAATGTCCACCTTGTATCAGAGGTCACTTTCCTGTGGGTCCTGCATGTCCAGTTTATACAGCATAAAGTCAAATAATCCAGACAAGAGCAATATCTTGCCCAAATGGCTAGTTTTGCCATATTGGGAGTAACTCCATAATGAGTTTTTTCGATGTCCATCTTCCTTTCTGACTCAGGTGGTGTTGCCAGGAGCAGTTATGTCTCACTGTCAAGAAAAACCCTAAACTATTTTAAATGCCATATTCTGTAGGTCTGTGAAAGGTTTGAAGAATGCCTATACATCTCAAATACATCTCTGTATATCCAGAAACCTAACTCATCTAACTATAAATTTTGACTATTATAGGTAACTATCTATAAACTGTACTAAATTATACATTACATTTTTTAAATAAGCTATTAAATACAATACCTAAACAAGAGGAGAAATATACATATCACAAAATTGACCTTATATTTGTATCAATAAATGAAAATTCATTCCAAAACAAAGTATTCATATCTATACCATAATCCCCTTTTAACCTTTAAAGAGACATTGGTTGTAGTAATTAACCATTTATAACCAACCCCATTTAAATGAAAACAAACATTTATAGACAATACTTAGGAATTGAGACAACGTTCTCTCCGAACTACTTCCTGCTGGTAGGGGGTGCTGTCATGGAAATCCTAAGAAGATTCAGAAATTCTGGCTGTAGTGATCTGTAAGGCTGCCTTGTCCCAGGGACAATGCTTCAGGGGGTCTTGCTTGATCAAGCCATGTTACTCTGGAAGGAATCCACAGCTTTTATTTTATGTGGAAACATAACCTGTGCTTAGACTTAAATTTTGGAGTCAAAGCATTTTTAAAATATATAAATTGGATTAATTATTAAGGTTATAGTTTTCCTTAGTTAGGATTAAAGACAAGTTGAATATTATTGGACTTTAAACTCACAAAGATAGGATAGATGATAGAATATTTTCTTTAAATCTTACTAAATGGACTAAACATTGTTAATTGTGGTTCTTATTTAATAACTGCTTTGTTATATATTTTATTACGTTAAAGTGAAAACCCTTTTTTTATTTTAGACAGAAAAGAGGAGATGATGGGAGATATCATTCTGTAAATGTTTCTCTTGTTGGTTAATGAATAAAACTCTGTTGGCCAATGGGAAAGCAAGATAGGTGGGACTAGGAGACAAGTAGAAAGCAGGAAGTAGTAGGGAGGAGCTTCAAAATGTAGGACTGAGAGAGAAGAATGTCGGGCTCTCTCTCTCTCTCTGGTAAGATAAGACCACGTAGAAATACTTAGATTAATAGAAATGGGTTAACATTTAAGACTAAGCTAGCCAATAAGTAATGCTAGTAACAGGTCAATGGCTTTATATCTAATCAACGTCTCTGCGTTATTTGGGGCTGGTGCTGTTGTGGGACCAGGCCAGCAGGAAAACTGCTCATAACAAAATGGCACTGAAACAGGGACCTGAGAACTTCCACTTAAAACTTAACAAAAGCTTAAAAAAGGGTTTAGAAACAGAACAACAGAGACAAGCAAGGCTTCTTGATAGCAGCATTTTTCTTGTGGGACTCTGTTTTGCTAGATACAAGCAGAAACTCACAGGGCTCCTTTAAGGGAGGTTTCCTGACTCGGCATAAGCAACAAAAAACTGCAGAGTTTTAAAAAGTGCTGCTAACAATTCAATGGTGTGTATGAGCAGCTGGAGAGAATAGCTGGGCCATTGGTGGCACATGCCTTTAATTCCAGCACTTGGGAGACAGAGGCAAGCGGATCTCTGTGATTTCAAAGTAAACCTAGTGTGCAGATTGAATTCCAGGGCAGCCAAAGTTACACAGAGAAATCCCATCTCAAAAAAATGAAAAATAAAAGTAGAAGAAATGGAATAATAAAAAAGCCATGGATAGCACACAGAGTCTGGATATTGTATGCTGTAATGTTGTCTTTAAATTGCTCTATTGCTAAGGAAAAAATAATTGCTACAATACACCTGATTATCAACTCACACTCAAAATGTAGTTTGTTTTGTTTGGCCATCTACTTCTGGACATGAAGTCTGTCCTGAAGTGTAGGTGATATACCCTGTAACACTCCATTGGAGAAAACTAATTTTCCCTCAGCCAGCAAATATCTTATTGGTTAGGGTTTCCTTCTCTCAGTGCTGGGACTCCATTTGGCTTGAAATATCTGAAATAATAAAATAAGAGTAAGTTTGGATTTGGCTAACAATCCATAGTTTTCCAGTGTCTGGTTTATATCGTAGAAAGTCTAATCTGCTAAGAACTTGAAGGTCTAGTTTGACCTTCTCATTTATATTGGAGATAACAGAGTGAATAGGAGGTTTAGGCTTCTTTATATTAAGGTAGTACACAGTCAATGATTAGCTCTTTAAGCTGCTCTTGTAATAATGTTTTCTTTCTCGGAAATGATGGTTCTCTCCAGATGCACTTCAAACTGTCCTCTGGTCTTAGCTTCAATTCCTTCACTGGCACACTGGAAGAAAAATTCCTGTAAAAGTGATAAGCAAGTAGGAGAGGCTAGGGGCTTAGCAAAGCAGACGTCAGACAGCAGTAGACAGAGTCTGATCCCATGAGGAGGTTCCCAGGGAAATTTGCAGCATATGATAGATTTAGCATTGCCCAAGAGGACAGTGTGAATATTGCCTTCTGCTCTGTGACCAGAACAAAAGAAAAAACACAAAGCTAGCCTGTTTGTAGATGCAGACTAAATAATGCTAGGTATCTATTTGAAGTTCCTATATTTTGAGGAAAGAATTCATAGGGATCACATTAACATGCCAATGGCTGCTGGTGGGTCTTTCCAAATCTAGGAGCTCGACTTCCTATCTTCAAGAGTTGCTGTGAACGAAAGATACCTAATTATTTTTAATCTTTAAGTTTTAGATATTTTTCTCTTCTCTTAGGAAAACCAGAAACTTAAATTTTAGTCGTGATAGTATGTTAGAGGTTTATTTTCTCCCATCTCTTTTATACTCCCTTTTCCCATATGGAAGGAAGGAGGGGGCAGACAAGATCTTAAAGTCTACTTTTACCCCTAGCTCTTATGAAGTAATAAGCAAAAGATCTGTTACCTTCTTACAGGTTCCTCTCTATAAGTGCTTAGCTGCTTTCCCAAGGTAATTTTATTTATTTTATTTTATTTTTTGAAGTGCTGAGGATTGAACCCAGAGCCTAAAAAGTACTTTGCTTTTGCTTCCCCGTTGATCAGTTTCCAAGCTATCTATTCTGATTTTGAAAGGGACTGTGACCTAAGTTTTTATGCATCAGTCTGTGAAAATTTATACTAAGGTTAAAATGATCTGAAAGGACATGTAATACATCACAAATGGGGGGGTGGGTGAGCATAAATATGGATAAGAAATAATATTGTAAGAAGTGTTTTGCATGCTTGTTTATTGTTGTTGTTGCTTGTTAAAAATTTATTGTGTTTTCCTGGTCGTGTTACTTCTTTTCAGGTCTATTGCTCTTGAAATTATGACTCATCTTTATTGTTTTGCTTTGTCTATGGTTGTTCTGCCTGCTTCTCATACAAAGTGCATTGTCTGGCAAAGCATACATTACTTAGTATGATAAAAAAATCTTTTTCATCCTTGATCAAAATAAAGAATGATGTGTGTCATAAGAACTGAATTACAGAGTATATTATCTAACTGCACAACTTAGAATCTCTACCTAATACAAAACATCCTACATCTTAGCTGCTTTTACAACTGGTCATCTCTTCAATTTATGCATACATTACATTCATGCAAAACTTATTCCAAACTTTCCCACAGCTCATTAATATCTTCAGCTGTGACTTGGCCATCCTTTAGGGTCCATTTACAGATAGTTTATTGTTAGTGTAGTCTTTCACATTTGCTCCCAACTCATTTCCTTATATCTAGCGAAGATTACACTCTTTTTGATTTGTGGCTTTCTTATGAAATTACTGTTTTGTTGCTTTTATCATTCATGGTGGCTATCTCTCTCTTATTGCTACAAATAAAGTCCTTAAGGAGAGGAACACTAATTCCTGTCTTTGTTCTCTGAGGAAAATTCACAGGTATATTGAGGCTCAGCATATTTGTTACTTGCTGAACTAGACTTTTGGGCTCAGGCTCAGAGAGTTGTCATTGTTTTCAGATAATGTTTACACTCACCTCATAGCTCATGTCTATTGATTACCTACACTGCTGACATTTGGTAATCACAGATAACACATAGTTAGAAGAAATTCACTACAGTTTAATTATAAAAATTTCTCTTATAGAGGCCCAGTTGTTAAAAACAATTGCTGCTTTTGCAAAGGACTGGGTTCCAGACCCAGCATTGATGTTGTAACTCACAACCATTTCTAACTACAGTTCTGATGCCCTATTTTGGCCTCTGTGGGAACAAGGTATATACATGGTATACATACATGAGGGCAAATCCCTCGTACAAACCAATACAAGCAATAAATATATCTTTTATAAAAGATAGGAACTACTGTTATAGTAATGATAGCAAGTTCTTACCCAAATTTCTGCAAAATTCAGTTGTTTTTCTACATTATTTTGGTCAAATCCAGTTACCACCCACCACTCTGCTCCTTTATCTACTTTCATAAATGTACTGATTTTTTTTTAACTTTTTTGTTTATAAAGGAAAGTAGTATCGCTATATTTGAAGAATAAGAGTAGTGAAGATTGTTGCTTTGTATCTGAATACCTAAAACCCTCAGTTAAAATGGAGAGATAAGTCTTAGAGAAATTATGGCATCTGAGAATCAAACTGAGACTACCTTGGTGACATAATCAGAACTGAAAGGTGAAACAATTTTCTCAGTTTTTAGTATGATGCAATTTGAAGACATGAGCATGTAAATGTCCAAAACCATCTGGTAAACCAGTCATAGCCCACATTCTGAACAATATACGTGTCGAAATGTGTCAGATTCCCCAAAGTACTCATTGCTCGAAGTGACTGCATCACTGGCTCCAAAGGTTAATCAGATAGCTGAAGTCTCATAAGAATACTTATGTTTAAAGATATATACATCAATGGAAATTGGTTGTTGGGGTTTTGGTTTAATATTAACTTGGTCTTTAAGGAAAAAAAATAAAGGAATAAAGAAAAGATAAAACTAGTGCTGTTCCACACCCCCACACAGCATAACTCAGGAGAAAGGCTTAGACTTGCTCCTCTTAACTGTTTACCTGAACATAAGCCTACATTAATCTTCTCAGGGACTAAGAACAAAACACAACTTCATGCTGTTTTTATGATGCTGCTAAAACAAACAGAAGAGATGTCATCACTCACAATGTCCAGTTAAAGAAAGCATTCACTACCACACACTTCACCTGCTACCTATGCCTTTTTGCTCTAAGGTTTTGTTTCATCACAACACGTTGACACCTGCCAAATATTGTGAATTAGAGGCAATATTAGAACATACCTCATAGTATTGAAAGAATTTAATGGAATACAGATGTACTAGAATTAAAGTGTCAGGAAATGGTGTTATTATCTTGCTGTATCCTGAGGACACATGATAAGCATGAAAGACTATATTGTTGGTTTTTTTTCAAGATAAGGTCTCAGTATTTAACTCTAGCTGTATTAATGTTCATTCTGCAGACCAGGCTGGCCTCAGACTCACAAAGATCAGCCTGCCTCTGCCTTGTGAGTGCCGGTTAAAGGTATGTGCCACCTTAATAACATTAAGGAATATTTTTATTGTTAAAAGAAAGTCCACAGTTCATGTAGTACATTTCATATAATGATTAGACAATGTGTGTGTGTGTGTGTGTGTGTGTGCTTGTGTGCGTGTGTGCGTGTGTACATGTGCGTGTGTGTGGGGGTGTGTGTGTGTTTCGAGGAAAAAGGGTTTCTATGTATTGCTTTGGAGCCTGTCCTGGAACTAGCTCTGTAAACCAGGCTAACCTTGAACTCATAGAGATCGCCCTGTCTCTGTCTCCTGAGTGCTGGGATTAAAGGCGAGCACCACCAACGCGGGCAATAAAAATGGTCTTATAGAATTCATGCATTTGAAATTTTATTTAGGATCTGGAATGATGGTGCAATAGGAAAAGTGAATACTGCCAAACTTAATGACCTGAATTTGGATTTCTGCCATCCAAGTAAGAACCAGACAAGGGATTGCATTTCTGTAACACCAGCACCCTAGAGCACAAAAATGTTAAGACCCTGAATGCTTACCACAGAGCCAGTGGAGTACAATTGCTAACCTCTAGGTTAAGTAAATGTCCTGTCTCAAACAAGTAATAATTATAGTACGTAATTTTATAATTATAAAGAGGACAATAAGTGTAAAAGATCATAAAGTCGACATCCTCCACAGGCACTCATACTTGTGTGTGCATTTTGTACACTGATGCATACACATCCCTATATACTTATTATCCCAACTTTGGGAAGTAGAAAAGCTGTTTTTAGAAGTCTAACATTTTGGTAGACTCCTAAAAGGCTTATAAATGCCAGGGTCATTAGCTGTCATGGTAAAGTGAACACATGTAATGAAAAGGGATCACTGGAAAAGAGTGTGACCAATGCTCCAGAAAAATCCATATTATACATCTGATCACCCAGTTTTGAACATTTCTTGTTGATTAGAGACCTAAAAGAGAACGTAAGAAATTACTACATACTTCTTTCATATTGGCACATGTTACAGCAGGTTTCCCCGCCGGCTGCCGCTGGTTCTGCCGCCACGTGGGCCCACAGCCGCGCCATCCCCAAATAACACTCAGAGACTCTGTATTTGATACAATCCTGTTGGCCAATTACCATTACTGTTTATGGGCTAGCTCTGCCTTAATTATTAACCCATTTCTACTTATCTAAGTATTTCCACGTGGTCATCTTATCAGGGAGCCGCGCGGTAGGCGTCCTGCTCCTTCCCGGGCTACATCTTTACTCCACCTACTACTTCCTCTTCCTCCTCCTAGTCTCCTAGCCCCACCTATCTAGTTTTCTATTGGCCACAGGGCTTTATTAACAGTATGATAAACATATATACAGAATCACATCTCCCATCATCTCCTCTTTTCTGTCTAAAAAGAAGGAGTTTAACCTTAACATAGCAAAATATACCATACAACAGTTATCAAATAAGAATCACAGTAAACAATATTTAGTCCATTAACATTTTGTAAGACTTAAGGAAAATATCATCTTTGTGAGTCTAAAGTCCTATATGTAACTTATCTTTAATCCTAACTAAGGAAAACTATAACCGTAATATCTGTCTTCAACTCCTTCAAAGACCACAGAAGGATAATATATAAACTCTAGAAATGACAGAGACAAATCATATCCTGGTCAGTCACCCGAAGTTCTTCTGTAATGTTCCATCTTCAGCCCATAGGCCATAGTGTGTCTCCAGACTCCTCACCAAAGCAGGAAACTTTTCTCTGTGTCCTGTAGACTGTCTGGCTGTCTGGCAGCCACTTCCATGAAGCAGGAATCCTGTAGCAATGTCCATCTTGCATCAGCAGTCACCTCTTTGTGGGTCCTGCATGTCCAGTTTCTACAACATAAAGTCAAACAGTCTAGAAGAGCAGTACCTTGTCCAAATGGCCAATCTTGCCATATTAGAAGCAAACTTCCGTAACGAGTTTCTTCAATGTCCATCTTCCTTTCTTCTTCTTCGATGTCTATCTTCCTTTCTTCTGTAGGTGGTGTTACCAGGAGCAGTTGTGCCTCATTGTCAAGAAAAACCCTAAACCATTTTAAATGCCATATTCTGTAGGTCTTTGAAAGGTTTGAAGAATGCCTATCCATCTCAAATACATCTCTGCATATCTAGAAATCCAAACTAACTTAACTCTAAGTTTTAACTATAATAGGTAACTCTCTATAGTCTGTACTAAATTATACTTTACATTTTCCAATGAGCTATGTAAACACAATACCTAAACAAGAGGAGGAATATACATATTACAAAATTGACCTTAAATTGCATCAATAAAAGAAAATCCATTTCAAAGCAAAGTATTCATATCTATACCATAGTTCCCTTTTTACATTTAAAAAGATTGATTGCTTGTGGCTATAGCGATTTATAACCAAGCCCATTTAAATGAAAACAAGCATTTATAAACAATATTTGGGAATTTGGGAATCGTTCTTTCCAAACTACTTCCTGCTGGTAGAGGGCGCTGTCATGGGGGTCCAAAGAAGACGCAGAAATCTTGGCAGTAGTCTGCAAGGCTTTGTCTCAACTGCTTTGAATGTTGGATCACCTGGGGGAGTTGTTTCAGGGGGGTCTGGCTTGATCAAACCACATAAGTCTGGAAAGAATCCATAGCTTTTCATTTTCTGTGGAAATAAAAATAGAAATCCTTTTCCCCAGTAACTTGTCCTTAGGCTTGAATTTTTGAGTCAAAGCATTTTTAAAATATATAAATTGAATTAATCTAGCAGCATTTCTTTTATTAGTAGTTGTTTTCTCAGCAATCAAATAATTTAAAGACAACAGAAGCACGTATAGTATCCAAAATTTCTCTGTGTTTTCCATCTTTACGTGGCTAATAAACTGACTGATGCAATGAAGTCTCTAGAAACTTATGTGGTTCAAGAAGTTCAGACACTCAAAGAAACAATGGTGAATAGATTTCAGGCCTTAGAAGATCATCGATCTGACATATCAGAAGGAGAACTACAGGGAACAGGGGCATGAAAGAGTGTTAAAATTTTCTACACCATTTAGGGTCAGGGGGAGTTTTCCTGTATCTGTTAATGAAAAACCAGAAACGAAAAAACACCCAAAGGTGGTGTTGCCTATCAGTGGGAACCAATACGTATGAAAGATTTAAAAGGTATAAAGGAAGCAGTAGTCTCTTATGGTATGCACTCACCATATGTGAAGCAGTTAATAGAATCATGGGCAAGGAATAACAAGGTAACCCCTAAGGATTGGGATCAATTGATATCCGCTGTCCTTGAAAACTCCTCTCAATTAGAATGGAGGGCTTTATGGAGAGAGGAAGCAAAAGCTCTTGAACTTCAGGGCTTGAAGAAAGGTTATAAAGCTTCCCAAGATAAAATCCTTGGTGAGGGTATTTATGCTGACCCAGAAACCCAAGCTGCCTATGATGAACATATCTTGTCTCTATGCAGTACAGCAGCTCTGAATGCTTGGGATAAGGTTCATGAAGTAGGGGAAAAGATAGAATCCTATGTCAAGATAAGGCAAGGACCAAGAGAAAAATTTACTTCATTTCTAGAAAGATTGTCTAGAGCAGTGCAATTAGAGGTAGCAGACATAGAAACTAGGGAAGTACTTATAAAAACATTAGCTTATGAGAATGCGAACCCTCGATGCAAACAAGTGCTTTGGCCTTTAAAAACTCGATCAGCACCTTTAGTTGACTGGGTTCTATATACAGCCAACATGGAATATAATGATAATAGCACTGAAACTTGGGTAGGAGAGGCCATATCTAATGGTATGAGAAGACATCAAGATAACAGAGGTTTTAACTATGTTGACACTGATGCTTGGGTAGGAGAGGCCACATCTAAAAATCCGAGAAGACATCAGGATAACAGAGATCCTAACTATGAGGACATAGCAGCTTGGCTAGGAGAAGCCATCTCCAAAGGGCTGAAAAGATATCACAATGTCAGATGTTTTAACTGTGGTAGGAAAGGACATCTAAAAAGAAATTGTAGGCAAATTATTTCTAGAAATAACACTCCCAGGAATGAATCTAACAGAAGGCCTCAGCCTTCTGGGTTATGTAGAAAGTGTGGCAAAGGCCGACACTGGACCAATGAATGTAGATCGACCAGAGACAAGCAAGGAAACCCTTTACCATCGGGAAACTCCTTGGGGGGCCTCTCGAAGGCCCCCAAGCCAAAGATGGTCCGGACATTCCCAGTCACAATGGAGGACAATCTCCCACAGGACGATTAGAAAATCCAGTGCCTACTGTAAAAACTCATACTGCTCTGGATGACATACTAAAGATGGAATTTGAATCAAACTTGAGTAAAGGAAACAAAAAGCGTATATTTTGGCAAACCTCTATAAATAGTCATAGGCCTAGATTGATAGTTAAAATGAATAACAGACTGTTTGAAGGGTTACTGGACACGGGAGCTGATGTAACTATCATAACTGATAAATCCTGGCCACCTAGATGGCCCCTGCAAGAGGTAAATGTTCAATTCTTAGGGATTGGAACCCTGTCTCAGGTAAAACAGAGCACGAGATGGATTGAATGTGTAGGACCAGAAGGACAGAGAGGAAGGTTGAGACCATATGTGGCTGATATAGCAATAAATTTATGGGGTCGTGATCTATTGCAGCAATGGAATACACAGATTAACATTCCTCCAATAATGGATAGGAACCATAAACGACCTCATGATTGTGGAAAGGGTGTTATAAAGTACTATTCAAGACAGACACCAAATATCCAGACTGTACAAAAACAGAATGCAAGCTGAACAAACAGAGGAACCAAAAGCCCTACCCTTAAAATGGTTAACAGAGGAACCTGTCTGGGTAGGGCAATGGCCTATGACCTCTGAGAAGTTAGAAGCTTTAGAAAACCTGGTACAGGAACAGCTAAATGCTGGACATATCGAGGAATCAACCAGCCCTTGGAATTCTCCCCTGTATTTGTTATCAAAAAGAAATCTGGTAAATGGAGAATGCTTACAGACCTGAGAGCCATCAATAAAGTTATTCAGCCAATGGGTTCTCTACAGCCTGGAATGCCCTTGCCTTCTTTGATACCTAAGGAATGGCCTATTATAGTTATTGACTTAAAGGATTGCTTCTTCACTATACCTTTACAGGAACAAGATAAAGAGAAATTTGCCTTCACGGTACCTAATTATAATAATTCTCAACCGGTGAAGAGATATCAATGGAAGGTTTTGCCACAGGGAATGCTAAATAGCCCCACTCTATGCCAATATTTTGTACAAAAACCACTGGAAATAATTCGTGAACAGTTTCCACAATCCATAATTTATCATTACATGGATGATATATTGTTAGCTGATTCTAAAATAGAAACATTAGAAAAAATGTTTGAGAAAGTAAAAGGAAGTTTTACCTCGTTGGGGATTACAAATTGCTCCTGAAAAAATACAAAAAGGAGATTCTATCAACTACTTAGGATACAAAATAGGTCTACAGAAAATTAGACCACAAAAAGTACAGATTAGGAGAGATCGTTACCAGACTCTTAATGATCTTCAAAAATTACTAGGAGAGATCTCTCAACTGCAAACCATTATTGGAGTAGAAGGGCATGATTTGAAAAACTTAAAAATGACCCTAAAAGGGGACAAAGACTTGAATAGTCCACGAATACTATCAGCTGAGGCTGAAAAGGAATTAGAATGGGTAGAAAAGAGGATATTAGAAGCACATGTGGACCGTGTGGATCCAAAATTAGACTGTATTCTGGTTATATTACCATCTAGAGAATATCCTTCAGGGATTTTGATGCAGAGGGAAGATATCATATTAGAATGGATATTTCTACCACATAAACAGAATAAAAAACTAAAAACATATATAGAAAAGATCTCTGACCTGATTATAAAAGGTAAATTAAGACTTCGTCAACTGACAGGAAGGGACCCAGCAGAAATCATAGTACCTTTGACTAATGAGGAAATTTCCTCCTTATGGAAAGATAATGAATATTGGCAGAGAGCATGCAGTAACTTTTGGGAATGATTAGCAACAATTATCCCAAAAGTGAAAGGATAAAATTCATAAAGAAAACGATTTGGATCCTTCCACGCATTGTAAGAAAAACACCTATCTCTGGAGTTCATACATTCTACACTGATGCAAACAAATCAGGTAAGGCAGGATATAAATCAGGTAAAATAAGTAAAGTGGTTCAAAGCCCTTACAATTCTGTACAAAAGGCAGAATTGTATGCCATTCTCATGGTACTTATGGATTTTACAGAACCTCTCAGTATAGTTACTGACTCTCAATATGCAGAAAGAGTCGTCTTACACATTGAGACTGCAGAATTTATTCCTGATGGTACAGACTTAACTTCATTGTTTATACAGTTACAAGATACTATCCGAAAGAGGATTCATCCTATGTATATAACACACATTAGATCCCATACGGGTCTGCCAGGTCCTCTAGCACAAGGCAATGATGAAATTGATCGGTTATTGATAGGAACTGTGCTAGAAGCATCAGAGTTTCATAAGAAACACCATGTGAACAGCAAAGGGTTGAAAAAGGACTTTTCTATCACTTGGCAACAAGCCAAGGAAATAATAAGGAAATGTCCTACCTGCTCATTCTATAACCAAACTCCTTTACCACCAGGCAGTAACCCTAAAAGGTATAAAAAGAAATGAAATATGGCAAATGGATGTGTTTCACTTTGTAGAATTTGGAAAATTAAAATATGTGCACCATACTATAGATACATTTTCAGGGTTTCAATGGGCTACTGCTCTGAGCTCTGAAAAAGGCTGAGTCTGTTATTACACACCTATTAGAGGTAATGGCCTTTATGGGCATACCTGCACAAATAAAAACTGACAATGCTCCGGCATATGTTTCCAACAAATTGAAACAGTTTTTTGAATATTATAATATAAAGCACATAACTGGTATACCACACAATCCTACAGGACAAGCAGTAATTGAGAGATCCAATCGTACCTTAAAGGAAATGCTCCATAGACAGGCAGGAGCAACCAAGACACCCAAACACAGATTACATAATGCTTTATTAACATTAAACTTTCTTAATGCTAATGAAAAAGGACAAACAGCTGCTGAAAGGCACTGGACAATAGAAAAAACTTCTGAACTAAATCAGCCGGTGTACTTCAAGGATGTATTGACCTCAGTATGGAAACCAGGATATGTGTTACGTTGGGGTAGGGGTTTCGCATTTGTATCTACAGGAGAAGAAAAGCTATGGATACCGTCTAAGTTGATCAAGATCCGAGTTGAACAAGAGAAACATCTTACTGAAGAGGAATGACAAGTCATTCAACAAATTGGGTCCCACAAAATGTGTGGAGACCTCTCAAAGGTAGGGGAAGTGTTCTTTTCTTGTCTTTACAGTAAAACAGAGAACACCTATCTTCAAACAACCAAGAGACAAGGAACATGTAGGTACCTACAGAAGACAGCTCTCCAGAAAGAATCATTTAATGAAGAGTAATCTGATTTATGGTAAAAATATTTAAGTCTAATAAACTGTTTCTATATGGAAATCTATTTCTCTTCACTATTTGGTATTCCTGTAGTCCCGATTCATATAAATCAATGCTGGCTTTGGAGTTGGATTTGGCTTTCCTTCTCTAAATTCAAGCATGTTGTTAAGATTAAATTCACAGTTTCTGCTTTATATCAAGAAGCCAATTGATGTAAGGCAGAAGAAAACAAAATCTAAGGACTCATATGTTTATATGCACTTTTTCTCTCTGAAATCCTCATTTTCTCTTATACATGTTAATGCTTATTGTTGCCTTTCCCCTAATGCATACCGTAAAACTTGAAAATTTTACTTTGATATTGATATTTAAGTTTTCCACAAGGAATATTAACAGTTCCCAACAGCAATCCTTGAACACTCCGGAAGGAAGATGGGGCCCCAAATGGACATTTCCATTCTACTCACCCTGATGCATCTGAACTGCAAACTTCACCCTTTAACCGGTTTGGGACTGCTTTGCTCAAGACAACTCATGACTAGCTAGCTGTAATGGTGCACCTTCTTATTACAACCTGGCCAGAGTTCCAAAAGAACTTCAGTCAAGCATTTTCTGCCACACTATGAATACCTACATATGTCACAGCCAATTCTGTTGAAAAATTTGGTTGCTAAACATTTTCTCCTACAGGATCCCATGGAGCAATCATCGTCCCATTTCAGCAGGAAGTAATCTTAAGATAACGACGCCCCATTCCCCACTCTTGGAATTTAGGGATAATATTCATCTTCATAGGGTTGGTCATAGTTACTTGGGGTTGGTTTGGAAGGTGATACTTAGACTTGGTTATATCTTTTAGACAGGAATAGGGTATGGTTGGGAAAGGTATGGTTCAGAATGGATATAGGTAGATTAGCCTATTTTCTTGTGAATTATTTAGTAAGAGTGAGACATTAGTATTACAGTCTACATTGTTATATATTATTATTTGTGGTAACCTATGTAAAATTAATTTTATTCCCTCCCTGGAAGAATTGTATCTTATATTTGTTGTATTGTGTGAAATCTTTCCATTTATGATGTTTTATGCACATTATACTTGCCATATTCTATGTATGTATACTATTGCTTGTGTTCAAGACGTTTTGTATTTTGATACAATTTGGGATATTTGTCTTGCTGCCCTTTAGAACTCTACCTCTTGTTTAGACATTTTTACTCTACCTCTACTTTAGGAATTTACATGTGCAGATATGTGTGTGTGTGTGTGTGTGTGTGTGTGTGTACATAGTTATATTGTTTAGGTATTTATTCTTGCTTTACTCAAGGAAGTTTTATTCAGGTTTGTTAGTCAAGTTCCTCAGTATTACAGTATTACAGATTATCCTCACCCATGTTTCCTTTGCCTATGAGATTAGTCAATCATATATGCTTAATCTTCAATCACTTCATAGACCTGCAGAACATGGCATTTAAATGTTTTTATATTAGTACTCTGTTGACATGAGACAATGTTGCTCCTGACAGCACCGCGCACTTTCCCGAAAGTATGTTGGACACTGTTGTTGCTCCTTCTGGAGTTCATCCTCGCTTTGGCTAATGGCCTCTTGGGCAAGGAACTGCCTCAACCTTGACCACTGATTTGGACTTGCGGTCCTATGTGATTGCAGGAGACAAACATAGAAGACTGCTGAACCTTGCCAAGTCAGGGTAAGACAGCCTTTCTACCTCCTGCTTTTGTTGTGGTCTGTCAAAACTCCTGGCCTTAGCCAAAACTGGCTGTACCAACGTTGCTGTGAGATCTTGGGTGACTGTCCAGGTAGCTTGCTGTTTCTGTCCTCACTGCACCTGTTGGAAGTTGCCCATCCGCACTTCCTGTCTACCCTAGTATTGTAATTTTCCTTCTCAGGTCTTGATGAGGTTGTAGATTAAACTATCTTAAGTATTATTCTCTCTTCCTAGTTAGATATATTAGGTACTAGACTTAAGCTTTCCAGCTTAGGACAACTCTATTGTAAACTCCCTTATGCCTTCACCCTAGGACTAGGTATGTTTGTGGTCTTGGTCTCAACTTTCCTTTTCTTAGAGCACACTTGTTATTCACTGTTTTGTATATAGCTTTGTATCAAACCCAAATCTTTTCTTTAGACTAAAAGGGGAATTGTAGCGAGATATTCACCTTGTCTGCACCTGTGGCTTAGGCCATGCCCATTGGGGCGGAGACAGGGCCGGATGGGAGCGGAGAGAAAAGGTTGGGAGAGGGTCGGGCCGCCCTTTTTGGGTGGTGGACGCTGGAAGGCTCAGGATCTGCTGGAACCCGCCACGTGCATCTGCCTATGTTGTGAGTTATTTCTCCCTTAATAAACTTCTGTTCGGCCTAATTGTTTATCCTGATTCTTATTAAATCACAATAGGCACATATCTATCAGTTTGCACATATATATTTATAAGAGTTTCTATTTATTATCCCCATTCAGGTTTTGAGAAACAGTTGACAAAAAAAAAAACATAAAACATCTTTCTTTCCATCCCATCCATCTCTAGCACAAGGGGATGCAGTTTTATTACTGTGAGACTTATATGAACATAATTAGCATCCCTGCGGTGTCAGACTCTAGGCAATTTTCTCATTGAACAATTTGCCTCCATTTGAAGCATTGCTAATTTCATTTCCAACTTTGAGGTGCACCTTTCTTTCTGTATCCTTGAAGATCGATGAATCTGAAGTGGGTCTGAAAGGTATCCTGCTTCAAATGATGCCCAATAACTCAAGCTGCCAAGGTGCCTATTTGTTATTTGATTCATAAAGTGCAGAGGCCCTCTGAATTGAGATTTTTATTTCAGTTATATTAGTCCTGTAAGAAAAGTTGAGAGCTTCAGAATACAAGAATTTAGCTTGTCAGGATGGGTGTTAGCCCTTGAATATTGTTTCACCAACTATGTCCTTAAAGATACTTTTGGTTTTCTCATAGTATGATACAATGTTCTATTTTATTAATTTATACTAATATATTTCCATTTTAAGTGATTTATAGCTTACTGTGTCCAAGCATTTTTATAATAACCAAAGTGCAGTGTTAATATCTATTGAAGGAGATACAGAATATACTAAACATGGAGTTCACATTTAAGTTTCTGTAGAGAAAAAATATTCTTATAGCCATAAACTTAATATAATATTTATGGTATTCCAGGAAATTTTTTTCAGGTCCCGAGAAGGCAAGGTTAGCCAGAAAATAAGTCAGAGATTTTATACCACCAACATAATGGTGAACCCTGTTTATAACCTCATTCAGTCACACCCACTAGCACAAAAAATAAATACAAATGCATTTATGTGTGATATATATTGAATGATTTTTCAGTGTGTTTATATTGTTTGTGTACATATATGCATGAGTGAGCACATTATTACCTTTAATTTAATGAAGGCATGTATATGTGCCAATTCATACATGTGGAAGACAGAGAAAATCGGAGGCTTTGGTGCTGATCTTTCAACCAGTTTAAGAAGAGGCCACTTTGTTGATTTGCTGCTACATGTGCCAGGATATCTAGCCCATTGACTTCTCCTATCTTCACCCCAAATTCCCCCAGAGAAGCATTGGGATTGCAGATACACTCAACTGTACCCCCTTCCACATGGACTCAGGATTTGAACTCAAATCTTCATAATTCCATAGTGTCTTGTACACAAGACATGGGAAGACTTTTGTGTTAGTGTGTGCATTACTTTTTTTCTTTTTATCAGTTCTAGTTTTCACATGACAGGCAGTGATATACCTGTCAACACTTTATTAATAGGTGCAAGTTTGTGCTGTGGCATGCCTTGAACTAATATATGTGTATTTATGTAAATGAGTATGAATATATATTTCACTCTATACTTTAAGTCTACATATTATTAGAGACTGTCTTGCCACTCTTGAATATTGTTAATTTTCTGGGCACTATTTAAAAAAAGACTGATTAATATTCAATGTTGAGAGCCATTATTCATTTTAGTAGCATGAATTCAAATGTTTTAATGGTTCATCAAAACAAGTAACACACTACCATGTGACTTTCCTCCTAAATCATCAGAATGCTTTCCCAGTAGCAGATCAGAATGACTGACTTCTGAAATATCCAGTTTTCCTGCTCTGGTCATTCTTCATGGATTAGGCTCACGTGTCAATGATTTTGCAATCATATTGTCTTTATTGTCTTGGAGGCAGATTAGTTGCTTCCAGATTAGAACACCAACAAAAAGCAAGGGGGGAGGGAGGGGACACATTTTAAATTGCCCAATTCTGGTTCAGGAACATGAAAGTGAAATCAGTAAGATATGGTTATGATTACAAGATAATATATTCTAAAATTAAAAAAAGAAAAATAAAGCAAGAAAAGAAAGAATGCAGTGTCAGGAGTTGGGTGGAGCTCTGGCCTCAGCCTAGCCCTCAACCCTTCAATTTTTAGCATTAGGAGTATCTGGGGTATCTCTGCTTGTAGCATGTACTGAACATGGTCAAACTAAGTGTATCATAACCAGCATTTCTTGCCTATCACTACCTCTGTAGCTCAAACTGGACATGTAAGAGTCACCCCGCCCCAAATCCTTCTCAACTTCCATTAACCAGGTCCAAACTATCAGAAACGTTAGCCAGTTATCAGTTACAGGATGGTGGTGACATGTGTTTGTTTTCTCACCAGTATTTCCATTTAGAGCAACATCATCTCACATATGCATTTTCTTCTACCTTCTGACAGATCCCTTACAGCCATACCTGTAATTCTCCAGTGTGATAAAGATTCATCAGCCACACTTCTGCTTCTAAATATTCCCATTGTCCCTTCAGTGGCTACCCTTGGCTCTCACACTCTAGCCCTATTTTTCGTTCCTCAAATTTATATCAGGATAGCTTATCTTTCTTATTATTATCTGTATTTGTACTTTGACTATTTCACTCCTATGTAGTACACTCTATTTACTCTCACTCCCCCTTCTTATCTTTCTTCCTCTTCTGTCATTCTCCTTCCCTTTACAGGACCCTTCCACACATTCATACCATATGTCTTTCTGTTTCCTTTGGTGACCCACTGATTTTAACCAGGATCATCTATGTGGCTACAGGTTTGGTATTACCCACTGAGCCTGGTAAGCTCATTGTTGGTATACACTGACGATGATTTTATCTGCTCCAGAATCGATCACTCATCTGTAATTCAGCAGAATTGTGTAAAGTCCCACAAGCTTCTACTAGATTCAAGATTATCAATTGGCATGTCCAGTCCTGTTCCAGCTTAGTGCTGCTGAAGCTGCTGTGAGATCATGATTGCAGTGGCTATGTCATAACCCAATGAGAGCATTTGCTATCTCCATACTTTCTGGATCATACATTACTTTAGTTCCCTCTTCTTCACATGTTAAAAGTTGTGGTATAAATGTCCAATTAAGAACTTAGCCCTGGGATTTGATAACCTGTTCCCAAGCTGGATTGCCTCACCCTGCCTTGACCTAAGGCGAGGAGCTCAGTCCTGCCTCAACTTGATGTGCCATGCTTTGTGCAAGCCCATGGAGGCCTGCCCCTTTCTGAATGGAGATGGAGGAGAGGTGGGGAGAGAGGGGAATAGATGGGACAGGAGAACAGCAGGGAGAAGAAACTGGTTGCCAGGCAAAATAAATGAAAACGGTTATTTAAATAAATTAAAAAAAAAACTTAGCACTCATCCATCATTTAGTCTAACAATTTTATGTAGCCCTGACTCTGAATTCACCACCATTCACTGCAAAAAGAAGATTCTCTAATTTAGGGCAAAAGTGGTGCATTTGTCTATGGGTCTAAATATAAACATTTACACTGCTGTATCAATATTGGTGAACAAAAGTGATGAGGTCTTTCAAAGTCTATTATACCCCAAGAAATGGGATTTAACCAAGTTTAGAGTACCAGGCATGCATTCCCTCCTGTGGAATGGGCCTCAAATCCAATTTAAAGGCTTTTGGTTACTCTGTGACAGTTGTACAACTATTGCATAAGTGAGCACCTCTTGCCTGATAAGTTGGCATTATAGCACACAGGGTTTGCAGCTGGGGAATACTACCAGTGCCTTATTTCCCATAGCATAGACTATATAGCATTTCCAGATGCTATGAAAATTATCAACATTTTCAGTCTCATTCCAGCCCAAGCATAGCTTACATTTCAAATTTCATGCAATGAATCACTTACTCAGTTACAAGCTTTACCTACACCCTCAGATTGAGTAATCTCCCAAAATAATGTAAACTCCCTTGTCGTGTGTTCAATCTGTAATTAGTTCTATATAGCCATTTGCCCTACTAGAATATGGACAGCAAGAGGCTAAGAACCATATCTATTTTTAAAACGTCATTGTCAGTGTTTGTAAAATAGCATTTGTCAATAATAATGAATGAGAATGATACAAAAGAATAGTGATAGAGAGTTGATACCTGTTATCACTTTTTGTTTATATTGTAGACACTTCAAGGTGACTATAAAACCATGTTCTCTTATGAGTGCTGCTGACATTTTGCCCAGTGACTTTACATTTTAGATCATGAATCATATTCTCCATAACTCCATCATACTTCAGATTGCATGTCATTTTTTTTTCCAGTTTCATATTTTTCTAGGTAGCTATCCCCGCAAATTTTCCAGAGTTTTGGAACTATAGTGAGATCCATTTTAGGAATTTATACCTTACAACTAGAATAAGTGTATTTTTATTATTATTCCCTCTAATCATAGATAAGAGATATAAATAGCAGCTACCACATAGAGAAAAAATAGTTTCCTCTTACCTTTCATCATTTTATTTTATCTTTTATATATTCTTTGTTTGAGACAGAGTTTCTCTGTATTGCTTTGGAGCCTGTCCTGGAGCTAGCTCTGTAGACCAGGCTGACCTGAAACTCAGAGATCCTGGTGGCTCTGCTGCTACCTCCCCAGTGCTGGGATTAAAGGTATGTACCACCAATTCCCGTAAATGCATTGTTTTGTTTATGCTATCTTTTTTTCTTTTAAAATTTTAAACCCTGTTTTGAGTTTATTCAAGTGGCTGCTCCTTTATTCTCTTTAGGCAAATTTATAATAATTGCATCCAATTTGTGTTCTTTCCATTTTTAAAGATGAATGGCACTCCACATTGTTTGCTTTCTTGCATTAAAGATTGCTAATACGTACTAATCACATGAAAATTCTACTCAAATTATTTCATCATTCAACAGTAATCTAGTGGAAAAGTCAGTGTTTATATTTATCTAGATTAGATTAATGAAGGACACCATAGTTTAAAGACATGGATGTCTTGCCAAGTTGTTTCTAGGTGTCTGAGAAGATCTATCCATAATAGATCTTTAATATGTCCTTGTCGAACCACTCAGTGGGTCACTACTATTATTTTGGGTGGATGTGAGGGTAGCTTGGGACTTACTTTGTTTTCTGAACTTCTTTTTTTCAGCCCAAATCAAAGAGAATCTTCCTGAAGTTGGTGGACAGAGAAGAGGAGTAGCTAATAGAAGGAAAGCTGGATTTTGTTTTTTGTTTGTTTGTTTGTTTGTTTTTTAAGGAGGAAGGAAACATTTTAGGATTTCATCATTAGGTTACATTGTCTACTAACTGCTTTGGGAATATTTTGGTTACTGAAACATATTTTCCTATCGTCATTATATTTAATTTGAATAATAGTCTTCTGTAAGGGCAAAAATAAGGAAGAAAAATCAGCAATCTTTCTCCTGCCCGACCCCTGGTGTGGAGGTGGTGTGTGTGTGTGTGTGTGTGTGTTCTTTGTATGGGCTCCTGTAAGTATCCAGCTAAGCAGATTGTCATGCAGTACATCTGCACTCTGTTTATGGCGCTATTCTTTACCTGTCAGTAACCTAGAAACTTCCTAGGACTATGATAGCAAACAGCTTTATTCCCTCTGGTTTGTCCTTTATCCTAGAGAAGCTATCAGATTCCTGCTGGCAACCATCCCTCCTCCAGGGTTCCCTTGGAGTCACCTCTCTAAGCTGTCCCAGGATGACTCTCATTGTCCCAGGGCGGAGAGGTGGGGGAGGGAATGTAGGCATGTAGTATGTGGGTCAGGAGGGAAGCTGGTCTTGGCTTCAGCTGGGAACCTGCAATGCCATACCAGTTTTGGACCCTATGGGCCCTGGGTTACTGCTCTCAGCAGTGAACTGCTGGACCACCAGCTGGGTATGATCTGTGTGCTTTCTGTCTCTCAAGCGCTGCAGGCGCTTGGAGGTCCCCCGCGTGGCAGCAAGGAGCTAGCCATGGGCTTAGAGTTGATGCTGTCTAGTCTAAGGGTTAGAAACCGTTTTAAAAGCGCAATTTGCTTTTCACCCTTCACCTGAATGACCTTGGACTTGTTCGTCAGATTCTATGTGCCAGTTTCTAAACCCATAAAATGGGGACATTGAAGTGTCAACTTCGATCTAATAAACTGCATTAAGCTGGCTTTCTGCGCATAGTAGGCACTCTCGGTAAATGAAAATAATGCTCCGTAGTAGATACAGGTTGAGTATTGGGGTCCAGGACCCAGGACTGAGCTCCGCCTTTCCACTTACTCACCAAGGAGTGCTTCGGGTATTTATTTGGAGCACTTGCCCTGCCCCCCCCCCAAGATAAGCCAAAGAACTCGACTCCGGGGCACCCCAGTCCTGATGTTCTCCACACCCTCTCCCCCCCCCACCCGGGCAGAGGAAATGATTTTTTTCTATGAACTGAGTCTCAGTCTGGTGTCGGTGGTGATGTGCCCCGGGCAGTAGGGAAGGGGCTAAGAAAAGGAAGAAGGGAAGTGGTGGCATGAAGATAGGTGGCTTGGTGTCTCTGGCGGTCTAGCGAGCCCCTTCATTGAGCCTGCCTTTTGTGAAACAGCGGGCTTGGAGAGGAGCAGTTTCAGCTGGCCAGAGCGGAGCGGCAGGGGTGCAGCTCTGTTGGGCCACAGTAGTGGGCTGCGAGCTTAGGAGAGTGAGGTAAGGAGTGGCGGGTGGCGGGTGGCGGGTGGCGGGGACCGTGAGCGTGTGGTGTGGTGTGTGTGTGTGTGTGTGTGTGTGTGTGTGTGTGTGTGTGTGTGTGTGTGTGTGTGGCACGGGGGACTGGAGGAGCGCATCCCACCCGCCACCCGCCCTCGCGCTTGATGCCTCTTGGCCAGGCACCTGTGCTGGAGCATCAGTCACCCTCTGTCCCTCACGCCCCCACCTCCTTGTTCCTCAGTCAAACCTCGCCCTGCCCGCTTAGAATTTCCCAGTGCCGAGTCAGACCCAAACCCAGAGATGCCTTTGCCTGACTGCTCCCCTCGCCCCCTCCCCCTCCTGCTATAAATAGTCAGGCTAGCGGGTCAGGGACGTCACAACGCCAGAAACCAGGACCCTGAGGTTTTCTTCTTGGGAATAGGGGGCAAAGGGTGAACAGAAGGAAGAGAAAGAAATCGCTCGTGAGTAGTGAAGGAAAAGCTTGCCCCTTGGCTCCCAGGAAAGACTAGCATCTTTGAATTCCTGCATCCTTCCCCTTTCTTCTCACCCCCTTTCTGATTCTTTCATATTCTCAATCTACTCCCCAACCCCCTCGCTCAAAATCCAACGTTTGCTCATCACTCCTCCCATTGGTTTCTTTTCTCCTCCTCGGACTCCAGTTCCCACTGCTCCCCTCCCCACTTGCAGTGCTCCCACCCCCACCTCCTCCACTTGTCCCAGGCAGGGGATTGCTATTCTTAAGGAAATAAAGTTCAACTCCCCGTCCCTTTCAACCTGCTTAGACCAAGAGTAGAATTTCAGGCACCCATTTATCTCCCTGCCCCGTTCCCGGCCCTTACACCCCACATCTTCTAATCTTTATTTTTCATATTTAAGGCACACACACACACACACACACACACACACACACACACACACACACACACACACACACACACACACACACACGTGAAGTGCAAAACTACCTCCTGCAACAAAAGAAACTTACCAGACTCTCGTTGCTTTTGTCTTAAAGAAAATAAGACAACAACGATTCAACTCTGGATGGCACTTCTGGGATGACAGTTTAATATTATTCAAGCATGTATATATTGCACATATATACGTGTTTCTTCGTTTTTCCCCTTTAATTTTTCTTAAACAAGGAAATCTCTGTCCCCCGGTAGCCGCCGCTGCCCCTTTGATGTTTTGGTACGCCGTGCGCATGCGCTCCACATTAGAATTACTGCACTGGGCAGACTAAGTTGGATCTCCTCTCTTCAGTGAATTCCTCAATCCCATCAAAAACTAAAGGGATGTGGAGAGTCCGGAAAAGGGGCTACTTTGGGATTTGGTCGTTTCCCTTAATAATCGCCGCTGTCTGTGCTCAGAGGTAAGTGTATTTTCCTTTCTCACTTGTCAGGGTTCTGCCTGCATACCTCTATTTGAGCAGGGCTGTTGAAGATGCCGTGCTGGCTTCTTTATTCATTCCTGTTTATTGTCATTTATTTTTTCTTTAGTGTCAATGACCCTAGTAATATGTCGCTGGTTAAAGAGACGGTGGACAGACTGTTGAAAGGCTATGACATTCGCCTGAGACCAGATTTTGGAGGTAATGGAATTGCCTTGCAAATAAGAAACAGCCGGGCTCAAGCCAAAAGCTGTCTTTTGGGCTTTGTGTGCGCTCTCTTCCCTCTCCTTAGTTGTGGGTGCATGTGGTGTATGGAATGTTTCCCTATGTTACCATTCTGAGAAACGATCCAAACTTAAGTCAGTTTGTAATTGTCCAGGACTTGAGAGGTCTTTCAAAAATGATCCCCTCAGCGTGTAATCAGACTTGGTAACCGCTTTTCATCTCCTTCACAATGATAAATCTTTGTTTCCAGTCTGAGCTTTTCTGAGACACAAGCCTCTTAAGTTTACTTAACGGTGTGCCTAGGGCTGTCTTGTAATGTATTTTTGAGGACAACATGTGTAGGCAGTTGGCTGAGAGGTGGCCTCAACTCTCTGTGCCCACCTACTTTGGAAGAGTTCTGGCCATGGTTTAAAGTGGCTCATCTCTGGATATTATCTAGACACAAGAGAATCGGGTCTGGGGGATGCAGAAAAGAGATAACAGAGGAAAACGGACCTCTCTCTCTCTCTCTCTCTCTCTCTCTCTCTCTCTCTCTCTCTCTCTCTTCTCTCCCTCTGCAGCCCCACACAAGCTAGTGTGAAAATTGAATTTTGCGTCAGACTCTTAATGGAACTAAAGAGTTAAAACCTACACACTGAAGTAAAAAAAAAAAATGGGTTAAAAAAATGAGAAGGAGGGGGTTTAAACGCAACACAAACACATTCCCAGGGCAAAAACATTCTTCTGCTGCTGTCAGTTGTATGAATTCACAGGCTGAGACACTGACATGTATAGACACAGCTGGAATCACTATCCCATCCTCACATGTGTACACATCCCTAGAAGAGTATTCCTCCACTCTTCTTGCCCAGAAGTAGGGAAGAGATAAACATGAGGGTTAACTTTAGAGACGGGGTTCAGTAGGGTTCCCAGTGACAACTCTGGTTATGAATGACTAAGTTCTGAGAAGTCACATGGCTGATCATCTTGGTTTACAGGTCCCCCTGTGGCTGTAGGAATGAACATTGATATTGCCAGCATTGATATGGTCTCTGAAGTCAATATGGTGAGTATTAATGTTCATAGCTATGCCTCTGCAATCCTTCACTTGGGAATGGGAGAGTGCAGCCATTGGGGGTGTGGTTTACTTGAATATATATGTATAGTATGGGGACATTGCTCTGGAATTCATGTATATATAGTTACAGAACAATTTCTGGTTTGTTGCACTTTCTTCCAATTTGTAGTCAACACTGTGTCGCAATGCAGAGTGAATAAAAGACATCACACATTTGTTTGTAAAAGGCAGCAATATGCTGGAGGCCCCATGCAGAATCTATGGTTGTCACAGCTTCTTGAACACCTCAGTTTGTCAAGTGACAATTCTGGATTTGGAGATCAGTCATGGGAAAAGGAGGATTTGAATGTGCCAGGGAATCTATCTTACAAACTAAACTATTACAAATCGACTAAGTAATTGATCCTGGAATTTTGATGCCCACTTGTTGCTTTGGGAAAAAGCCTCTTTATACTTAACTTCATTCAGCATCCCCACCTCCACCTGCTCTCCATCTTCGTTAACTCCTTCTGCTATCCCAGTGAGGTAAAAGAAAAGCTGGACACTGTTTCCAAAATGCAAGCTTAATAACAAGTGTCCTCTTTTATTGAGCCTGCAATGTTATTCATCATATGTACCAAGTTCACACAATTTATTGACAGCCACACTCAGTACCTCTTTGGATGAAGAAGGAGCACTAAAGAGGGGTGTGGGAAGAACCTGTGCTCTTCAGCAGAGAATCACTTGGGGGGGGGGGTGCTTCATGCAGGAGCGCCCCCTGCTGCCTATGTTGGAGCACTGTGGACATGCATGACAAGGACAAGTGTCCCAGATTCCCCCACTTAACTCAGGGGCATTTCTCCAGTGAGTTTCTCTCTCTCTCTCTCTCTCTCTCTCTCTCTCTCTCTCTCTCTCTCTCTCTCTCTCTCTCTCTGTTTTTCCCTTTTGTAAAGTCTGTCTAGACAGACTGAATCTCAATGTAATATTCCAGTACTCCTTGCAGATCTAATAGCACAGGGCATATTTCAAATTGTTATATGACATCCTCCTATTCTCCTGTTTTAAAAGTGGTCTTAAACATAATTAAAGAAGACATTGAAATGTGTAATATTTTATACAAACACTTCTAAGCCAGCCATTGGGACATGAAATTTAGAACATACTAATTAACTCAAGAAGCTTGAAGTATTAGGATTTAGCCTGGCTCTCATCTCAACTTGACAGAAGATCCCAGATTACCAGAAACCATATAGCAATCACAGATGCTGGGCAGTAATGATCTGAAGGCATCATAAGATTCTGATCATTTTCAGAAACTCAAGGGTGATAATCAATTCAGTAGTGGTTAATAACAGAAATCACACTGTAATAATTGTATTTGTGATATGGTATACATATACACAGAAGAAAGACATTTCTCAGACATGCAAGTACATAAAAATAGAAAGTGTTCTAATCTGGGTACTTCCATATCCCAGGTACTTGACTCTAAATTGAATTGCTAAGCAGCTACCTTGAAAATTATATAGAAATCAATTAAGATTTATGTTTTCTAAGTGTGGTTGCATTAGACAGACTTGTATCTCATCTATTTTCTTTTCGATTTATATTCCTCTTCTGCAATAAAATATTATTTTACCAACTACATTTTAAAAACATCACAAAATAATAATTTAAAGAAAAAATAAAAAGCATCTAAAAGACGAAATGAAGCAGTGCTCACTAAATGACCAAATCCAGGTTACTCCAGTTGGTTAGGTAAGGACTTGGTTGTGTTACATCCTTACATGGGGTAGAGTGGTGAACTTTTATTTTCTTCATGAATTTCATTGCCATTTTCCCCCTGCGTGTATCATTTTGGAGTGGTATCAGAGGTGGACACAATGCCAAGACCTGCTAGTCAAAATATAGATCCAGCTGAGGCAGGGTGTCATCACTTTGAGCTATTTACTGTTGCAGAGAAGTCATGGGATGTCGAAAGTGCAAAAATAAATGTCAGCTTGTAAATGGGACAACATTGTAGCATTAATGATTTGAAGCAAGTGTGAAAATTTCCAAGCCAGATTCCTTTCTTAGCTTAATGCTGACTCTCATGGATTTGTCCAACCACACTTGGATCTGTCTAAAAACTTATATTTATTTCAGCTACCAGTTTTGTTGACCTAAAACTAATCCTCCAAAGAATATTTTTGTAGTATATGTTGCTATTACCTTGTTTCTAAATATGGCTATTTTCTTGGAAGCAACAGATGAGCTAGATCCCCATTGGTAGCTCAATATAAGATGTTCATTGCATATTGTACAAAGGCCTATAAGTGTTGGGCTGTTTTAGTTATATTTAGTATCTAAAGAATGGTTAATATTTATTTAAGTGAAATCTCAAAGTTGATTAGTATACAGATTTCTTCTTCAATTTTCCTTGTAAATTAGAATCTAGTAGCTGTAACTTTTATTATGGTACATCTTCTTTTGAAGAATGAGATTCCCCAGACCATTCACTCATTTGAACCGAAGGAATAAAACTTGTGTTGATGTTATTTTTTGTTTTGTTTTGTTTTGCTTTGTTTTACAGATAACAATTGTAGAAAGATCCTGAATTGGCTCAAAGGTGTTAGATGCCATCTCCATTTCTTAGTCACAGAGTTTGTCTACACTCATAAAGGTCTTAGTTTCCTTAAGTGTCAAAAGAGAGCAATAGTTCTGTTCTACTGTCCCAGATAACTACCAGAATTAGGCAAATGGTATTGGGTGCACTTAACTAAATGATGGGTGAAAGCCAGGCAAGCACTCATGGTACCCAGTGTTCACTCCTGCTGCTGCCCTATGTTCCTTTCATGCACCTCATTAGATTGCAGTTTCTCCATGGTTGAAATGAAAAGGGCATGTTTAATTGACTTCCATCTCCAAGTTACACATATATCTGGTTATACTTGTTTGTTATGGTAACTGTTACAAACAGAAGAGTTTCAGGAAAACTTTGAAATATAGAAAAACATTAAGGAAGCCCCAAATTTCTGAACCGTGTGTAATTTTGAGTGCTAGGAGGGTGGCGATAATGTGGCAGGCTCTTGACTCTGATGACCGTCATCCGGAAGAAGATCTTTGGGAAATATGATCTCAGTCAGAATGCTGCTAAGCAGGATGCTTGGCTCTGGAATGAAACATTTTTAGATGTCTTGGTTAAATTGGCAGGAATCTTTTTGTTAAGATTCTTTGATGAAAAGTGCATTTTATGATTCAAATTTGGCTCTGAGAATTATAGACCAAAATAGCTTTTTCTTCATTTGAGGCAGATTCTTCATTTTGAAATGGCACATTTGCCAACCAACTGAAGCAATATTTCACTTTTCAGGAAAGAGTTCTAGTAAACACATTCACAAAATTACCTTTTTATGGAATGGCAAATGAAGAGAAGTAATGCTTTAAAAATATACAGATGTTTCTTGTATGGCCAGCTGCACAGCTTAAAATTCCATTCAAGAACTAGTTATTTAGCTGTTACTATAAGCAAGATGTGTGTAAGATCTGATGGACAGAGAAACAAAGATAACCCCGCCCCTGGCCTCATGTAACTTTATATTTGAGTGAGTCTTCAACTCTGCCTCGCCGTTCTTACATTTGCTTAGTCTAAGTCTTACCTTTTCTTTCAGGCCTTTGTTGAGCAGCCAAGCAGGTGCCTAGTGTTCTCTCTCTTCTCTCAGTCTTTTGTCACTTCTTAATTTCAATGCTCATTTAGTATTTAGTGTGTCAAGTTGGCTTATTTGCTACATAGTTCACCTGCCCATTTCTATCATGTTGATGAATATCATCAAAGCAAATAATATTGCCTCTGCCAAGTATGTGAAGTTTCCAGCATTGAATGAAGAATTCATTTGCATAGCAGAAGTTTGTTATTACTACTTACAACCTATTATGTATCCGTTGAGAAATAGAGCATAGAACATAGTGCTGGATTTGAAGAATGCACCATTTAAAATGATGGGGTAGAGTGAATCCCAATGTCAACTTGTAAGTACTTTGAAGGAGGATAGAACATTATGGAGAAATATATAATAATGATGAGCTACATAGAAGTCCAAATGGAGTTAGAGATCTAAGGTTCCAAAAAGAAAATAAAATGAGAAGGTAACCAATAGAAGAGAATATGGCAAAGGAGATAGAAATGGTATCAGGGACTTATCTGGTCACTTTTAAAAAGCTGGTGTGGTCCTGGGGATCATGGTGAAGAGTTAGTGATGTAGTCATGGACAGTGATCAGATGATGCAGAATATGGATGTGCACATGTGCCATGCGTGCCTGCCTGCCTGTCTTACTCAAGAACTTGTTACTTTTTTCAAAGAGAGTAATCACTCATGGAAAAATCTTAACAGATTAACATAGTCTGATTCAAACATGTGGAAGATGGTTGTGAAGTGTAAGAAGTAACAGGAGTGGAGAAAGGCCTAAAGTCTAAAGAAGATATGAAAACTAACAATGAAGGCTGGGAGTCATTGGTGAGTGAAGATATGACCATAAGGGAGAAAACAAAGCAAAAAAAAAAAACAACAACAACAAAAACAAAACAAAACACAAAAACACATTCGCTTATGGATGAGAAATGGTACGGTTTAGGTGAAGTTTGTGTCATTTGTTGCTATGGAGAACATAAAAAAGACAGTGCAGACTAGAAGGGTAAAGCCTTAGCTGATGGCATGTTCAGTGTTCAGTTTGAGTAATACTGAGTTTCTTATATGCATGCAGTGTTCAAGTGGGGGTAACTGATAGGTGATTGAGAAGTGGAAGCCTACAATAGAGAAAGAAGAGTGGTTGAGGATGAACTGGAACACTGTGGCAGGTGAGTGAGACTTAGAACCGTATGAAGAGAAAGGGGTGGGGGATAGGTAAAGGTAGGCATCTGTGAGCACTGCAGTTTTGGTGGCAGACTGAGCAAAGGAGTTCAGCAAAGAGTTTGACCACTAGCTAAGATATAGCCAAGAAGGGACTGATGTAGGAAACTTCAGTGACTGTCCTAGAGGCTGATGCATGTGAGAGTTTGAATGAGAAGTGGTCAATTGGGTCAGGTGTTACCAGGATTTTAGAGAAGTTGTGAGACTTGTTGCTCAGTCATGGTGATGAGAACATATGAACAAAGCCCAAATGGAGCCTTTTAGATTGGAGGCAAACTGCACTTTTGAGGAGAGGAAAATTGCTTAAAAGAATAAAGAAGCCATATATACTTTAGAGAAGAAATATGCTTCAGGAGGCAGTAGGTGAAAGAGGGGAAAGATGATTGAGTAGATAGTCTGAGAAACTGAACATTTCTTGACTGACGACTATCATGTCCTGTACCACGGGAGACATTTTCTAGTGAGACAGAGGAGGCAGGATGACAGTTGTGGAATAGGCCATGAGGCTAACAGGAAGGGGGGGGTGAAGCATGAACTGACACTCAGTGGCCACAATTTGGATTATCTCTAAACAAATTATGTGCAAGAAGCTTTTCTACTCAACATTGGCAAATCACCCCTTCCTCCTTCTTTTCTTCCTTCTCTTCTTTCACATTTCCTCTCTACCTCCATTCCCATTTTCTTTCTTCCTCCTCACTTTCCCCGTCTTCCTATTTATTCTCTTTTTCCTCATCCATTCCTTCTCTTCTTTCTTCTCCACCTTTTCTTTTTCCTATTCCCATCCTTCTTCCTGCTGTCTACCCTTGTGTGCAACCTTCTTCTCTCCATCTTCTTCCTCTTCTTCTCACTGTCTTCCTCCTCCACCATCTCTGCAGTGTTCAGCAATCACTATAGTCATCACTATCTCGTTAAAATGATAAAATAATTATATCCATTGTTTACTGAGTTCTTATGCAGTCAATGTGTTAATTCTAATTATCTCATTACCGAACATCCCAGAAAAGCAGATCATTACAATCAACTTATTTATGAAAAGAGAAACCTGAAGTGCAGAGATGAAGAATGACTTTTTCAAGGTCACACAGGCAGCAAATAATCACCTTCTCATCTGTCAATGTTAGTATCTCATTTAGACTGTACTTTTAACGTCCAAAAAAGTCTATTTCTTTGATTATTTTCAATCTACCAGGATACTTTTTTGATTTAATTCTTCTGAAGTGTGTGTGTGTGTGTGTGTGTGTGTGTGTGTGTGTGTGCACAGTGGATAGATTAAATGACCAGTCATTTATGAGATGTTACTGTCACTCCTTGTCCTATATTTAAAACACCTCACTCTAACACAAGTGATTCCTTTAGTCAGATACTTTATTTATACTCAATATGGCCAACTGACTAAAGGAAGGTTTTGTATGAGATCTCAGGCAGTGGAGGAAGCTGATTGTATGGGGTTAAATTCTTTCATTGTTAATGAGTGTCAGTCACTGACATGTCTAATTTTATTTTAGTGCTTCAGTAATGTTAGGTAACATTTATGTACCATAAATGTTACCAGTTTATGATACATAATTTTCATCAATGTTGCTGACTTAATTTTCAAAAGATTTAAACTGTTTTAATGATTTTAATCTGTGGATAAGCATTGTGTAAAAAGGCCACCCCCTTCCATTTTCTTCATTCATTATCAAGACTCTCAATTCTTACCCTTTTATGACTTTCCCATATGACCTAAATGCAATTCCACCATGAGCACGGAATCTTTAGATTTTGTATGTGTTTTTGAATATCCATTCCATTCAGTAATTCAAATTTAAAAATCTATCCTTTCAGCATTCTTTGCTGTTTCTCTTGCTGGGTATTAAGCAAGGCTTTGCTTGATTGAGAGGTGAATTAAGGATCTGACTATGAGCTTACATTGTTAAGAAAGCAGATGGAGGGACATTTCTTTGAAGTCGTGATTTAGAAAAGCAACGTTTTATTTTCCTCCTAATCCATTACACAGTTACAGTATTCCTACAAGAATGTGTTAGAGAAAATATTTTGGAGAAAGGAGGTTTAATTTTTGTAAGATGCATTCTTGTTTTTTATTCATTCAAAGTGTCTGAATCTTGGCACTTCTGGTATTTGGCATTAGATAGCACTCTTGTAGAGGGTTATCATGTGTACCCTAAGGTGTTCAATAGCACCTCTTGCTTCTATTTATTAGATGCATGTGCCAACCCATATTATGAAAACCAAAAACATGGCTTGTAGAATCGGTGGTGTTAAAAAAGTGAACTTTTTTTCCTTCAAGCAAGTAAGGCAAGTTTAGTGGCTATTCTTATTTATGTTCAGAAGTCTATTGTGGGTAAACTGTTTTTTTAAAAAAAAAAAACCACTGTTAGTTCTTTCAAACTGTTTTCATTTGGGTTTATTATATTTTAATTCTTGTTCTTATTCATATTTTTTACAGTGCTTAGTAATTTTATAGTACTATATAGTGCATTTTAATTTAATAGAACAGAAACATTTTTATAATTATAGTAATGAGAATACATAACATCATTATCACCAAGGAAAACTAGTGTTTGGATGTATTCTTTCTATAATTCTGTAGATGTGCAAACACATAAACTTACCAGTCATTCATTGATTGATATTAGAAAAGTAATCTGTTGCATCTTTTTAGTAGATGTATACAATTATAATAATTGATTAAGAAATAAAGGAGCACATAATGTAATTTTATGCTTCATTAATAACTATATACAAAATATTCACAACAGACAATTGCACTAAATTATCAATATGAGTTTGACTGATATCCACACAGATATGGCATTTTGAACTTTCTAAAATTACTATGTTTTTGGATGATATATACATGCATTGAAAATGGTCATTAAAGAAGAAAATAATGGTTATGAGATTTAAAAGATATAAAGCCAAAATTTATATGTTACTAGTCATGCATATCATTTGCCAAATATATACTATATTTTATTACTCTATCATGTTGTATATTACTCCAGGAGATAAATGGGTGTCACAGTCTATATGGAGAAGTCTGAAGAGGTGGTTTATTGCTTGGCTTTTTCTGGCATTTTCTTAATGTGCTATAGGCATTTTTATTGCCAATTCTTGTTTCCTTGCTCTATAAGTTGGCACCTAGTGTCCATTTTCCTGCCAAGAGATCTTCGCTAAAAAGTAATTCTCAGGCAATTGAAGTTGATATAAATTTCCTCCTAACACAACAGCAACAATTAAATTAATGAAGTTTTAAAGGTGGATTAATGTATATCTTAGGAAAGGGATACATGAGTAAGCCAGAAGAGAAGACCAGAGATTGGAAGGCCAGTCTTTGTAAGTAACTCTGACACTCAGCATATGTCTAACTATCTCAAGATGTGCAGATACTTAGGGCTGAACTTGTTTTTTACTGTTATTGACAGTCTTTTGGAAAATATTCATCAAGTGCTGACTACAGGGCTGCCTTATTGGTTAGGTTTTATGGTAGTGATTGAGGTATATTTTACCTTAGAGTTAAGTCTCTCTTTGCAATATAGACTTCATCTTTATTGCAGAAGTTGAAAGGAAGATAAGAGACAAGACCATTTCAGATGACAGGGATGTGAATACACAATGTACAATGAAATGCTGAGGATTAATTCAGAGTGTCGCTCCAGCTTTACTGTGTGAGTGTTCACATCTTCTGAGTTTGTGCCCAGAACCTGAGTTAGTAAATCGGTTTGAGGCAGAACTCCACATGTCTTAAAGCCCTCAGGCATCACAGGTGCAGATATTGTTGGGGGGATGATCTTCTTTTTTTTTGCTTGTTTGTTTTCCTTTTTTTGTTTTTACATGATGGGGTTTTTCTGTGCAACAAGAGAAATTGTTCCTAAGCTGTCCTGAAACTCGATCTGTAGACCAGGTTGGCCTTGAACTCACAAAGATTTGCCCGCCTCTGTCTCCTGAAAGCTAGGATTAAAGGTGTGTACCACTACCTCCTGGCTGAGATGTCATTTTTTTTTTTTTTTTAGTTTACAGTGAAATTAGAAGGGAATTTGATATTTTTTACCTTCAAGGGAAATGGGAATAATTGACTAGAGTTTAACTATGATGAAAGCTGTTACAACAATAAAGTGTATTGCTCTTGCTAGAGGATGTAATTTCAATCCTCAGTATACATAGCAGGTAGCTCCCAATAGCCTGTAACTCCAAACCCAGAGGTTTCAGTGCTGCTGGCCTCCTTAGGAACTTTCACTCATGTCTACTTACCTACATTATAAACACACACGCCACATATGTGCACATAATTAAAAATAAATGTTTTTGAGATATAACCCTGGATGATTGGACACCTTAAAGACCAGGAATTTTCAGTACCAAATTTTTCAAAACTATTAATCAAAAACATTTTAAACTACTTGTAGGTTTTTATATGGCAGTTATATTACTTAGCATTGCATTGCTATGATAAAACCCTCCCTAAATGAACCGCGAGAATTTTATCTTGGCTCGTGGTGTCAGAGGATATAGTCATAGTCATTGGTCCTTGATGCCTGGAGCCTGTAGTGGCCCATCAGCCCATGCTAGACAACTTGGAAAAAGAGGCCAATTCTTGTCATATCAGCTGAGCAAGTCACACTGCTAATGACCAATCTTCCTCCATCTAAACTCCACTTCTTCAAGGCTCTACTTCCAGTTACAATCTTATACTGGAGAAATACATGTAAACCTTTGTAGATATTTCAAATCTAAACCACAACAATGCCATTTTAATCAAACAAATAATTGCATAATCAGGTAACTAAGTAAAATTCAGTTTTTCACTATTATTTTCTTTTAAAATTTAGATGGAACTTTTTCTATTTTGATATAAATCCTATTATTTTTAGTCTCCTATTTAAGTATTTATTTCAGATACATAAATGTGGCTCATAAGTGTTTTTCATAATTATGAAAGTATAAATACTCATGGTATTTTATATCTATTGTAAATATGTTTGTAAATATTTCACATAATTTATTTCACATTGTTATCTGACAGTATTATAAAAATCACTGTCATTATATATTAATATGTGCAATTTACATATTGATATACAGCAAATCATATCACTTTAAATCTGCTAATTAATAGATTTTGTTATTTTGAACCATCACATCATTTTGGTAGGGAGAACTTACTATTAATAATTATTATACATTTTAATCTTTTATAATAAATACAAATGAAAAACTCCATTCCACAATGCTAGTTTCATGTTCATGCATTTTCTGTGAAAACCATCTTGAATATTTATTTTGTGAAAGTGTTACAATTTCATAAGGGGCTCATGGAGTCACAAATGTATATGAGCAATGACATTTGTATAAAAACGTGTTTTATATATACATATGTGTGTGTGTATATGTATGTATGTGTGTGCATATACATGAATACTCAGGTATATGAATGTTAATGTGCCTAAAATACATTATATATAAGTTCATAGTATAGTAACCAAAATTATACCTTATAATTTTGAATATCTTTACACTCATTATTTTACATGTCCCTGGCCATGGCTAATTGTTTTTAGGAATTCACTCAGTGCCGTATGCATATACAAAATCATTTATTTTATTTTAGATGAATTTTATTTCTGCTTTAATAGGGAAAGCTGCCTAAAGATCAGAGTGCAGAGCTAGCCACGAGTCAGCAATAGAGGCTAAGCAGTAGTGTCACACACCTTTATTCTCAGCACTCAGGGAGGCAGAGAATCTCTGTGATATCAAAGTCACCCTGGGCTATATGATTTGATTAAGCCTAAAAGAGAAACAGCCAGGGGGTGGTGACTCAAACCTTTAATCCCAGTACTTGGGAGTCACTTGCCTTTTATCCCAGCTTCAGGAATGTGGAGACAGGAGTGATTTGGCTGGGCAGAGAGGGAAATACAAGGCAGGAGGAGACAGGAGCTCATTGTACTCAGTCAGGGAGCTCATTGATTCCTAGAGAAAAGATCACCCCTTTGGTCTAAGGTAAGAGGTCTTACTTGTGGCTGGATCCTTTACTTCTCTGATTATTCAGCATTTACTCTGATATCTGATTCTGGATTTTTATTATTAAGACCTACTAGAATGCATTCTACATCACATGGCACAATTCACCTAATAACTGAAAATATTAGCTGCTCATTTTATAGATGCACAGACTAAATTTTGAATAATTAACCTGTATATAGTCACATGATGATAAAGGCCACCACCATTGAGGTTTAAAATATCAGGCTCTTTGTGTCTAATAATACATGTATTCTATGTATTTATGCACTAATATATTATGAAACATACTCAAATGTGATATTTAAACAGGATTTTATTTTTTAAAGGACTCTCATATTTTTACTCTGTACTCATTTTAATACTGGTTTAGAATTTTTCAATTTCCATGAACATAGGAATCATGTTAATTATCATGTAAAATTCAGACCACTTTTTTCTGTATGTTCTTTTGTTAACAGGAACATTAGGTAGACTTTAAGAGAGAAAATTATGTATTTGATGTTTCCTATGACTATTTCTTACCTTGCAGCTTCTAATGATAAAACTGGAAATAAATATTTTGAGTGCTGTTCACTGTTCTTACAAAGCAGGGTTTGTTTACTTGAAATGGAGCTTTGCCTATTCCAGTTTCTTGAGACTGGTAAATTAGACTGACAATGAGCTATACAATTGAGCACCTAGTCATTCAGTTAATTACAAAAGTAAGCTTTAGACATTGATATTTATATACATATAAATATCAATGTCTAGAGAGAGAGAGAGGGAGAGAGAGAGAGAGAGAGAGAGAGAGAGAGAGAGACAGAGAGAGAGAGAGAGAGACAGAGAGCATGCTGAGTTTTCAAGAGTTGGACTTTTGAAATCTTGTATTTTTCTCTTCCTTTGCTTATTTGCTCAGAGAGTAGATTATCTAAGTTCCAGTTTCATGCATGTTAGCTAGGCATGATCTGTCACTGAAATGTGTCCCCCCAAAATAACTCTGTTCTGTGTTAATCTTGAATGAAATGAGCTATGGATCACTTTAAAGAAGTACCTTAGGCAAAAGTTCCAGCATGATCGAGAGTTTCAAGTATGATCAAATAGCTGTGATGCGTAGCGCTTAAATTCTGATCAGCATTTCTGTATTCATTCTCCAGTCATTATTTTTCTTGCTGCTTTTATGCTGTTGCCTTTTTTTGTTTATTGTTTTTCTTTCTTATTTTACATATTGATCCCAGTTTCCTCTCCCTCCCATCCTCCCCTCCCAGTCCTTCCCAATCCCCATCCACTCCCCAAGGAGGGTGAAGCCTTCCAGGAGGGATCATCAAAATCTGTCAAGTCATTTGGGGTAGGGCCTAGGCTCTCCCTGGTGTCTCTAGGTTAAGAGAGTATCCCTCCATGGGGAATGTGCCCCCGAAGTCCTTTGGTGCACCAGGGATACATCCTGGTTCCACTGTCAGAGGTCCGATAGACTGTCTAGGCCGTCTGAGACCCACATGTAAGATGAGGCAGAGAAAAGAGAGTGGGATAATGTGAGGGAATGATGAACACAGCAGGCCGTTACCCAGGAGTCTGTAGCATGTTTTCATCTACCTAAGTAAAAGGCTTGTGTTTTAGACTACAGCTGACTCTCACTTAACGTGAAATGTATGACATATGCAATAAGGACTATGAAAAGATCTGTGCATAACGCAGAATCGACTTTTAATTTGTCTGTTTCTCTTTTCCCCTTCTGCCTTACTTTATCTAAGCACTTGCATATGTCGGCCACAACCTCTACTAATGAATCCATGCCCAGATTTTGCCTTTTTGAATTTAGGTATTATGGAATCAAATGTATTAAAATACATGTAGATTTTCTTTGTTCTTTGAAGCTGTGATACTTATACAAAAATCATTTTCATTTGAAAGAAAATGAAAGGTTCACACGGGGAAAGAAATTGTAATTGTGACCTGTGACTGGGAAATTATTAGGACTAATTTTACAAGTTGTTGTTGTTGTTGTTGGTTTTTTTTTTTTTTTTGAGAAACATTTATGGTATGGTACAATTTTAAAATAGTTTCTTACTTTCAAGGACTATGAAATAAATTCTACAATCACATTTTATGGACGTGGACTGAGAGGTTAGAAGATGAAGCTAGGGCCTAATTATAACTAGGACAATACAGCTCTCTTTGTGAGTTCAAGTCTAGGAAGTGCTGGGAGCAGAGTAGAAGCTGAAGTTCATAGAAAAAGAATTTGCTAAGAACTGAGTAGATGTGCCCTTGTCAGAATCTCTGGTGATGGGTATGAGTCTACACTCCAGCTTGATAGGTGACTTTTTGGGTAATTTACAAAACTAAAACAAATAGAAGGTTTTAAAAAAGCAAGTTCATTACACTGTGAAAGCACATAGGTTCAGTCATTTACATATGAATTCTGCTTATTGAGCCCCAATAGGATTTGTGAGTAAATTGGAGATTATAATTTACATTTTTCTTAGCTGTTGTGCATTACATATCATTCCTGAGAAATGAAGTCAGTTCTTGCTGAAATCAAAAATGTGCTCAGAAGAAAGTATATGTTAATCCTGGGAGTTAAGAACAAAATTAGATTTTGATTAAATTTTAGGAGAGACTATTGGAGCAAAGAACAATTAGCCCTTCACATCACACTTGCCATTTTTATGGTATGACATATGTCTCAGAATGCTCTGGTGATCAACATTTCCATTTCTATAAAATAATACCTACATGTGTTTCAGCCCAACTCAAAAAACTTCAGTTTGAGCAGACTCATGTCTAAGTTTTAGAAAATAGTTGCTTAAAAAAAAAACTGCATGTGATATCTTTATCTTTAATGTACTTTATCTAAATTTCACATGGATTGATAGGAAGAAAATTAGAAGAAACAGGTCATCTATATACATGATACTCTTTGCATGCACATATATTTTATGTGATTGCTGTTATATATTGTATTTGGAAAGCAGAAGTCTTTCACTTAAAATATGTTATTAAATTTTAACAGACTAGTTCTAGACTTATGAAATATTATTTATACCAAAAGAAGAACCCAGAAATCCCAAATTTATTCTTTATTTTTAACTGATGAAATTTAAATTATGGGACAGCTTTTATTGGGTTCTGAACAATAGTACTTTTTTATTTGCTAATAGAGGAATTGAAATGAGTAAGATAGCTTTTAATTGCTCCTTAAATTTTATTTATAAATCAAGTTCATTTCTCTGCTACAAAATTTTCTCCATATGTTAGGTCAATTAAAAATCTGGATTATTTTCTTCTCACCATTAAAATAATTTTTTTGGGCTGGGCGTTGGTGGTGAACACCTTCAATCTCAACACTTGGGAGGCAGAGACAGGAGGATCTCTGTGAGTTCGAGGCCAGCCTGGTCTACAGAGCTAGTTCCAAGACAGCCTCCAAAGCAATACAGACAAACCCTGTCTCAAAACACACACACACACACACACACACACACACACACACACACACACACGAGAGAGAGAGAGAGAGAGAGAGAGAGAGAGAGAGAGAGAGAGAGAGAAAATTTCTGGCCAGAAAAAATGACAAATATATATGAATATAATTAGCAAAATTAATATAAAAATTTCAGACTTCATAAAAATATTTGTATAGAATTAATAATAAATACATTTATGTGAGACAAAATTGAACAGTATTATACTTTCAGCTATATTTATGACAGTCAGCATTTTGCTAATATATTCCGATGCTGTCTCTAGTTATTATAATGATTGCCTCGCATTTTTATATGTACATATACTATATTTATGAAATCAATTATCCATGGATGAACCTTATTATTTTGGGGAATTTTTGCTTTACTACTATGAAATAAACAATATAAAGTACTTATTTATCTTTATATTACATACACTTGTAAAATTATTTTTCCTGCTTTTAAATCTTTAATTTTTACTCTGTAAAATTGATTCATTGATATTTATCTGTACTTTGCACTGGTAGTAATTTTGTTTAAGAAGATAATCACCCATACTGTGTTTATGTTTATTTGAAAGCTTTCACTCATTACGTGTGTGTGTGTGTGTGTGCGGTGTGTGTGTGTGTGTGTGTGTGTGTGTGTGTATCACTAAAGTATCACTTTTTTTGAAATGCTAAACTGTCTTAATATTTTCTATGGTGTAGATTAGAAAATTTGTTTCTCATGCCTCCACCCCCGTTGAAAAATATGAGTTTCCTCCCTACTTCCTCATCTTCCCCCTGTTCTCCTCTATTATTCAATAAAATTCTGTAGTTTTCTTTATGTAAACGCTGCATAGTTCTTGACAAATTCATCCCCACAAGCACTATGTAGTTCTTAAGCATATACTTCAGTACTTTAGATTTTTGTAAATAGTCTGAATGGGAAATTTTATATTCAGTTTGTCGTTCTTAGCCAAGTGAACAAATGTCAAACAAACATCTCAGGAAAAAAATTCCTATTTAGCCTTACCATTCATGCTACCATTTCGAGTTCAGTCTAGTGAGATGTCCTTGATGAACAAATATAACCGATCCCCCCCACCACACATACATAAAATATTGCGCACTTCTTTTCAGAAAGTATATTATTAATCAACTTAAAGATATACAAATATGACTGCTTAATTTTCAGTTTTGTAATCTGTCCTAAACAACCAACATGCCTTGCCACTAAGAACATTGTCATAATGTCCTGTGCATTCTCTTTAAATTTATATACTAAAATAAAGCTTTGAAATAATTGTCTTTGTAGGTGTTGTCCCATCTCTATTCCTCCTGTGGCAAAGTCACTGAAAATAAGAACTATGGATATAGTTATATGATTCTCACTTTGTGTGATGTCTATATATATTAGCAATGACTTGGAGTACCATTGATTTACTCACAAATTATAAGGAGGAGATACCATATGCTAAAGTAGTTCCAATCAGATAAATAAAAGAATGCATCTGACACTCTATAAAAATACGTTCTTGCCTAGTTCTTCCATAGTAGTGGCTTGAAAATTCAACATTAAATCTGAACTTGCTTGTGTCCTGAGACCTAGTGCCCTAAAATGATGCCATAAAACTCTCCCATCATAGTAGTCTAAGGCAATCATTGTTAGACCATCTTTGTCACCATGACTTGCCAGTTTGATTTATTGATCTGTTTTGATGGCCATGTTGGTCTTTTTTAGCTCATGATTTCTAGAACACAGCACAAAATATATTACTGAAGAAAACACAGCATCCATTTAAGGAGATATAGATTCTTTGATGGTGGAGTAACTATATATATATATATATATATATTTATATTCTTATTTTACATATCAATCCTAGTTCCCTCTCCCTCCCTCCTTCCCATGCCCCTGACCCCCCTCCCATCCCATATTCCCCCACTCCACAGGGAGGGTGATGCCTTCCTGGAGGGATCATCAAAATCTGTCAAGTTATTTGGAATAGGGTCTAGGCCCTCCCCCCTGCCACTAGGCTAAGGAAGTATCCCTCTATGGGGAATGTGCTTCCAAAGTCCTTTGATGTACCAGGGATACATCCTGGTTTCACTGTCAAAAGTCCCTTAGACTGCCCAGGTCTTCTAACTGAGAACCACTTTCAGGGGGTCTGAATTGGTATAATGCTGGTTTCCCAGCTATCAGTTTGGGGGTCCATGAGCTCCCCCTTGTTTAGGTCAGCTGTCTCTGTGGATTTCTATAGCATGGCCTTGACCCTTTTTCTTATCACTCCTCCCTCTGCAACTGGATTCCAGGAGTTCAGCTCAGTGTTTGGCAGTGTTTGGCTGTCTGCTTCTGTTTCCATTAGCTACTAATTGAGGGCTCTAGGATGGCATATATGTTAGTCATCAATCTCATTATCAGGAAAGGGCATTTATGGTAGTCTTTCTACTTTGCTCAGATTGTTAGTTGGGGTCAGGTCAATCGACATTTCTCTAGAGTCAGTTTTCTCTTCAAATCTATAATGGCTCCCTCTATTATGGTATCTTTTTTTTCGCTCTCATCTATTTGGTCCCCCGACTCAATCTTCCTGGTCCTACATGTTCTCTCCTCCCCTTCTCTTTCTTCTAACTCCCTCTCCACTCACTGCTACCACCCACCCACTCCCAATATGATCAGGAGATCTTGTTTCTTTCCCCTTCTGTGAGGGAACTTGTATGAATCTCTTAGATTCCTCTTTGTATCCTATTTTCTCTGGTGGTATGAATTATAGGCTGGTGATTCTTTGCTTCATGTCTAAAATCCATATATGAGTGAGTACATACCACGTTCTTCATTTTGAGATTGGGTTACCTTACTCAGGATGGTTTCATCAAGTTCAATCTATTTTCCATCCAATTTCAAAATTCCATTGTTTTTTTTTTTCTGCTGAGTAGTATTCCATTGTGTAAATGTGCCACATCTTCTTTATTCATTCTTCGGTTAAGAGTCATCTAGATTGCTTCCAGGTTCTTGGTATTACAAATAATGCTGATATGAATGTAGTTAAACAGATGTCTTTGTTGTATGGATATGAATCATTTGGGTATATGCCTAAGAGTGGGATTGCTGCGTCCTGTGATAGACTGATTCCCATTTTCCTGAGGAACCACCATACTGATCTCCAAAATAGCTGTACAAGTTTGCACTCCCACCCTCCACAATCTCTCCAGCATAAGCTGTCATTGGTGTTTCTAATTTTAGCCATTCTGACAGGAGTAAGATGGTACCTCAGCATTGTTTTGATTCACAAATTTTGTTTTAGTTCAGTCAAATATACCTTTGAGAAAAGGTCAAGACTTAGAAACCATAAATAGGCATTCTGTTTTGTTTTCTTTGTTTTGTGTGCTCATTTTCCTTTTAAATATGTGAAATGATTAGCCATGTGAATTTCATAAATTACATTTTGATCTTATTTTTCCCCTTTTCTCCCCAAAACTCTTTTCAGACCTACCCCAACTTTGAGTCTTTGAGTATTTTTTTTTTAATTGCCTTAAAAGAAAAAAAATTATTGCCACTATATTGCAGGATTTGGGACTATCCACTGGAGTGTAGCCAACCTACTCCAATTACACCTTTAAAGAAAAGTAATTCTTCCAGGTAAAATCTTCAAGTGTTAATAGCTCCTCTGTCAGCAGTGGGGACTCATGATCACTTCCACTCTCCATGCCCAGAATGTTGAATACCTTGACACTACCCAGGTTTAATGCAGGCAACCACAGCTGCTGTTGAACTTATGATCATAGTGAGCTTGCTTTGGTCCAGTTTTCCCAATCTTTGATTCTTAAAATCTCCCTTCCACTTCTACAATGGTCCCTCAGTCTTGAGGTGAGGTGATACAGATGTCCTGTGTGACTGGACACTCCATTTTCACTATTTTCTGTACTTTGACAAGTTGTGAATTTCTTCAATAACCACTGTCACTGCTCAAAGAAACTTCTTTGATTATGTCTAAGAGCCACAATAAAAGTACATAGAAATCAATTTAGAAGGCAGTTTTATTCTATGTTCCTTAGCATAATAATAATAATAATAATAATAATAATAACAATAACAGTGATAATAGCCTTACCCTTGTACCAGTGAGCTCCACAACTAGAAGTTCACATACAGCTGTGTTTGCAATAATATGCTTGTATTTTCTCTGTGATGTGGGCCTCAACCACGTTCAGAAAGTGCTTGGTTGCCTTTGTATCATTCATGCCACTATTGTACTCATAATCATATCTTGTCATGCAGGTCATTGTTCAAGTTCTTATGGATCACATTTTGGTAAAACTTTTTAATGTGTGTATGTACATACATCTACTGCACACTACACATACAACCACACATGCAATATTTTAAAAAGAGGAAAAATAAAAACTTATGTATTTTGGAGTACATGTAGTTTGTACTATAATGGCAATGTTCAAATATTTCTGTTAAAGCTTGTCTTCATTTATATGATTGGCTAAATATGTTCTTTATTACGTTTACAGAATTTGTTACACCTGAAATTTTATATTTACTCATTATTAAATCATAATTGTTAAACCTAATAATTTTGTACAATCCAGCACTGTTGTTATCTCTGTTCTTTGATTCAGTTGGCAATTTTGTCTGCAATTTTAGTACACAAAGTTTATAAATGAATGCTATTTGCCTATAGATTAGAAAACATAGGTACCAATTGCCAACCAATTTTTAAAGAATTCTTATCATTTATCTCCTCTGGAATGCAGCCAAAGCAGTCTACACTTTGAATTCCAATCTGCTTTGTACTTAATCATGAAGTTGTATGACCTAATGAGGTATGGATGCTTTTGACATGGTTAATATTTTGATTACTACAGTAATTGACATCAATAAACTCTTAACTCATTGTCCATATAGATTTTATCTCACCAAACATATATCACAAATGCTTTTTAGCCATGCTCCAGAAGTCAGTACCACTTTGTTTCCTTGACTGTTCTAACCACGTGTAGGTTGAGCTCAAATGGAATCTGACTCATAGTGGTTACATAAGAAATGAATGAAATTAATGTTAGAATAACCTGTAATCTCTTTCATTAGTGCTGCTTGTGCTCAGGAAGTTATGGTACAACCAAATTATAGTTTTATTTGGATGTCATTATCACTGCATCCAACTAGCAATTTTTACTCTAGGATGTTCACTTTGGAAATTTGCTTTAGTAGCCTTTGTGCTGTATTAACTCAGCATTTCTTTACTGATGTAAGAATCTGGGTGTCAGTAAGGATGACAGTGGTGTATCATGGACCTTGAAGCATCAGGGATGCTTTTCATGGTTGGCCAGCAGATCCAACTGGGTGTTTTAGTCAGCAGCATTCCTTTCTGAAGCTTGCACACAGAAGTTATCACTGAGATTAAAAAGAAACTAAAATGCAGAGCTAAACAGAAGCACCCAATTCTACATAAAATGTAGTTTAATAGGGTTTAACAGTGAATAAATAAATATACCTTAATATATCAGATGTAAAAACAATAAACTATTTCATACCATGAAATTGTTTTAGCAACACTCCTTTGAAGTTTCTTTCTTTTTTTGGTATTGGTGGAGGTGTTGTTGTTTTGTTTTGAGACAGGGTCTCACTTTGTAGCTTTCTGGCTGTCTTAGAATTCACTATATAGACCAAGCTGGCCTGAAACTCATAGAGATCCTCCTGTCTCTGCCTCCTGAGTTCTGGGATTAAAGGCATGCACCAACCACCACGTTTCACTTCTTCGAAGTTTCTTTTTAAAATAATGAGTATTTTTGAAATTGGCCAATTTATTTTAAAGAATGGAAAGTTATATTTTACTGTAGGACCAAATTAAATACATCTTATGGTTACTTCTACAACCATTAGAAGTGCAGTTTATTTCTCAAAACTAATAAAGGCAGGTAAATTTTTTTAATAAACATTGTTAGCAATGCATTGCCCTTTAAGTAGTTTAGCTAAAGAATTTTGTCTCAGTCATGTACTAGCTATGCAACACTGTTGAAATTAATTAACTTATTAATGTATCAGTTTTCTCACCAGTTGTATGAGAACAAGGATGGCATGAATTTCAAAAGATGATTTCCCAATATAAATAATTTAATATGCATACTAGACTTATTAATATTTCTGTATATTATATCTATAAATAGTAACCATTAAAATATAACACACAGCCAGGCTTGGTAGCATTTGCCTTCAATTCCAGCACTTGGAAAGCAGTGGCAGATGGATCTCTGAGAGTTCAAGACCAGTCAGTCTATATATTGATTTCCAGGGTAGTCAAGGGTACATATTGAGACTCTGCTTCAAACAAAACAAAACAAAACCAAAACCCCCAAATATGATACACATTAAGCTTGCATGACTCCATAGGAATATCAAAGCACACCTGACCTCCACTTTCATATATAGACACTAAATGAAGGCAGCCATACCCTCAGAAGTACATGAACATTAAGGAACAAAGGAGCCATTCCATAGAGAGGTTCTAGAGTTAGAACCAACAAACCTACATTCTAAATTTATCCTACCTTCTCACTAGTTTGTAACCTTGAGCCAGTCTTTCATATTTCTTTCCCAGAGTCCTAGTTCTGTTTCTATTGGTATGTAAAAAAAATACATTAATATGCTATACAAGTTCAGATTAAAAAAAAAAGAATAAAGAATAAAAATGCTAGATTGATTTAAATTTTTAAATTATCATTCATTCTTGAGCAGAACTAGGAAGACAAGTGCTTTTGTTATTTAGGATAAAAAGGGAGATAATAAAAGGTATTATGCTGTCCATTAGAAAATTAGCTATTTCCTCCTGGATATTTTGGTATTGTTTTGTATCAGAGCTTTGTTGATGCCACAAAGCTTCAGCTGGCTAATCCTCCCAAGGTATTCCATCTGCAGGAGTCTGCAGGAGATTTGTTAGGTGCTAATATTTCCATATGCTAATATCAGCTCATATGTCTGAAAGAAATTCATTAAATAGCTGAAATGCAAAAGAGGGCACTGACTCTCCTTTTGGCTCTTTGTAAGGTACATTTGTTCCCAATCATGTGTCTAACCTTAAATGTATGATAACACCTAAGGGGCTTTTAAATACCCATCAGGATAACAAGAGCTTCATCTTCAAAAGACAGAGTTCCATGGGTCATGTACAGAAAAGGATGAGCCCCTGCTCCCCACTTTTTCTGGAAAAAAAAATTCATAGGGCTTTACCCAGAAATGTGAAGGTACTCTGACATAGCATTATGGCTTATGACTTTGATGTTAGAGGAAAAATAAAAGAACCGACTACTCGCTGTATGGTGGAGCTAAAAAGGAACGACTGTCCTCTCTGATTCATATGGAAATTGTTGCCAAGGTCACTTGCAGAGCATGAAAAATAGTAAAGTAGAATCCAAAATTTCAGGAGACATGGCCCTTTCTAATACAGAAGTATGATTTACTCTTTGCTGAGGCAGTTAGGACTCTGACATTGCCAAGTTTCTCAGAATACAACCTCAGTGATATGAATTAAGATGGTCTTTCACCTGGTGTTAGGACTACCACTTTTTGAACATCATTGAATTTCACTATTGTTCTTTCCTGATTGTATATGCACATACAACAAAAATATTAATGCTACTTCTTTTTTTCCCCAGAGTTAATAGATGATTTCATTGACTGCTTCTGTCCTCCAAAATGCCAAGTCCCTTCTTCCCTGTTTGTTTTATTTTCTTATTTTACATATTGACCCCAGTTCACTCTCCCTCCTATCCTCCCATGCCCTCCACTGACCGCCCCCCCCCATCCATTCATTTGGGGTGGAGACAATGGGTTCCCGAAGTCTGTTAGTAACTAGGGATACATCCTGGTTCCACTGTCAGACGTCCTTTAGACTGCCCAGGCCTCCTAACAGAGAACCACATTCAGGGGTTCTGGGTCGGTCCTATTCTGGTTTCTAAGCTGTCAGTCTGGGGTCCATGAGTTCCCCTTTGTTCAGGTCAACTGTTTCTGTGGGTTTCTCCAGTCTGGCCCTGACACCTTTGCTCACCACTCCTTCCTCTGCACTGGGATTCAAGGAGTTCATCTCAGTGTTTAGCTGTGGGTGTCTGACTCTGTTTCCATCAGCTACTTGATGAAGGCTCTCAGACAGCATAAAAGGTAGTCATCAATCTCATTATCAGGGAAGGTCATTTAAGGTAGCCTCTCACTATTACTTAGATTGTTAGTTGGGGTCATCCTTGTAGATCTCTAGACATTTCCTTAGTGCCAGATTTCTCTTTAAACCTATAATCTCTCTATTATGGTGTCTCTTTTCTTGCTCTCCTGTATTTCCCTCCTGACTCAATCTTCTTGCTCCCTCATGTCTTCTCCTCTCTTCCCCCCTTCTCTTTCTTCCATCTCCATCTGCCCTAACACACCCTTCTGTGGGGGACCATGCATGACTTTTAGGATCCTTCTTGATTCCTAGCTTCTCTGGAGGTGTGAATTGTAATGCTAATTTTTAAAAACCACAGTTGATCATTTTGAAAGCAACTTCACATGTCTTTCTCACCTACCATCTCTGAGAGGTAAACCCATGTTTTCCCACATTTCTTCATCCCTTCTCCCCTCATCTTAAGAAGTTAATCTTATGGATGTTGAGTGTCTTGTTATTACATAGATCATATAATTACTGCTGTATGAAACTGTTCTACAAGTCATACTTCAGTTCAGGTGGGCCTGCTCATCAATGGTTGTTATAGCTGGGCTGATAGACTTGATATTTCTCCAGGAAAGACGGTGCAGGTAGGGTCACAAGACTCAAACCATTTCTTCCAACAAGTTGTATACATATAATGTTCAGTTCTTGGGGAAGAGATAGAATATATATAGATAGGAAAAGACTATTGGTGGGAACTCCATCAATGTGGCTGTGGGAAAGCCATTATTCTTGCTACGTTAAGACTTTCTAGAGAGGCTTTTTAGGCAAGGAGCATCCATACACCTGTAACATCTCACTTGTGTTCTGTAAGTAAGCCTAATACATATCTTAATTCATGGAATAGATTTTGGTGAAATCATACCTCAGTTTATTGTTGGGACCTTCAGAAATAGAAGTGTTTACAACTTCCCAAGGGAAGACATTGTAGCAAAAGCTACAAATTAGTTAAATTTGAAGTACAATTCTGGTTTTTAAGCTGAAGTCTAGTACTGTACCTATTGATTGAGTTGAGAACACAGGTTATAAGAAGCCTAGCCAATTTTGTTTATTAAGTATTGAGAAGGTGACAGATAACGTTTTTTGGGAGCATTGATTAGGTAGTTGGAGCCAGTTTCAACTCATTATTTTAGAGAGCTGCTAAACCTGTTAGTTATTCCCAAAGGGGCAACTGGAACTTGCTAAGCATCATTTCATTTTATTGCCTTTGTTATTGGAGAACCCAGTAAACCATGATTCTCCACTCCATCTCCTTTATCCATATGAGATTTGTCTAGGTTCAAAACTGACACATTTAATCAGGCATCATAAATCTTAGATGTTCTTAGTCACAGCCAACAAAGAAGACCCCTCAGACAAGCCTAAAAATCAGTAAATATGATTTTTTATACCAGTTTCCTTAAGCAATGTATTGCAGCATCTATTGACTTCTTAGCAAGGTTTATTGATCCTTGAGGTCTAATGTGGCAAGCTGTGATGAGGAGCTCAGCTGTGCTTCTTTCCCATGCCTTTCATGGAAACAAATATGGTTTACCCATATTTCTGGGTAATGCACATGCACATATGCATGCTTACATACATATACATGCACATACACACATGCACACACACATGCATACACCACTACACACGTATCACATGCACACACATATCACATACACACACAGATACATCAACACACAGACACACTAACGCATGTGTACAAACACATGCACACATACATGTACACATGTGTACACAAAAAATCACACACATGCATACATATATTCACATACTATCACACATGTATACATAATGCACACACATACATACAGACACACCAACACAGATGCACAAACACATGCACACATATACACATACCAATACTCACATATCACACACATGCACCCACACATAAATGCACACACACATGCACATAGCTGTTTGTGGTTACGAGGGGTCCATAAAGTCATGGGATGTGAACACTTGTAAACCACTTTTATAGTTTATGATCTGAGACCTGATGACAGTATTTATATACTCTCAAGGACTTGTGCATTTAAAAAGTTACATAATATCTGAATCATGGTGTCCTGAATTGTAAAATGAGGTAAATCTCCCTCAGAATTGTTTGAAGATTAAAAATTAAATATGCATAGCTTATGTGTAGTGGTATATCTTTCTGCAGAAAACATTGAAAACCAGTCTATGTACATATATGGTTATTACTAGTCCATGTGAAATGCAGAAAATATACTGTATTGTGTCAGCATCACTCCCTAATAAAGGTTCAGAGGAAGAAGATGAAATATAATCATCAAATAACTGTCTTAAGAATTGAATACAGTTAAATAAGTAATAGGATATTTCATTTTGTAGCATCATGAAGATGTATTAGTTAGTGAGGCATGCAAACAAGTTAGCAAAGGAAAAGATATTTTCCAGTTTATAAGTGCTAATCCCTCAATGCTATGAGGGCAGCATCGAGAATCACTTAGATAAATGTTGAAGGTTATAGGTGACATAAAACAAATCCATTGTCATCCATCTCATGTAGCCATTGTTCATGAAACACATTTAGAGGCAGGCTCAAAAATATTTTGCATTCATGAACATTCACCTGGCTAGTTGGAAGATGTAGTTATTTCCTCTTTAAGGTGAGACCACTGTTCCTCCACTTACCTCAAATGTTCCTCTGTTTCATTTGACAATATATTATCCTAAAGGTAAATAGATATGGTTAAAGTTATATTCTATTTTAATGTATTGGTTTAAAGAAGGAAAACCAACATTGAGAATGAGCACTGAAAAAATAACACATGTATGGTATTACTGATTAAAAATCATTTGATTAAAAATCAAATGCATTTTCTGTTTCATATTGCCCTTGTTCCTTTATTGCAAAATATTTTAGACTTAGGTGCTTTATCATGAGACTCTTGGGCTAAAAGCAAACTATAGAATTGCTTCTTAAATTTTATCTTGGCTCACCTTTGATCTCTTCAATCATTTTTCATCATCTTAAATGGGGATAGATATTTTACCTTTGTATGTTTTCATAAAAATATCTCAGTTTTTTTCAGGATTTAATATTGTTCCTTTAATTTTCATTTCATTTAAAATTTCTAAATCATTTTTTTGTGACCTTTGTGTCATATTTAAGAAAAGCCCTGACTTTGATCGACCTTACATATAGCAAGATTCTCTAAAAACAATGAACTTCTAAAAAATAAATTTTTTTTTGTAGTGTCTTTGTTGTTTCCCAAAAATCTTGACATATCAATGACTTCCTGCAGCAGATGGCATGGCCCTCTTAACAAGAGAAGGATTCTCAAAATGCTATGCACCTAGAACCAAACACCATAAAGTCTCTATAAATTTATGTATCTGTTTTTTAAATGCACCTTCTTGCTCAGACAAGGGTGATGCATGGCATGGTCTTGCTAAGCAAAGCCAATTTGAATCACAAGATAAAATAGTGAATGTAATGAACAGGTGTTTCGTGAGTTCTGAGTCTTTAAGTGTGCATGGATTGATTTCTATTCTCTTTACACACTACTATCCCTTCAGCTGTGGCTCATGATATCCAGAAGGGTACCTCTGATCTGGCTATTTGTCTCTTTGCTAGCTTGTGCCAGTACACAGCACTTTCCACAGTGGAGACATCCAAGCATATCCTTTCTCTACAGCCATTGAGATGGTCTCCGCAGCATCTTCATTACCACTTCATGAACTCTGCCCTGAAGCTTCTTTCCACTGTTTGTTAACCTTATAAAACTCAAAGGACATTGCTATGGTGTTGATGTTTAAGAAACTGCCACCATTGCTTTCCGTGGGAACTTGTTTTGAGCTAATGAGTTCCAATTTGAAGTGAAATCTAATACTGCCTTCAAGTGTTGTAAAGTGATACAGGTACTTGTGTAGCTTGTGCTGCAGGTATGATGATTGGTTTCTGATTTCATTCACGAATGGCCACTAGTGATAGATCTTTTCCTTCATTAACAAATGATGTATGTGTTTTATGGTGTCTTCTCAATGCAACCATAGGCTTTATTGTCCTTTTCATAACTCTGCATGAAGCAAACACCTCCCAGCTCAATGGGCAGATACAGTGAGAGGAATTCATGGAAGGATTAGTACATGCATGATACACTATTCACACATGTGCAGAAGCTCTCTGTAGCAAGCATCATTATGCGATCAGACCACATTGCCACTTCTGAGCTGCTTATGACACTCTCATGGATTGTGACATAGTTTTAGACTTCCAGTTTAAACAGTGAAATGAGCTTTCTACTATGTTAGGGAAACTTAGGAGATTTTAATATGTCATTTGACACATTTCAGCTCAGTCCTTTTTAGATTTTGAAAACTGAAATTATTTAGAGAAGAAACAATTGATGTTTACAACATCAATAGAAATATTGATATTTTGTTTATTTTTTTTATATAATTGTTTTTATTTCATTTACATTCCAACCACAGTTCTCCCTCCCACCCTTTCTCTCACCTTCCTTTGCCTCCCCCTCACATCCCATCCTCAGTCCACTCATCCTCAAGGGTTAGAGCTCCCATGAGGAGTCACCAAAGTCTGGCAGAATAGGTTGGGGCAGGGTTAAGCCCCTTTCCCATGCCCTAAGGCTCAGCATGGCATTCTACCATAGGGAGAGGGCTCCAATAAGCTATCAAGATCAGTCTTGGAAGCATTCCTTTCACATTAGTTATGGCAGCAAGGGAAGAAATGTCCACATTGGCAAAAATTTGTAGGAGAATCTACCTTGTAAAGCTTTGTTAAGAATGAGCATCCCTTGATGATTCATTCTGAGAATAGATTTTTCCCTATTATCAGAAATTACAAGAAAGTACTGCTTTTGTCTCCACAAACAGTTCTTCCAGTTCATACTTTTAATTTTGTATAACCTTTCAATAATAATTGTGAGGAAAATTTAACCAAATCATGTTTCTCAAAAAACACATCAATATTCTCTTGTGACAGAACTACAAATTTTCAGTTTTATTTTTGTCATCTGTGAGTTGTTTTTATTAAACTTCCTTTTGATTCAGTGTGTGTGTGTGTGTGTGTGTGTGTGTGTGTGTGTGTGTGTGTGTGTGTGTGTGTGTGCGTGTGTGTGTGTTTCTGGATTTGGATAGAGAGTTTGTTAGACATAGATCCTTTAGAGTGAGTCAGTTTGTAAGTCTGCCAGTATCTGAGCATCAAGAGTACACAGCATAATAAGGACTGTGAACACTTGAATTGCCACCATTCCCATCTATTTACCACCACACTTAAAAGGTGCCTGAAGTTAATCCTCCCTCACTTTTCTCCTAGATCATAATGCAAGTCATCTGCACAGGTGTACATTCCTGCATAACCCCAATAGATTACAGTTGGATTCATTGATAAAAACAAAGATACCCACATAATTACAAGCCAACTTTATCCTTCTATGTTGAGTTCAACATTTATTTGCTGCATGAAGTTATTTTTAGAGAAAATCTGAAACTTGAGCTAAGGACAACTCAAGTGCATGCTATCAAAGAAATCCTCCCACAATAGCAAAGGTGACGGTAATATTTCTTCAAAGATTGTATCTGAGATATTTCCTGATGTCCACCAGTATAACCACCAAAAGGAAAATAAATGAGTGGGAATTTTATTCCTTCAAACAGAAATATTATTTAAAATACGTAATGTATTTTTATTCTTCTTGCTTCAGTTTCAACTCAGTCACTCCAATCTTGAGGGGAAAAAATGAGTACCTAATGATACTTTCTTACAATACCTTTCACTGTGTAATTGTCTGCCCTGGTCATTTGTGTTCATAGTCCATAGAGCCTGCCTGTATTCCTAAGATACATGATGAAATTAGATGTCTATTAATTTTCTTGATGCAAGAGTAAGTTATTTCCAAAAGCAAATGTGTGCAGAAAGATCTGAGAATTAATATATACAAACCAATGGATGTTTTCTCATTCTTTGAGAATAACTTTGTTTCCATACATTATGCTGTCCCTTAGATTATCACAGCAACCACTCTACCTTGTTATGTCATTGTTCACACATGTATTGGACATAGCAATTTGGGAGCAAAATAAACTTGCATATTTTCATTGTGAATCTTTGATGACCTGTGTTGAACATAGGAAGAATAAAGTCTGGTGGATAGAATTATTGCATGATTACATTCAAAACTTTCTAAAGATAAATCTGACTCATTTGATTAATTTGTACATCCTACTACAATCATTCATTTAGGGTAGTAACCAGGCTGTTCAAAAAAAAAAAAGGTGACACATTTTACTGGAGTTGTTCACTTACAAGTTGAAACTTTTTGGTCCTCTATTAAATGCACATCTCTGGGGAGTCTCATTTCTTTAATTAGATTCATACAGGGGTAGATGTGATTGCATGCAGCTAGTGTGAGGAATCATGTGTTCTCAAAAGTAATGGGGTGTGTTGTAGTTACAAGAAGTATAAAATTAAGGTAATCACTTAGTTACTGGTGTATTGCTGTGAAGGCACTAAGACCAAGGCAACTTATAAAGAAATGCATTTAATTGCTGACTTGCTTACAGTTCTAGAGAATGAGCCCATGACCATCACAGCAAGCAGCATGGTAGGCAGGCAGACATTGCACCAGAACAACAGTTAAGAGCTGCTTTTCTATAAGTCAGAAAGGGAGAGATGACCCAGACTGGGTCTGGAATGGACTTTTGAAATCCCAAAGCACATACTTTTCCCCACAAGACCATACTCCCTAATCCTTCCTAAACAGTCCAACAACTAGGAGCCAAGCATTTAAATGTGAGCCTTCAGAGGCCATTCTCATTCAAATCCACCATACTTACCTAAGAGCAAGGTTCATTCATGTATTTACCCCTATCTGGTGAGCGAGTATGATACTAAAACCTAAATTCTGAATTTGTTGTGACAAGTAAATGAAAGAATCCAATAAAGACGCCAGTCCTCATATTTGATCAAAGTAATTACATTTCCTTAACAATATAGAAGTCATTGGCTTGGCTCAGTGCTCAGTGTAATTGCTCATTTATATCCCACCCACCTGTTCCCAAATACCCATTAGCCCCTTCCCAAAAAATTGACCTGGAGGCTTAATATTACTTGTAAATGTTTAGTCAATAGCTTAGGCTTATTACTAGCTAACACTTATACACAAATTAATCCATATTTCTATCTATACTTTGCCATGTGGCAAATGGCTTGTTACATCATTCTTTACACATTTTGCTTGTACAACAGCTGGCTGGTTTCTTCTACTTACTCACCCTTCTTCTTCCCTTCATCCTTAGTTTGGTGACTCTGCCTATATTTCCTGCCTGACTACTGCACAATCAGCATTTTATTAAACCAATTGAAGTAAAAAATCTTTGCAGTATACAAGAGGATTATTTTGCAGCAAGAATACCTGTGCATCAAGCCCCTCTTAGAAAAGCTGAGCATGGTCACATGTGTGCTTATAACCCCAGCACTGGAGGCGGAAAGAACAGGATCCCACGAAATCACAGGACAGCCTAGTTTAAAGTGTCAGCATTAGTGACAGGCCTGTCTCAAGTACATAATGCAAAAAGTGACAAAGCAGTCACCCAATGTCCTCTTCTGGCCTTCAAGTGTGCAGGTAGGCATGTGTATTAGCACACATGTATGCATGGGGACATAGAGTGGGGGGGGAGAGCGAGATCTTCATTATGTCATAGTACATATAAATTTACTGGGAAATTTGAGAGAGTGTAAGAGATGAAGTAAGAATACCCATACTGATTCCACTAATAAGCATCCAGTCAAGACATAGAGGTTTGAAAGTAGCCTTTCAAACTCCTAGTCACTTTCTCCAGCATCTGCCTTGTGACAAAGCCCCAAGAAGCAGCAAGAAAAGCTGCTGTGGAAGTTGGCTGACTTCAGATCACTGGGTTAAACGTACCCTTCCCTCACCCTCCTTTGTACCACTGCATGCTGGGTGAGTTCTGCTTCTGTTTAAGTTTGTTTTTGGGTCTTGAGAGAGGGAATCTCCACAAAGCCCTGGAATCACTCTGTAGATTAAGCTGACACAGAATGCACAGAAATCCACCTGCCATTGCCTTCAGAGTGCTAAGATCAAAGGTGTGAGCCACCTCACCCAGCAATCTTTAATTTATGTTGCTCACTCTATGAATCGAACCAAGTACATTTTATTATATATTTCATATCTTGTGTAGCTACTTGACAATTACATTTTGTTTTCTTTTTCTTTTCTTCCTTTCTTGCTTCAGTTTTTAAAATTAATTCACGAGTTTTATATCCTTGTTGTACCATTCTGTTCTTCCAGTCCCTCCCCCAATACCCTCTTCTGTTCCCACCCCCAAAACCCATTCTTCTCCATTTCTGTTCAGGAAAGGGTAGACTTCCCACGTATATCAATGAAACATGGCATATCAAGTTGCAATAAGAATAAGAACCTCCCCATGTATTCAGGCTGGGCAAGGTCACCCAGTATGAGGACTAGGGTCCCGAAAGCCAGTAAACAAGTCAGAGACTGCCCCTGCTCTCACTGTTAGGAATCCAACAAGAGCACCAAGCTACACATCTGTAACATATAAGCAGAGTGCCCAAGTCAGTTTTATGCAGACTCCCTGGGTGTTAGTTCAGTCTCTGTGAGGCTCAGTTGATTCTGTGAGTTTCTTGTGGTGTCATTGATCCCTCTGGCTCCTACAATCTTTTATCCCCATCTTCTGCAGGAGTCCCTGAACTCTGCCTAATGATTGAACATGGGTCTGCATATGTTTCCATCAGTTGCTGGATGAAGCCTCTAGATGACAATTGGACTAGGCACTGATATATGAATATATTGTTAGACATCATGACACTGATATTTTTTCCTCTAGTCATGTTTGGTTCTAAACTAGGTCTCTGGGTCATCCAGCTTGTAAGTCCTGTAGGGCTTTCTCTCCTGGCATGGGTTTTAGTTTAGAGCAGTCATTGATTGTCCACTCCCTCAATCTCTAGGCCACCATTACCACACCACATCCCATAGGCAGGGCAGATTGTATGTGTCTGGGTTAGTGTCCTAATCCCTTCACTTGAAGTCGTGCTTGGTCACAGGATATGGCCAGTTCAGGCTACATGTCTATTACTTCCAGGAATCTTACCTGAGGTCATCTGAAAGATTCCTTTGCACCAGGTTTTTACCCTTTCCCAGTAGTCTGTTTCAGTACTCTCCCTCTCCACGCCCTCTTTACCTGATTGTTCATGTTCTCTTCCCCACCTTTCCACAGTCCACTCATGAAATCTTCTATTTCTACTTTCCAGGAAGATCCAGGCATCCCTCACTCCATGAACCTGCCTTGTTACCTAGTCTCCCTTGGTCTGTGGATTGTAGCATAGTTATCCTTTATCTTACAGATAATAGCCACTTATTAGCGAGTGCATGCCATGTTTGTCTTTCTGGGTATAGGTTACCTCACTCAGGATGATATGTTTTTCTAGTTCTGTCACATTTTTATTTGCAAATTTCTTGATGTTGTTGTTTGCAACAGCTGAGTAATACTCCATTGTGTATATGTACCACATTTTATTTATCCATTCTTTTGTTGAAGGACATCTAGGTTGCTTCTAGGTTCTGGCTATTACAAATACAGCTTCTATGAACATAGTTAGGCAAGAGTCCTTGTGAAATGATTGAACATCCTTTGAGTATATGCTCAAGAGTAGTATGTTGCAGAAGGATTCTTCCTACCAACCTGGTCTCATAGCTTCATCAGCCCCAAATAAACTCACAGACATTGTATAAATTATGAAACTGTTGGCTGGTACTGTGGTCTTCTTTATTGGCTAGTTCTGTCTTAATTGTCAATCCATAACTACTAGTCTTTGTATTTCTATAAGGGCTTATCACGTCCTCTTTTCCCAGGCCTATATTGAGACTCCTTTCTGCCTACAATTCCCAGAATACTTTTTATCTGGTAGCCCCGCCTAACCTTCCTGCCTGACCACTAGCCAAACAGTGCTTTATTCATTAACCAGTAAGAGAAACATACAGAAAACATCCCAATCAGTGTGTCTTGTGGTAGATTGATTCCCAGTTTTTTGAGAAGCTGCCACATTGATTTCTAAACTGGCTGTACAAGTTCACAAGATTTTGATTTTAGCCAGTCTGACAGGAGTAAGATGGTATCTCAGAGTCATTTAGATTTGCATTGCCCTGATGGCTAAGGATGTTGAACACTTCTTTAATTGCTTCTCTGATCTTTGAGATTATTCTGTTGATAATTCTTTATGTCTGCACCCCATTTTAAAATTGAATTATTTCGTTATTTAATGTCTAGTTTCTTGAATTCTTTATATAATTTTGAGATCATTCCTCTGTCAAATGTAGGGGTGATAAAGACCTTTCCCAATTCTGTAGGCTGTTGTATCCTATTGATGGTGTCATTTGCCTTACAGAAGCTTTTCAGTTTCATGTGGCCCTATTTATTAATTGTTGATCTTAGTGTTTGTGCTATTGGTGTTTTTGGTTCAAGAAATTTTCTCCTGTGCCAATGTGCTCAAGGCTATCTCCCATTTTCACTTCTACCAAGTTCAGTGTTTGTGGATTTATGGGGATGTCTTTGGTCCACTTGAACTTGAGTTTTGTGCAGAATGATAGATATCAATCTAGTTGCATTTTTCTACATGCCAATATCTAGTTATACAAGCACCAGTTGTTGAACTTGTTTTCTTAATTCTATTGTATAATTTTGGCTTCTACATAAAAAAAAATCAAGTGTCAATAGATGTGTGGATTTACATCTGGGTTTTCAATTGGATTCCATTAAGCAACTGTAGTTTTTGTGCCAATACCAGACAGCATTTTTTTTTGTTTGTTTGATTTTGTTGTTGTTGTTGTTGTTTATTAATATACCTCTGTAATAGTGTTTAAAACTAGGGGTCGAGGGATCATGATATTTCTGAAAGTTCTTTTATTGTACAAAATTATTTTTTAGCTCTCCTGGGTTTTTGTTTTTCCATATGAAGTTGATTATTGTTCTTTCAAGGTCCATTGTGATTTTAATGGAGATTACATTGATTCTCCTGTCCCCTGTCACCATCCAGTGTGGTCTCAATTACTATGTAGTCTTACATGAACCAAACTCTCTTTGTAGACCAGACTGTTCTTAAACAGATTTGTCTGTCTGTCTCAGGAATGCTGTGCTTAAAGACGTGTGCCTCCATACCTACCCCATTCTTATCATATAGAAATCAATCTGAAAGCGTTTCAGCCTTTGTAAGAATTCTTAAATTACATTTCTTCTTAACATAAGAAGGAGAAATACTTTTTATCAGTATTTCTAAATTGGCTTCTAACCTTTAACTCTAAGTAGCTTAGTTAATACATTTGCATAGTAATTAAAAATCTGTGATGTTTAAAGAATCTTAAACCCATAGTGGAATTAATGGGATACATGAAGCATATTAGAATGTAAACATCATTTTTTTCCTTCTCTCAATTAACAAAATTACTTAGGAAAAAATAAAATCAGAAAATATTCAGTAAACTAAGTTTCTGAAAGCCATCCTCAAATACAATGATCCATTCATTCATTTTTACAAAGTAAAATAAAAATATGTTTTTTTATTTTTCCCTGGGTAAAAGAAACCTTTTTTGTTTTTTTTTTTCAAAAATAGGCCCTTACTGCTAAAAGCAAAAGAGCTTGTTTTATTTTTAAATTTTAAAAGTGTTTTGCTTTTCTCTTTTACTTATATTTATTCAAAGTGTTTCAGAGACACTCAGAGAAACTAGAAGATTTTCACATGGATATCACCAGGATAATATTTATATAAAAATGACTTTAGATGCTGAGCTCAGCATCTATAATAGAGTCCCTTCCCTACCTCTCTATGTCATGTTTCTGATGAGCTCTATAGCAGTTTAAATTAACTGTCCTATGTGAGTATGTCCACTTCCATTGACAAATACTGATAAATGATGCTATGACTGCTCCTTAATGAGCACTTGCTCTGATAAGGTGTTGGGATGGCATGCATTTCCATTTAAAAGTAATGAACAATTCTGATAAAAAAAAAAACAACCCTGAGATTAGAGACCAACACAGTCCTCTAAGTTAATGCACATCATAAACTGAGGACATTTGACTCAAATGATAATAAGTGTTTAGGGTGACTGGAATTCAGAGTTCTGTGTTGACATTAAACATGCGTGTGATGTCTGGGTAACTCAGAGGACCACAGAGTATACAAGGCAATGAGTCTTCCACGACTATGTGCTATGTTGAATGTTTAGTACTCAGTAAATTTTCTTTAACTGTGTATACATATATGTGTGTGCTTTTTTGTGGCTAGAAAGCACACAAGCCTCATTCTTGTTTTAATGTGTTCAACAGATGCACATTAATCATTTGCTCTAGGAAAAAATACTGTGTCAGGAGACAAAAACATGAACAAGTAAGACCAGATGCTTTTTCTGCTGGTGTTCATCCTAGTGTAGGTTAATGACAATAATCACGTCTACACACAAATAAGAACCTGACACAGAATTTTGTGAAGAAGACAGGTTCATGCATTAGGATACAACTCGGATATGGGGATATATTTTCCAAAAGTTGTTGGCATTTCAAAAATTGCATGTATGTTTGGCTGTAAAAGTTAGGAGGGGAGAATGGGGATGTGCGTTGGCAGAGGTAAGGAAAGAGTGCCAGCACACTGGTCAGAAACCAACAAACACATTTGTAACCCTTGAGGCAAAAGTGCCAGCTGTTGAACACATCGCTGAGCTCTCCGGAGCTGTAATCATGATATCCTGGAATGAAATTGCACTTATCTGAGATTTCTGGCAGAATAAGAATACAGCTCTACCCAAAACATCTGTTTCCTCACCTCAAATGAAATGTAGCCCCAAAATGCCTAACTCTGAAATGAATTTTGTTTGGGGAAAGCAACAAAGGAATTCACAAACTAATCTTTGAAACATGGTAGGTCATATTCAATCTTGTGGTATTTTTTGTGGTGTGTGATTTCTTTGCAATTCCCACTGATTGTCAGTTTTGAGTTTTAAAGATATTTGGGTATAGGAGACCAGAGATGCAAGATACTGAATTGACTGAAATCAGTGCTTACTCAAGTTGAAGATATTTAGTTAGTTTTGAGATTCTAATATATTTCCACAATTTAACCTTTCCCATTCCTCCCTCCAAATATTCCCATATATTTGTCTTTTCTCTCTTTCAAACCCATGACCTTTTTTTCATTGTTATCACACACACACACACACACACACCACTTAAATATAACCCACTCAATCTGTCTAATATTGCTCATATGTATGTTTCTGGGTCAACTTTTTGGGATTAGCTAACTCATTGGTTTGCTTTTCACTGGGGAATACAATTTTTCTTACTCTCAGCATTCCTTGGTTGCCTATAGTCCTTTGTGTTGGTTTGAGCCCTTGTGGGTTTTCACTTATTCTCTTTGGCATGTCTACTGTTGTCATCCTTACTAAGTTTACAATGAAACATTTTTACAAAGTTAAAGTGGAATTACCTTGTGTTGTCAATACCAGCCATGCATATGGGTTGAATTGTGTCATTCAAAATGCATGACCTGTAGTCCTGATTCTCACTACCTCAGACTGTGACCTTAATTAGAAATAATGTCTGTTCAAAACAAAAACTAATCCAGTAAAGGGAGGGGAGGCCAGTGATATTATACATCTTGAGTATAACTCCTAGAAGGAGCTGATGTGAAATGAGGTTTGAGAAATACTTAGAAGGCAGAGTCAGAAGGGAATGCATTTAATAAATGTGTGTGTAAATAAATGATGCAATTTGGTACTGTGAATGCAGTTGTTGGGATGAATGTGTGTTAAGTATAGGGCTGATTCTGAAAGGAGAGCAATTCACTCACTGAGGATGTCAGGTAGGAATTTCTGATACTGTGATGAGTGAGCTGCCTTACATCATGTAAAAGAAGCTGCGTCAGCACTTTTGGGGTGCAGGAAGGCATGCAGATGATGTGTCAGGTATTATAATTGAAGGTGATACTTATTCATGGATGTATATGCCAATTGAAATTGGAGTATAATGTACACAGAACAAAGTCATTGTAGCAACATAACTGCCATGTGATTTGATGATGTAGGATTCTAAGTTGATTAAAATAAATGCTTAATCAAGTTGATAGTACATATTTGTATTAAGCATATGAGTACATGTATTTATTTACTTACTTATTGTTGATGGCTAGGCTTAAAACACAGGGCGTGTTTATGATAAGCATACAGTGTGCCACTGAACTGGAACCCTGGCTCTTGTAGATAAAACATGCTTTGAAGATGGTATTTTAATATTGGTTTCTCAGCATTACATTAATCAGCGTAAATTTTATGTGTAGGGTAATATTTATTAGTTTGAAGGTAATTGAGAGTGAGGAAAATAAGGGAAAGCTAGTGCTCCATTTATGTAGTATTGCCTCATTTCTTTATATAGCCATCTATAATGGAATTAAGTATTTCTAGTTTCAAATGAAGAAGCAGAGCATCTTCAAAGAGAGAATGGCTTAGAGGAAATTAAGTTGTTCTCGCAAATTAACTCCGCTTTACTTACACAGCATTGAAGGTACGAATTGTCATGGCATATTTTTCTAACATTCCATTGTGCTTTGTTGTTCTGAAGTCACAGATAAAGATGACCATCTATGTGACATGTACAACTAATTAGTAATACACGGAGAGAGCACTTCAGCCTACATTTTTACAGAATGGTGTTAGGGCAAAATGCACGGTACATAAACTTTTGTCTAGCCAGCTGCAGGCTGCTTAATTGTATCTCCTTCATGACAACACAATGGTATCTGCTTGTTGTCTCTTTGGAAATCACAGGACTTCATATTCCTTTCTGTATATATAATTTGAAATGATTTCCAACAGTCTTTTGAAATTTCCCCTGAGTTGTTAGATTGCGAATTTGAGAGGAGGGCTTTGTGTGGAAGGACAGAGACTAAAACTGCTTTGGTGTCATAAAGTAGTAATGTAGTCAGACATTGTATGTCGTGGGTCAGAGAAATTAGTCTTTAATCATAGTCCCTAACTCTCAAGCTTTATTAGAAAATTGGGGCAATATTGCAATTCCTGTTAATTTGTCTTCATTTATTTACCATTTATTTCCCCATCTGGACTGAGAATTTGGGTCAGCATGAAATCTGTATCTAAGGTGCCTAAATTACTTCTTGAAACACCCTAAGTTTTTAATAAATATTATGTGTAAATTATTTAATAATATATATATATATATAAAACTTTACATTACATTACACTATGAAGTATGCACTCAGTGTTACAAAATATTCAAACTTTATTACATAACTGTTACTTGAAATAAGATCCTTAAATATTCATTAGACTTAAATATTCATTTAACATTTTGCTTACATTCATTTTAATTGCATAAATATATTGAATGGACATTACTGAATAAAACTGCGAGAACTCATTAAAGTGGTCATATTGTTTTACCACTACTCCAGGAGTGTGTGGATAGCCATATTTTGGAGATGGAGTACTACCCAATGTTGATTAATTTTACTATCTGTGGTGACCAATGCCATCAAGCATTTCCAAGAATTTAATATATAGGACTCAAAACTGGTAATACAAGAAATCCCTTACCTTGAATGCTGGGTATTTTTTAGCTTTGTATTTTGAAAGCAAGCTGGATACACAGGTCTCATGGGGAGTATAACCATTGCCATGTAATAGTTTAATCAAATAATAAAAATAATAGATATGATAAAACTGTTAACTGTTAACTAGGGAAACATTTTTCCTTACTATGTAAGGATGTTTCCTTAAATTATGAATATTAAAATATGAAAAGAATATTTAAAAGTATATGATCCAATAAGAGCACTTATAACATCTTCAACTTAATGCAATCCTCTGTAGATCATAGAACATCCTTTGATGATTTAGAAAATAGCTGAACATTAAAACATAACAAAATCACATGAGCACAATAGTCATAAATTATTCATATTTCTGGAAGGCTACATGACAGCTTTTGACAACAGTGATTATTAATTTATGGAGGATGGTTGAGTAATTCCCCATTCATTCATGTTATCTGTAGCTACTATGTGTAGTTTCTAAAGAAAATCAATAAATGCCTTTGGATTTTGAGAGAAATATTATTATAAATAAATTAAAACATTAGTGAGTAATGAGATGCTAGTATGCAACCTGTAACTGTTTGACTCATAACTGAGAAGACACATTAATTTAATGTCCTTAATGGTCCTTCAGAGAGAGTGTTGTGGAAACTATAGATAGGAAAAAGCAACAGAGACATTACATTACCTTTCCAAAGTTCAGTAATACAAACAGTAATGAATAGAATCAATGATTGTGCTTACATTTTTTCAATTTGACTTCTGTGTTTGCATTCCATTTCTAATAAAGGAATCTTTTGCTTCCAAATAGGACTGTGGTCTATTTGAATCCATAATTTGAGTTTCCTATTTGGTTGAAGCAATGGTTGTGACTCCCACAATGTCTAGTAAAGGATTAAAATACAAAGCCCACTTGACTACAGACAATGTTGTGAGAAAGTAGCACTTAACACTGGGTTAAGTAACTATGCCAGTTTATCTGATTTAGGCTTCTACATTTACAGCTGGTTATATAAGATACAAAGAAATGGCATTACAAAAATCTTTTCTTTATGCATTGGAAACCCCTGGCATCATGCATATATTCTTTTGACTAGCATTCTTCTTTTTAAAGTTGACTTTGATTTAGCTTGTAGTACGGTTTAAAACTTCACAGATATTTTCAAAGAAATCTCCATTTGTGATTGAAATTTTAATTAGAGTCATAAAACCTGTTTAGCCTTTGGAGTACAGAATTCATTATTTTGAAATGTTGACATGTAATTTCTTAAGAGTCCCTTGATAAAGAGGATATTCATCATCTTAGAGGGAAACCATCTCCAATTTTTTTCTAAAGACATAAATTATAACAAATCCTTTTGAGCAAGTGAAACACAAAGCTCTTTTCAAGTGGCATTTAATATTCATTTTTTCCAATTATTTTACTGTTAACGTTTTTATATTCTTCTGTACATTTTTGTTGTTAAGCTAAGCAGTGCCTTAGTTATTGTTTTAGTGCTGTGAAGAGACACCATGACCAAGGTAACTTAAAACAGAAAGCATGTAATTGGGTTCTGCTTACAGTTTCAGAGGGTTAGTCCATCATCATCATGACGGGAAGCATGGTTATAGCAGGGAGACAAGGCACTGGAGCAGTAACTGAATTAAGGAGGCAGAGAAAGGAGGCTCTGCCTGGTGTGGGTTTTTGGAACCTCAAATCTCACCTCCAGTGACACAACTTCTCCAACAAGGCTCTACCTACTAATCCTTCCTAAACAGCCCACCAACTGGGAACCAAACATTCTCTGATGTGAGCCTATGAGGTCCATTTTCATTTAAACCACCACAAAATAGAAATTGGTCCTTCTTTCTGTCTTTAAACAAGCTCTTAGGATTTGAATCTGTGGAGACATAAAGAACAATTGCTTCTCATAATCTTATGATACAAGTTTTCAGAAAAGTTAAAATAATTTTCAAACAAACCATTTCCAATTTTAAACCTAAACATACTAGAAAACTAAAATCAATAAAAGGAATTTTAGGTAGGATTTATCTTTGCTTCACTTCACATACACAACACATTTTTTTTTATTATTTAAAAACTTTATTCACACATGTCTTGCCTTGCACATCTTAATCCTTCACTTCCTCCCACCAACTTCACAGTCCTCCCTCACATCTTTCTCCCAACTTCAAGTCTCTCCTTTCATTTTCACAACCCACTGAGTCCAATTAGTACTGCCCCACACTGGAGAATAGTACAGCTACCTATCTATGCCTATAGCCCAAAGAGAAGTAGACCTTCCCTCCCTGAGCAGCCATCGGTTGCCATTAGCTTCTGAATTAGGGCTGAAACTTCAGGAGCCCCACTTCTCTCTGTGCTCAGCTGTTTAATGGGATCAATCCTGTGCACATAACCTCAGCTTATGAGGGTTCCTATGTACAGGAGCTCTGTCCTATCCAGAGGCTTTTGGAGGAGGCTTTGTGATAAATGCCCATGGCGTGTTTCCCTGCTGGCTTTTGATTTCTTTAAATAGTTCTTTTTTAAAAGACAAAGATAGCAAACAGAATTCAAAGCCTGGACAAAGTGTACTGCCTAGAGAATTATCAAGTAGGTCATATCGAGCAAATTTAGGTTCACTAGAAAAACATCCGCATTTACTACTTATAGAAAACTCAACTGACCCTTTCTCAGGCAATATTGCAGATGTCTTTATTCATCTTATATGCATATATATACATACATACTCACATGTATATATTCATGATGTATATATACATCACCAGGCATGTCTCTGACACTAGATATGCAAATGAAATACTCAAAGGAAACTAGAGCACTGTGGGAAAAGTTGAACTGATAATCATAATCTTGCTTTGTTTATAATATAATCTAGTGGAATTAGAAAATTTTGTGTCATCAAATATATGTTGCTAGAGCAGCATGTAACAATTTATTAGTTTTCATAATATGTTGATTATGTGTTCTTTCTGTCAGTACATAGCACAGACAATGCTTACCTCCTACAGGCACTTGAGTGTTAGCTGTTTCTCTGTCTCCTCTACTGCAAGTAAAAGAGACTATTTAGTGATGTCAGAGAAGGATTGATGCATCAAATGCAATTTTGTAAGCCAATAATCTTCAATATTAGTGTTTTAAAGGTGAAATATTTCAGTAGCTGCTAAATTTTTTCCTGTTGAGGTAATCAAATACCACAGAAGTATGCAAAACTGAAGTTTTCTATATCCAAACAATAACAAGTTAAAATGATACCTAAAGACCTCCATTATTCCAAATTGATGTGAAAATACAATGTGATTTTCATTTCATGACCCTATGTTTGTAAGGGGTAATCTGGTAACTTAATTAAAATTTATTAGACAATTGAAAATTTGTAGAAAAAGCAGTATTTAATATCAATGGGAAAAGTAATAACTACTTAAAGCAATGTCTATGTAGTAATACTTGAATTTCACAAATTAAAAGATTTTCTTTTCACATAGTCTTTTGTAAAATTGGTAAATACATCTTTAACAAACTGTTATCATCTATAATAGAAATCAATTTTATTAATGAAGAGAAAAGAAAAAGTTAAAAAAATTTTAAAGGAAAAAATAATAGAAAATTTGCATTAAGAATCTCAACTATAGATAAAGTATCTCCATAAACAGAAAACTAGAACTATCTATCAAGTAGGAAGTCATGAGTCATTGACTTTATCTCATAGGAGCTTTATATCCTCAAGTATTCATTCAGTCTCACTTATTTACATGAAACATCAAGTTTCTACTTATGGACAATTTGTTGACATGCTCATATCACACACAATGAAATGGTGTCATTGTTATCAATATTGTTATAATTTTCTTTACCCTTTTCACCATGAATTACAAAAATCAACACTTAAATGTATTTTGAGCATTTTTGCTGCTCTGGATAACTTGTGAAATGATTGCTTCCATTTTATAATGCTGTCTTCATTGAAGTATTTACATTAAATGTGGAAATAAGAAAAGAATTATGACCTGGGGTTCTGATAATAGCCCTTTCAGAATGGGACAGAGTTCTAGGGTCAGAAGGAAAAGTCCTCCGTAGGTAGGATGATAGTATATAATGGAGCTTGAGAATGTATTAAAGAGAATTAACCCAGGGGGTAGAACTATGCATTATGTCTGCTAACTCTGTGCTGAAATGGACTGTACTCATTTTTGAAAAGTGAACTATACCAGACTTTGTGACCTTGACCAAGTTATTAATTTTAGGCTCACATTCCTTTTCTGTAAAATTGATAAACGTTTTAAGAGTACAAGGTTGGGACTGGGCAGACAGTAGTAGAGCTGGATGCTTATCAAGCACTTAACACCGGCCAGTTAATACTTAATGGACAACATGTCTTTTCACCTCAAAACTCTCCCAGTTAAAGTTGCAATTTCTAAGGAGGGTCTGGAAAGCACCTCAGTGCCCTGAGCACTTTCACGTTGCTGAACTCTCATGAATAATGTCTGATGTTAAACTAAAATGTTTCCAAAGATATTTCACCCCAGTTTAAGGGGTTGAACCTTAGCCGCATGTATGATAGACAGCAATTTACCAGTAAACCACACCCAAAATTCCAAAGACAGTGTCTTGAATATTTATTTGCATTTGGAAAACTTCTGTTACTAGACTTTCCAAAATATTAGGAACATGGTTTATGATTTTAAAAACTACTAGTAGGTGTAGAACCCATCACAGAATGAGACCATTTCATGTGTAAAAGTGATAAAAGATTTCAGTACAGTCAGCATAGGAAAATTACTTTAGTGGTTAGTTAGTAGAATACATTTGAAACTGGGATAACAGCTTCATAAAATAATATCAGAAATATTGTTTTTGGGGTCATGCTTTGTTATCTGTAAGTCTGTTGATCACCTTTATTGCCTGTAGTACTAAAACTGGATTGTCTGTCACCTAACTAACATTTTCTCTGTGTCCTGACTCATGAACTGTAACTGAGAACTCATTGGTTTGGTATAATGCTACATTGAATTTAACTTAGAATTTAAATCTATAAGAACAACACAACTTCATAGACAACTGTATCCTGTTTTATGTTTGTTTGTTTTTGTTTTGTTTTTCCTAAGACACGGTTTCTCTGTATTCTCAGAAATTAAAGGCTAGGCTCACAACCATAAATGTAGCCTGTATTTCTTATGGATATACATGCTTTGCCTGTATGTGTGTTTGTTTAATTCATGTATACATGGTTCCTATGGAGGCCAGAACAGTATATTGAACCTGCAATTATAAACAGTTATAAGCTTTCATGTGTGCTTGGATTTGAACCCAGGTCCTCAGGTAGAACAGTCAGTGTTATTAACCTCTGAGCCATCTTTCCAACCCTGAGAGTGTATTATAATCATCAAACAATGATAACAAAACTTAATTTAAGTATTGATTTGCAGTAAGACTATTGTTAGTTATTTGGAAGTGGCAGATTTTAGTCTCAAAAGGATATCTTCTTCATTGGATAATTTTTGTTTAAGTTGGTATAAATGCAAAAAAAAAGGCTATACACAGCTGAAATACTGCTCAAGCACATAGCTCAATGTATTTCCTCACAATAGTCAGTAATTTAAGGTACTGACTGGTCAGTTCAGATCATTACTCCCCCCACGACTGGAATTTAAATTCACACACTCTTATTTCCTGTGTCTATACCTTCAACTATCTTACTTGCTCTATTTTATCTTTTTCTAGTGTATAAGAAAGCAAAGTTATGGCAATGTACAGCCAATAAGGCAATTACTGAAAATTAAGTGAATTTGTATAAATTATAAATTGCCTAGCATGAATATATGCTTAAGAAATGTTTTGTGTTTTTGTTTTCTTCATTTTTATTACTGTTCTATTGCTGTTAAATATTTTTTTAAAGATTTATACATAATTTTGAGGCTCATTCAATGCTTTTATTTTACAGCATGATGGATAGTCTATGCCAAAACTGAGCTGATCCTCTCTGCAGGGAAGAAACTGTGATTAGAAAGTCTATTACTTATAGATTTGTCACTCAGCAGCCATTCATCCTTAACACTAATCATCTGTTTATTTGGATAAAAGTGATTGTTTCATTAGAGCCCATGGCTCAGACATCAAATGATGATCACCTTAAATGTCAGTGTCCTGGATTTATTTAGAAGGCATCTGTGGTCTTTAATTATATGTTTATCTCTTGACATAAAATCAAAGGATAGCCACTTAACAAAATGAAACAAAACAATAACCTTTGTAACACAACTATAAACACATTCATGATTCATGGATTACTAACTACTCTTTGCCAACCTGTAATGGCACCTGTTTTTTCTTGTATACACATGAATTACTTTATAGAATTTGTAAATATTTTGTTCTAAACTGAATCCTACAAGGTTAATGATGAAAACTAGATGCATACTTTAAAGTGGAACAAAGCTTTTATAGGTGCTATGATACTGGATGAATTAGTGGAGAATTTAGAAGGGAAATTAATTTTTTAAATTGGGAATAATAAAATGATAAACCCAGCTATTTTCCAATTGAGAGATTTCCTTAGAATATTCTATGATCAAAAGCCAGTAATCATAAATCATAGTAAACTATAAATCATAGTTATAGGTGACAATCTTTTCAAACCATAAAGGTTTTCATGATTATCCTTTTAGCCATAGCACACACTCATACAATGATTTTCTGCCAAACTCTCACAACTAAAGTGGCACATTTGTAGACAGAAATGAGACAATAGTGAGACAAAGCAATACATCCTTTCTGAAGAGAGGGTAGAGGACAAAGTTCACTTCATCTAAAATCTACTTCTTAGGCACAACATGCACGTTCACATGAAGATGACTTACAAGGTCTCTTGATGCTATTGGAGCCTTAATGTCTAAAGTTCTTCAGAGTAACGCAAAAGAAAAGAAGGAACTACAAACAAAACTATGAATGAGTGTATCAAGGCATATTTTCTGTACTCTTCCTAGAGCCCATCACAATACATTCCAGTCACTACAATATGGAATGCAATGGTGTTATTAATAGAGAAAGGTAGTGCAGAGGGATCATGGTGAACTTATTTTTCAATTGCTCAGTTATTCATGTTCATAAAAACATATGGGAAATGCTCATATGTATGTAGTTGTGTAAGCATGCTCATTGCTCTTTCTGCTTCAGCACTTTTAACCTGTGTCAATAGTTTTCAATAATAGGGATTAAACTCCTCTTTCAAATGATGAGCATTAAAAATGTGAGAACATGAGCATGTTGGAAGGCAGCAATTGGGAGAATTCTCTTTAACTATTTATAATTTCCATGTGTGTAGTCAATGTTAATCAAGTATCGGTTAGCCCTCAAGGGAATTTTATGTATTATTTTGCTGTAACTTCAGAGCTACCTTGTAAATTGGGCATCAAGGCTACTATTTTACAGACAATAAATTTGAAAGCACACACAGTGATCCCAAATGTATATAACTGAAACTGAGAAGCTTCAATCCCATGTTTTAATCCAAACATGTCCTTGGCTGGTAGTCAAGAGATACTTTAACTTTCCTCACATGCAGAAATTTATCCCCAAACCTTCCCACTTAACTCCATATACTAAAAATATGTTTGTTTATATTCTTTGAGTTGAATGGTTTTTAATCAAATTATATTCATAATTTAACATCTATGGCGTTTTAATAAGGGGCAAAAACAGCAGCAGAAAAAAACTAGTTACTCTTCTACAAATATTTATTATTATATATTCTAGTCCAGTTTGCCCTATTTTATCATTTTGGGAAAACACATTGTGATATTTGTCTAGGGATGCAGTGTGTGTGCATGCTTATGCATGTGTATGCACACTTGTGTGTGTGTGTGTGTGTGTGTGTGTGCGTGTGTGCACACATGCATGTGTGTGCTTACTCAATGTATTCAATTAATTTTCTAAATTTGATTGTCCCCTAATAAATGTTTTTACCTGAATATATGTCTATGCAACATGGTGCATGTTTGGTGCTTGGGGACTGAAGGGGTTTTTTAGCTCCTCTTGTGAGCCATCATGTAGGTACTAGGAACTGAACCTAGGTCCTTTGGAAAAGTAGTAGGTTCTCTTTAACTACTGAGCCATTTCTTCTGCCCTTGCCTCCCAATAGGGAAGCAAAGAACAACTACAGAAAAGGGTTTTTCAGGAAAATTGTAGGAGAAACATATTTATAAGGTGCATGACTGCTAAGCCAGGTAGCCATAGAAGACAAGTTAGTTCCTTGGCATCTGTACATCAAGAGAAGAGAATATAGAACAAAAAGCCAGAAATTGACTTGGAATTTCTGAGGGACAACCAAAGCTTTTTGGCTGAACTGAAAGAGTTCATTTCTGCTTTCTTCTTGAAACATTTGACAAAGAATTCTCTTGAACCAGAATTCAAAACAAATAGTGGCACTCTTCTGTTTACTAAGTTCAATGATGTTCAAAATTATTTATATGAGATAGTTTACCACAGTGACCCTTCTAGCACTTTGGAAGATAGTAGAGTGCCATTGTCAAGCTGATGGTTTCCTGAAATGAATATTTATGATTCCTACATATGGGGGAGGAAACTTGGAAAGATAGGACTGACTGGGAAGGAAAGAATATCTGTCTATTTTAGGGTTGCATAATGAAAGCCACCAAGTTAATGTATAAATTCATGCATTACACAGCTGACTTCACATGTCACAAATGAGTGCTCTTAGATCAATATGCTGTCCTTCAAACCAACCTGCTGTATGCCTTGGCAAAGACATTGTGTTGTAGACTCTTGAAACAGGCTAGAGTGCATCATAGATGCTATCCAATTTTTTCAATGATGTGTGTAGGGGATTAAAATGCAATCTATCACTATTGACAAAGAGCTTTCAGGTGTTGTTTTCCAGGGATATGGAGTCACTGGGGGGATATGCTTGGTTCTGTAGATTGCTCAATAGTAAGAGATAAAAGGAAAACACCAAATTCTAAGAGTCTGATGACAGCAATGGTGGCTTTTGCCCTTGAAGCCTGCTTCCAGTTAAGGAATCTGGTTTCATTTTTATCTTTCTTATCTAACATCCATGTGCATTATCCAAAGTTTAGTGTGGCTCTGCTGGGACAGTCTTAAAGTGATCCAAGTACTAGTGGCCTGCTGTAAATGGACAATAACAGAAACAGAGTATAGGCAGACTTCTACCAAAAGGTAATGTTTTGTCTCAGTAACCAAGTTGACCAGGCACTGTTTTCGTGTCAGATATGGCTAATCTAGTGTCTGCAATAAGAGCCATCAGCTTTCATCTCTTGACTATATTTGCCCTCTCCCATTATTCCTAGGCAGCTGTTTTCCAAGTCTTACTCCTTTCTTGAAAAGATAAAAGGTTCCATTCTACAAAGAAAAATATGTATTCCAAATTCCTATATCATAAACTGTGAAATAGAATCTTATTAACCTTCCTTGAGTGCATGAAGATCTCTGAAACTGGAGGATGAAATAATCTAGCTGTGTCTATCTTGCCCCTTAGCTTGGGTTGTCATTTTCTCAAGAAATTCTTTGGGTTGGTACATCCAGATATGGAAGCAAGGTAAGCATGCACAAAAATGGACACTGGCTTCCTTTTAGACCCAAACTCTTGTACACATTGAGTATTTGACATGTGTAATTAGAATATCTGAATCTGAAGTGTTTCAATATCCAGAAATTTTGAGAACCATATTATGCCATGAGCAAAAAATTTCACTTCTGATTGCATGTGACAGGTTACAGTTAAAACAAAGGTACACTAAAAATATTACATACAGAACTGAGGATGCGGAATGCCCAGACCTCAATAGAGTGAGGCAGGAAGACCATATTTTCTGTGTGACATGGATAAAACTATAAATGGATCTTGTACCTGAAACCCCAAACTCTTCAGGCACGAAGTATTTTGGATTAATAATAGTTAATTTGTACTGTTCATTTTATTCTGAACATTAGGTTTATTTTTGTTATTTTTAAGTATGGGTGTGTGCTTGTATGTGGGTTTGCGCACAGGTGCCTGTAAAAGACAGGTATAATAGATTCTTTGGAACTGGAGTTAAAGGTGATTGTGAACCACCTGGCATGGATGGTGGGAACCCATCTCAGACATTTTGCAAGAGCTGTGCATGCTCTTAAGTGTAGAGCCTCTCTGCAGCCCCTCATTCTGATCTTCACCATGTAGTTGTGGTGGGCTTGGCCAAAGAGTTTCAATTCTGCTTTAATGACTATTTCCTTAAGTCATGAACTCTTACTTTCCTAATTTTGCAATAACAATGAAACAGCTAAATTATTTACCTTTGAGTTTATTACTTTGGATATATACAATAAATCAAACAAACCTACATGTTTTGTAAATAGCAGGTCTCCATGCTAGGTGGTAATAAGGGGTATTGTTGCATATTACTCCAACTGTGCTCATAATGAACTGAATGTTTTGTTTAAGGCTTTTCTATTGTGTGTTCCTTCTTGTACTGGTATTCACTGGTGATTATTTGTTATCCCATATCCATACTCTGCCCTTACCTGAGATGGATTTCCTGTATAGAAGCTTTCTCTACTTTTAAAAGTTGAATTAGAAATAAGCATTTTTTTTTTGTATGTCAATCTTAGTTCCCTCTCCCTCCTCTCCTTCCCAGTTCCCCCACTAACACCCTATTCCATCCCTTTTATGCTCCCCAGGAAGGGTCAGGACTTCCATGGGGGATCTTGAAGTCTGTCACATCATTTGGATTAGGGCCTAGACCCTTCCCCATTTGTCAGGGCTGAGAGAGTATACCTCTGTGTGGAATGGGTTTCCCAAAGTTCATATGTATACTAGGGATAAATATTGATCCACTACCAGAGGCCCCGTAGACTGCCCAGGCCTCCTAACTAAGACCCACATTCAGAGGGTCTGGGTTGGTCCTTTGCTGGTTTCCAAGCTAGCAGTCTGGGGGCCATGAGATCCGCATTGTTCGAGACAACTGTTTCTGTGGATTTCTCCAGCCTGGTCTTGACCCCTTTGCTCATCACTCCTCCTTCTTTGCAACTGGATTCCAAGAGTTCAGCTCAATGTTCAGCTGTGATGTCTGCTTCTACTTCCATCAGCTACTGGATGAGTGCTCTAGGATGGCATATGAAGTAGTCATCAATCTCATTATCAGGGAAGGGCATTTCCACTATTGCTTAGATTTAGTTGGGGTCATCCTTGTAGGTCTCTAAACATTTCCAAGTTCCAGTTTTCTCTTCAAACCTACAGTGGCTCCCTCTGTTATGGCATCTCTTTTATTGCTGTCCTCTATTCTTCCCCTGACTCAATCTTCATGCTCCTTCATGTCCTCATTTTGCCTCCTTTTCTTCCCTTCACTTTTTCCTGACTCCCTCTGTTCTCCCTCCTGCTCCCAATTCTCTCCCCTTCTGTGGGGGACCATATATGGCTCTCTTAGGATCCTCCTCATTTCCTAGCTTCTCTGGCAGTGCGGATTGTAGGATGTTGATCCTTGGCTCTATATCTAAAACATTTTCAGAAACTTATGTCTTCAGTTGAGGCCAATTTTGCTCTGAAAACAACAGAGTCATTTAATATTTTTTCTGTGCAGCAACTTTTTTCCCTTAAGGTATCTTTGACTTCCCCATCTATAGTTTAGTTGTATCTTTTAAAATTATATTTAGAATTGCTGCATACATCTATGTATATTCAACAACTATTTAGGCAAACATTCTAGGTTAGTCATTAATGGTACTTGCATGTTTCATTGGCCACTATAATTGGGATACTGATAATTTCCCACTCTTTTAAGAAAACATGCCCAAGTAAAAGGATATATTATTTGTAAAACAAAACCCCTAGATTGGGACCACAAGTGGCTTTGCAAAGGATGTAATACTTTATAACTGAGGGATATATTTAGTCAGTGGATTTTTTAGCAGATCTCACTGAAGTAATATACACTCAAACATTCCTTAAAAGTAGATTTCAACCAAGCAAAGACCAGAGAAAGGGATTCTTTTTTTTTTCAGACAATGTTATTAACTTCTTATTATGAGCTATTTCCTGACCGTGGAAATATAGACTGGATATGTAAAAGCATGATCCTGTCTCAGTGCAGTTTATGATCTACTGAAGCAGAAAGCAAATAAGACATTGTGACATCATAAACACTGTTCTAGAAAAAATGTACTATTGTCACCACAGTGTGTTAGAAGATATCTAACTTAGATTTGAATACAGGCAAAGGAGAACACTGATGGTGTATACAAGAGAGGTTCCTATATCAAGTAGCCCATGTTTTAGGACCTAAAGCATTCATACAGTTTTCTTGAAGGAAGGGGTAGAGAAAGAGAACAGAGAAATGAGAAATTGCTTGTCTAAAGGTCTAGGCATTAGGGATCCTTCAAAGTCAAAGAATTGATGAAGTTTAATATTCAGAAAACATATATTGGGTATGGCATCCTAGTTTAATCTCAGACTGTAATAAAATGGCCTGGCATAAAGCAATTTCTGTAAGCAAGGGTTTAGTTTAGCTTTCTTCTTTTTTTTTCTTTATTTAACATTTTTTTCTTCATTTTATATACCATCCACAGTTCCACCTTCCTTCCCTCCTCCTGCTCCCCACACCTCCCCCCCCTCCCCTCCTTACTCACCCCTCACTGTCCAGAAAAGATAAGGCCTGCCATTGTGAGTTAATGAAGGTTGGCACATCAACTTGAGGAAAGGTCAAGCCCCAAGCACCCCACCCCCAACCCTCCACCACTAAGACTGAGCAAGATATCCCACTATAGGGAATGAGCTCCAAAAAGCCAGCTCATGCACCAGGCATAGTTGAACTTTCATCCCCCATACTTTGTTCACCATTGCAAGGAAGTTATGCCAGATTAGCTTAAGATAGCTAGTCACATTCAAGAGCAGGTAGAGAATGAAGGAAAACATGCTCATTTGTGCTTTCTTTGTTCTTAATACTGTCTGGGACACCCTGTCTAGGGAGTGTTGCCACCTGCCCTGTGATGAGTCTTCCCACATTGATTAACTTAACTAAGGCAACTCCCCACAGATAGCCCCACTGGTCAATATGATATAGAAAATATCTCATTGAGAGTCTCTTCCCAGGTAGGTTGTGTCAAAGTGACAACTGAAACTTTCACATAAACATCATTAAGATGTCTTCACCCTACCTGAACACTCTAGACAAGTGGTTCTTCACCTGTTTGTCATGGACCCTCTGGAGAACAAACTACCTTTTCACAGGGGTCACATATCAGAAATTATGCATATCAAATATTTACTTTATGATTCAAAATAGTAGTAAAATTGCAGTTGTAAAGTAACAATGGAAATCTTTTTATTGTTGGGTGTTTGGGGGTCACCACAACGTGAGGAACTGTATTAAAGGATCATAGCATTTGGAAAGTCGAGAACCCCTGCTCTAGACCAATACTGAAAGAGATTTATAAAGGAAATGATAGGTGACAAAATTTATTTAGAAAAAGTATTTTGGTAAAAGTGCTGTGAATAATTGACAGAAACAAGGAAAGATGAGGTGTGATGAGCACTAGTTCAGGTAAGATAAATGGTGGCTAGATTAGAATTGGGGCTTTCGGATGGCAGCACATCATTTCTTAATATATGATGAATTACCTCAATTTCTTATTGTGAAATTTGCTAGATTTTTAAGACATTTGGTATTATATACATCCCAATATACCTATAACACCAGCTGGATAAAAATAATTTTTTATTGTTATTTGCCTTTAGAACAAAATAGCATGAAAGAAGGCATTTATTGGTCAACAGTGATTCTTTTGTGAATATTTTCTAAGCTGATCTCATCTAGGATTCTAATGTCCTTTTCCTTTGTTATGCAAAATGTAAGGGTCCTTTTTCAGGGGAGGTGTGGCCCCTTACAGCTGTATGTAGAAATATTCACAGGAAATAAAGTCTCATTTTGTTGCTGTTTTCATTCATTTTATCTCTGTGCCTTAATGTATGCAAACTGTCTCCAATTACACATCAACTACTTTTCAAAGGGAGGATCAACATTGTGTACACCAGAGGGTGAAAATCAGAGGGAAACAGCTTTCTTCCAGTCTTATCCACCCAACAACAGTGAAATGTCGGCTTTGCCAGGTAGAGATTTCATTACTGGAAGTATCCAAGCAGAATTTGGGTTACCATCTGTCAGGGATTTGGGAGGAAGAATTCTTCCACTAAAGAGTCAGATTACAAAAAATACTGCTATAACAGTTCCATCATTTCAACACTTCAGTATTTTTTTTCCCTTGGGAAAACCTGTAAATATGTATTTCTGGGCTGTTCTATACTGTGTGTTACAGTAGTAATGATTTCTGTCTTTCTGTTAAAATTTATTTATTCTTATTACATGGGGAACTAAAATTTCTCCAAAGATATCCTGTGTATGGATTTTCTTTTTCTAATCAGAATTCTGAATTCTGAGTCTTGGATTGCAGCATTCATTTGAGGCTTGCTCATTGTGAAGACATTTTTGTTTACTTTTGTTCTGTTTTTTTTTTTTTTCTAACACTGATCCTAAATAGCTATGCCCACAGGTCTTACACTATATTTTGTTCATTGTTTTGCTCTGATCTTACCTACTTAGTATCTTAAATTTTCTTAAATAATTGAATACTTCCTATTACTCATTCAGGATTGTTGTTTGAAGAGTGATCTCATACCAGTTCCTCTATTCAGCCTTGGCATTACAACAAATTAAATAAATGAATACATAAATGAAATGCAACAATTAAAAATAAATAAGAGAATCTTTTGTAGGTAGATTTCACAAGCAAAAGCTAATGAGAATCAATAGAATCCTGCGACCACTACCTAGATCAGAAGCATTATGTCAAATGGCAAAAGGGGATCATGCTTGTTGTGATGCATGTCCTTTTGAGAGTATTCTTTGAAAATTCTAATTCCACCAGTATAGAAACAACTTAATTTATTTAATTTGATCATATAATAAATCATTGTGCATCACTAGGGAAACATCAAATTTTGCTCACACACCTTGCACATGATATGCTTTTATTGAGAAACGTGTTAATAGAACTATGGTATGTAACACATGGTGTCTAGATTAATAAACATATGGAAATGTGCTTTTTTATTAGACCACTGCCATTATTATCTTCAGCTGTCAACTTGACATTAACTAACAGTCACTGGGGAAGACAGAATCTCAACCAAAGATTTACCCCCATAAGATTGGTTTGCGGCTATCTCATATTTTTATTCATCATTTTTATACTTATTTTACATTAAGCAAGTTTCCCCTTTCTTCTCTCCTCTAGTTCTCTCCCTCCTCCTCTCTTCTACCCACTCCCATCTACTCCTCCTCTATCTCCATTCAGATGGGGGTAGGCCTCCCATAGGAATCAACAAAGCATGGCATATAAAGTTGAGGCAGGACCAAGCTCCTCCCCCCTGCATTGAGGCTTTCTCTATGGTGGGATGCCTTGAAGCATTTTTTTATTGCAATGGATTTGGGAGGATCCAGACTGTAAGTGTTGCCATTCCTAGGCAGGTTGAACTGGGCTGTATAAAATGTCAGTTAAGCATGAGTCAACTAGCAAACAACATTTTTCCAGTGTTTTACACTCCAGGCTTTTGTTCACCTGCAGGGTCCTACCTTGGCCTCCATCATCTCTTCCTTTGATGTTGGACTATATCCTGTAACATGGAATAAGCCCTTTCTTCTTGCCTTAGTTAGTTTTCAATTTTTATTACAAAACAGCATGGCAACAGCAATTTATAAGATAAAGTATTAAATTGAGCTTACATTTTTAGAAGGTTAGAGGCCATGGTAGTACAACAAAAGCATGGTGGTAAGAACAGCTGAGAGCTCACATTCTTAATCCACAAGCAAGAGTCAGAGAAAGAGCACACTTGGAATGCCACAAGTTGTTTAAAATCTCAAAGTTGACTCACAGTGACACACCTTCTCCAACAAGTTCACTCCTAATTTGTCTCACAGTTCCATCTAGTGGAAACCAAATATCCAAACATATAAACCTATGAGACCCATTCACATTCAAACCACAAACCTCCCCAAGTTGCTTTTGGTAAAGGTTTATCACAGCAATGGAAAGAAAATCTGGAGAGACTTCATCAGTGAGTCTTAGGTGTATGTGGGCGGGGGGTGTGTGTGTCTTTGGATATTCCTCACATACAGATATCTAGTGCATATTTTTAAAGTGAAATCATGTCCATTGCTATGGAGCATTCGCTCTCTATGACTGGGATTTGTAGATTTAATACAATATAGGAGAGGATGCATTACCATATCTTCAGTAGTCTTTATAATGGCCCAAAAGACCTCTTTGTATAGAGAAGGGAGATTCTAAATGAAAGTATTGAAAAGTTCAACATTCCTTTCAATTATGAGATAATCTTAAGAAAGTAAACTTACTAACTTATACATTTATTATTTTTACTGAATGTGTATATTTATGCTGGTGTACATGCATGCATGTGTTCATGCACATGTATGTGTGTAGGGAGGCAGATGTGCATGTCTGTTGTGGTTAACATGTGGAAGTCAGAGGACAAATTGAAGGAGTAGATTTTCTCCTTTCACCATGTGTGTCCCAACATTTCACTCATATCCCCAGTCATATGATATCAAGCCACTGTACCTGCTTAGTCATTTGCAGTGTGAATATCACAACTATCCCTACTATGATAAATAAACAGACAATAGCAATGAAAAGGCATTATCATAGGCTCAACACCATCTTGACAGGCCTCTACTGTTAAAACACATCTCTTCATCTTCTATGATCCCGAATCCAAAGCACAAGGCACACATCATCTTCAGAGATGTGTTTCTATTTCCAACTGACAACCCAAATCCCTGTAAGGTATTTTGATGCTGAATGTGCAAGTTTTACTGTTGATGGGCCTTCTGGTCATGAAGAACTTGACAATGAAGTATTCTGAGATTTGGAAATTAAATTCCCTAAGGGGGAGGGGTGTCCACTGAACCTTCAAGCACAAACACAGTTTGGAGTAGAATTACAAGTTTTAAACTCCTGTTCTGTGAATTTGAAAGATTGGACCATGAACCTCCCTTCTGTTAGAATTGGCTTTCCTGTAAAGATTCAAGGATTTGGAACCATTACCTACCTGAGCATATTTATTTCGGTTCAGTCCTTGTTACCACTGTGAATTTCAGTGGCTTATTCAGGACAGAGTTATCATGGACAGCTCTGTCTTCAGAACTCATCTGATCAGACTTCTGATAAGACTTTTAAACCTTATTTTTATTAATTGTTCTTGCATGTATTAAAGATTATCATGGGTAATACCAGCTTTAGATGGAATAACTATGTTTTACCAGCATGTCTAGTTTCCTGATGATAAATAGTGTTCTGCTTTGCATAAAATATGAATCAGAGCATTTCTTCTCTAAGGGAAAGTTGTGTTATAGGGAAAAGTGGGTAGTTTTACTTGGGGAAGTAAGAAATGTATTGTTGTGTAAAATAATCTTTATTGAGCATAGGGTCCTAGTAATTCATAGTGGTCACTTTTCAGAAATAATAACCTATTAAAATAAAATTATCAAAGACAATATGCCAACAATGGTCCTACACTGAGTTTTTATTGTATACCATAGTCTTGGTGGCATTGATTGACTGAATAGTTCCTTGGCAATAGAAGCCAGTCCTATTGTAAGTGCTCTCATACCCATTATTTAGCTAGTGCCACGAAAAGATCAGAAATGCATCCTACACCATTTTTAAAATTTTGAGACAGGATTTTGTGATGCTGCAGAGCCAAGCCTTGAATTTGAGTTCTTTCTGCCTTTGGTTCTTGAGTAGATGGGACTAGAGACCTATGTTACCAGGCCCAGCTCCCTGTATTCATCTTCTATAAGTTTCTTCATTTTCATGGCCATGCTTAATGTATAATTAAAATTTCCAAATTACCTTTAACTCAGGTTTTCATGAAATATTTGGCACACAAATCATTACATTCAGAGTCAAGCTTGTATAATACATTTGACATAAAACTTGATACATAATATGTAATCCCATTTTCAAAATAGATATATGTCTATGTAATTTTTAAAAATTTCATACATACCCATTGGCAAAGAAGAAAAAATAAGTTTACTGTTTTTGTTTTGTTGTTGTTTGTTTATTTATTTATTTAATAAAACAAAATATCAAATTGATGGCCCTATAGTTTGATAATGGATTTATTTTTAATAAATTTTCTTTTGAGGGGTATTGCCCCTCTTTCAAAACAATCAGTACTGAAGGTACATTCTATTATACTATATATGTAACAATATCTTATAGATTGTAGGATCTAGAAGGTCAAGTTCATCACAAGAAAACCCACATAATCAACTCACTTGGGCTCATCAGAGTGCAGAGACTGAACCAGGGAGCCTGTATGGGACTGAACTAGACCCTCTTCATATGTGACAGTTGTGAAACTTGGTCTATTTGTGGGACTCCTATCAGTAGGAGGAGAAGAGGCTATCTCTGACACTTTTGCTTTTCTTCCTCATACAGATTGCCTTGCCCAGCCTTAATACAAGGCGAGATGATGAGTCCTAGTACAATTTGATATGCAATGGTTTGTCTATATACATGGGAGCCCTTCCCTTTCCTGAACAGAAATGGGAGAGGAAAGGATGGAGGGTATAGAGGGACTGGGGGTAGGGTGGGGCTGGAAGGAGAGGAGGTAGAGGAAACTGTAGTCAGGTTGCAAAATAAATAAATCAAAAAAGAGTATCTTGTATACAGTTCTGCTTCAGGCAACAATATAACCAAAATTCAACTATAAAAAGTCTTTTAAATATGCTAAAATAGGAAGACATTACACATAACATCAAACTTTAAAGTTTGGTGTGTATCTTTGTTATAATGTTATAAGTAACTTTAGGAAAGTCACAAATGTCATTGACATGACCACATTTGCTTTTTTTGTGATATTTTCACATTTGTCCTTTTTGTGATATTTCACATTTATCTTTTTTGTGATGTTTTACTGAATACCATCCCTGATAAACATTTCTTGTAGTAAACTGCCTCAGGTCTTTAGAGGAAATAAGAGTTGGGAAATATACATTAGTAGAGATATACTCATAGGTGTCGTTGATTTTAGTTTAGAATGAGGAAACTTTTCTTTGTAGGATCATTTTCTTGCTTTATTCTATTTTCCATTGACACAGATCACTTGTTTTGTTTGAAAAGCATATGCACTTTTTTTTTCCCTTAGGATAATCATACCCTGAAGGCAGGGTTTTTCCTGTTCAAAGGGGAGACTGCAGGCTCCTATTAATAGAGACCACATTGAAAGTTAGGAAACCAAGTCATCAAAAACTTAGTTCTACCATGACCTATGAATGTAATCAATAAGTAACCAGAAGACTTATAAAATTTTGCTATTATAGGATAACACGAACTTCTGCAATCAATTTCCAGAGTTTGATGAGTTGTCACAATGAAATTTTCTCACCATTGAGCAGATCCATTAAAGTTTTCATTTTCTTTGCAGATACTATCCTCTCTTCAAGTCTAAGAGAGGCTGTTTCCTCCATTTGTGAGCTGTGTGGTCACACATTAAAAAGTTTCCCTGAATACTAAAGTTGTTTTCAAGGTGACTAGGTATTTTGAACAATTTAAACTTTCTTGAGCATATCTTTCATTGAACTCTCTTTTCTCTAATGATTTCATGACAAAAGTTAAACCATCCTGAGTGAAGTAACCCAGACCCAGAAAGAAAACCATGAGTCTTTACGCAGTAGCTGATGGAAGCAGAAACAGAGATCCACAGCTAAACACAGCACTGAACTCCTGTAATCCAGTTGTAGAAAGGGAGGAGTGATGAGCAAAGGGGTCAAGACTGTGCTGGGGAAACCCATAGAAACAGCTGATGTGAGCAAGTGGGAGCACATGGACCCCACTCTAACAGCTAGGGAACCAGAATAAGACCAATGAACCAGTCCCCTGAACATGGGTGCCAGTTGGGAGGCCTGGGCAGTATATGGAGCCTCTGGCAGTAGAACCAGTATTTATCCTTAGTGCATGGCTTTTGGGAGATCCTTCCCTATGGAGGGAATACTCTCTCAGCATAAATACATAGGGGAAGGCCTAGGATCTATCCCAAATGATGTGTTGGACTTTGATGATCCCTCATGGGAAACTTCACCCTCCCTGGGGAGTGGTTGGGGTGTGGGATGGGGGTTGGTGGGAGGCATGGAAGGAAGGGAGGGAGAGAGAATTGGGATTGGCATATAAAATAAGATTGTTTTTAACTTAAATTAAAAAATGAGAGAGAGAGAGAGAGAGAGAGAGAGAGAGAGAGAGAGAGAGAGAGAGAGAGAGAGAGAGACTGATGACAGCCGTGTTTGTAGATGATAAAGAGGATGTAGTGAGGTGACCAGGGCATGTGATCTAAGGAATTGCAGATGCTGAACTTGAACTAAAGTTTATGTGGAAGGTGCTACTGGAAGCCCCATAAATCTAGGCCTGTTGTACATAAGTGATTATGAAGAATGTCTGATTCAGACAAAGAATCCTGAAATTGTGTGCTTAGTGTCACTTTGCTCGTAAAAAAAAAAAAAAATGAAACAAAACACAGCAAGAACAGCAACCACAAATGCCTTTTCTTTCCAAACCTAATCATATGTATTTGCATTTCATCTTGCCCCATCAGGTATTCTCTTGGAAAAACTGACTAAGCATATTCTTTTTGCTGTAGCCTCAGTGTGCAAAATGGCCAAATTCTCAGCTTCAGCAAGCTTGTCAAAAGTGTGGAAACAAAGATATGTCCTTATTTGAAAATGTCCTTTCCCTTTAGAACTGTCAGATCACTTCAGAACGTGCTGCTTCAGAGAGAAAGAACCTGGCTCATGCTGAGCTGAAAAAAATTATGCATCTGAAATATTGAAAAGGGTCTACATGGCCCTTCTTGTCTGTCAGATTTCCTACACTGTTTTGCTTTTTATATGAAATCACTGCTGAGAATCAAAAGGAAATATAAACTAGGCGATTAGGATAAGATGAGCTCTGGTAGTCACTGTAGGTGTAAATAAGTTGAGGTCATTATTAAAAATATGAAATATATAAGAGTTCATTGTTGTCAGTCATAGATATGCTAGTGAAAACCAAGATGGGCTAGCCACTTGTCTCTGTGATGTCTTGTGTGAAGTTATTTTGTAACCAGCAGATTAATGAACCACTAGAAAGCAGCACAAGTAGCAGGAAACATATTGTGAGTTATTTAGTTTGACATGCTTGATAAAAATATATACCTCTGGCCAGTGGGTGATGAGCATAAAATTGAATCTTAAGTGCTGATAATTTAGATTTCAAAGATTGCTTTTGAGGTGAATACCACATGTGTCACATCTGGTCCAAGAGACAATGTAAGTCATTGAACACTGAGCTTCCTTTTTAGGAAATGGAATGGTGTGATGTATGCAAATGCGTTTAAAGTGAGTTTTCAAATTATTTTAAACATGACATACAACAAAGCTCTAAATGCCATTTCTTTGCATCTTTCCCCCTTCTGCAGACTATATCCAACTTAATGTTTTCCTAATTGTCTTGATCAGAGTCATCTCTCTGCACTTGTAGGAATACAAATAATGATATCAGTATTGGGTGGATCTGTTTCATTATGTCAGTCGATTGTGCAAATGGGAGGGAAATTGATCTCAGGTCCTCTTATAGATTCATTATAACATGACTTGTTAAAAGCTGTAAAAATAGCCTGGCATAATTATTCACCTCTCTGGTTCAAGTACTGACAAAGCTGAGAAAGTGTATCACAAGTTCAAGGCTCACCTGCACTATGTGGAAAGGTCATTTGTCATTAAATACAGAAATCCAAACTTACAAAGAAAGTGATGGTTGATTTGTGATATAATTATTTGTTTCACAAAAAGCAGTACCATAAATGATAAATGTGCCTCAATATGCCCTTTTACACCTTCAGTTCACTTTATAATATCAATGTTTCAGCACTAGCAGAACTTGCCCCTGATAACAAGAAAACTCTGAGCCTGTGAACAATTCCTCACTACATTCTCTCCTTATTTCTTCTTCTTTTTCCTGACTTCTTGAGTAATTAAATGACTCATTTACAAGAAATCATGCAGTATTCAACTTTAACATTGGATTTTTTCCCACTAAGCATGATGTGCTCAAGGGTTCTTTGTGGTGTACCATGTATTAGGATTTCTTCCTCTACTTAATACTGAATAAAGTCCTATGATGTGTGTGTGTGCGTGCGTCCATGCGTATGTGTTCATTATGCCTCATTTCCTTTATCCTTTTAACCTTGGTGAAATTTTATTGAATCTCTCTTTTGGCTGCTGCTATAATGTTGAGAACATGATTAAACAGAACAAATATCCTTTGAATGTCCTGTGCTTAACTACTAGTATTTCATGGTACTGAGGACCATTTCTGGGTTTATGCGTATGGTATGAAAGCATTCTTAGCACTGGATTAGATTATCAGGTTGCTGCTTTCAGCTATTTCCATAAAAGATACTCCTGGATTACATGGTGCTATATTCATTCATTCATTGGAACAGCCACATTTTCCCATAGCATCTTTGCCATTTCACATTCTCGCCAATAATACAACAGTGCCATCCAATACCTCTACGTATTCCATAGCTTCTCTCCTTTTTCTATATCTTATTTTTTCTGTATTTTAAATTTTGATTGTGTGCTTGGTGGGTTGCTTATAGTAGCTACCATATGGGTGAAGTGACAGCTCATTGAAGGTTTTATTTATACTGTCATAAATTTCATCATCTTTTTCTGAAATTTTGTATATTATTTTGCTAAACTATACTCAAGTAGTATTCTTTATTATGTCACATTATTTGTTTTGTTGCTGATTTCATTATTGTATATTTTTGTGTTAACATCTTATCAAATATATGACTGACAAATAATTTTCCATTCCATAGTTTCTATTCTTAATTTACAGAAATAGCACTGAGTGCATGTTCATTTTGTACTTCATAACTTTTCTAAATTATTAGTTTTCACAGTTTTTGTCAGCTAGTCTTTTATAAATAGAGAGCATGTCAGGGATAATATTTCTTTCTTTTCTTTCACTTGGGTGTCTTTTTCCTTTTATTTTTTTTCTTGTATAACTGCTCATTTCTAGTTGACATCTTTAATTCCTATTGTAGTGAAAAATCTTCCAGTCTTTCTTTTTAAGCTTTAATTTAGAGTTTATTATACACCAGATGCTGAATTTGCTTCTACACAGGAATGATATCATTCAATATTCAAAACAATCTCATGAAATAGGTATTTTTATTGCCTTTTCATTTGTAGGTAATTACACTGAATTTTAGTGAGATTGGAGAAATATCCAATAGTTCCAAAGTAAAGAAACTTAGAAACAACTTGAAACTTGACTCAGAATTAAAAGCTGAGTTTCTTATTTCCTTTCTGTGTTTGTGTTGTTAGGTTATTCTTTCATTTCATTTTTTTTAGAATTTCATACCTAAGCACTCTAAATTTATATAATTTGTACATTCCTTCTCTTCCCTTCAACTCCTCCATTTTATCTATTCTCCCACTCCCTGTCAAATTCATGACCTCTTCTATAATCATTTCTCTCTCTCTCTCTCTCTCTCTCTCTCTCTCTCTCTCTCTCTCTCTCTCTCTTCTTTTCTCTCACACACAACTACTGAATCCATTTCATTTTGTTCCTGTGCATCATGTGTTTAGGGATTACTACATGGGACTGGAAAACCTTTTCATGCGCTCACCCTGGATGGACAAAACTAATTTGCCCTCCTTTATTTAGTCTGTATGAAATACCTGTAAATTTTCATCTAGGGTTGGTTCTGTGAAATGTCTTCCATCCATTTTGGCATGTTTACTGGTGTAGTTACTATGTAGGTCTGGCTTAGACAACCATATTGTTGAGATGTCGTGAGTATAGCTTCCCTGTTATGTCTAGAAAACACTATCTATCCTCAGGCATCTTTCTCTTCTGGCTTTTACAATCTTTCTGCTCACCCCACCCCCATTATTTTCCCCGAGCCTCAGATGTAAGAACTGTGTTGTAGATGTACCAACTGCTGCTTGGCCACCTCATGGTCACTTATTTTCTGCATTTTGTCCTGTGTGTATCTCTGTAGTAGCTCCTATCTACTGGAAAAAGAAATCCCTTTGGTGAAGGGTGAAATTTGTGCTAATTAAGGTAGCTTACAGTTAGAAAGTATATTAAGGAAAATGACATAGTTTTTCCTTTCGATTCTATGACCTCTCCAGCCACAGGTACTTAGCTGAATTAATTACAGGCATGCATTCCATCCTATTGGGTAAGCCTTCATCCCTCTGAGTTGTTGGCTATTTCCTGAGACATAAGGGCTGCAAGTGTATCATGGGAATATTGTGCAGGCTGGTCATCATTGTACTTTGAAAGACTAACATGTGCATACATATAGTGACTGCTTCTCTCCACTGACAAATTGCATAGCACCTTCTAGTATAATCAAAACTAGTCCTAAAATAGGAGTCTACCAGGTCAGTACTAGATTGATTCTTCAAATTCCTGATATGAGTGGTATCTCTTCCAGTACAGGTCATAGCTGCAGCAATATGGTATTTCAGAAATAATGTCCAACATTTCATTTCTGGTGACAATTATCAGTGACAATGACCTATATACTAGAAGAGAGGTTCACTTGACCAGCATTGGGGTTTTTGTTAAATAATGTGTGGTTAATTCCATTTAAACTATACCATCTATCCATTTCTCTATCATCTATACATATATATTCATAAAGTATGTATGCTTGTTAAGTAAGCTTAAAAATGTGCTTATAGTTTTTTTAAAATAATCTTTCTTATATTTTCTTAGGACTTTTTTTTTTTTCATTTGGATTGGGCTTCACTACGTAGTTAAGCAGTCCATGTTGGCTTGGAACTCACTATGTATCCCAGGCTGGCCTTAAACTCATAGTAATTCTTGTTCTTTGGTCTCTTAAGCATTGGGGCTCTGAGCCTATGCCACCAGCTCAGCTTCCTCTTCTTCTTCCTCTAGCACCTCTCTTTTCTCCATACTTTGATCTTTATCATAACATTTGTTGTATAAATTTTCATGTGCTTGCAGATCTCAAAGTTGACATTTTCATTTAATTATAGTCTATATCTCACTTTGAACTGAAGTCTTGTGAAAACAAAAACTCTGGTTAAATAAAGATATGTGCAGCCTTTGCATAATTCCCATTTGTAATAGATACATAATAAATTATGTTGCCTTTATGTACTTAAATACCAACAGATGCTAAGGTGTCACTTGACAAATCTCTCATGTATGGATTTTCTCCAGGGTGTTACAGTTGGTAATATTCTATTCAGTTCTTCTATGGATATTTTAACAGAACATGGGGAAGGGAAGCTAGCGAGGAATAAATACTATTATTTCCACAATGGGAACCCACCAAATATGAAGCAAAACTTAAATGTGGTAAAGTATGGTCAGACTGAGTCAAACATGTTTCTTACTTTAACAAAATGTTCACTACCAATCTGGAACCTTATGCCTCAAACAAGTAGTATCTTTAACTATTATTGTTCTGTGGTCTTAAAGAATGAAGTTAAATTTGTTTTATTTTTATGAAATTAACCCTCCATCTTTTCTTAATTTTTCTCATCTTGAATCATGGCATAATGCCTTTGTCTCTGACATTTTATAAGTTGGCTATAAAAATGGCTATAATTGTATTAATTCACCTATCCCTTATTGATGATAATTCATCTTGAGATACGTCTCATTATGCAATTTTTTATTATGCATGAATTCCACAGAATATATTTGCACAAACTAAGACAGAATAATGTGACTTCTCATGGGGAAACATGAACAGACATTTGATTATTACAGATAGGGCACCAGCAGACCCAGGAAACCATTCCACCCAAGACTGGCTTATAAATTTACTGGAGTTACAAAGAAGGGTATGAGTAACTGGAAAGTAGCTGCATTACCAAAAAGCCCACTCATACAGGCATACTAATGACAATAGCATCCTTGAAGTTTCTTTCCCAGTCAGCAAAGCAGGCACCTGCAACAGTCTGTTGTTCTCTTCCCCTGGAATTGCTTACTGCTTAATATAAGCTTGGAGAAGGCCCTTGTAAAATTCTGAATTTCTTAAGCCTTTCAAGTTTTCTTGAGCTCCTGAAACTTACTAGGAATGTGGAGGAGATGTTTCAGTATGAAGAAATAGCTACACGTCAGACAGATGGTTGAGTTTAAAATATTCTGTTTAACTTTTTATTAGGATAGTAGTGTTCAAAGGTAACAATCTAAATATATTGGAAAATGTTTGTTTGTTGTGGCCAGATATTTTATTGAGTTTGACAAATTCCTTAAGTGTTGGGGTATTGTGACCTTGATTGTTATTCTGAACAATAATTAGAGAGCCATGAAAAACTCGCTTACAAAATAAACTTTGATTTTTAAAAGCTATGCTATATGAGTTAGTTAATTATTTGTTCACTGAAATTCTTCATTGTGTTCAAGTATACTTAATAACCTTGCTAACTACCATGTATATATTGTCCTTTTGAATCATCAAATGTCAAATATTTTATTCTGAAAAAAACCTCAGTTCCTCATAGAGTGATATGAATGTAAGTTAAATATGTGGTGTTTTTTTAAGAGGAATTTTTTCTAGCTGAATTACTTCTAGGAAATGTAATTACTATAGGCAGAACTCCACATTGCTAAAGTTGTTATATGCTTCCTAATGGTGATGCCTGCCTAAAATATATTGTTTTCCTCATCCTGCACAATCAAGGTAAATTACGAGAGTCACTGTTTTGTGTAAATCTGATCTCTGTGTATTTTCTGATACTCCATCATATATACAAAATTGGAGTTGTCAAATCATGAAGAAAGTTCAAAAACTAACACTCATTCTTTGTCTTCCTCAACATCAACTGTAAATGTGAGCTATTTAACGTGAAAGTTCACACCTTCAATATCAATGCCAATTCTCACTGTGTAAACTCATTAAGTTGTGTGATTTTGATTTAAGGTCTGGTAATAAAATTGACATAAATTATTTTTTGTATGCTTTATAGTTTTTAGCTTGTAGTTGCTGTATAGAACTTTGTACACATACATTGATTGTTATTTTATAATTTTATTTTATTTTGCACTCTGTACAGTGATGGAAAATAATGTAAGCATTTTGGAAAAATTATTAAAATCAAATTTAAAATGCCATGGGTATTCTCGATGATGAAATTGTTAGAAAATGGAGTATATAGTCAATGAAATCTATACACAAGGCATGACTTTGAAAATCCTTTCACTATTCTTTCTCAAATGTATAAAATGGAAAGACTTGGAGATGAAAATAATATGGCTAATATAGTACGCATCACTCATAGAACACTACTCTGAACCAGACATTCTGCCAATCAGTTTTCATGTGTAAACTGACTTATAGAAACATTGCTTCCCAAATTTTAATAGACAACAATGTCTCAGAAAATTTGGGTGAAAACCCAAATAGCACAGCAGCTAGTAAGCAGTGAATCCAAAGTTTCACTTCATGGATCCTGTGATTAGTGAAAAAAATGTATGTAAGTGTATGAACTCATAAGCAGTATCAGGTCATATTACGCTTGGGTACAGGCTATTTATGAGTTAGAATTCTATCAATTGAATGGAAACTTAGAGTAAGTTCACATCGTAAGGAATAAATTACAGTGCTTCTTTTTAAGGGGAATCCAGTCCACCGATATTAATGCCATGTACTAGAATAGGGACAGAGATGGCTACTTATATTTATCATATCTTCAAACTTTATCCTTTGAACTAGAATATTAATACAAGGGTAAACTATAATGAAATGCATAATGAATTAAGGAAAATAATGGAAATCTTCATTGTCATGATTGTATGCATTTTGGTTTCATGAATAAGAAAACAATAAGTCCTTTCTGAATTAGACTGTTCTCGATGAGTGATCTTGGTTACAGGTCCCCTGCCCCAAATGTGTGTCTCACTGTTATTCAGAGCTTTTACCATGTGATTCTTCCAAAATGCTGCAATTGAATATCTGCTGTGACAGCTTCCATTAAAGGGAGAAGAACTTTTCTCCATTGTGCTCTAGTTTATAAGTCTGATCATGTGGAAATATAACTGTGACCTGTAATTGGATGACAATTTGTGAGGTATAGAAGGTACAAATACGGAAACAACTTGATGAAACTATATACATGCTTCTTGAAGATCATTTTACTTTAAATAGATTATGTCCTTCATAGGTCATTATCTCTATAGGATTCTTGGTAGTAGAATTTGTACAGCTAGAAAAAACATGGAAAGAATGTCAGTATCTTTTAGAGATATGGAAATTGAGAATGGGAGAAAAATGTGCTCAGTTCTTCTAGCTGAGACCCATATTCAGGGGGTCTGAGTCATTCCCTGCTGGATTCCCAGCTATCAGTTTGGAGAGCTCATTAGCTCCTTCTTGTTCAGGTCAGCTGTCTTTGTGTGTTTCTGCAACATGGTCTTGCCCCCTCTCTCTGCATCTAGATTCTAGTTTGACTCAGTGTTTATTTATGGGTGTTTGCTTCTGTTTCCAACAGGTACTAGATGAGGGCTTCATGATAGTGGATAATTTAATTGATAATCTCACTGTCAGGGAAGGGCATTTACGGTAGTCTTTCCACAGTTGCTTGAATTGTTAGTTGGAGTCAGACTTGTAGGTCTCTAGACCATTCTTTAGGTTCAGTTTTCTCTTCAATAATGGCTTCCTCTTTTATGTTCTCTCTCTCACTCTCACTCTCTCTCTCTCTCTCTCTCTCTCTCTCTCTCTCTCTCTCTCTCTCTTCTCTCTCTCTCTTTCTCTCTGTCTCTCTCTCTTTTGTCTTCTATTCCTACCCTGACTCAATCTACATAGTCACACAAGCTTTCCTCTCCTCCCCTTCTCTTTCTCCTAGTTCTCACTCTGTTCACTCCCCCCACCACTTCCAATGTGCTCTGGGGGACTTGTCCCTGCCACATTTTGTGAGGGACCATATATGAATCTCTTAGAATACACCTTGTATCCAAGTTCATCTGGTGGTGTGAAGTATAGGCTGGTGATCCTTTGCTCTAGGTCTAAAATCCATATATGAGTGAGTACATACCTGTTCCTCTTTTTGTGACAAGGTTACCTCAATCAGTATGGTTTCTTCAAGTTCCATCCACTTGACTGTGATTTTCAGATTCTGTTATTTTTTCCTGCAGAATAGTATTCCATTTTGTAGATGTGCCACACCGTCTTTATCCATTCTTCAGTTGAGGGTCATCTAGGTTGCTCCCAGGTTCTTGCTATTACAAATAATGCTGCTATGAACATAGTTGAGCACATGTCTTTGCTGCATGGATGTGGGTCATTTGGGTATATACCTAAGAGTGGAATAGCTGGGTCCTGTGGTAAACTAATTCCCATCTTCCTGAGGAACCGCCATACTGATCTCCAAAATGGCTGTACAAGTTTGCACTCCCACCAGCAGTGGAAGAGTGTTCCCCTTTCTCCACATCCTCTCCAGCATAAGTTGTCATTTTAGCAATCTGTCAGGAGTAAGATGGTATCTCAAAATTGTTTTGATTTGCATTTCCTTGATAGCTTAGGATGTAGAGCACTTTCTTAAGTGTCTTTCAGCCTTTTTGATTTCCTCTATTGAGAATTCTTTCTTCAATTCTGTACCCCATTTTTAATAGTGTTATTTGGTGTTTTGTTGACTAGTTTCTTGAGTTCTTTGTATATTTTGGAGATCAGCCCTTTGTCAGATGTAGGATTGGTAAAAAATTTTTCTCATTCTGTGAGCTGCCATTTGGTCTTGTCCATTGTGTCCTTTGTCTTACAGAAGCTTCTAAGTTTGAGGAGGTCCCACTTATTAATTGTTGATCTCAGTGTCTGTGCTACTGGCATTAGTTCAGGAAGTGGTCTTCTATATGAATTTGGTCAAGGGTACCTCCTACTTTCTCTTCTAATAGGTTCAGTGTGGCTGGATTTATGTTGAGGTCTTTGATCCATTTGGACTTGAGTTTTGTGCATGGTGATAGACATGGGTCTATCTGCAGTCTTCTACACACCATCATCCAATTGTGCCAGCACCATTTGTTGAAGATGTTTTCCGCCCCCCCATTGTATTCTTTTAGCTGTTTTGTTGAAAATCAGGTGTTCATAGGTGTGTGGGTTAATATTGGAATTTCGATTCAAGTCCATTGGTCTACCTGTCTATTTTTGTGCTAATACGAGGCTATTTTCAGAGCTATAGCTCTGTAGTAGAGCTTAAAGTGAGGGATGGTGATGCCTCCTGAAGTTCTTTTATTGTACAGGGTTTTAGCTCTCCTGGGGCTCTTGTTTTTCCATACAAAGTTGATTATTATCCTTTCAAGGTCAGTGAATCATTGGCTGGGGTTTAATGGGGATTGCATTGAATCTGTAGATTGTTTTTGGCATAATTGCCATTTTTACTATATTTATCCTTCCAATCCAAGATCACGGGAGATCTTTCCATTTTATGGTATCTTCTTTAATTTCTTTCTTTAAAGCCACAAAGTTCTTATTGTATAGGTCTTTCACATGTTTGGTAAGCATTATCTCAAGATACTTTATGTTGTTTGTGGCAATTGTAAAGGGTGATCTTTCTCTAATTTCTTTCTCAGCCTTTTTGTTGTCTGAATATAGTAGGGTTAGCAATTTTTTTTGAGTTTGTTTTGTATCCTGCTAGTTTGCTGAAGGTGTTTATCAGCTGTAGAAGTTCCCTGGTAGAGTTTATTGGGTTGCTTATTTAAACTATCAATAATATCATCTGCAAATAGAGACAGAGTGACTTCTTTTTCTTCAATTTGGATTCCCTTGATCTCCTTTTCTTGTCTTATAGCTGTAACTAGAACTTCAAGTACAATATTGAAGAGATATGGAGAGAGAGGACAGCCTTGTCATATTCCTGATTTTAGAGGAATTGCCTTAAGCTTCTCTCCATTTAGTTTGATGTTGGCCTTTGGTTTATTGTATATTGCTTTTATTATGTTTAGGTATGTTCCTGTTTTCCCTGATCTCTCCAAACCTTTATCATGAAAGGGTGTTGAATTTTGTCAAAGGCTTTTTCAGCATCTAGGGAGATGATCATATGGTTTTTCTTTTTCAGTTTGTTTATATGGTGGATCATGTTGATAGATTTTTGTATGTTAAACCATGCAACCCAGGGATGAAGCCTACTTGGTCATGGTGGATGATTTCTCTGATGTATTCTTGGATTCGTTTTGCCAGTATTTTATTGAATATTTTTCCATCAATATATCATTGTGAGCCTTGGGTATCAAGGTGATTGTGGCCTCATAGAAAGAATTTGGTAATGTGCTTTCTATTTCTATTGTGTGGAACAATTTGAGGAGTATTGGAATTAGCTCTTCCTTGAATTTCTGGTAGAGTTCTGCACTAAAGCCATCTGGCCCTGGGCTTTTTTGGTTGGAAGGCTTTCGATGACTGCTTCATTTCATTGGGGGTTATAGGTCTATTTAAGTTGTTTGTCTGTTGTTGATTTAATTTTGGTAAGTGATAGTTATCCAGAAATTTGTTCATTTCCTCTGAATTTTCAAATTTTGTGAAGTACTGGTTTACAAAGTATGACCTGAAGGAATAGCCTTTTCTATAGAGCATGTTCTAAGACAGGGAAGCTACAGAAAGAAACTCTTATAAAAATACACACAAATATAAGAAGAAAAGAAATGATGGCATCATTTCTGACAAAATTTAAATTAAATATAAAATTTCAAACTAGTTTTCTTATCACTAGACCAAGATAGTACCATTAATATTTATAAGCTCATTAGTTTTATCTCAATATAATATACATATTTACACAATTGTGTTACTATTTTAACTATTATTTAACAATGTTAGACAAAAATTATACTAGCATTTGAACATCATCTATTCATGTTAATAATTTTGTATGTTATTTTTATACTATATATGTATATTTATACATATATATTTAATTACATAGTTTTTACTATGTGTTATTTAACTTATTTTTTATCTAGGGCTTTACAAATTTATTTGTATATGTGTTTGTTTACTTTTTGTATCATCCAGTAGATACTTTTGTGGTTGTTTTTTAAAAAAATATTTTATTGTTAATGTCTTTAACACTTTGAAGTCAATTATCAAGAGAAACATTTTTAGAAAGACCTGGAAAGCTCAATTTTATAGAACATATCTTCCAACTGGGAAGATAAAAAGTGCAAAATTATCCTAATAAATGAACATGATTTTGTAAAATGTCATGTGCTGTGAGAGCTGGATTAGGACCTATTTTGGTTAGGTTTGCCAGAATGGTTCACTGAGCAGGTTTGAGCTTTGAGTTGAGTTCTAACCAGACACAGAAATGTCATTTGTCCATCATCTGTTAAGACTGTGTTTGGAAAGTGTGAGAGAGCTTGAAGTATTTGTACAAAAGGAAAAGTCAACATGAATATGCTTAATGATTTGAAGTGAGGGAAAAAAAGAGACAGTAAGAGGCGGGTCCAAAAGAATAGGGAGTGCTACATACATGCAAGGATGTCGAATAAGTTAGTTCATTCTAAGCATTGAACGGCTTTTGGTCTTTATTATCCAAGAAAGATACTGCTGTGTGCATTTTCTTATTGTCTTGTTGAGGACAAGGATGTAACAGCTCCAGAGACAGTTATAATGACATTGTAATAATTCACATATAATAGTCATTTTCCATTAACAGTGAAGACTAAAGACATATCAGATTTGTTATAATATTTGGTACAAAATCTAGCATTTAACTTCTTTTTCTACAAACGTTTCTAGGGTAGGAGAGATTGTTCAGTGGTTAGGAGCATGCTTTGCTCTTCCAAAACGTCCTGAGTTGCACCCCTTCCTTCCCTACTAATAATACCCTCTTCAGACAGCTCACAATTGCCTGCAACTCCAGCTCCAAGAAGTATCCAACATGTCTAACTGGTACAGGTAACTGAATGCATGTGCACACACCTTCATTAAAAACATAACAGTGTATTAAAATATATCACTGAGAAGGGAATATTGAGAAAAAGGAACTGCATTTTAGATAATTCTGTGAATTTTCCTTAATGTTCACAAGATGAATGCCATATATCAAGCAGCTGTACTGTCATTCACATAAAAGTATGCATGCTAAACATTGTCCCTGCCCACATGAGTAAGTTAGACTTTCTATCAAGGAGAACACATCAAGTGATCCTAAAAATTTTATCCTGTATGAAATTAAATTTTATAGTTGTCATGTTTAGGAACCATTTACGCATCATACATGATATCTTTGGCAAAAACATGAGGATTTTAACTGTGAAAACTATTTTGCATTTCAGCTTTTGGAATTCAGGAAAAATACAAGAAGGAAACATGAAAGTGTGTGTTGAACAAGCATGACATTTTTGTACAGAAGAAACATATATTTAATTTAAATGAATCATGTAATTTCTTGATCATGGGGTTTAACTCGAACTGTCTTATAAGAGGCAGAAGTTCAGACTTTCAGTTCAGAACCTAAATTTTCACATGCCATATATTAAAAGAAAGTAATAAGCAATGATTACTAGACAATTGTTTTTGTAAGTAGTAATGTGAAGAAATTCCTTCTTTCAAAAAATAAAAGCTTTAGAGAAGAGATTTCTCTGAAAATATCTAATTTTGGAGAAATAACTATTATCTAGAAGAACATGCAAGAAAGTTTAATTACTGAAGCTCAAGATTCTAGTGTAGTAACAGTCATTTTAAAAGCTTACAAAATGTTGCCACAGTAGATAAAATAGACTAATCCCATATTTTATCATTGATGAGGATATATTTTAAAGTCTGTCCATTAAAGAAGCAAGCAGATGCTTTTGCATGCTCAAAGGATAGACCAAAACCAAATTAAACCCACTCATTACCCTAATGGCTTCTCCCTAGATACAGAAAAATTAAATGGGAAGATGAAAATATCTTGGTGATTTTTTTCCAAATGATTATCAGTGGAATGGAAAAACAAAGGAAAACATCCATAGAATAGAAATGTTCAATTCCTGAGAGAGAGCATGAGAGAGAGGGTTGGGGGAAAGAAGAAGAGGAAAAAGAAGAAGAGGAAGAAGAAGAAGGAGGAGAGGAGGAGGAGGAGGAGGAGAAGGAGAAGAAGAAGAAGAAGAAGAAGAAGAAGAAGAAGAAGAAGAAGAAGAAGAAGAAGAAGAAGAAGAAGAAGAAGAAGAAGAAGAAGAAGTAGAAGAAGAAAAAGAAGAAGAAGAAGACAAAGAAGAAGAAATGCAAAGCCACAGATGAAATGACAGTAAGATGGAAAGCAGAGGCTTTCTGATAAATAGTGACTATAGACACAGAGGTGAAACATACAGGCTTGTCCAGGAAGAAACTTACACACACACCAGGATGAATATTTGTGTCTAGAAGCAGCCAGAGCAGGCGCACATTCTGGGTAGTCAGTAGGGAGAAGGTAAAGGATGCTTATGGGGAATTTTCTCATGTGTAAAAGGCTAAGGTTAGTGCCTACTATTTTGAGTATTGATAAGGTTCTGGTGAAGGAAGAGAAATGGAATATTAGAAAGTATTAAAATACTGGTTGTTCACCTTTTTAATACTATGTCCATTTAGTACAGTTCCTCATGTTCTGGTGACCCCTAAGCATAATTTTGCTACTGTTTTTGAAGCATAATATAAATATCTGTAAATAACAGTCCTAGGCAACTGTTGAAAAACAGCCATTCAACCCCCAAAGCGAGCTCAGCTTAAAGGATGAGTACCACTGAATTAAAAAAAATTCAATATTATCTATATAAGCCTAATAGTAAGATGATTGGGTTATAGTTTCCATGTTTCTAAAATGCCTAGACTTGATTTTCTTAATTAAAAATGAAATAGTAACAGCACAGTGATATGACTGGCTGATGCCAGTTTCAATAACTATACAATAATTAGATCAGGAAGAAAGTACAAAATGACATATACTATCTTGCCTTTAAGAGACATCCTATAGCTTAGGTGAAATGCTGTCTACAATTGTGTAGCCCCACTCTGCCAAAATATCCAGACTGAATGACATTTAACAAAAAAACTGACCAGAAATCTTCAACAGCATGATCATAAGAACAAGACTGGGGAACTATCCCAGATTAAAGGACTGTAAAATATTAATATGGCAACTTCAATGAATACTGGTTAACAAAAAAAGGATGTTAATGACTAAGTTGGAGCTATTCTAATGGGCCAGTGGTTGATTAATGATATATAGTAATATTTGAATATTAATTTCCTAATTTGATAACTCTATGGTCGTGTAAAGTATGCATTTTAGAAGTTATACAAAATGTACAATAGTGACACTGTAATTTTCACTTTAAATTATAAAATTAAAACAAATGGAAAGAAACATTTCAAAGGTGATTGTAAGTATGAGAATACTATCATGCATATGCAGGTGTATCTACCTACACTTCTGACTGAAGGAATATACTCATAGAGAGGACATGCTAAAGGGCTGAGAGATGGATAGTGGATAAAAGTAATGCTCCCCAAATAGAAAGGCTGGAATTTTAGACCCTAGAGCCACATGAAAACTGAATAGGCAGGAAGTGGTACAATTGTCTGGCATCCCATGTCTCAGGTAGCAGAGAGGGGATTCCTCAGAAAATTTGCCAGCTGGACTACCTGGCATTGGTGATTGAAGGCTGGATGAGGGTCCCTAACTCAAAAAAAAAATACTGGAAATGTCATGAAAGATGTCATTCTGTAAATATCTTTCTCTTATTGGTTAATAAATAAAGCACTGTTTGCCAAAAGGAAAGAAAGATAGACAGGAGGAGAAGACTAGGAGTAGAGAGGAAGTGGTAGAAAGGAGATTCAAGATGGAGGACCTACAGGGTAGTGCTCCGGGCCCTCTCTCCATAAGATAAGACAACGTGAAAATACTTAGATTTAAGACAAAGCTAGCCAATAAGAAATGTTGGTAGCAGGCTAACAGAATTTATATCTAATACAGCATCTCTATGTGTTATTTGGGGCTGGTGTGGCTCTGATGCCAGGGCGGCAGCAAAACCTACTCTTAACAGAAATGTTGTAGGAAGACACTCAATATTGACTTTGGCTCTACACATATGCACATGTGCTCACCTGCCTCCACATGCACCCACACATGTACTAATATGTCTATCCATGCATGCACAACACACACACACATACACACACACAAGCACCACACACACACACACACACACACACACACACACACACACACACACACACTATACAACAGCCAGGAAAAAGTCACAAAGAGTGTCAACATACAACTCATAAAATAGTAAAGTTTAAAAAAAATAAAAAGCAAGTATTTACAATTTATTTCAGGCTATATATTTTCTAGAACACTGAGCAAAAGAGACAGCTGAAGTTTGAATCTTGATTTAAGAAAACAAATGACAGAAAGGTAAAAGTTCAGTATAATATCAAATATAAGCATTTATTTAAAAGAACAAATGAAATGTAAGACATCTTAAAAGTAAATATTCAATTTTATCTTTATATCAGTTCCAAAACAGTATTAAAGATATTTGAATGTAAAGTCAGCAAAGCACTCATGGAAATCAAATTATTCTAGTTTTAGAAATGACCTTGAAAGAAACTATTGGACATAATGAGACTATAGAACCAATAACCGTTTGAAGTAGTGTAGCCTGACTCTCCTGTTGTGGGAGGCTGATCCCTTATATACATGGGGGAAACCTATTTGTTGCAGATTTTTTTTCTTCTCCATCACTTATGAAGCCTGCCCTTGTGTTCCAACTTCCAAGTATTAGATTCTTATAGAGAATTAAAAAGATGATAGTACCAGGATATAAACCTTGGTGCGAATGGCTAAGAAATAACAGAAACAATATTCTTGAAAAAATATTTATTTTAATTAAATTGGTGTTCATCACTTCCCCCTCTCTTCTTCTACCTCTAGCCCTAACCATATCCCTACTTTGAAGTTGACAGTCTATTTTCCTTTATTATTCTTACATATGTGTGCATATTATTTGATGTATATGTATATATGTCTGCAGACAGCATCAGACAACCTGTAAATGAGCTTATCAGTGGTAAAAAACAGCTTTTTTCCCCCTCTTCCAGTAGTGACATTATTTTTAAAAGAACTGTTGAAGTATATTTTTATTTTCATACAAAATAAGGCACTCATAAAAGGATAGAATTCTGTTTCCAATAATTACTAAAATCCTGTAATTAGCAGAGCCAAATAAATGCAGAACTTTGGTGCTATTCAAACATTCAAACATCACTAATGCTACTTTGGAGTCAAACCACCTCCCAGCCTATCCTGAATCCATAATCAATACCCTTCTGTTCTTTTCCCCAAAGTTCTACCATTCCCAGATTGTCATATGAATGCAGCTGCATTATATGAGTCTGTTTGAGTTTCCCTTCTCTCACTTCATATTTTTGCATTCATTAACCAGTGATGAGATTATATATTAAGTTTGATTTTTTTATTACTAAGTTATATTCTATTTCATGAATGCCACTCAGCTTTTCTTTTAAATTTTTAAAATTACTCTATTTTGCTGAATTTTATTTTGACATTTTCATATGTACATGTACATGTGTAGGTAAACATAGATATATGTCAAACTTGGTGTATTAGTTTTTATTGTCATGATAAAATAGTATGACCAAGGTAACTCATGAGAGAATATATTTATTTGGGCTTATGATTCTGGAAGGATGAGTTCATTAGCATTTATATAGATATTCCAGTTGACTTGGACAACTGCTGAAAATATTATGCATTCTCCAACTAATTGCCTCAATTCCTTTGCTGAAAGTCAAGCAAATATACAGGTGTGTGTGGTTATTTTAGGTTCTTAAGCTTTACTGATCTATGTTTCTGTAACTATCACCACATAATTTGAGTCTAATTTCATTCTAAGTCTTAAGAATTACTCTGTGTCCCTCAACATTGTTCAACATTGTTCTTTCCTTTCCAAATCATTTTGACTATTCTTTCTGTTTGTTCTTTGTTTTGTTTTGCTTTTTGTTTTTGTGGTTTTTTTTTCTTTCTTTTTTTTTTTTTGAGACAGTGTTTCTCCGTGTAACAGCACCAGCTATCCTGGTCCTGGAACTCACTCTCTCCCAAGCTGGCCTCAAATTCACAGAGACCTGCTGCCACTGCCTCCAGATTTCTGGGATTAAAGGCCCTCATATTTTGACTTTTCTCATTTCTTTTTTTTTCTCTTTTTTTTTGCATATGAACTTTAGCATCTTGTTAATATTAACAAAAAGGTCCCCATATGGGAAATACATGATTAATGTTGGTGTTAAGTCATACTATAGATTAATTTAGGGGGAAATGACAGCTGAATGACATTCACCCTTGAACTCAAGAACATAGCATGTATCTCCAGTTATTTAGGGCTATATGTTTTCATCTTTCTGTGTGGACATGTATGCAATGTATGTTTATTAATTCAATGAAATAAAAATGGAAGACACAAAATTAAATTAACAATATCACCCTTGTAATGGTCTTACTTCACTTTTGATCCCTTTTCTTGTTCATCTACTGTGTTTGACTTTACATAATCATCAGATAACTCCTTTCATATTCTTTCTAGATTTATTTTTTTGCTTGCAGTTAGTGGGACAAACCAGCTGCAGTGTGCTTACTTCAATTTTCACAAGATTGAAAATAATTGGTTTTAGTTTTGATTTTCTAAATCTATCTTTTGTGGTCATGGTCTGGATTGTGATCAGATTGAGAACTTCCAGTTTGAAAACACTAACTTTGAGACAGCTCTCCATGGTTAAGTTCTAAAGGATACAAGATCAACGAGAAAGTTGAATGAATTTTTCTGAAGTAAACAAGTGGATAAGGTGAATATAAACCATCAGAGCAAGCATCCTTTCCTCATTAGTACAAATTCTTCCTTTGTTGACAGTGCTGTGGTGTTTAGTTTTAAGATAAATGAAATGGAAGGTGATAATCTAGTATTTATACAATGTATTTATACAATGTCCAAGTTCTGTATAGGAATATTTCTTAGTAGGAAATGTCTTGCTGACAAATAATAGGAGTTAGCATGTAATGTAGCATCACCACATTGCCATTTATTTGGACTGTATCCAAACATATATCAGCTTACTGGTAAAATCTAGCTCTTTCAAACTGTGTTTCATATAAAGAAACATTATTATTGAAGGCAATGTAAGTAGCTTTTACTTCTAGTAATCAACGTTTTTATTTCATTTCAAAAATTATGAATCACTAAGTATATTTACTCATTCTCAATATTGATTATCTGTTTATTTTTTTATGTCTTGTTTTTCTGTTATTTGTAACACGGACTTATGAATTCTTTATGGTCCTACTCTTGTTTTGCAGTACTGTACTTCCTGGATCTCTAATGCTGTTTCTATTAAGACTGTGAATTCTCCTAAGGACCTCCATATTAACACTTTACCAAACTAGAAATTTGCAGAGCAGCCAAAGTAATGCTGAGAGTGATCCATTGAAGTGAATTTCATCTAAAACTATCTGAAATGCCTTTAGAATATTATTATGTCTGTATTATTGAAATAGAAGTCTGATGCTAAATTTAGATGTTGTTTGATGAAATGACTTTTTGATTTTGGACAAAGTGAGCAGATGCGCAAATCCAAAGACATATTTAAACTTTTTTACATACATGCTTATACTTTTCTTATAAATGTTTGTAGCTTATAATATCATGTGAGGCACTGAATTGGGATTCATAAATCCCAACCATGTTTGGAAAAACTCGAGGCATTGTGAAGATTGAATAGCATTCCTTATATACAGAATTATTCAGCTCTGGGCAGAAATCCCAGAGGCACAATTTACAGCACATTCACTCATTCACAGTTTGTGCCCTGGTACTGATCTCACCGCCCAGGCTGCTGGAATGATTAAGAGATGATTCTCTTTTTTTTTTTTTAAAAAAAAACCCTCAAGTAGGTCATTGTGAATTAATTTTAAAATAGATTTATAATTATCTTTTTCAAATGAGCATTTGTTCCTCCGGTTAGTCATTCAAACGAAGGGGGGGGGGAGAACAATTCCTTTGTGCCCATAGGCTTCTAATGGATCAAGCATGTCACATATATATGTAAATGCGTTATTCATAATATATTGGGTTTTGTGGTTTACAAATTGCATTTGCATTATTTATTTAGTTTCCATAATAGTTCAGAATAGATTGAGCATATATTAAAAGCTCCATTTATACTCAGGCAAAGAGAAATAAATGTGTACTTCATAACCAGCTCTTTCTCTTCCTCCCCTTCTGTCTCGCATCCTCTTATCCACTTTGGCTGCTCTCCTTTCTTGTGGTCCCAGTATCATGACCCTGATGCACACGCGTGCATGTGCGTGTGCGTGTGTGTGTGCGTTTATGTGTGTGTGTGTGTGTGTTTATGTGTTTGTGTGTTCCTGTGTGTGCATCTAAGCTCCATGTGTGAAAGAAAACATGGAGAATTTGTCTCTCAAAGTCTGACTTCTTAACAAAGTACAGTTCTATCATTTATTTTGTCATTTGACTTTTTCCTTCAAGGCTATAAAATCTCATATTTTTTTCCATTTATTTGTTTATGGTCATCCATGCTAGTTCAATTTCTTTGCTACAGCCAATAATGCCAAATAAATATCAATGTGCAAGTGTCTTCGTGGTAGGACTGAGAGTGTTTCTGGGATGATCACAAGTTGTAATGGGTCATATGGTAATTTTATTTTTAGATTTTTGAATATTGTCCATACTGATTTCCACAGTGTTTGCACTAGTTCACATGTCTTGCAAAAGTAGTGGGGTTCCTCTTTCCCCACCCCTGGTATCTTCACCGCATTTGTTGTCATTTTAGAGCTGGGTGTTATAAATGTAGATCCTCTCCTGAATGGTAAATCTTATGACACTGTTCTAGTCCCACTCTTCCTGTGTGCCCCTGCTCTCTTATGTGAATGTCTTTACTCTGTTCACTGAACATGGCAATTCCAATCCAACCTCAGAGCCTTTGCACACTCTCCTGTGCTTAGAATGTTCTTCTAGAGTCAGTGCTTTAGGCTTATCTGCTACCCAAACCATTTCAGTTCCTTAGTGAGGCTTTTCTCCACCCAGACAAATGTTTTTAAATTTGCTTTATTAGCTTGGTGGACTTACAGCATTTTTGATACTCTATTCATTTATCTATGATGTATTCATAAATTTCCTGAGGTCAGCCTTTGATCTACCCCCTCAGCACTGCCAATCATATACCTAGCATGAAATAAACATTTGTTGAATGAGTCAGTGCATGAAATCTTAGATTTGATATGCTTGTTAATTGTTTCAGGACAGTGGAAAACAGGTACCTATTCATTCTTTTAAGTTAGTATTTATATCATGCCTAAAACAAACTTATGCACTCTATTGTAAAATAAATAAATAAATAAACAGTTATGTAATCGTTTGTTGATACCTATATTCCTATAACATATCACACATTCTGTGTAGACATTCTTTCTTCACCCTATATTCATAGTGCTTATAGCCATGTTAAATACATGTCAGGTAGTAGGTGCTTTCAAAGAATGAGTTAAATCCATTAATAGTTGCACAAATCTGTTCTGATACAAATTAACTATATTTCTTCTCACATCCACAGGACTATACCTTGACCATGTACTTTCAGCAAGCCTGGAGAGATAAGAGGCTATCCTACAATGTAATACCATTGAACTTGACATTGGACAATCGAGTGGCAGACCAGCTCTGGGTGCCTGATACCTACTTCCTGAATGATAAGAAGTCCTTTGTCCATGGAGTAACTGTCAAAAACCGTATGATCCGCCTGCATCCAGATGGCACAGTCCTGTATGGCCTCAGGTCTGTAACATGGATCCTAAATTTAACTTTTCCTGTAAAATTGAAAGCCCCACTGCCTGTTGTTAGGGGAAATATTGTACTGATGCCTTCTTTCTGCAGTTCTGCTGCAAGTGTCAAACCTCTATCAGGGATATATCTGAGAGCTTAGGAAAGTGTGTGTACAAAGGACTTTGCTCCCACTAAGACTAAGTTGTTGCTTTTTTCTTTTTCTTCTGAATTATCTCCCAGTATCAGATTCTAATGCTAAAGAATCTTTTTAAGGAATAGGGATAAACAATGTCAAAATAGCTGAAACACTGGGTTTCTTTAGAACTGGAAAACAGAATGCCCTGCTTGTTGAATGATTGTTTGGACATGGCAGATGCCACTGAGCTGCTGAACTGGGTCATGGTCCTAAGGTAACAGACAGGAGTACCATGCCCTCTCATCCTCCAAGGAGCAATCAACTTACAAATAAAATACCATATCATGTTTATCAATGCTTAATTTGTGCTCTTAGACATACCTCCAGAAAAGCAGTTTGGTACCAGGCTATTTGGATGGGAATAAATTGTAAAGAAAGTTAGTTTAATTTCAATTAAAATCAATAAATGGTGTTCTGGGAAAAAATGAAACTACAACTTTATTCTGAAATGATTTCCATGTAAACATTTATTTTTATGGTATATGGAAACCACTCTAAATATCACCATTTTCAATTGCTACTAATCCATTATTTTGCATAAAATACTTTTATTCTGAAAATGTTACAAAAACACTTTTGCTGGAGAGAAAGAAATGACTCTGAATTCCAGCTTTTTTAGTTGCCTCTGATTTGTTATTTTGCATAAACATGTGTCTATCCTATGATAATACTGATGATAGTGGCAACAGTAATATCTATCAGTTGAACCCTTCTCAGGGGTTACACGCTGAGCTGAGTGCTTTCCACACACCATACATTTGCCGCCAACACCCTTTCTGCATCCCACTTTTCATGATTTTCCTTATCCAACAAAAGTTGTGATTAGAACACACTATGTTACGACCAGTTTTCCCATCAGCCTGGTCCTAGAGAAGCATCAGCCCCAAATAACACACAGAAATGCTGTATTAGACATAAAGCTGTTGGTCTGCTAATATCATTTCTTATTAGCTAGCTGTGTCTTAAATATTAACCCATTTCTTTTAATTTAAATGTTTCCATATGGTCTTACCTTATCAGAGACAGGGCCCAAACCTCTTCTCTCAAGTCCCTACATCTTGACTTTCCTCCTACATCTCCCAGAATCCTCCTTGTCTATCTTGACTGCCTATTGGCCAACACGGCTTCATTCATTAAGAAATAAAAGAAACTTTTGCAGAATGACATCTCCAATCAATACTACATTGAAATGATAAGAAATAAAGTTGAGTTCACATTGTGTATTATTATGACTAACATGATGAAATCTTACTTGCTTAGATATTCATTTCTATCTGAGAAATAACTCACTCTTTTCCCTACAAATCCACGCTATAGCTAACAATTAGTGCCTTTGTAGCCATCTTGGCTGTCAAGTCAACCGTCATGTAATTGCAGAACCTGAGCTCGAATAACCCTTTATTTTTCTTAATAGCATCCCTGAAGCAAAGGAGTAGGGGACAGGCAATTTAGATAGACCTGAAAGAAGCTGTAGAGATACCATATTTAGCACACATGCAAATTTTATTTTTTTGTTTGTTTGTTTGTTTTTGTTTTCAAAACAGGGTTTCTTTGTATTGCTTTGGACCCTGTCCTGGAACTAGCTCTGTAGACCAGGCTGGCCTCTAACTCACAGAGATCTACCTGTCTCTGCCTCCTGAGTGCTGGGATTAAAGCTATGCACCACCAATGCCAGGCAAAATAAATTCTTATTAGTTTTGTTGTTACACCTAAAACTGGAAAAGCAATAGCTGTAAAGTTAGTTTAAATAATAAAGGCATTTGAGTTATGGATGAAAGACATGGACATAAAATATATCCCATCTTACAGGAATATGCTTTGTGAGACATATTGACCCTGTATGATCACTTCATCAAGGTTTCTGAGATGAGTGACACCATGCCATGCACTGCAAGTAATAGTGACTTACAAAGGTTTAAGGGTATGACTGAGACACCAAGAGAGTTGCTGGAGAGAATACACCTGTATGTTTCAAGACTGCTGCTCTGTTTCTAGAAAACTTGAAAATACTGATGAAAGGGAATAAATATATGAAAGAAACAGTGTTCAGTTGTAATGAAACGTAGTTATTTGGCAGGAAATCACCCAGGAGAACCCAAATTCATGTAAGTGTAAAGGGTGTATTTTCAGGACATATGAAGAAATTATCAACTCTGACACTGTATAGCATCATTGAGGTGAATTTTATGATCAGGTGACATACACAGAGTAAATAATCTGTGTCTTTGAAAGGCACAGAGAGACCATATGCCATGTTCTGGCAATATAATTAAAAAGTTGGGGTAGCAGCCCTTTATTTCCCTGCAAAGTGTTTTCACTGTTGCTTTATATCAAAAAGGAAGACTTACCAGGAAGAAGAAAAACTTAAGTCCTATTAATAATATGCAATGCATCTGGCTTTACTGCGTGTTTGCTGTATAAATGATTATGTTGAAACTGTTTTTACCTCTAACAAAATGTCTGCATTTCAGATTCTTAGTAAGAGCACAGGTAAACTGGAGAAGGAATATACATTTGCCCAGTAGTTGATTGAATTAATCTGGACACTGTCCAGTCATGGAAACACTTCACTACTGTTAATGTATGAAATAGCACTTAGTGAATTTGCAGTTAATGAATTTCTGAAATAGTTTAAAAGTGAAGCTGAAAATGGTTTGAGAAAAAATTAAGAGAAACATTCATGGAGCATTGCATGCCAGTAAAATGGATTTTTTTAATGTTCTTGGTAGAAAAGTTTGAACACATACTAGGTGTTATCAAGAAGTGGTAACAGTAAGGGGAGTAACTTAGTCTTGCCTCAACTTGATGTGTCATGCTTTGTACAAGCCCATGGAGGCCTGCCCCTTTCTGAATGGAGATGGAAGAAAAGTAGATGGGAAGAGGAAAAGATGGGAAAAGAGAGGTGATGGGAGGAGATTAGGGATGGGAAACTGGTTGTATGTAAAATAAATTTTTAAAAATGTTGTTAAATAAAATAAAATAAGGAAAAATATTTGTAATAGCTAGTACATGAATTTAATACCATCACTCAGGAGGTAGAGGCAGGTGGATTTCTGTGTGTCCAAGTCCAGCCTGGCCTACAAAGGGAGTTCCAGGACAGCCAGAGCTACATAGTGAGACTCTGTCTCAGAAAAATATGAAGTCTTAACAAATAAAAAATTAGAAGAATTTTTTATTGACTGCAGATGAATAAAAAGACAATGATTAATGAATTAGAAAATAATATATTTATCATATAAGAATTATTATACATTAAAATTTCCAGAACCCAAATCTGGGTCTAGTATTGTCTGTCTGTAATCCAGTGTTTGCAATGTGAAATGAGATATAGAGACAGGAGAAAGCCCGAAAATGCGCAGTTTGAAGAGCATGGTGTATGATGTAGTAAACAACAAAAAGACCCTTTATCAAATAGGGTGGAAGGTCACAACTGATATTCAAAGTTGTCCCGTGACTGCCTATCCATGCTGTTGGACAAATCACCCACTCCAACACACACACACACACACACACACACACACACACACACACACACACACAAAACATACATTTACATGCACACAGGTTTATTATTTTTTATTGTTTCTGCATCCAAGAATGTTTCACATTCTCTTCTGTTTATTGGCATTAGGACAGATAGTTTTCCTGGGTATAATAATCTTCAAGTATTTTCAGGACGTGATATGGCTGTTGCTCCAAGTGCTTCTGGTTTTTAGTGTTTGCTTTGAGAAGCCAACTGTTATTCTGATGGAGTTAATTTTATATATGACTTAAGACTTCGCTCCTGAAGTTTTCAGTATCTTATATTCGTTCTGTATAGTGTTCTAACAATAATATAACATGGGATGTTTCTCTCCTAGCCCTATCTTTTTCGTGTTCTCTATGCCTCTTATACTCAAATGGAGATCTCTTTTTAGAGATTGGGAAATTTTCTTCTATGATTTTATTGAAAATACCATCTATTCTTTTGATATAGGACACTATATTCTTCTATTATGTCTATAATGAATACATTTTGTCTTTTTATAGTGTCCTACTTATCTTTTTATTTCATTCATACATTTTTTAAAAAAGTCATTGGCTTCAACTGAATGATCTAATTACTCTGTATTATCCTTTAGCTCTGATGTTTTGCCCTCTATAAGATCCATTCACAATTGAAGCTTTCCACTGAGGATTTTATTGACTTACTGAATATTTCATTTCTGAAATTATTCTAGTTTGAGTTTTATTCGATATTCCTAGGTATTGGATGGATTCTATTTTCAATGATGGACTGATTACTCAATTCATTCAACTGATTGTATTTTCTTGGGATTGACTCCAGAGATTATTTGCTTCCTCTTTCAATTAACTCATGAGTTATTTATGTCCACTTTGAAATTTTGGGACAAATTTATTATAACTGTGCTTTTAAATTTTTGTCTAGTACTTTGTCTAAGTCACTGCCGTTGGCAGCCACAACTATGTAATGGTTAATTTTGGAGGTGATATTTTGTCTTTGGTCTTTTAGTCCCTGGTGTTTGTATGTTGGGATTTGTCAAACTCTAGTGAGATGAGTTGAATGAGTGTGTGGTGTTAGCATTGCCTTTGCTTAATGAGTTTTGACTGGGCTCAGTGTTACTTAAAGTTCTGTCATGGAGGACTTGGCATTGACCATGGGTAGGGTAAATGAAGATGATCTTGGCTTTGTTTAGAATAGGGTCACAGGCTCTGTCTTAATACTCCAGATTCATAGCAGTGTATCAATGGGTTACACCAAGGGCAGCAGTTTCATGTTTCCACTACTCTTAAGAACATGGTGTTATAAGGTACTATGAGAGAGTGAATCAATGCTACGAGTTCCATAATCTCTATATTCACAAGTCAGGGTGTTTGAAGAGTGGTGTGCATGTGTGATAGACATAGATGCATTATGTGACAGAAATATATGAATCTTGTCTTCTCACTTCTTTGGTGCTCAGGGCAGCAGAGAACACACAGGGAGGGAAGTGACTCCCACTCCTATGGCTTTATTAGTCTCTAACTTGCCTGACTTCATTGAGATTGCTGAGTAGATAAAGTATGCTTCAGAGGCAGGAGACTATAGCTTTTTTACTTATTTAGGCCTGGTGCTATGGGATAATGGAGTAATGCATGAAAGGCAAGGTACAAAGGGATTGCTTACTTATAAGGACCATGAATAGGCAGGGTAAGGATGTGTACGTCAGAGGCAGAGGGTATGGAAAACCCTTTATGTATCTGTGATCAGTGCTATCAAGGAGGCAGATACATGCCAATGGCAGTAGTTCCTGGAACTTGCTATGTGTCTGTGCTGGTTGACCATAGGTTGGCACAAAGTGTACACCTAGAAGCAAGGTTTGGGGGCCTCTTATATCTCTGAGCTGGATACTAGCAGGGCATTCTGAATTCCTGGGAGCAGAACATCATTATTTTTCCATTTCTACTTCCAACAAAGCCTCTTGACACAATAAACAATTTCTTAAGCACCTGTGACATTCATTAAACTAACACTTCAGTGGCAAAGCCGGCTCATTAATTCTGATTGTTCTCTCAGTTGCATTGTTTATCTGCAGATGAATTTAATAGGAAGATTTAAAAATATGTTTTTAATTAGTTCTGTCAAATTTTACAGAAAAATAGACCAGTTTCTGCTGAAAATCTGTATATACATGATATGCCTTTTTTTTTTGTCTCCAGGAATCTTATTTGCAATAGATAATTTTACTTAAAATGACCACTAAAAGTATTAATTGCAAATGCTTAGCCCCTCCTTCTATTCATCCATCACCAACCCTGTTATTTCCCATTGCTGAAATTCCAGTACAAATTTTATTTAGAGTCAATAAGAATTAGAAGAAATGTTAAAACATTACATACTATTGAATAATATTGAAAGTAGCTAGGACTCATGGAAAGATATATCATTTAGTATAACAGACTATGCATATATTGTCTTATTTAATGTCACTTTGGTCCTGTTCTTTTCTCCGTATTATATGAAAAAGAAAAGTAACCTATAGAAATTTAAATAGCTGTGATACCCTAAGATTTTAGTTGTCTTTTATTTATTTATTTAACTTTCTTATTTTACACATCAAATCCAGTTCCTGCTCCCTTCCTCTCTCCCTCCCTCCCATATTCCCCCAACACACTCCCATCCCATCCCCTTCACTCCACAGTGGGGGTTGATGTCTTCCAGGAGGGATCAACAAAATCGGTCAAGTTATTTGGAGTAGGGACTAGGTCCTCTCTCCTGTCTCTAGGTCAAGGCAGTATTCCTCCATGGAGAATGTGCTCTCAAAGTCCTTTTGTGCACCAGGGATACACCCTGGTTCACTGTAAGAGATCCCTTAGACTACCCAGGCCTTCTAACTGAGACCCATCTTCAGGGGGTTTGAGTAATTCCAATGCTGGTTTCCTGGCTATCAGCCTGGGGGCTCATTTGCTCCTCCTTGTTCAGGTCAGCTGTCTCTGTGGGTTTCTGTAGCCTGGTCGTGCCCTTCGTCTCTGCATCTGGATTCCAGTTCAGCTTAGTGATTAGCTGTGGGTGTCTGCTTGTTGTCTTAATGTAGAAATATAACTCTTCTGTCCGAACCTTGTGTACTAGTTATGTGGTAATAAATAATACTTAGAAAAGTCACAAAAGAACCTTGAAAAATTGAAGAGAAGAAAAGGTACATAGAAACAGCTTTCTGTAGATCTGTAGCTAGGGACTTTTCTCTTGAATGATAAAACAAAGCCCTGAGTAGCAGGAGGCAAGTATCATCCTATGGAAGTTCACCTTGAGACCCTAATGACTACAGGAGTTGTAGTTAAAAGAATGAGGTGTGTGTGTGTGTGTGTATGTGTGTGTGTGTGTGTGAGAGTGTGTGTGTGTGTGTGTGTGTGTGTGTGTGTGTGTGTGTGTGTGTGTAATCCTTGCACAAATTGCAAAAAGTCAGTAGTGGTACAGTCCATCAGTGTGAATAATGAAAACTGAAAGAATCATTCAACTTGGATGTAGAAGGTTGAGAGCTAGATAGTTCTCAAGACAATGTCCAGTAATTTGCAAATCAAAGACTTTGAGCTGATGATATCTGGCATAAAGGAAGAGCACACACCAACCTCTGCATCCTACTGCCTTAGCAGATAAGAAAGAAGAGGTCAACCACCACTGTGTTTGAGTGAATTATCATAAAGTACTATCCAGTGAACCTTTCAGGTATTAAAACATAACTATGATAGAGACACTAGTCTGACAGAATACCATGCCTGTTGAGTTTAATAACTGGCATGTAGGTGTTCAGGATGTTATTGTTTCAAGCTTCTGGGATGTTTGAAATTATTCATCATGAAATTTGATAAACAAAACAAAACAAACAATAACAGCAACAAAAAAGCTCAATAACAACAACAAAAAATATGTTCCAGAGGCTATGACACTGGAGTCCAAATTGAGGGAAGAAAGGAAAGGGATAGATGATGTAGCAATTATAATATAATATTAAAAATTAAACATATACTTTATATAATTAAAATTTTAAAAAGTTATAGAAAAAAAAGGATGAAAAGCTTAGAGCCTAGGGGGTAGGCATGGGACATGCTGTGGAACTAAGAGGATAAGAATTTTGATTTATACATCAAAGGAAAAAAAGCAGATATGACCACTTGGGGCCCACCAAACAAATTCTGTGTTAGGGAAAGATGTGATTATTACTGCAACTTGCTAGCTGCCAGCCTAATTCTAGATTGAGTCGGGACTTCTTGTACACTGAATAAGGTAGAGATTGATAGAGTAGAATGCTCCAGAACCTCCTTTGGCTTCTGCATGAATGCACACACATATACACATAGTACACAGAAATATACACACAGAGATACACAGAGACTTAAGAGGTCTGTAGGCAAAGAACAATAGTTGTGACATCTCAGACTTCTGGGATTCATATGTTTTTATTTAAATTAGAAACAAGCTTATTTTATATATCCCTCTGGTTCTTCCATGGCTCCCATCGATCAGCAACCCATCTCTTTTCTGCTCCATAGGAAGGATGAGGCCTTCTATGGGGAATCATCAAAGTCTGTCACATCCTTTGGGGCAGGTGTAGGCCCTTGCCCATGCGTCTAGGAGGAGAGAGTATCCCTCTATGGGGAGTGGTCTCCCAATGCCCATTTGTACACTAGGTATAAATGCTGTTCCATTACCAGGGGCTCTGTAGACTTCCCAGGCCTCCTAACTGTCACTCCTGGTTCCATCTTATGGTTTGAGCGCAGTCTGTCTAAGGTTCATAAGCTCCCACTTGTTTAGGTCAACTGTTTCTGTGGGTTTCTCCAGCATAGTCTTAATCCCTTTGCTCATCACTTCTCCCTCCATACAACTAGATTCCAGGAATTTGGCTCAGTGCTTAGCTGTGGGTTTCTACTTCTGTTTGGATGAAGGCTATAAGGTAGTCATCAATCTCATTATAGTGGAAGGCATTTAAGATAGCCTCTCTCCTATTACTGAGATATTTAGTTGGGGCCATCCTAGTATACCTCTGGATATTTCTATAGCACCACATTTCTCTTTAAACATATAATGGCTCTCTTTATTAAGGTATCTTTGTTCTTGTTCTCCTCTATTTTCCCCCTGATTCAATGTTCCTGCTCCTCCATGTCTTCCTCCCCACTCCTCTTCTGTGCTTCTCTTTCTTCTAACTCCTTCTCTCCTCCATCTCCCAATTTGCTCAGGAGATCTTGTAACTTTTCCCTTCTCTAGGGGAGTATGTCTCCCTTAGGTTCCTCTTTGTTTCCTAATTTCTCTGGAGATGTGGACTGTAGGCTGTTAATCCTTTGTTCTATGCCTAATATTCATATATGAGTGAATACGTGCCATGTTTGTCTTTTTGTGACTGGGTTACCTCACTCTGGATGGCTTCTAGTTCCATCCATTTGCCTGTGAATTTCAAGATTCCATTGTTTGTTTGTTTTTTTCCCTCTGAGTAATTCTCCATTGCATGAATATACCACATTCTCTTTATCTATTCTTCAATTGTGGGGCATCTAGATAGCTTCCAGGCTCTGGTTATTACACATAATGCTGCTATGAACATAGTTGAACAAATGTCCTTGTATGAATGTGCATCCTTTTGGTCTATCCTTAAGAGGAGAATTGCTGGATCTTGAGGTAGACTGATTCCCATTTTCCTGAGGAACTGCCATACTGATGTCCAAAGTGGCTGTACAAGTTTTCACTCCCACTAGCAGTGGAGAAATATTCTCCTTTCTCCACATCTTCTCCAGCATAAGCTGTCATGGTATTTTTGATTTTAGCCATTATGACAGGTACAAGATGGTATCTCAGCATTGTTTTGATTTGCATTTCCATGTTGGCTAAGGATGTTGATGTTGATGGCTGGAGAGATGACTCAACTGTTAAAGGCTAAGCTCACAATTAAAACTATAGGATTCATATCTTTATATGAAAAGATTTTAGCAACTGTTTCTGAAGATAGGGTATCTCCTTTCAGAGGCTGTATGACTAAGTGGGTAAAATTCATGACAATGATATTCTGTAATCCAGAGAATAATGGTAAAAACACAACAGTGAACACCTTACTGACTTCCTTGTAAACTTTCCCATCTGTAACAACATAAGCACTGCTTCTAAGTATATAATGTCATAGTTCTAAATCCCTCCATAGTAATATTTGGTGAGAAATGTTTCCTGTTCAACAGTAAGCTGAGGTACTTTTGACCTGAAAATTTCAGAATATGGAGATGAAGATGAAGAAATATGGTGCTCATGTTAGGTGAGTTCTAATAGTTTAACTCTGAATCAATCACTGCCTGCCTGGTTTCAATCCCAGCAGATAACAGTTATCTCTTTGCACCTTTCTCCAGTTTAATAATTTTTTTAAAATTCCCAAAAGTGTTGGAATTTTGTGCATATATTTAAACGGATAGTCAGGCAAGGTAACTAATTTTCTACACACGAGGCAATGATAATTCAACTTATGCTTTGTTTGTTTGTTTGTTTTAAATTTTGTCACTTGATTCTCTTGAACAATCATCAAATTCTCTGAGGATGAGTTAGAAGATGCAAATTTTGTTACAGCCTAATCATATCTCAATTAATAGCCAATAAATGTGAAATAATCTGTAATTGAACATTATACTAGAAAATGAAATTATGTATTTTTAGTAACAGTAATAGTTGAATGCTAAGTATTTACTAGTACTTAATGGGGATGTGGATACATTGAATGGATGGAAAAATTTAGAATTTGATTCCTTATTATTTACACTGTTCCAAGAAGTAAGATTTTAAGTCCTTTGTCTAGAACTCAGAATGGTAAGAATAGCAAGAGAAATGAAGATAATGGCAAAATGTTAGGCAAAGCATATCTAGAATGATAAGAGAAATTCTAATGAATATTCAAAGAGTTGTCAATATTGATAAAAATTTTTGATGGATCGGTTAGCTCCATAGATCCGGTTAGTGCTATATTCTTAAGAGTTGGGTAAAGGGGATAATTTATCATCCTGATACTCATGTGTTCATGACAGCCTTTGAACACTGCCCTATAGCCCCAAATCCAGTACAATATCTATAAACACAGCTATAATCTCCGATTTAATGAAATGTCGCTTAACTCTTCTTCAACCAAGCCATATCTTTTTAGCATGTTTATTAATCTTATCACTGTAACTTCATACAAAGAGGGCTACAAGAATAAGAAAGACATGAATATTATTTTACCCTCTTAAAATTGTAACATGTGACTGAAGAGTCATAAATCATCAAAGTGAGTGTCACTGTGGTGTACTCAACTCTGACTCTATAGCAAAGTTGTACAGCCTGGCTGGTCTATAAGCTAAATATAGTCATAGATGCTGTAAAAGCTCAAGGTATCAACCCAACGGATTCAATGTTGAGAGTTTCTTTATGGCTCATAGAAGACACCTTATTGATTTGTTTTCACCTGTTAAAATAAGAATTTAGTTGTCAAGAGATCTTTCCTAAGGTCACTAATTCTATTCATAAGACTTCACACTCATAATTCAATCAAATCCTGAAAGGCCTTAACCAAGGTGTGTCTTTGGGTAACTAGATTAGACTAGTCAACTCAAAGAAAACCAATATTCAGACTCTAACTTTCACTTTGAGTTGCATTTGATATCTCAGTGGTTCCCTTTATATAAGATAAAAGTAAGAGATGTGGCTAAATATGGGGAAGAAAGTTTTCAAGTAAGGAGCACAATGACTGTAGTGGTGAGAGGAAAAATAAATTCCTTGACTACACAGAACATTTCCTTTTGTTAAGTAAAGCAAAAACTTTCAAACAGAATCAACTATGTTCTATTCCAAAATATCATTCACTCAGTCTGATCATTTCAGACCTCATCATGAAAAAGGGACATGCAATTTCCATTCAATAGTCTGCTTAAAGTTTGAGCAGGTAGAAATCTGATTTTACCTCATGTAGTTAAAGCCACAAAGAATGTTACATACATACAACATATTCTTACTTTCTTAAAATAGCATGTTTAGTACATTTCAAAAGGCTAACAAAATATTAAACTGGAAATCAATCCATACTTTTGTCTGGAAATTGATGATCTTTTTAATCATTTATTTAAATGTTTTCTAAATGCTTATTCTAATTCCCCAAAGCCCATAGGTCTATAATTTTGCTTATGTGCAGCAACTATCCTTGTAAATTCCATGCCATTTTCATGTAGCAATATTCAATATATTTGAGTTCAAGTAAGGACATCAGTTCTCTTTACAAAATAAAACAAAAACTCTTCTGATGAATTAGTAAAGCAAAAACAACAGCATTTCATTCTAATTTACAAAAGAGCAGTCAACACAAGTTATCAACAGGTGACATTTCTTTCTAACAACTTACATGCTCATTAAAACTTAGTGTCAACATTGAAATTATTTCATGTCAATTCATTAACATTACGTATAAGCATGGTGTCATATTAAAAACTCTTTAACCATGACAGAAATAAAATATTTTTAAGTTATGAAATTTCATTTCTCTTTTTAAATATTTAGAAACTATATTGTCTTAGGGTTTCAATTGCTATGAAGAGATACCATGGCATAGCAACTTTTATAAAGGAAAACATTTAATTGGGTGGCTCATAGTTCAGAGAAGGTTTAGTCCATTATTATCATGGCTGGTCTTGGTGGCGTGCAGGCAGACAATGGTGATGGAGAAGGAGCTGAGAGTTAATATACCTTGATCCAAAGGCAACGGTAAGTGAACTGAGACATTGGGTGGGGCTTGAGCATATATGAGAACCCAACATGCTCCTCCACAGTGACATAGTTTCTCCAACAAGGCTACACCTTGTAATAGTGCTACTGCCAATGAGCTTATGGGGACCAATTACATTCAAACTACCACATAGAGTTAAGAATATAAAATTACCCCTTACTCTATATTTTTACCTATGTTCCTTTTAGAAAATTACAAACATAGTTTTCTAAAGATATGTGAATATGATACACATGACTTGAGGATCTGTATCTTAATAATTGTCAATGACAAACATGATTACATGTGAATAAGGCACTTCTGACATTCATTTTACAACCATTATAGGATATGCTTAAGATGTATTTCTTATCCATTACAAGATATGGTTTTTGGTTTTGATGGAAGGTAAAAAATGAGGCTGTTTCCATAAAACATAGGGATGTTCTTAAAAAATCTTTTAGTACTTTAATGAGAAAATAGGCTTGTGGTATAATTTACAATTGTATAGCTGTGCTGTTCACATCTCAGTTTCACTTGGCAAAGAAATAGCTCTGAATATATACTAAAGCCTCATTTTGTTTTTGTTGTTTTCAAGAAAGTTTTGCATTAAGAATGGCCTTCTTGATTTTAGTAGTAGCTGGGCCATCTAAAAATAGCTCCTGGGCTCACTTGGTCTGTGGTTTTGTGTGTGTAGAGGTGGGGGTTGGCCTGACCTCACATGTCTATATGTCTCCCATATGTAACATTAGCTCAGAAACTTGTCACTCCTAATTAAAGGTTCGTATTCTTAAAGGAAGATACAGCAGAAAACAGAAACGGCAATTCATCCATCCCCTGATGTGTAGGCTCTGTCACTGGGAAAATGGCAAAGAATGATGCTAACCTGTAATGAACATAGGCATGTATGGTTTTAGTAATCCATCCGCTTTCTCTACTATGCACATTTTAGTATAAGATAGTCATCACACATAGAAATATGCTCTATTAAACATTAATATATCAATTTTAGCATGGATTTCCTAATTGGTTTAGTTAATTTTTATACAGATATTGAGTAATTGTATTTTGTCAGGCTGAACAAAAGAGAATTTATTAAGAATATCAGTCTTCCTGGCCAGAATGGGAGAAATCACATGATACAGCCTTCACCGCAGGAAAAAAAAATACTGTCTGATTTATGGGTGGAGGAGGGGAATGCAGACCCTGAGGCATTTCATTTATTTTAAAATTTTAAATTCATTTTACATACCAACCACAGGTTCCCCCCTCCCCTGCTCCCACTTTTCCCTTACCTCCTCCCAACCCCACACCCACTCCTCAGAGAGAGTAAGCATTCCCATGGAGCTTCAATTAAGTCTGAAATATCAAGTTGAGGCAAGATCAATTCTCTCCCTCCTGCATCAAGGCTGAGCAAGGTATCCCACCATAGGAAATGTTAGTTCATGCACCAGGGATAAATTGTGGTCCTACTGCCAGGGGTCCCATAAACAGCCAAGCCAAAAAACTATCACCCCTATTCAGAAGGCCTAATTTGGGCCCATGCAGGATCCCCAGGTGTCATTCCAAAATCCATAAGTTCCCACAAGCTTGAGTTAGCTGTCTCTGTGAGTTTCCCATCATGATCTTGACCCGTCACCCTTTGCTCTTATACTCCATCCTCTCTCCCTTAGACTGAACTCCAGGAGGTTGGCCCAGTACTTGGTTGTGGATCTCTACATCTGCTTTTAACAGTTACTGGATGAAAGTAACATGATGACAATTAGGATAGTCACCAATCTGATTACAGAAGAAGGCTGGTTTAGGCACACTCTCCACTGTTGCTACAAGTATTAGTTGGGGTCATCCTTATAGATTCCTGGCAATTTCCCTAGAGTCAAGTTTCTCCATGAACCTCTCTGTCCCTCCCCTAACTCGACCTTCCTATTCCCTCATGTTCTCATCCTCCATCCCCTGCCCCCCGCCCACAGTTCATCCAGGAGATTTACATATTTACAAATTTCTCCTTCCAAGGGAGATCCATGTATGTCCCCCCTTAAGTTCCTTCTTGGGATGTGGATTGTAGGAAGCCTGGCTATTCTTTGCTTATATCTATTAATCTACTTATGAGTGAGTTATACCTTGTTTGTCTTTCCTGGTTGGGTAATCTCACTCAGGATGATTTTTTCTAGTTCCATCCATTTGCCTGTAAATATTATCTTTCTTTTTACTCCTGAGTAATCCTCCATTGTGTAAATGTACCATATTTTCTTTATCCATTCTTAGTTTGTGGGGCACCTAGGTTGTTTCTTGCTAATGAGTAAAGCTACTATGAAAATAGTTGAGTAAGTATCCTTGTTGTATGATTGAGCAACCCTGGGTATATGCCCAAGAGTGGTATTGCTGGGTGCAGTTGTTTAAAGAACTTCATTTAATTTTCAAAGAAAAAATTATTTTTTATAATTTTTATATAAAATTACTTAAATTGAAAGTCAATGCTTTTAGAAGTAATTTATAATGGAGAAGTTTACATCTATGGTGTTTTGAATAAGAATGTCCTCAGAGGTTTTTATATTTGAATGCATAGTTCCCAGATAGTGGAACTGTTTGGGAAAAATTAGGAGGCATGGCCTTATTGCAGGAAATATGTTACTGGGAGTGGGTTTATATGACTCAAGGTCTCATGCCAGGCTCTCAGTCTCTCTCTCTCTCTCTCTCTCTCTCTCTCTCTCTCTCTCTCTCTCTCTCTCTCTTCTTCAGCAGCACCATTGCTGCCTGCTGGCATGTTCCTCACCATGATTATAATAGACTGACCTTCTAAAAAGTTTAAGCAAGCCCACGTAATTAAACCCTTAATTTCAAAAGTTGCCTTGGTCGTGGTGTCTCCTCATAGCGTTAATACCCTAAGACACCATTCTTTAAAAGGCATATATAAAAAGAGAACAACTTGTCTACCACTATGGAGGCAGTTGTTAGTTATTATCCCAACCACCTAACCCTCAATTTGAGTATTGTTCTCAATTTTGTTGTTGCAATGATATTATTGGATGAATCAGAGTCAAAATTGTCTCACTAACATTACCAATATTTTAAATCCAAATCAACACCAGTAGAGTTAGAATTACAGGACTCTGAAAACTGAGAAGTAGAGATGGTGTGTGGGCACATTTTGTTGCAACATTTTGCTGAAGTTTTAAATAGAAAAACATTTTAACTGGAAAAGGAAGTCTAGGTACCTCGATTTTTTTCTAAGTATTTCTGGCTCATCATATCTAAGTGGTTAGTAATTCTCCTTTATTCCCACCTACATGTGTCCCTAGATACCATGATGTCTACTGATTTTGGTGCAAAAAAATAAAAAGCTAAATATGACTTTTTACATGACTTTTTACAGTTCATGCTGGATCTTCTGATACAAACAGAGAAGTGTGAAGGAAATGTTTAGGAAAGAGAAATTATCAGAGATTGGGGAACTCCAAATAGCTGTCCCCAAAAGACAGGGATCTTGTGCTACAGGCCCAAGGATAACTGTGATTGAATAATTGATGCAGTAAAGGGGAAAATCATTGAAATCCATTAGCAACGTGTTAATGGGTTTCTGGAAATATCTATGGATAACATTGTAAATTTATATACTACTGTGGGATAATAGCATTCTTTTACACAAATTCAGTGGCAGAACATGCATGTTTTTCAATTCACCCTGTGTGAACCCTCTGGTTCAGCACACTCCAATTCATTTGAAGAGATATTGGGTGTTCATCATATCCTATTCATCATATTCTATCCCATTTTAAGCAAATCATCTTCCAATAGAAATTGAATATTGTATTCAATAGACATTGAATACTGCTACATTAAAGAATCCCCATTCTTAATTTGTACAGAAAGAATTTACCCAAATTACTTACAAACATTTATTTCAAAAATGTACAATCATTATATTTCCTGTTTGAGATTCTCACCAGTAAAGGGAGAAGGAGGCAGTGAGTTCAGAATCTATGATTGCCTCTAACGCTTGGGCAACTAGTATGATTCCATTATGGACCAGACTATTGGGCAAGATCCAAAAGGAACATGGGGGTAACTATTGATTTTTTGGATTGAGTTGTGGTGTTTGTTTCACTTTATTTCTATTTGTAAAGGAAAAAATATAAAATAACCCAATCTGTGTAAATTACCACCACCCCCATATTTATGTAAAGACATTAAGAAAATATTTAACCCAGTCACTTTGCTAAGTGGATAAGTGAGACCTCTAGCCATTCTGTTCCTCTTTATTTTGGAGACCACACATAAAGCACACTTTCCTTGTGGAAACTAAACCAATGTAATAGGTTAATGACTCAAATCTCATTCCCCATCATGTAAAATGCTTGAGCTGTTTTGCTTCAAAGAAGGAGCTTGTTATCATATTCTTAAGGAGAGAATAAAAGAAAGCACAGTGCTTAATAGCTATAAATCCTTGGAGGAAGAGACAATCTCATGTTGGATTGTTCCCATTAGGCATAATAGAGGAAATAACTAGGTCTTTATGTTTTAGCAACTGTAATAGGCTGACAGTTAAAGGAAACCAAACAAAACAAAGAACAGAGATTCTTCAGATTTCAAAATGTTAAGAATCATCTGGGTCTTTACACAGATCTATTGGAGTATCTGCATTGTTATATGAGGAGCATGGCTTTGAACTCTGTCTTGTTTTTAGGCCACTCTGAGCCACAGATGTACTGCATTCCACCTATTGAGTGTCAGTTTCCTTATTAGTGAAATGTATTTAATCATACCCATTTTGAAAGAGTATTGAGGCAATTAAATGAACAAATAGTTATAAAGCATTTAGCAAATTTCTTAGTGCAGATAATATAATTGTTATTATTACCATTGCTGCAAATATTTTACTATGACCTATTATTTTGTGGCCCATGATGGTAAGTGGGGAGTGAATTATGACAGGAGGGAAACACATGATCAAATACTGTCTATGCATCCCATGCCAGTATTGAGCACAGATGAAGACAACCTTTCAATGCCTGTGACTTTAAAATAATAAAAGGAAGGTACTACCTGAAGAAAATACATAACTAAGATGAAGAGAATGATTATAGTAAAAGTCAGACCCTAGCTTCAATGACAATTGTGGCAGAATGTCACATAAAGTCACATAATTGGAAATAATACAATTTGATTAATAGGAGTGTGTTTGGAAGCAATAAATCATTTCATTTTTAGAGAGTAGGATATTAAGACAAATTCTGGGAGTTGTTCAAAGTAGTATTATACATGTCAAAACTAGAAGTAGCTTCAAAGTTTGCTTGACTCGAAAACCCAACTCATTTGTACTTTTAATGGATTTAGTAGAGAGAAATAACTTGGTGCATGGACAGGAACATGGAAAATAACATAAAGGCATATGTGGATTTTCTTGAGTAGAAGCTGAATGTAACTATTGAATTTGATAGGCTAAACTTTAAGACTGCCTATGGATTGCTTGAAAGGGAAGCTGGAAAAAAAGAAAAAAAAGTTAAGTTTTGATAAAATTTTAAGTCAGTCATTGAACACTTCATTCATGTATTCCTCCATTTGTTCAAACAGCTCCCAAGTTAGCACTTCTGGAGGCTCTAGGTGGGGGTTGGTGGTGTAGTAGCTGGTAAAGTAGAGACAGTTCCTACTTCCAGGTACTTCTCACACTGAAGAAAATCCTATGGCCATTGATAATAAGTATACTTAATAATAAATACAAGACTTTCAAGTTCAGATGAATTCAGTGAAGACAAAGGACCAGCAGAATCTCATGAGTGAGTGGAAAGGAGACGTGGCATACAGCTTTAGGAGAGGGCAGTTGCTTAGAGAAGTTATTATTGAGGAAAAGGAAGATTATGAGGATGAGCTCTTGTTAGAAACAAGAGATGCACATGGTCCTGGGGGCAGAAAAGCCCTTTGTGCATGAGGAAAAATGAAAGTAATGCCACTGTGTCCACAAATTTCTAGTCACTCTCTTTCATGTCATTGTGTTTTATGTTCTTGAGAAATAATGTGTTACCAAAATGTATTCATTGGGCAGTATGTAGTAGAGTAGAAGCTCTATGTGAGCAGAGACCTCTATTATTTCCCATTGTTAACACTCCCAGCATCTAATGCATGTGTGTCCCTCAGAAACTACAAATAAAATTAATTTATGTGATTGATTTTCTCACAACTAGTTTTCCACAGAATGTTGAACTCTGTCATACTAAAACTATAGGTAAATGAGGTCTGTGGTCTTTACAAGGCCATTCTAAAATTGATTTCTCCATAATTTTTCAGTGCAAGTAAGTCATGAAAACAATGGATAACAATGGATTTACCTCTTGAGGTAATTTAAAAAGAGTAGAAAAAGTATTACAACATTAAGTCGAGGTCATTTATAACCCAATTATCAAAGATTATTGTGTTGTAATTTGGTGAAAAATAGTCTTATTGCCTTACCTATTTACAATGTTGTGCATTTCTCTTTATAAATCAGAAAAATATATTAGGAGTGACAGTATTTTTCACATACTATTTATTCCAGAAGATTACAGATAGCTTTTAAAACAAAAATTGAATCTGTTGTTGCCATGAATCGAGCTTCCCTAATTGCAATTTACATGTGAATAGGAATTGATTGTCAATAGAAATTTCCATTGATAGGTGCTCTTTTTATGTTACAAAGTATTTTTGATCAATGAAATATAATAAATGACATATGAATATTTCAAAGTAGAGAGACAGACAGGTATAAATTAGGTAACCTGTACAATAAAGTAAGGCAACGAGAGTATACTTTCTGTTTTTTCTTTTTTACATAATTTTTTATTTAAATTAGAAACAAGTTTTTTTTTAACATATCAATCCCAGTTCCCACACCTTCTGGTCCTCCCCTGTTCTGTCCACCAATCCCCATCCCATCCCCATCCTGCTTCCTAGGTAGGGTGAGGCCTTCCATAGATACTTTTAAAAGTCTGTCATATCATTTGGAGCAAGGCCTAAGCCCTCCCCCATGTGTCTAGGATGAGAAAGTATCCCTCTATGTGGAATGGGCTCCCAAAGGCCATTCCTATACTAGGGTAAATACTGATCCACTACCAGAGGCTTCATAGACTGCCCAATCCTCCCAATTAACACCACATTTAGAGTATCTGGGTTGGTGGTAGGCTAATCTCCCAGCAATCAGACTGGGATCCATGAACTCCCCCTTATTCAGGTCAGCAGTTTCTATGGGTTTTTCCAGTCTGGTATTGACCCCTTTGCTTATCACTCCTCCCTGTCTGCAACTGGATTTCAAGAGTTCTGTTCAGTGTTTGGCTGTGTGTGTTTGCTTCTACTTCTATCAATTATTGGATAAAGGCTCTAGGATGGCATATATGGTAGTCATGAATCTCATTATTGGAGAAGGGCATTTAAGGTAGCCTCTCCACTATTGTTTAGATTGTCAGTTGAGTTGGGGTCATTCTTGTAGATCTCTGGGCATTTCCCTAGTGCCAGATTTCTCTTAAAGCCTATAATGATCAGGGAAAGAATAGAGGAGAGCAAAAAAAAGAGAGAACACTTTCTAATCAAATCTTTTCTAAAAAAAAAAATGCCCCAGAAAAATTGATTAGGGCTGAGTTTAAGTGTGGTATGTATTGTTGCATACTATACATAACAATAAAAATGTTACTAAATGTTATGACTGCTTAGCTGTCATGTCATATACTTTGATGAGAATAGATAATCTCTGTGCCATCAAGATTATCTGGCCTATACTACAGTGTGTGTGTGTGTGTGTGTGTGTGTGTGTGTGTGTGTGTGTGTGTTATAACTCAGTGGATGTTCTCTTCTCTGCTTCTGTCCATGTGACAGGGGCAATGCTGGTAGGTTTCATGAAGAGAAACTACCATATGTAGAAAAGTAAAACATTAATTCCAAATAGTATTTTCTCAAATCTTAAGTATTTGAATGCAATTTTCTGGGCTTGTAGTTTTTTTTCCCTTTGTGCAATTAGGTAAACCAATGTAAAAGAGGTTAATGATGTGATAACAAGTTTCATTCTAGTTCTTCTCTTTTGCTGATTGATAGTTGTAAGAACATGATGAATGTTCCAGTGCCCTACTAATAGCATTTACTAAGTACTGGTTTGTGGATCCTTCATAAGTTCCAGAATGTCTAAATATCCAATCTCTACTCTTCATGAAGAGATGAGATGAACAACATGCCTGGCCCTTGTTGAAAGTTAGTAAGATTTGCTGTGGGACAGCTACTAGATTCACGATGAGGTATTTAGGTTGGGGAGGAAGTGAGTGAGAGAGATGGAAGGAAACATCCAACAAAGGCATGAATGCCTACTAAATTCTAGTCAAAAGAAAATCAGATTTTTACTTCAAGAGGCATGTTCCAAATAATATGAATTAAGAGACATTTTATTCAAGTTCTGGAATCACCAAGGAAGCTGAATGAAGTTTGGGTCCTGGAGTTCGTTTTAGTTTGCATGTTTATTGAAAGAGTCACAGACATCTCAGACAAAGAAGATGCTGGTTCTCCAATGTGCTTTTCCTTTCTGACAATTGTGCTGTGTTACATTGATGCCCAGGCTTCTGGGCTCCCTCCCAGAATAAATGAGCTGCTTGGCTCAACTTCATCCTTTGTAATGTTTGAAAATTCTGAGAAACCAATGTACCATCATTCAGTGACAACCTTGTTTAATTACAGAAAGCTATTTCATCCTTGTAGCATTTCATTTCATGGATAGAACAGAGGGTAAAATATGCATAGCCAAATTCACAATAGATCATTACTGTAGTTGCTGACTGTAAATATTTAGTGGATGGATGTGGTGCCATATCACTGATGAGGTCAAAAGTAGACAGTGTGGTATGAAGGAAAATGGCTACATACATCATTTACTGTTCAATCCATATTGTTAAAATGAACGTATTCTTTACAGAAGTTATGATATCTACATGCCTCATGAGCTTGTGGTTCATCATTTGTTTTTGTTTTTGTTTACGTTTTTCTCACTGCTGAGAATCAACTGAATCAAAAAAGAATTGGAGACACAGACTTTTTGACTTTTCTTGGCAGTACCATGTGTGGAAACAGATGGCAAAGTGAATCACAGGGCTTGAGGGTGATACCAACATCAGAAAAGAGGAATGAAATGAACAGAGATTACTAAAGCACAGGATGACAGAATGAGTGTCAGATGTTGAACATTCTTTGTCTTATGACTTAGGTCATGAGCACTGAGTAACTATTATTCATGTGACCTAGACAGTATCATGTGGTCACTGACCAGTAGAATAGCAATTTTATGTATATTCAACTTAAAAGAATCACTATAAATATGCTCCCCAAATGTACCCACATCATGGACCCTTTTCACTCATATTTTATGTTTTTATTATTTTCCATTCAACCATTTCCTTTTTAAATCATTCATAGTTACTAAGTATCTTTCATTGCTAGACATTATTTGCATTCTTTTATTGCTGGGGGATGAATATTTTTGTGCTTGGAAGAATGGACCGTAGAAAGTTCAGTAATGCTTCAAAGTTACTCAGCTGGTAAAGGCAAACTGAATACAGGATCCATGTCTACTAGATATATAGAATTGTAATTACTTCATAATGTCTCCTTTATACTTATCTTCCTGTAAATGTGACTTATTATAATGAACAAATAGAATTTTCATATTAGAAGATACATTGTTTGCATTCTCATAAAATTTTATGTCACTGAAGCTATTTATGACTTTAAATTCAAACCATTATTCTGTATTTAAGAAATGTTGTTGCTCATCCATTGCCTTAGTTCAGAAGGATGCGATGTCATGTTTTCTGTACTTCCAGAACATATGGGATAATAAGATTGGTGACTTTATTGTTGCTAGCACTATAAAATGTGTTTTTAAAACTGTGAGGCACTGGGCATATGAAAAATTATTTGTTGATTTGCAACATTATCTTATGTAAATGTACTACATTATTCACTTTTCAGATCATGGATGTATAAGTTGTTTCCAGTTCCAGGCCATTTGAGTAGAGCAGACATGAATATAGGTTGGCAAGTATCTCTATTGTAAGATAGAAGGTATTTTGTGTATATGCCCCAAAGCGATGTAATAGAATTATGTTATAAGTATATTTTCAGTTTTTTGAGGAATACCTATCTGATTTTCATAGTAGTTATGCCAGTTTTAATTCCTATCAAAAGTAAATGAATGCCCTTTCCCCACACTCAGGCCAGAGTCTACAGTCATCAGTTTCTTTGAATTAGCCATTTGAATTTTCTTACTTGGGTAAAATGAAACCTCAAAGTAGTGTTAATTTGTATTTTCTGGTAACTAATACTGTTGAACTTTCAAAATGTGTTTATTACCAATTTCTGTTTCATTATATACAACATAATATATATTATACATTATATATACATTATATATATAATAGCAAACATAAAAGTCATCAATTAGCAAGAGAGATGGGGAATAGGAAGTGCTAAAGAGAGAAAATGTGGGAAGGTTTAGAGAAAGGAAGAGGGTATGATATAATTATATTTAAATTTAAAATATATGAAAATATTTTTTCATAATCTTATTTACTCTTCCCATCTTCATCCATCCTCTAGTTTATTCCTTTCATTCTTCATGCTCTTTCCATTTCTCTATTTTTATTTTGCTTCTTTCTTCCTCTTTATGATAGTACTATATTGTTTTCCAGTTGTTGTAATATTTATGAATATCACAGTAAATCAAAAAAGTATATGCTATAAGAAATTACATCTTCAGAAGTCTGTCATGAATATTGGGCAGGATTTTCTTCCAGATTGTTATATGTATGTCTTTTGTAAAATTTTGCTACTCTATAATGTTCTTTCTCCAGTTAATATTATGTGAAAAGTAAGCTTCTGTTTTTGCTTTACTACAATGCCATTTTTAAGAGTGTGTGCTTTAGGCTGACAGAGTATCCCTCTATGTGGAATGGGCACCCAAAGTCCATTCCTTCAGTAGGTATAAATACTGGTCTACTACCAGAGGCCCCATAGACTGCCCAGTTCTCCAAACTAACACCCACTTTTAGAAGGTCTTGGTGGTCATAAGCTAGTTTCCCAGCTATCAGACTGGGGTCCATGAGCTCCCCCTTGTTCAGGTCAGCTGTTTCTGTGGGTTTCTCCAGCTTGGTCTTAAACCCTTTGAAGATATCCCATGGAAGGCCTCACTCTCCCTGGGGACCAGAAAGGGGGTGGGATGGGTGTTGGGGAACAGGGAAGGAGTAGAGGGTGAGGAAACTAGGATTGACATGTAAATCAAGCTTGTTTCAAATTTAAATAAAAATATTATCATAAAATGGAATATGAAATGAAAAATCAGAAACACCAATGACAGCTTTTGCTGGAGAGGATGTGGAGAAAGGGGAATACTCCTACACTGCTGTTGAGAGTGCAAACTAGTACGGCCATTTTGGAGATCAGTATGGCGGTTCCTCAGGAAAATAGCAATCAGTCTACCACAGGATCTGCCAATTCCTCTCTTAGGCATATATCCAAAAGATACACATCCATCCATACAATAAATATATCTGTTCAACTATGTTCATAGCAGCATTATTTGTAATAGCTAGAACATGGAAACAACTTAGATGCCTCACAACTGAAGAATGGATAAAGAAAATGTGGTATACTTACACAATGAAATACTACTCAGTGGGAAATAAAAAATGGAATCTTGAAAATCACACACACACACACACACACACACACACACACACACACACAAATGGATGGAACTAGATTAAACCATCCTGTGAGGTAACCTAGTCACAAAAAAAGAGGAACATGGTATGTACTCACTCATATATGGATTTTAGACATAGAGCAAAGGATCACTAGCCTACAATTCACACCTGTAGAAAAGCTAGGATACAAGGAGGAGGACCCTAAAAGAGACATACAAGGTCCCTCATAGAAGGGGAAAGGAACAAGATCTCCTGAACATATTAGGAGCACAGGGGGTGGCAGAAGAAATAGAAGGGGAGAAGAGGAGAGGAGAATGTGAGAAATCAGGAAGACCTAGGCAGGGGAAGAATAGAAGAGAGCAAGAAAGCAGATACCATTATAGAGGGAGCCATTGTAGGTTTAAAGAGAAAATTGGCACTAGGGAAATGTACAGAGACCTAAAGGATGACCCCAACTAACAATCTGAGCAATAGTGGAGAGGCTACCTTAAATGCCTTTCCCTGATAATGAGATTGATAACTACCTTATATGCCTAGAGTCTTCTTCTAATAGCTGATGGAAACAGAAACAGACACCCAAAGCTCAAATCTGAGCTGAACTCCTGGAATCCTGTCACTGAGAGGAAGGAGTGATGATAAAGAGGTCTAGACCAGGTGCAGAAACCCACATAGACAGCAGACCTAAATAAGTGGGATCTCATGGATCCCAGACTGATAGCTGGGAAACCAGCATAGGACTTATCCAGACCCCCTGAATGTCAGTCTCAGTTAGAAGACCTGGGCAGCCTATCAGACCTCTGAAAGCAAACTGGGATGTATCCCCTGTACAAGAAAGGACTTTGGGCGCACATTCCCCATGGAGGTATACTCCTTTAACCTAGAGGCAGGAGAGAGGGCCTAGGCCCTACCCCAAATGACTTGACAAATTTTGATCCTTCCTGGAAGGCCTGACCCACTCGAAGGAGAGGAAGGGAAATGGGATGGGGGGAAGAGTTGGGAAGAATGGACGAATGGGAGAGAGAGGGAATTGGGATCAATATGTAGAATAAGAAAAAAAAATAATAAAATAAATATATAATGAAATATTATTCAGCTCTTAGAAAAAAGTAATATAAAAGAGTGTATACTTTACATTGTTTATGGGTAGTGGATTTATTTTGTGGGTTTTGCCATTTTTGTTATATTACAGTAATTTTATCTTCTGCGTGATTTTCCATTTTAACTGTAATTTCTGAATTTAATGGATTCTCTAAAATATGTACATTCTCATAGGCACTTATCTAGGATCTGACATACTTGACACAGGCTCTAAAACTGAGCCAAATTCCCTCAGCTCCTTTGTTTTTAAGAAAAAAATCAAACTATCTAATACTATGTATCAGATATTAGTCAAAAATAGTGGCTATGAATATTCTAAAGGTGCTAGGGGTGGGATTGTGGAATCACTGTATTTGTTAGTAAACCTACTTCTCACCTAACTGACCAACAGACATGGCTGTTGATTAACCCAGAGAAACCATGTGGAGGGAGCTCTGTATTGTTATGAATTTATTTACTTGATTACCTGGTATCTTAGTTTCCTTTCCTGTCACTGTGATAAAACACTCTGATAAAAGCAACTCATAGAGAAAAGATTTATTTGGCGCATAAACCTAAGTTACAGTCTACCAATATGGGACAGTGAAGGCAACAGGAAACTGAAGTAGTAAGTCATGCCTTAGCCACAATTAAGGTCAGAGTCAATGACATAATGCATGTTCAATAGTGCTTGGCTCTCTATCTTTACATGGCTCAGAATCCTCTTCCTGTTTTATAGTGGCACCCACAGATTATGATCACTCCACTTCCCCCAATTGTCCGTAGGTTATCCTAGTCCCAATAATCCCTCATTAAGTCTCCCATCACAACTGATTTTAGTTGCATCTAGTTGACCATGACAACTAACTCCTACAGGTTCTGGAAAGTTGGTTGTTAAGATCTTGTTACTCTTGTGGAGAACCTGGGTTTGATTCCCAGAACCCACATGATAGCTCACAAATATGTGTATATAACTCCAGTCTCAGGGGACTGTCAGCCTCTTTTGAACTGTTTAGTCAACAAGCATGTGCATGGTGTAATACATACATGCAGACAAAGACTCATACTTATAATAAAAATAAATATAAAACACATTTAAGAGAATAACTTACCATAACTGCTTTCTCGTTCACCCTTTTGGGTCTCTTTCACATCATATATACCTTGGGTATGACTACCTCAGATAGCTACTACCCATTTGATAAAGAAGTATGCAAAACGTATTTGCTATATAGTTAGCATGGAGTGCATGCATGCAAGTATATGTGTGTTTGCATGTTGGGGATAATATTTGGGGTAAACCCGTTTAGGGAAGAAGTAGATATATTCAAATGAAGTAGCAGTTGAGCAGAACAGGGGAAGGAGACTCACATAGAGAAAAGTGTGCACATCAAATTCAATCTAGGAAAATTAATATTTAGAACATTTATCATGAACCAAGTGAAAGTGCCTGGATTCAGGTCACCCCCAAATGACATGTCCCAGTGCACTTATATGAACTTTTCTTGTCACAGAATAAAAAAAAAGTTATAAATTAAGTAGTATTCCAAATGCACCAATGAGTGCATCAAGTAGTTTTTTACAGGAAAGAAGGGGTAAATCTGCCATTAGTTTTGATGTAATTTGATGAAATTCTTTACTATTGTACTGACAGAAGCTAGCTATCTAATAAATTAATGATTTCTAGTGATTTTTAACTGTTAGTTTAAAGGATGTCAAGTTAGATTTAAAAGTACAAAAGAATTTCTGTTAAGGAGACTAAAGATAGCTCAAGATTATTTGTCTCTCTCTTTTTTTAAATAGTCTAACAATTAGCATCATGAATTTCTAATCAGTCTTTAGAATTTTTGTCTTTTTTTTTTTCCTTAGGATTTCCGTTCAGAGAAGTCCGGGAAGTTGGGTGAGATAGTCTGGTAATAGTTGTATTATAGCAATGTACTCATTTTGCCTTTAGATAGACTCAGCGTATATATTAAGAAAGGCTGTAGCTTTTTCCCATAAAATAGAGCTGTTTCATTAAAAACTTGATAAATTTACCTATTATACTTAGTTTAAACATATACAAAGACAAATAATTATGTAATAAATATGCTTTTAAATATGGTATTCACTTGAATTTGTTTTTCAGGGAGTAGGCAGTTAAGAAATAGTCAGCAGTCTTGGAAATAACTTTAATAATGCAGAAGGAATGCTTAACTGAAAAACAATCAGAAACTCATAATAATGAGAAAAATTATTAGTAGAAATCTCATTGTTTTCTATGGTAATGGCTGATATCTATCTAAGGATTATTATAAATTTCAAACAAATTAATAAAAGTGATTTTGCTACATCACCTTGAATATTATATTCTCACTTTTAATGAATGTATTAGTGTTAGGTTTTTGTTATTTGATAAAATAACTGAGGCAGTCAACTTTAAAGTTAGTAACATTTATTGAGACTCCAAGTTGGCCAGTGGAGTACAGTTCTCCAGTGTGAGAGACCTACATTCTAGAAGTCTGACATTTCCTTAAGACATTTCTATTTTCCACGATGGTGCAATGTGCCAATACATCATAAACCTATTCATTTGACTGAAATGGGAAAATGTAACATGAATCACGTTAGTCTTATCCTAGCTTACCTGTATGTTCTGTGAACAATAGAAATTAATATTACTATGCCAATATATTCTAGTTAGATTTCTTTCTAATTTTTTGAAAGTCAATTTTTTAAACAATTGTAAATAGGTAAGCACAATGCAGAGGAACCACTTTCACCACCCCCCACTCTCTGCCATCCTTGTCCACCTTCCCCAATCCCCACAAACATCTCTTTCATGTTCATTTCTGTTTGTTTCATGTTGTGCTTCCCTGCATTGTACTAGTGCCACACGAGGGAGGGAGCATGGGTTTAGAACTGGCTTTTTGAGTCTGAAGAGCTCAGCATTATATACATAAGCAAAGAGAGTGATTCCCCTTCTCTAAGAGTCTGTGAACAGCTGAAAGTTCAGGGATAAATGTAGGGACCCATGAGCCTTTCCTTCCTTATCTGATATTGATAGGGCTGGTTTTGTGTGGTCCCAGTGCAAGTAACCACCATTATTGTGAGTTGAATTTACAATGGTTGTACTGAGTCTAGTTTCCAGCTCTTATGCATTCCCTAACCCTTTCTCCTCAGTGGAGCACTGGATCTTAGAGTGAGTAGTCTAAATCAGTTGTTTCAAAATCATTGCCTATTATCTGCATCTTAGATGGCCAAGAGTCTCTGAATTCACTACTACATGCTTTGGAAACAGTTACTACTACTTTTATTTTTTTAACATTTCATTTATTCCACTGCTTACTTTAAGACTATAATAAAGTGTAATTAAAATCTGAGGACAGTAAAATTAAGGTTGTTCTGAAAGCTCACAGATGTCCTGGCTCTTGCCTCACACTGTTGCACACTGTCCAGAAAAACAACAACAACAACAACAACAAAACCTTTACCGCTAAAGAGATTTGGTCTTCAGTCACCTCCAACTGACTGCCAATTAAGGTTAACCACTTAGACTTTCAGAGGCTTGTTTTCCTCAATTATAAAATTTCAGATTATATCAAGAGCTACTTAGCATAAGCCCTCTGAACCAATCCAGTTTATGAAAGTTATTTTTCTGTCTAAAATACCACCTCTAACTATTATAACAATTTTTTTATTTTCTAATTTATTCTTATTTATTCCATATGTAAATACAGCATGTTTAGGTCAGATCAGATCTGTCCCCCATTATTTCACAACTCCTCCCATGTTCCCCAATGTCTTCTCAAGTTCACACCTTTTTCTCCACTGAGTCTAAATAAAGCTACCCATATGGACAAGAGTGTCCAACATCAAAACCTGTAGCATGGCAACCTACAATGGGCTACATCATTGAAGAAAAGGAATTCCCCTCCCCCAACATTTATCAGCAACATACACCTCTTAGCTAGTTATACTGTGTTGCTTTCTTTTTCATTCTGAAGTGTTAGACTGGCTTGATCTTATGCAGGCTTTATGCTGGCAAACCCAGATGCTGTGACTGAAGAGTGTAATGGCTTGTTCATAACCAGGAGACCTTAATTTGCCATTTTCCAACCTCTGGCTCTTGCAATTATTTCATCAACTTTTTCTCATTGTTGCCTAAGCCTTGGTGGAGGATTGTGAAACAGATGTCTTGTTTAGGGTTGACTATTTTACAGACACTTATCCCCTGAAATTTGATGAGTTCTGAGCCTCTGTATATAATAACTAGCCATAGTGTAAGTACACTTTTGTGAAAACTGCATAAACCTATGGATAGATAGTATTTAGAAAGCAGCATGAAGGTCAGGCTTGGTGACACATGCTTTTAATTCCAGTACTGGGGAGGCAGAGGCAGGGCAGGGCATATCTCTGTGAATTCGAGGCCAGCCTGGTCTTCAAAAATGAGTTTCAAGACAGCTAGTGTTACACAGTGAAACCCTGTCTCAAAAAGAAAATAAATAAAAAGGTAGCTTGATACTAGTACCCTTTATCAATATAATAGTAATAGGGTCTATGGACTTCAGCACCAAGGATTCTTAGACAGGCCTGAGTTCCTTTCCTCTTATACCATATAGGTCTTAAGGCCATTTGAAAAGCTGTTGGTTATAATTCAGTTTTAAAGAAAGAAAAAGAAAATATATACCAGGAACATTGTGTGTCCTCTATAGGGCTTTGAAATCCTGTGCTCTTATTATCATTTACCACTCTGTTTTCTTCTATCAGCATCAGAACAGCAACATTTCCTCTTGCCTGGTGTTTCTCTCAGGGATGTTAAGCATTAGGTAATCATTAGTCTACCTTTGTTGCTCTCAGGTAAAGGCAATCTGATATCTTTTTGAGTAGAAGCTGGGGAAAGGCAAGGATGCTACAGAGGAAACAAATGTGAAATCAGTTGTGCTTCGTTGATATAATGCATCTTTATCACTTGCAAGTAATTAATCCAGAAACAATTATTTATTAGCAGCATTGTAGTGTTCTAGCACAACTGTAATAACCAATCAGAACCTCCAACAAGAACATTGAAATACACATGAAGTCCTGACTCCAGTTCTTTCAGAATGTCCCTATCTATTGTTAGGGAATTTGAAATATATTTCCTTGGCCCGAAAGCAAGTGTGAAAATGCTTTAATATTTAGGAGCTATACTAAACATTTAGACATGCAGTTACAATGACAAACTTCAGCAGAACTGCCCACTTTCCTCAGCTAAAATCCAGTAAAATAATCAAATTAGCCAATATACGGTGCTGCTTCACAAAATTTGCGCATCTGCTTCAGATGCTGGAAATTAACTTGCAGAGAGGCTATCTACATGAACCAGGAAATACAGATCATCCTTGTGCCACCGTGACTTGCTCCCCATCCCATCATCTTGACAAATGAGCCTGTTCTTTACACATCATATGCAGGAAAAGAAGACTGCTCATCCACCCTGGAGAGACATCTCATCATTCACAGCTCTGCTATCAGCAGAGCCATCTTTCTTTTTAACCTAAATCCTCAGTGCCCTTCATGGTAAAATTTATGAGGAAACCTTTCTGTTTGGTCTACAGTGGATTATATGAACAACTAATCATTGCGCCACCAAATCCTGCACATGAATGGAGGTTGGTATCATTCATCAGTCTTCCCTGTTTCCAGTTAGCACCACAGAGTTTCTCCCACCACAGCAGAAATCCACAATGTGCCAGCATGTGATGTCCAGTGACACTTCACAAAATCATGAAATTGTCTATCCTTTCTTCTCTTTTGAAAGAAAGAAAAGAGAAGTGTTAGAATTACAGCCAACACAGAGACAGGATGCAGAGTGAGGAAAGATTAATCAGGACAATTGTTCTTTAACATTGTAGTCCTCCCTTTTCTTTAAATCCTCTTCCCATCTCACAATGGGGGTGAAATAGAATGGACTTTTTGGACTCATTATCGAATAACTTTTCTCTCCAGATATTTTCTGTTCTTAATTCTCCCTTCTTCTGGGAATCAAATGTAGAATTTTCCCCATTATGTCTTTTTCATAATGTTGAAAATATCTTAGTGATTTTACTGTGTATTATAATTTCAATATATATATATATATACATATATATATACATGTTATACATGTTAGTCAACATATGTTTGTCCTCTTTTACAGGGGGGTTATTTTCTCAGATTATAATATAACTACATCATTTTACTCTTCACTTTTTTCCTTTCAAACCCTACAATACACCCCTCCTGGTTCCCTTTCTATTTTATGGCCTCTTTTTTTTCATTAATGTTGATATATATATTCCTAAATATTCCTAAATATTCCTAAATACCACAAGATCAGTTTGTATAATGTTGCCTATGTGTATGTTTTCAGGGTTGATGATTTGTTAATGGATAACCAATGGGAGTGATATATTCTAGTAAAGACTTTTCTCCCCTTTCCTGTATTTGTTAGTTGACTGTAGTTTTTGTAGGCTTGAAGCCTCATGGGCTTCCCTGGTATATTTTGGCATGCCTATTGTTGTCCTTGTTCAGCTCATGTTTAGGAGACTTTATTGTTGTAGTTTCTCATGTTAGTACTCACAGTACACTCCTTTATCTTCTGGTTCCTCCAGTCTCAAACTTGGTTCAGGATGGCCTATGATCAAGTACTATGTAGTCCAGGATAGCTTCAAACTCATGATAATCATCTTCTTCTGCCATCGATGTAGTAGGAACACAGGTACCTGTTTTCTTTTTAATTTTGTGAATCCTTTTTGTTTCTTTGGAATCCTTCCTAATATTGAGTCTCACTTCTCTCTATTTGACTCTGTTTATTTATTTATTTATGTACATTTATTGATTTATAGAAAATTGAGTCATCAATTGAACATATGGCAACTTTCCCCCTCTTTTTGTCTTGTTTTTAAACACCCTCATATTAGTCTTTTTTTTTTTTGAGAAACTATCAACACTGGATTTATTCCATAGTGAAACTTAGCACACGCTGTTGTTTTTCTTGATCAGAAGCTGTTGGGGGTTTTCTTAATTCCAGTTGCTTAGATGCACACACCCTTCCCACTTCTCAGTTCAAAACTTCATCTTCATAAATAGCTTAAAACATTTAAAGAAATTGTTTCTACAGCCAGAAGCAAGCATCCTTTACTGCATTGTGGAGTGGTTCTCACCCAAAGGATGATGAAAAATTAGGAGTTGAGGACCATTTTTTACCTGAGTAGAGTTTCTTCTTGAACTGTTCAAGGTCACACAGCAAGAGGCAAAATCATGATAGATGCCAAAGAATACTCAGCTCCAAAGCCTCCAGAGTTTCATTTTCTGTTGTCTGCTTATGTGCCTGCATAGACGAGAGGTTTACACTAGCATCTCAAGCACCAATCGCCACCTTATCCTTAGTGATGTAAAGATGAATACTTTTTCTTTTTTCTTTTACATTTTTTAATTTTTATTCTTCTGATACATTATATATATATATACATATATACATATATATCCTTATTTTACATCTCTATCCCAGCTGTCTCTCCTTCCTTCCATCCCCCCTCCCTCCCATGACCCCTACCCCTTCCCATCCCAGCCCCTCCCTCCATAGGGAGGGTGATTCCTTCCAGGAGAGATCATCATATTCTGTCAAGCCATTTGGAATAGGGACTAGGCCCTCTCAGATGAATACTTTTTCATGCTTCTTTGTACTCATCTCTTATCCTTTTTTTTATATAGAAAATGATTTTAAAATCACAAAAACAAAACTTGTGGCCTACTATGTGAAACTTGCTTAGTATGGCTTTATGTATCCCAGGCTGACCTTGAATATCCTACTTAGCTAAGGGAGACTTTGCACTTGGCATCCTCCTGTCTCTATCTCCTGAGTGCTTGGATTACAGGAGTGTACCACAATAGCTTGTGTATACAGTTCCAGGATAGAACCTAGGGCTTTGCTTATTCTGGGCAAGAAGTAAAACTATACTTTCCACTCTATCGTTACATTATTTATATACAAAGTTTAAACTATATCTGTATTAGCAATGATGAAAATCTCAATTTATCTATGTCTTTACTACTTCTTACCTTGGAAAGAAATAACAATTTATCAGGAAAATAATGGCACCACTTTTTTTTTCCTCTGGAAAACATACATAGTCTAAGTATAAATAGTACATCAATATGAAATCATGATGGGCTTAAGAGATAAGACAAAATTTGAAAACATGAATCAAATGTGATAAAACTTTCACTCATTTGGCAACAGATAAAGATATCTTGCACATAATGGCAGAATAACAAACAAACATACAAGTGATTGATAGCTCCCATGAGAACAAATTTCATAAATTGACAAGAATCTCTACAAAAAAAGAAAAATAAGAACACTTCCTAGACCAAAACTGCAAAGTACATAAATAAATAATTTACAATTAAAGAAATTCAAACTGATGTGAAATATGGGATTTTTTTCTGGTAATCACAGCTTTCCATAGACAAAAATGGTTTCCTTTCAGAGAGCTTGAGTTTCAAGTTCCCGGAGTTTCATTAGAACAATAAATATGGAGATCTCAGTGTGGACTCAGTAGGGGCATTGGCATGGCTGCCACTTACACCTCTTTTCTGCTTTAAGAAACCATAAATATGTGATGATTTTCCCATAAATATTTAAATAATGTGCAGTCTCCTGAAGGGCTTCCATGCACCAGAGTTTGTATAACCACCATCTCTAGCCCATGGAATATAGTAAGCATTCCATGCCTAAGCAAATTTCCTCACTTAAAGAGAAAAAAGCTAGTCAGATAGAAAGATCTCAGTTCAGAGTGAGGAACAGTGTGTCCAAGCCCCAAATAGACAGAGAAAAAATGTATTTAAAATGTTCATCAAAAAGAAAAATAATGCCTATTCAGTCTAGAAACAAGAAAATTGTGGAATATTAAACTAATAATCAACTACATCTTTACTTTTTTTCTTTTATTTGATTTCTTGAGACAAGGTTTCATGTAGCCCAGGGTGGTCTGGAACTCACTATGTATCAGGAAATGGGTTTCACTTCTGATCTTCTTGCTTCCACCTCTCCATTGTAAGAATAATAGGTGTGTACCATCAAGCCAGGCTTTATGCAGTGGTGGAAGACAGAGCTCACAGATTTATACATATTAAGCAAGTATTCCATGAACTAATCAGCACTCCTCCTTTTGGATAGTTTTAACTTCAGTATACACTGATGTAACTTTTTGGATACATGCAGGCTTATATTGACACATTGTTTTCATAATTGTTTTCTATTCTCTTATCAAGAAAACTTTCTTGTGTTTTCTGTTATTCAGTGTTTTACCATATCATGTGTCTAGATCAAAATTCATCTCAATAGCTTTAAGTACAAAATCTATTCTGTTTTGGCAAATCACAAATTTTGTTCAACATCTCTGTATATCAGGTGTTTTCATACTAATTCACTAGTGGAATTTTGGGAACAAAATTTGGGAAGGTTAGTATATTCAGTAGGTTTTGCTTGCTGTTTTCAAACAATCCTTTAGAAACGTTATACTTTGTAGTCCAGCCCACAATATACGGAGAAGTATCTGTTTGTATGTAGCATCTGAAGTACTGGGTATCATTTCTTCAAGTTTTCTTCTGATTACATAAATAATTGTTTAAATTGTACTTATAATACACATGTGTGGTTACTACCAGTTTTAAAGAGCAGTCCCCAACACACAGGCATGCCACACACACACACACACACACACACACACACACACACACACACACACACACACACATTCTATGTAAAACATTTGACTCTGCAATAGTAAAAAGAACCATGCAGATAAAATTCTTTTGCGTTTGAGTCTAAGATGGTGGCATGAGCATATTTTGTTAGAACTAGAAATAAATTGACAGTATCTTATCGCAGATGTAGTGCATGGAAACTATGTGTGATGATATGTTAACAATGAAGTCACTTAGAATCTTCACCCTTATGAACTGAGCAAGCTATCTATAGAGAGGTGGAGAGAGTGAGGGAAGGAGAAATATTAGCCAAATGTGTTTTCCTCTGTTCTGTCATGCTTGCCTGGCGTAGTCTGTGGGTACATAGTAGGCTGTGAGAGGCTGGTTAAGGGCCATTTTAATTCTACTAAAGATAATCATGCAGTTTTCCTGGGAGAGCAGCCATACTGGGATTGCTGCCATCCTGCAGAGAATACAGTTTGAAGTCTTCCTTTGTCCAAACCTTAATCTAGCATTCCCTGCATAGTTGATGATTGCAAATAAACACCTCTCAGGGTTAGTTTCTAGAGAGCCTAACCTTAGTTAGTCAATGCCCAAATCTGCTAAGCAGAAAGCAAAATGCACTGCAATTGAACACAGGGAATCCTAATAGTGGTAGATATTATATAGAAAATAAACATAGGGGGTGAACACTGGACAGCAGGAGGACCAGGTTAGTGGGAAGTGGGAGAAGGCATCTTACATGGGCTATGATGAACAGACAACAGAATGGCAGAGAGGAATTGTCTCTGTCATTTAAGGGGGGAAAAGGAATATCCATTATCTTGTCTCCAAATTCTCAAGGCAGAGAACTCCAGAAAGGAACTGTTGTAATTTTTGACAGCGTAACTGTTAGTGCCTCTGATTTTAAATACATTTCTATAATGTATTCTATCAGTCAAGAACCCAACAGGAAACAGATGGTGCACTGAAAATGGGATAATTTGAGGAGGCAATAAAAAGGCTATTTACAAAGAAACAAAAAACACCCCTCCCTAACAACATAGGATCAGCAGGTTGCCATCAGTTCCTTAGGATTCACTTTGTAAAGGAGGATGGAGGACTGGATGGGCCACTGGTCCACCATAAAATGAACCCAACCTCCCTGGATTTTAACTTCTTTCTGATCTCATTTTCCTGTCCTGCTTTCTATTCCCTTTGCTGGACAACTGAGCTTAGGTTGGGAAGTCCAAAGAGGCTGATTTTCCAAGAACAAAAAATTTGGGAATTAGGGTTAGAGAGTGCAATCAGAGAAGTAAAGAAACTCCTACATGTATAGTTTGCATTTTTAGTTATACTTGGGTGGTACCAGAAAGAAGTGAAGAGACCTAGCTAATGTTGTAGTTTGGTCTGTCACAGGCAAGCCCTCAAACAATATCTATGAGCTATTAAAAATTAAATGAGCTGGCTGTGGTGCCCCCCAAAAGCACTTAGCCTTTGATTCTAGCACTCCAGAGGTGGAGACAGCCTTCTGTGACTTAGTGGACAGCCTGGTCTACATAGCAATTTCTAGACTAGCTAGGATTATATAAGAAGACACTATTTCTGAATGAATGAATTAATGGAAGGAAGGTAAATATGGGGATGGAACTGATTAACTGGTCTGAAATGGTTGGTTTCTTACGTGTTACACAAGAAAAAAGATTAGATAATTATTTCAATAGATATAATATCAAAAACACTATACTGAATCATTATCTTGTTTATAAACAAAGTTCATTTTTAAAATACTTCGGAGTTCCTATTCTTATTGTATGCATCCCCAGTTTTGAGAGAACTCATAGTTACGTTAGAACCCTTAGTATGATTACTTTTCCTTATGCTTCTTAATTGTCTTGATGAAAATTTTAGGAGGTAAAATGGGGCTTCTGAGATAAGCATTTTGTAGGTAAAACCACCAAGAACATACTACAGAAAAGATGGGGAAAACAGAGACAGCAAACAAAGGTAAATAACAACCTACATTGATACATTTATATTAATGTTGATGATGAACTGGGGTTTACAGGCTCACAAAATGTGATCTTGCTACAGGCTTCTGGTTTCATTGCAGAAGCAGGCTATTTCAAGAAATGTCTTTCATAATAATGTCTACATTTGTGGCAGAGACCTGGGTAGCCCTTTAATGGTCACAGTATCTTTTCAGAGCATAAGATTCTAGAAAATGAAAGAGTCACAGAAGGCCAAACATCTGCAGAAGAGTACAAATAGCTCTAATCTGAAATGCATGATTTATCAAATGGGAACATGATTGCCAGCAATCTTACTTTTTTCGGGTGATTACAAAGTTGAGCATAGTAGTGCATGTGACTCTATATAAGGACTTCTAAAGAGCTTTTAAAAACAATTATGCAAGAGTCTTAGAGATTTTAATGTAAGCACAAGGCCGCTTGAGAGAATAGAAATACAAAAATGTGGGGAGGGGTTAAGGAGGACCTTCAATCAGTGGGGAGAGAGTATTAACTGGCACTTCTTTAGGAGAGACTTGTATTTACTTGTCTGGTGTGGGCTGATCTACATAATTGAGTAAAACAGAATAAACATCTGTGAAATACAGCATTTGCATGTGTGGGTAAAACAAAATTACACCACCTCCAAGGTCACACCATGAATGTATGAGCACAGAACTTGTAAGCTCATCTTGGATATATGCATCAAACACTTGAGGAATCAACCCCACCCTGTCAAGGTCATCTATCTAGTTGGTTACATCACCATTCTTAAATGCATGGACTATAAAGCCAAATGTTTCTCATCAAAATCCCTGCTTTGCCATTTACAGTGTGACTTAAAAATTACCCTACTGTCCTGTGTCTGCAAGATGAGAATAATAGTCTTCAATGAGATGCAATGTTTGCATAGTACTAATAGTATCTATAACTTTTAGTAACTGATTAATTATGTTTGACATTAGAATCCCACTTAAGAAATTTTTCATTTTCAAGCCAGAGTTGTTGGCATATGCCTTTAATCCCAGCACTCAAAAGGCAGTGGCAGCAAACCTCTGTGAGTTCAAACCAGCCTGGTCTACAGAGTGAGTTCCAGGACAGGCTCCAAAGCAATACAGAGAAACCCTGTCTCAAAAAGAAAAAAAAAAGGAAAGAAAGAAAGAAATTGTTCATATACTTATCTATTTTTTCTACTTAGCAAAGCACAAAGGGCGAAAGCCTATTGCATATGAGTTATATAAAAGATTAATTTTTGTTTTATGGTCAAAGTATCCATAAGATATGGAGTGATGTCAAACATGGTAGTTTAGTAACAAAGCAGTTTTTAAGATCTTTTTGGAAAGAGAATCATATGAGTTCTTTGGAACATTTTATAATTTGAGTTAATATCATAATGCTTAAATTTGGAGTTTCTCCATGTTGGAATTTTCTTTATTTGCTTGACATCCTCAAATTTCACATTGATACATGTTTGGTGTAATTGCTCTTGTTAAGGACTTTATTTTAAACTGAATTGTGTTGGAGGGGGCTTACCCGGGGGTACAGTGCCTACAGAGGTCAGAAGAGGGCATTGGAATACCTGGAGCTATAGCTACAGTTGTCAGCTGTTAGATATGCCTGTTATGAACTGAACTCAGGTCCTCTGCAAGAGCAGCATGCATCCTTAACTTCTAAGTCATCTCTCCATTTTCCTACCTTAAAAATCCTTTACTTTCCTCTGCTTACTTTGTCTAAGAATGCTAGAAGGTTTTTTCCCTTGCAGTTATAACTGTTTATGGGTTTTGAATAAATGTATTTGTTGAGCAAATAAACCCACAGTGTTCATTAGAACCTAATCTAGTTCAGGATAAGACACTTGAAATTTTTAAGCATACAATGATGTGAATAAAAACATTTTTTACTCAAGGATTAAGTATGACCTAATCTGTTAAAGAAATCAGAGTCATTTTCAAAAATCATTTCATTCATGTGCCCACCATCTCTGTTTGAAATCCCAAACAGACTCTCACACAGGCTGCACATATGGGACCATGCTGTCAACCCCCAAATATCTTAAAGATTCCAATGCAAGATTTATGTGTCACATTGATTGTAATTCCAAGTTTTTCATCTTGTGTAAGGAAAAAGGGCATCTATTTCTGCTTAGTGGCCATCTTTATATTCTAATTTGAATGATAATGCATACATTCTAGAATTATAAAATATCAATTAGCACTTTGATACAAAGGTTTTATTAGGTTAGGTTGGTTAGCTTTTGTATTTCTTGATTTATAAATGCCCTAGTGAATCCTTAGGATATGCTAGCTATGTGATTCTGTTGCTCTATGTTAATATTTCATAGCACAAGAAATTATAGGAAAGTAGTGCTGATGACTAGTGAAGTTTATCAGTGATCTTAATCCAAATACATGTAAACATTTCTAAGCAAAATGTTCATTCTTGAAAAGGGTTCAGCTTAACAGAATGTATTTACAATTAGGCCATTGAAGGCTCTCTACAAGTAAGGTACATTCTGGAGATGGACTGACTGCTGGGTTTGATTGAAAACCAAGGCTGTTTTCATATTGTTAAGTCTTAAATCTTAACTAGTCTGCATAACATTACTTGTATATTTTCAGGGCTTACTGATAATAGATAACCAACTGATATGCTCTTTCTTGGGGAAGACTAATTCTTTTGCTCTCAGAATTTTTTTATTGCCCATGGCCTTTTTCTAGGGTTGAGATCATGGACTTTTCCGGGTCCAGTTTTGCATTTCTATTAGTGAAGTCATTGTTCAGCTCACGTTTGGATAGTGATGTTGATGAGAATTTGTGTATGTAGCTTCTGACATTGCAATCTTTCACCAGGACATTTTTATGACAGGTTACGAACCTCTCCTCAAAGACAGCTAGTAGTACTGTTGAGTGATTTAAGGCTTGTTGATGATGTTAAGGATATTTATTAGTACTGAGATTGTCTGTTGCACTTCTGGAGAATCTCAAACCTATCATAAATAAGTAATAGGTGCGTGCTTCTGGTGTTTTCTGAATGTGATTCATTGCACAGTAGTTTCTTCACTAAAAATTATTTTAATTTTCAAAAATTAAAAAAAATCTTCAATGAGTTATATTTTACCCATAACTTTAAAGCATCAATTTAAAATTCTTAATTTGCCAATCAGTGCTTACATTGGAATGTCTTTCTCTGTATGTTTGGTCATTTATTATTATTTTAAACTTAATTGAATAATAGTGGCCTGTGTCAAGCACATGTGTCTAAAATGCAAATAAGACAAAGCATGCGATTCCTAAACTCCTTGAACACTTGGGACAGATCCAGGTTCATGATAAGCTTATAGAGTAGTAAATTTCCATATCTTTGTGGTGTCACTATTATATTAATATATTTGTAGTTCTGCCTTGCTGGCAATGGACACATGAGGTGTTCTACCTTTCTTCATTTAGAACAAAAATTTCTGCTTTTCAGTGAAATGAGTTGCCTTGACATCTGATCATAGACAGATTACATATACCTTCCTTTTGTCATCCTACAGTCAACAATGTTGGCCAGTTTTTCCACTTCTCAGAGGATGTCAATAACCTGTCTGAGGCCACTAGTCCTTAGAACATGATCAAAATTTAAAAGGGATAGTTTTGGTTCAAGAGTTTTGCCCTTATTCTAATAGAAGACACAAAAATCTTTGCAAACAATAAATATAAAATATTTGTAGAATCTGTTAGCTTTTGGAGTTATAACATTTAAAATTATTAAAATAAAACAAGTAAATAATAAAAAAGAATAAATAATATGAGTATTATGTGGAAAAAATGCCTTTTACTTTTTACTGTTGTTGTTTAGACAACGTGTATGCCCCAGTCTTGTCTCAAACTTACCACTTTTGATCTTGAATTTCTGATTCTCCTCTTTATCCATAACTGGTGCTTTTTATGGCGCTGGGAAGTGAACCTGGGACTCCATACATTCTAGGTAAATACTCTACTAACAGAGCTACAGCTACAGCCATACCTCCTTATACTATTTTTTTAAAAAAAACAAGAGAAAACACATTCCTCATGTGATAGCCTTAGTGTATTTGTTTTTCTTGGTACATATAGCACAGGTAATGGGTGTTATGTGCCATGAATATGTATCATCAGAGATGTGAACCACAACCTATAGCATCAATTATAAACTTCAATTACACAGTTCGCTTTCTGTACTTGCTTCTCTCATTTTTTGAAGTTGTAGTCATGTTTCTGTAACATTTATATGTTTTGACTCAGATATAACAGATGAAGTAAGTAATTCCCTCTAGTTTTGGAGGAGTGAAATCTATTCAACCATTTTATATAAAAGCACTGGGATATGATATGTCCATTATTTCCTGAAATTCCTTTCCTTTCATAATTTGTAGGTTACTGGCAATCCAAAAAGTATTAGTCTATCAATTCACACAAAAATTACAACAGGAAATAGTGAGCCAAAAAAAGAAGTCCATCAAAGTGTTATGTAGCCAGAATAAACTAAAATTTAAATGTGAATGTTAATTATAATATAATACATAAAATTTAAATATGGCATAAAGCTCATTGAAAGATGAAACAGTTGATTTGATAAAATAACTTTATTATAATTTATGTCTTGTAATTTAAATTAATTAGATTCCATTTATTATAGAAACCATAAAAGGAACATCTCTAACCTAAGACAGAGTACCATTTACGTTAAAAAATAAGTAGTGTAATAAAACAATCTTCCAAATGCAGAGACCTATAATGAATAAATCCTACTGTTGGCCTCATTGTAAATTAATGTGTTTTCTCATTTATTCTATATTTATTGAGTGCCTTTGCAGTGAATTTAGCAGAGTCTGTGCCACAAGGAGCTTATTGAAAGAAAAAGACTGTTCTGAGAAAACAATTAGTAAGCTAATTCCAGACTGTGGTAATTGCTTGAAGGTTGTGAGCAGAAAGCTAAGGAGGAGCAGGAGTTAAGGCAATCACCCTGGGTAAGCTGCTAGGGAGGAGCTTCTCCCAGGATCTTGGCTTTGAGTGACAGATGGGTCGAGTGGGACTTTGTGAAGACTGGGGTGAGCCATGGGGGAAGAGCATGATGTTGGCAGAGAGAACAAAAGTGAAGACTGACAGACATTGCAAGAAGACAATGTAGGAGATAATGATGGGAAGGAAGAAGAGGAACAGAGTGTGCAGGACATAGTAGGAAAAGTCAGAGCTTTGGATTCCCATGGAAGAGGCACTAAATTTTTTAAACAGAGGCATGGTGAAATCTACCTTATATTTTCCATGGACAGATGGAAAAGTCGTGAGGTCCAGCCCCTGCATTAAACTGTAGATGAAGCATTGGGGACAGATTCATAGGAGACAGTGGGATGGTAGAGACTTAAGGGAAAATGACGAACAGGACTCGCAAGGTTAAGGAAGAGATCAGCAAGGAATCTTCTCTGAGGATCATTTTTTGTCATAAACAGCAACAACTAAACTAACATTAAGAGACATAACTATGAATAACAAATTACCTATTCCTGGTCTGCACTGTGGATTAATTCTCAGATCCACTTGAGTGTATTCCCAGGGTGAGGATACATGGATTAGTTGTTTAGCTCCTCACAGTGTGATTTCAGTTTAGAAAGTTTAGCCTAGACTCTTTCTTCCAAGACACTGTTCAATCTCATTTTTCTGTTTTTAGCAGAGCTCAGAGCTTCTCAAAATAGAGCAAACCTGGGTTGGTCAAATCCAGTATTAATTTCTCTTTGTAGACTCCTTCAGCAGATACTCATATTTCAAAAGCCTACTAAGTGTTGAACATTCAGTTAGCTTCTAGCCACAGAACTGGAGTTCTTACCTGAGTCTAGAGCTTTATGTTCTTTAATGATATTGTGTTGAAACACTGTAAATCATTTACAACTATAAGCTTTGTGGGTCCTGGTAGGCTGTCAATACAAATATCAGTGTGAAACAATGACCAAGAAATTAAATGCCAAAGGAACATGTCAATTCCTTCCTGTTATAAGATCAAAGAAGACAATTTTTCTAAATGTCCAAGGGTATATCAGGTTACTTAGGAGAGCAAATTCAGGCATAGATAGAAGGGCATGTGTTGTATGTTAATGATGACGCTTACAAAGTACAATGTGATTTAGAAAAGCGTGAAACATGATATATCCAAACTAAGACTGGAAGAAGATTATATTTTAGAGTCTTAAGGGAGAATGGAATGAAACTAATGTGATGCTCAGTGGATCAGTGGAATGTTTTTTTTTTTTTTTTTTTTTTTTTTTGTTAAAATCACTAGTCACCTTAGATATAGCTAGAACTACTACGTCACCCTCAAGGCATGTTGCAGAGTTGTGAGAATTGCCTTAGAAACACGGGTAAATTATTCAGGTTCAAGTAGTTAGTGACCCATTGGATACTTACATTGTCCAATCTCATCAGAATCCAACAGGAAATTTATAAAGGAAAATAATCTTCAAAAGATTTATCACTCCCTTTCATGGAAACTTAGGCTAGAAATCAGTCTCTAAGAGTGCTAGTTTTTGTTTTTTTCATCTTCTGCTCGTGGCTTTAAACACCAACAACACATATTACTATTTCTCTTCTAGAATCACAACTACAGCTGCCTGCATGATGGACCTAAGGCGGTATCCACTGGATGAACAAAACTGCACCTTGGAGATTGAAAGCTGTAAGTCTCTGAGAATCCAGATGGGCTGGATTCTGGTTTGAGGTTCACTTTAGACACAGACCTGCTATATTTAGACTGTTTCTACATCGATGGTAGTGCAAGTTGCTATAGGAGTATTTGAAATTTGGTTCAGAAAGACAATGACAGCATCTCTCCTGCATAATGCTACCTTCTTATAACTATCTCTAAATCCTGTGGATCATATTCAGGAAAAAAAATGTGATCTTTCAATTTTAAAAATGGAAACTAATACCCTGGAAGTACATGAATGGTTATTCAGGCATTCAAAGTCTGAAATTGCACAAAGAGTTAAAACAAACTTGAGAAAATACGAGAAGGTGACAGCATATCATAAAATATTCTGATTGTCCTTAAAACTCATAAATGTTAACCCTTACATTTATTAAGTGAATATGGAATGTAGCCATGAAGACTGATTGTAAATTGAACCATGGATTATATTTGTTTTTGCTTTGAAGCAGTATTTTCAGTGTTGGAAGCTTTTATATACTTGTGGAAGGACGTAGAACATAGCATGAGCAAGACTGGTTTGTGTGTATGTGCTCATGAGCTCTGTAGTACGTATATATGCCTCTGTGTATGTATTTGTTTATTTTATTTATGACGCTGACTTGTTTTGTAATGTGTTTACTTTTCTGCACCATGAATTCCATGAATTTCATGATGATGAGTTAGTCATCTGTACTGCTTGGTGGGCTAAAATCTTGATTCTTTAATATTTCTGCAATCCAGAAATCTAGCTAGTTTAAAGGGAAAGGATATTTTAACCTATTTTTCTCCACCAGTGCTTTGGAACAGTTTTGTAGTTTATCCCACTCCATAGTTGGAATCAGACAATTTTAATCCACTGCTCTGTACAGCAAGTGGCTGACTGAGGCTGTTTTTAGCCTTTGAGAAAAATGTTAGCTATGGCAAGCAGCATGACTCCAAATCACTGCTCTGAGCAGACATAGATGAAGCTTTGGGCACATTTTTACTTATTTATAAAAGACTGCTTCTTGGCATAATTAAATTTACACACACTTGTAAAGAAATTAATTGCATGCTTATATTCTGTCATCATTATTTCCAAATTTGTTCTTTGCATTAAAAGTCTAGTTAATGAAATGGGCCTATAGGATTTCAATGATTAATTCTATGTAAATATCTTTGGGAAAACATTGCATGTTACATGTTCTTAACTTATGGTACAATATTTCTCAAAGACTAAATTCTTAGGCAGTTTTAAAGGCTCAGTGGTATAATTTCTTGAAAAAAATTTGCTTCTGGGTACCACTTATTTTTTATTATGATGATACTTTTGGAGGTAAAATTTTTCTGGGCTCATAAAGAATCATAGTTATGCACAGGTGGAAGACTCTCACTGATCTTTTGTTGTTGTTGTTGTTGTTTTTAAAGTTCTGGTTCCTTTTATTTTAAATAAGGAATGCCAACTACAGGCAATACTCAAGGGTTATATTACAACTTGAAAACTGCTGACCTGAACAAGGGGGAAAATGCCTAGTTTTAAATTAACACTATACATTATTTTAATTTATATGTTTCAGTTCTATTTCTTGTTGCTATGTGAAATGAAGTACTTGGCAATATTTACATCTTTATAACCCAGGAAACAAACCCCAAAATATCTCTCCAGTATAATTTAGTTCCTAAGAGGCAGAATAACTTGACTGATATACTCATAGATCATTAGTATGTCTTAATAAAGACACTGTTATTGGATGGACCAGATTGTCATCTTTTGTTTCAGTGTCTCAATCTTAAGGTAAATGGTACCTTCAGATTTATCCAGATAGTTAATTGCTATTGTAGAAAATAAAATATGCTGTGTTGACAATACATGTGATATGTTAACATTTGATATAATTTGCTGAATGTTTTTAAGTTCTATTCTTCAAACAAGAATTTTCTGGATATTGCATGACATCTAGGTGACATCCTCCTTAGCCAGTTGTATCTTTTAGTAGCCAAGGGAGTCATCAGACTCTTTCCTTTCCTCTTTTTACCTCCCTCCATCCATGTTACCTTCTCTCATTCCTACACACTATTTCTCTCCTCCCCTCCTTCCTTTTCCTAGCCCTCAAATTACAATGTCCCCAATAGTATTGTTAAATCATTATTATCTATCAACATGTTAACATTAAGTATATTTGCTCACATTCAGTAAGGATGGCTTAACCTATGTCCAGGAATCTTGGAGTAAGAAATTCACTGTTCATTCATTCAAGAATTACTTTCTTCTTTAAGTGTTCATTGAACACTAATTGCTAGGCATAGTAAGATTATTGATATAGTGGAAAGAATAAAACATAATGCTCTTATAAATAAAATAACACTGGCAGGATAAGTTACTTAATACTTTAAGTTAAAGAAAGAGCCTTGAAATCCATCTTGAGAAGTCTAAGTGGTCAGTATGGACTACCTAGGCTATGACTACTGTGAGATCAGCACCACCTCCTAACATGTCAGAAATTCTTGAACAGATGAGGTAGTGAGAAGATAGGTTTCTGGTCTACTTGATACAGTGATGGGGGCTGTTTTGGAATACAGATAGAATAGTTAATACAGCTTCTTCATTGAACTCAGCAAGTATCAGCAGCTGTCCTTCAAACTATTGTTTATTAATATACAATACTATTATGTCTAGAGATACTGAGGTAAGCAAGGTAACATTTCTGTGCTATGCTTGGACTAGTGACTCTCTAGGCAATAGCTCTTGTCCTAATAATATCGTTATTGATATTATCAAATTGCTCTTACAACATTGGACCCAATTGAAGACACAGAGATAGGTCTATCAATTAGAATAACTGAAGCAAAATGTAAATATTACACAAAACAGACAGCTTGAATACCCAGTAGAAGAACCTGGACTTGGATCTGCATAGACTCATTTACCTTGGGGACAGAACATTGAGAATGGGAGAAAAAGGATGCAGCATTCAAATAATAAATGCATTATTTCCTCTTAAGAAAGTTGCCTGTATCTGACCTAGAGAAGAAAAAAATAGACCACTGCTGAAGATGCCAGAAAGTAATTTAGGTCAGAAAAGCTAAAGAAAAGCTCTTAGTAATTCTAGCTAGTGAAAATCAAATGGGTGGCTGTATTTTGCAAGACCATTTACTGGGCATGAAGAAATTATTTTATTAGGGAAGTGATGAGATTGGAAGGTTTCTAAGTAGCTGTGGGTTGAGGGTTACTTGGCACCAGCAAAAGCTGAAAGAATTTAATTAAAGGATGATAAGGCAGCACTCATTTATGTAACTCTGCAGTGCTCATCTGCATATACCTCAGGGAGCAGGGTGTATAGGAAAAGAAAAATCAATCGCATCCCTTCTGAGGTTTGTTGTTTGTTTTTGTCTTGTGCGTGCGTGCATGCGTGCATGCTGTGTGTGTGTGTGTGTGTGTGTGTGTGTGTGTGTGTGTTTCTCTGCTTGTCGACTGTTACTCAGCTACCTATCTTTCTTTCCTCAAAATTTCCTCATTGGAATACATTTTACGGTTGTGTCTGTGCAGACTTACTAATAACAGCCTCTGTAGATGCATTCTTTTTGAAATAATATAAACCCTTTTGAGTCTTCTTCTCCTCATAAGTCCCAGGAGGAAAGTGAGTGTTTGTGACTATTTATATATGTACTGGACAGGGAATGGTGGAGAAATGTTGTTATAAGACTATTCAGAATTTTAAATAATCCTTGAATTAATTTCAGTTAAAAATATTCCAATGAAATGCCAGTGAAGCCTAGTTATTATTTATCAAGGAAAAAGCCAAGAGAATTGGAAATGATCACTGAGTCATTGGATAATATTCAGCTGTCACTGCTGTTCAAATATGATAGTTTCTAAAATTTTATCTAGGCTTAAGAAAGCAAGGTTGTATCTTCCCTTGCTATGTTTGATATTTTGTTGGACTATGATCTAGGCTAATAATTATCAGTCCCTAGTGCCCACAGACATGTTCAGCATTTTAGCACCTTGGGCATGTGTTATCTCTTACTTTGATGTCTGGACTAGAATTCTCCTGCTATTACATTCTCCCATCATTTAAATCACCACCTTAGATATGAAGGATGTTTCTTAATCTGAGCTATGAATCCTTTCACTCAATAATGTCTTTCATATCCAGTAAAAACTAAAAAAAATCTTAATTTTCTTTGCCTGTAATTAATCACTTCTTTATATATTCCATATTTTCTCTGCCTACAAACCCCACTAAATAAATATTGTGCATCCTGTATCTATCATGGAAATTAAGCAAAATAAATCAACTTTTGTCTTCCATATTAATAGTTACTAAAAACAAAGTATTAGTAGTGAACTTTTTTCATTGAAAGTTATTCATTTAATTTCAATTTTTTTTCTAAAATCTCTAGTTTTGATTGCTCAGTCGCCACACTCAACTGCTTTCCCATGGAATGCCCTTTTACTTAACCAGTCATCTATTGAAGAAGATAAATTATTTCTGTTTTAAAGAAATATGACTTATACATGACAGTCTATTATTAAACACAGTAATTTAATATTATACACATACATATGCACATATGTTTATTAATATAATATACATACTCATGCTGTCCAATATGATATGTAAAGTTAATTTTTTCAAAATAATTTATTTTTATTTTATGTGCATTGGTGTTTTGTCTTGCATGTATATCTGTGTGAGGGTGTTATCTTGGATTACAGCCATGTAAGTACTGGGAATTGAACTTGTGTCCTCTGGAAGAGCAGTCAGTGCTTTAAAGTATTTTTATACTGTTTTGTGGAGTCTACACAACCTTCCAGGCTAAGGATTTTACATTATCACTTATTTGTAATATTTTTGTATTGATGGTAGCATTTAGGTTATGTGGGCAACACTTTCCCAATATAAAACATAGGTTGAAAGAAGAAAGAATATAATTGTAAAAAGAAATTAAATTTCTTATACACACTATAATGTTGAGAAGATATGGAGCAAGAGGGGATATCTGTTTGATCAGGTGGCAGCATCTGTCAAATATTTTCCACTCTTAAATACTATCTCTTGCTATATTCACCAGCGCATAGATAAGAATAAGAAAATCCCTACATTCATTATGTTAATATCTTCTAGGTGTCTGTAATATTCATTATATTAAAGTCTTCAGGTGTCTGTATTTCATTTAAAATAACAGAAATAGAAAGGAACCTGAAACACATTAGAATGCAAATGATAATTCTTATATTTTTTGAAGGAATACACTATTTTATTAGTTCTAATTGAAAAAAACCAATGAGCGCTTCCCACTCTTACAAGTGGAAATCTGACATCCTTTGGCTCTTTCTCATATGGTGCGCAAAGTAGGTTTACAGAGTTTCCAGTGATGCAGAGTAACTGTCTGCCCACATCTAGGGCACATCATAGGTATGTGATTTACTTCTGGCATCAGTCAAGACTTGTATGAATGAGAGAAACATTTTGACATCCAGAATTTTAGAGATACATCTTCTAGTTATAGAATTGACCCTGTATTAGATTTTTAGTCTGAAACATTGCAAGAAAATGGATATAAATGGTATATAAAACACAAGCATCATAAACCCAGGGGTTTCCAACTAAGCTGTATGAACTATGTCTCTTGGCTAAAGGATGCCAGAATAACAAACACACTCCTCTGGCCGTATTTGCTAAACAGCTGCTCTGGTTAGAAAGTAGGAGCATGGCAAGGTTACAGATTCCAAATTGAAGCATTTTCTTAAGGACAAAGTGAGCCCTTGTGTCTCTCAGGACAAGGGGGTTTAGGAATGATCTGATCAGAAATTAGCATTGAGCATCTTTACCGTTCAGAATCTGATGCTTATGCCCCCTTTTAAAGCTTCTGCTAATAAATTGATTACAGTTCTGAATCTGTCCACTTATTCTGAAAATGCACTGTAGGCTTTCAGTGCTCCATGGGGGAGGGGGGAGGAGAGCAAGCCTATTTGTTTAGTTTCTCTTTTAGTGTGAGTAATGCTGTCAATAATGCTATCATCTGTGGGTAGTGTCTCTTCCTGGATGGCCTTCAGTTGATACTCCATCTGGATTAGCGGACACTGCCACAGCTGTGAATTGCTTAGTGTTTATGTTGAAAACTGGAGAGCACTTGAGAAGCATGGAGTGAGCTTGTAATCAACAGCCCTCAGCACACCCACAGACCTTCCCTGCAGCATTCCAGACAGTGTGTTTTGTTTTCATTCCACAGCCCCAGCCCACTGAACTCTGAGACATCCTAAATCTGACTCACAGCAATACTTCTAGAAAGTTTCTCACTTTTCCTGGGCTTTAAGTAATGCTGGTTGGTTTTTTGTTTGTTTGTTTGAAAGTCAAATCTCTTTCTTCATGATGGCTTGCAAGTCTACTCCTTACCCCTGTGCCAATTGCTGTGACAGTCAACCCAGTGGCTATCATTTAATTACCCCATAATGGTTTTCACCATAAGAACCACTATACGTCAGACAGAACTTTGTGCATGGTACCATGCTGTACCCAATCTCCTGAGGCAGCTAGTAGCATCTGTACACACAGACCAGCAAGTGAATGTATTACTTAAGGTTCAGCTGCAGCTGATAGAACTCTGTGTAACTACATTTTAAGCAGAGGAAATTAATTTGACTTACAGAATTTTTGAGAGGACTGAAGAAATAGAAACTAGGTTGAGCTTTCTGATTATGACTCCCAGAATTGCAACTCAGCCTTCTGTTGCCAAAGTAGCAGCTGCTCAAGGGATACTGTGACCATCTGATAAATCCAGAGACTACTACTCGGCCACTGGACTAGAACTCCCCTGTTTGTTGTGTAATCAATACTAATAACCTCAAATCTGAATGGTGTACTTTTCTGTCCATTCTGTCCATCCCTGAATTCAAGTTTCAGCAAGGACATCTGATAGATAGATCTCACACTGTGCTCGAAAGTGTAGAGGAAAGTGACCTGGAAAATGCAGTGCTCAGTGAGTCACCAGCCAGTACCCAGTTTATCTAAGCTGAGATGTTAGCCCAGCTGGTCTGCTGCTACACTTCATATGCATTTGTATTTCTTATAAGCTTCCTTATTTATGCCTCTAGAATAATTAACACACTTTTCTTTGTACTATCAGCATTTTATTCATAGTAGCTATACCTTTATTAAATTCTACCTATTCAATCATATGATTTTATAAGACATTAGATATTTTCAACTTTTTATGCATGAACAATCCCATTTTATAAGAGAGTTTACCTCTCATAAGTGAAACTTCAGAAACCATATATTCACTATCTGCCTGCTTTACACCTAGAAGATGAGTGCAAACTGAACACCACCAGGCATATTAACTTTGAGATGTAGATACATGACTTGGGACCTGACACCCAGAAAAACCTCCTCTGTGGAAGACAACAGTGACAGTGTGTACATTTCTGGCTATGCTCAGTGGCACATGTTCAAGGCATCTACAGTGAATCTCATCTCTAGCACATTGGCAGTAGTGCTAATGATGAGTTTGAACATTGGTGTTGACAAAATATCTTACACCACTGGTCTCCTGTTGTCTGTTACTGTTAATTTTCAGTTTATCAAATACTCTTCAATTTAATTTAGCCCAAGACAGTCTCTCTTATTTTTAATTAAGGACCACTAGGCTTTTAAAGGGAGGGAATCTGTCCTGCATCATCTTTTATCACCCATAGTTCTTTGTAGATGACTGACAATCAGCAAATTCATCTATTTTTTATAGTTATTTCCACAAAAACTTACTGTATCAAGAGACCTTATCAAAACAAAATGCAAAATAATATAATTAAGAGTATTCTCATACATATATATCTGTATTGGGTTATCCTGCTCACACTATATTTGATAAGTGATTTTTAGTTAGATACTTAATGTGAATTTTCCCATGAACACGTACAACTTTATACAATATACTATGATATATAATTTATTGGGCATTTGTTATATACTAAGAGCTTCCACTCATTGCCTCATTTCAGCACGTGAGATGATTAAGTCACACAGCCAATGGGGCATAGTGTTGCGATGCAGTCTTCAAAAGTCTCTTTACACAAATCCTACTTTGAGTTTGAATAGCACTAAACCACATCTGCATCAAAAGTTTCTCTTGCCCTCCAGTCTCTATTATTAAGGAAAGTGTTTTTCTCACTATTATTATTATGCTGGTATCAATATATACTCAGATCACTTTAACCATTGCTAGTCAGTGATTTTCTGTTTTTTCCTAAAAATTAGGAATTAAAAACTTATTTCTTAAAGGCACTCTGTCAAATCCATTGATATCAAATACCCCTTATGAAAATCATGTTTAAAGAGAAACCTTCACTGTAGTTATAAATTCTAAATCTGTATTTCTATGTACAATAAAGTACTACTGAACTATACATTTTATCAAGTTTACTGGCAAATAGTAAAATGGTTGAATAGAATCAGGAAACATACATAAAGGATGAACTGCTCTTGATAGAATGACGATGTGTGTTTTCAGGTATAATTGTATTATAATAACAAGTAAACACAAGGCAGTATATAAATTGTGACTATGTGCAGGAAAGTTGTGATGTAAATGTACCTTTCAGTTCTTCTCATCTTTGAACTTTAAGTAAAGGTCATGCTGTACTAACTAGATATGTTTATTTTCTCCTCCTCCTCTTCCTTCTTGAGACCATGACACATTACATCCCAGGCTTGTCTGAAACTCACTGTGTAGATCAGGCTGACCTCAAACTCATGGCAATTTCTGTTCTTAGGTATGGGTATTATAGACACTCAGTATAACACTTGGCTCAGTGTTTTGGATTCTAAAGATACATTATTAAAACATTCCTTAAATTTATCAAAACAAAAACAAAAACAAAAACAAAAAACAAAAAAGCCTTTTCAATTTGGTAAGTAGGAACCAGCAGCACTTACTACCAACAATGCTTCCTCGATACCTAGAATCCTAGAATACCTTTCTCTGTTGTGTATTTTGACTAACTGCCTTCCGTGGGTTATCTTACAGATGCCTTTCCTTCTTCTTTTTTTTTTTTTGTTGTTGTTATAGTAGCCAGTAGCCTTTTGGGAAGGAATTTTGTCACACATATTTTAAAAATAAGAAGTAAAAGGTTAAGGAGCTAATCAGAAAATGTTGGAACTGGATGGGATTAGCTTCATTCACAAAGTTTAGCAATTTGTAAAGTGCTTTCTCCATTTAATTTAGATGTAAAATGCAAACCAAAATTCAATACCCATAATGTATATAATAAGAGGTTTTAATATATGTATAATTCTATAATATCTTAAAACTAAGTATCTGATAATCTCACCATACTGTGGGTGTTTACCCATTTAAATAATAAAAGTAATAAATCATAATACTGAAGTTCACATTCAACATAGGACATACTGATACCTTATGGTCTGGGGAAATTTGTTTATAATGGAAGGAGAAAAAGACAGAGTCAGAGTCAGAGAAAAGTGGGGAGGGAGAGCCAAGGAAAGGATCTATTATAAACAAAAGGGACTTGAGAAGTGCATTTTATGGTTTTAACCATCTTTCTCTTCTAAATCTAAAGTGAATGCTTTATCAGAAATAAATGGACAAAACATCTTCCCAAGTAGAAGATGTATTTTGAGATTTCTGCCACTCTGCTAAGTCTTCATGTAATGGATTCTTGCTCTGAGATCAGTGCCTCTCAGAGTTCCTGATTTGGTATCACTTTAGCAGATACTGAGTGTGATATGCTGCTATTTTACAAGTTACTTTTTGCATTCAGAAGCACCTTTGGTTGTAGCTTTCTCTGTTTTAGATGACTCTTTTGTCATTACGACAATGACAACCTTGCCTGCCATAATAAATATCCTGGCCTTCTGACTTCTAAAAAGGTATCAATGAGCCTGTTTCTACTTCCTGTCTCAAATGGATGCAAAAATTATTATTGTATCCTGGATTATTTGAAATTATGTTGCATTGTCTAGTAAGTTAGGGTACTTATATGTGATATTAAGGTGAATTAATTCAATTACACTTTCATTAGACAATATATTCTTATGATATATTTTTCCTTGATTTTTATGGAGACATTATCATCTTTGGTGTATATATATATATATATATATATATATATGTATATATATATATATATATATGCATCATATCATGTATAACACTAAAAGTGAGTATACTTTTACTAATGACCATGGCATATGAATATATAAGATCTAAGTCAGAGCTATTGACTATAGCTACACATGACAAATACTTCTTTATAGAATAGAGGACTCAGACTAAGTATTCAACTACTTTTTTCCTAGTTCACAATTTAGATATCCCTTTTCCATAAAAATGAGATAAGGAGTTCATAAGGCTGTTGCACAGATTTTGGTTAATATCAGAGAAACATTTTTATATGTGAGTAAGAGAAATAAGCTCTGAGCTTATCTCTGCCTGACAAGCCCTGTCATACTCAGCTTGTGTAAGGCCTGGGCTAGCACACAGGGGTCCACACTTGGAAGAGTTTCCACACTCATTCTGAATATTCTTTTTCAGTAATAGAGATCACCTTCACATGTGAGACAAGTGCTCAACCACCTAGTTTCATTCCTAGACTGTCCGTAAAGTCTTTTATCATCCCTCACATTTATTTATTTATTTATTTATTTATTTATTTATTTATTTATTTATTTATTTTTTCTGTCATTGAAAATCAATTCTTTTCTCACATAGTATATCCTGATTATGAATTTCCCTCCCCTTACTTCTCCCAGTTCCTTCCCATCTCCCCTCCAGTATGGATACACTCCCTTTCTGTCCTTAATTAGAGAAGAACAGGCTTTCTAAGAGGTAGTATTAAAATATGACAAGATAAAACAAAAACTATCAAATCCAAGTTGAAGAAGGCAAACCAACAAAAGGAAAAGAGCCCAAGAGAAGGAACGGAAATTAGAGGTCCACTCGTCTACACATTCAGGAATTCCATAAACACTCCAAACTGAAAACTATAATGTATATGCAGAGAACCTGGTGCAGACCCACCCATGCAGGTCCTGTGTTTGCTGCTTCACTCTCGGTGAGTTCATAAGAGCTTTGTTTATGGTGATTTAGAGATTTAGAGGCCTTGTTTTTTTTTTTTTTTTTTTTTTTTTTGGTTCCCTCTATTCCTTTTAGCTTATATTCTTTCTGCCTCCTGCTCCTGGGAGGGAGGGAGACTGTACTCTGAGAGAAGGGAGATATCCCATATAGGGCTATATGTTCCAAGATTAATAATTTATAAGCATGGTACCACACATTTCAGTTTTGTAGCCCACAGATACCACTTCTGATCCTCGGCATTCTGCAGTACTTACATTGTGCTCCCCAGAAAAGAGATGTTCAGTTCTAGGAGTTAGTGCTCCAAGATACTTCTACTGTAAGACACAAACTGACCCATTCCTGTCTCAGAGACAAGTAATAGACTACCAGGAAGCGAGTTGCCTGATTTCGTAGTTTGATCACCTTTGTCTCTTGCCTTTTATATTCCAAAGTGAAGAATGTCACATCTTATGTTGCTGCTATCTCCCACCAACTTCTGTGGATCAAAACCTGTTAGCTTTCCAACTACAGAACAGATAAGACATGTTTACTTAGAATTTGCCTATACAAGGAAAGAGCACACAACCATCTCATAATGCAGCAACCCCATTTGCTCTTTGCATGCTTCCTAATGCTTATCTTCAATTATATTTGTGGTAATGATGTTATATTTTCTATCCTTATAAGAATGCAGAATTTGCATCTGAAATTGAAAAAAAAATCTTGACTCCACACTGTGAAGATAATTCACATTCAAGCTACTCTTATCTAACCTTACACCCTCAGGAGACCATCTCAGTCACTAAATAAAGCAAATGTATGAACTGTGGTGGTGTACGCACCACAAATCCCAAAAGAGTTCAAGGTTAGCTTATTCCAGAAAATGAATTCCAGGACAGCTAGAGCTGTAAGACAGAAATCACATATCAGAAAAAAAATAAGAAAGAAAGAAGGCAAATAGATGCAGTTTAGCAGAATGTAGTTTACAAACACCCACTTTGATATCACAGACTTGAAAAAAAAATCCAGTACTTGTTAAGATAGCCAATGAATCTAACAATAGGTTGGTTAAGCATAGTTTGCCATTTTAAAACAGATGCCCCTGCTTGACAAAGTTAGTTGGAGCAAACCTGTCAAATGCCAAAGTGTAGAGTATTAAAATTTCAATGAAATGTCAGGAATGAAGGGGAAACTAGTGAATTTAAGAAAATCTGTCATGAAGATGGTATTACATGTTTCTTTATGCCCGAGTAGGGTGGCATATGGAAATTTTAAAATATAACCTAATGATGTGTCTTTATGGTTATACGTTTATGTAACCTAATTGCCATACCACTGTCACTGTCGGTTAATTTGTTAGGTTAATGAGATATGCATTCCTTAGAACTTAGCTGAAATAAGCTCTCTCCAACACTACTGACAGTTCCTGAACCATACTTTTTCTATTATCAATTCTTACTTCTTACTTGAAATTTAAAGAGATGCATGTGGCTGGAAATAAGTATATCAGTTTGAACCACTTTCATAATTGTAGCTACAAGAACCAAGGGAGATTTGAGACAGGGCTGAAGGCTTGCTGGTAAGGGCAGAGTATAATTAGCAAGGACTGAGAGGAAGTGTGTGGAGACGGGTATGGAAGTCCTGATTGTTTATTAGAAATATCAGTTTTTAAATTTAAACATTTGGAAAATTTTTATTTTGAAATATTAGTTTTGCAAAATGTTACAAGAAGACTATAGAGCTTCCCCACATGCTTCAACCAGCTTTCCTTAGATCAACATGTCCTACAGCCATGCCACATAAGTAAAAGTCCCATTAGCTAAGTTAATCTTTGTGTCTCACCAGCTTCTCTATGAATATATTTTTCCTATTTGAGGGTCCAACCTAGTTTCCTGCATTTAGGTATTGTCACTTCTTAGTCTTAGGCATGCTGAGTCCCTCACTATGACTCACAAAGAGTGAGTGGGCCAGTACTTGATAGAGAGACCCTTCAGTCTTAATATGACTGATATTTCTTTTCACTAAACTAGCCCACTCAACTGTATGATATATGTCTTTAAAACCCCAGATAAAAATCCCTCAAAATGGATTTAAGGAGCAGCAGAGTATATTTGTGTTCACATATCTACATTGAACTATGTAAAGCCCAACACGAGTTATTTGGATTATCTACTATTTTAAGCAACACTATAAAATTTTATCATATGCAAATTTATTTTATGTTTTCTTGAAAGGAAAACAACTACATAGTATGCTTTACATATGTTGCCAATTTTCACTGCCAAATAACCTTATGAAAGAGGGAATTGCTGTTATATTGCTGTTGAGGAAATGCCAAAACAAGGAGAGTTTAGGGAGTCTCCCAGGGTCTCAACTGTGAGCAGTATGCTTAAGCCTAAATTTTCCTGCTTGAAGACCCAGTCTAAATATTCACTGAAAATAGTTAGTGCTTGTATAGTTGGCTGACTCTTCTTCCCTTAAGAAAAACTCATGGATCATGGTAATAGAAATGTATAGTCTAGAAGTCTTTCAGCTATCATAGATGTTTATATTGGTAAAAACATTTAAAATTAGATTTTTGTCACTATTAGTATAAATAAATACTTGCAACTGATTCTTTAACCCTGTCTTCTCTTGTATCTGTTTCTTTTCCCCAAGCTCTTCTTTCTCTTCCTTCTCCCCCTCTTTCCTTTCTCCTTTTCTTCTCTAAGACACAATGGTGTATGTACACATTCTTTCTGCTTTCTTCGCATCTGCAAAGGCAATAATAAATACAAAGACCATGCTTATAAACCACATCTTATTAATTATTGAAAATTTTTGTGCTTCAACACCAAAGTACTATTTGTCATAGTCTCAAGGATTTATTTATCACACTTTTAACAGTACAGCAGGAGAAAGGCTCTGTGAGTATATTTTGGAACTTTAATTATGAGCAGTTTTGACATGCTGAATAGCGTAAGATCAGTTTTGCTGCACCTACTAATTTGGACCATCTGGATGATTGCAACCCATTAAAATGATAATTCCTGATAGCTTAAAACCAAACTTGGATCTTTCAATTTCTGGAAAGTCCCTCATTGTTTATTGTTATAAATGCATTGAATTGAGGAAAACACATCCTCTAGTTCAACTGTCCAAATTTACAGATAAGGAATTGATACTTTGCAGATCATTGATCTGACTAATGACAGACTGGAGAATGGAGTTTCTATATTATACATTATTTTCTCTTTCAATGTGTGTGCTTCTGAAAAAAATGCAACACAAAATCATTAAAATAGAGCTTTAAATTATTCTTATTTTTCATGTATATATTTTCTTTATTTTTTCTTATTTTACATATCAATCCCAGTTCCCTTTTCCTCCCTTCCTCCCATGCCCCCCGACCACCCTTCCATCCGACCCCACCTCCACTCCACAGGGAGGGTGATGCCTTCCAGGAGGGGTCAACAAAATCTATCAAATGATTTGGAGTAGGGACTAGGCCCACCCTTCTGCCTCTAGGTTAAGGGAGTATCTCGCCATGGGGAATGTGCTCCCAAAGTCCTTCTGTGCACTAAGCCAAACAGGAATCCAGATGCAGAGAGGGAAGACAAGGCCAGGCTAAAGAAACCCACAGAGACAGCTGTCCTTAACAAGGAGGAGCAATGGGCCCCCAGACTGATAGCTGGGAAACCAGTATTGGACTATCTCAAACCCCCTGAACATGGTCTCAGAAGGTCTGGACAGTCTAAGGAACTTCTGACAGTGGAACCAGGATGTATCCACATATATATTATGTGAGTTTTGTATGTAATTTTATTTTTATGTTTCTCCATGATTAAGTGAGGTCATTACATTTTAGAGTATAGCAATTGATCATCAGCCTTTCACAAAAGATAAAGTGTGATGATGAAGGTGAGGGTTTGATAATACAATAAATTCTATGCTATTTTATTGGCTATAAAATATCTTCCCCCAAGCCTAAAACATCTGCTTTACATGGAATTTTGAATAACATGCTAATTACTAAATCCAAAATAAATAATATATCTCCCCTGATCTATATCTTCTAGGTGCAAAATTAATCAAGGATGTGATATATCATAGGACAATTTTGTGTTCATAAAATGTGTTTACACAATAAATAACCTGTATCCTAACCAAATTATTCCTCTCAAGTTTGAAAAATGTGTGTCACTTAAAAATATTAAATTTATAAAACAAATTATCTTTAAATTATGATTCAAATATATTAGCACACTTCAAAAGCCTTATTAATTGGTAGTTCTGGTGTATGTTTCTTTGAATATATTTTCTACTGAATCTTTCAGAGATATCTACACAATGAGGAATGATGTGGAAGACAGTTCACTTATGTTGTGTTTATAATTTAAAGTTCATGCATTATATGTTTATTACATCCATTCATGGATGTTTTATACATTTAATAGAATCACTATGTGGAGCTTTGAATACAAAGATGCATGCACTTAGTTCACTTGTATTTGTTTAAAATGGTTTTATTTTCTGTATTCTGCTCAACCAAAGTGTTCAGTCTGGGTTCTTCAAAACCTGTGGTTGACTTTGTGCACCAATAGCATAAGGCACATTTGCAAGCTAGTATTTAAAGCTCTTAGGATTTGTATATTACTATGTCCTCCAAATTAATTACTTCTGACTCAGTTTTTAAAGCATGAAAATTTGAAATCCCTCTTGGAATATTGCTTAAATTGTTTATCAGTCACATCATACTGCACTTGATTTTAGAGTCCAACTTTTCTATTTTTGTTTCAACTGTGCAATTCTTTTGTAGGAGAAATAGTTATGCACAAAAGATAGATCTATTACACAGGCTTCACAAAATTTCTACATGAAGAAAAAATATAAGCAGTTATTTGTAATGCAAGCACCCTGTACTCTCTGTTTTCAACAATGAATTGAATACACATGTTTGTATAAACCATGAAATCTATATGCAAAAGTTAAAATGTGCAAAAGTTAAAATGAAATTTGACACACAAAGGTTAGACAACTTTTGTATTGCTTTGATAACTCTGAAGGAAACATGGTCAGTAGAGCAAGGGGATCATTGTTTAATTTGTGTTCCTATGTGAAATTCCCCTAATAATTTCAGAATAGTTTTTTGCTTTGGTTAATTCCTATCAGCTAAATATAGATTTTACTTTTTTGTAAGTTTGATTTTAACAAAATTTCTGTATCATCTCTCTCTACAAATAAAGATGTGCTTCAAAGTCTTCTACACTCTGAGATTGCTAATGTAAAACTAGTATTATGTCATATGGACATGGCATGTTATATTTAATGACTGTCTTATTGATTAATTTTTTAAATTCTCCACCTTTTGACTCATATAGTGATAAAATGAAGAGTACTGTATGTCCCTCTTTGAATTTTTTTAAATTTTATACTACACTAAAAGGACAGAAATTACTGATTAACCTGGGAAATTTTATTTTAAACTTTATATGCCCTGCTAGATTGCTCCCTAAGAAACTCTTTGTGCTTCCCAATGACAACATTAGAGAGAAAATTGAAATAGCACATGGGGCTATCTGAAAGTGTCTGACTAAAATAGCAATACAGTAAAATACATACAGCTTAAGTATGATCTACACACAGACATTCTAAAATCCTCAACTGCCCTCTTGCCATTTCTTTGCTTTTTATTAGAAACATCATTGTAAGACAGAACTTATGGATGCATTTTCATATCCATTTGTTTAATGTCTTATGCTATAATTAAATACCACCATATGAGGGACCTTTTAAACATCATTCAATATTAGGTATATATTGGATAATACAGTCCATGAGGCAAAATAAATGATCATTTAGTGATTATTGACTTAAATTTTGCTTTTTTTGACTACTATATTTCTTAAAACAAAGAATGCTAAAACCTAAGAACATCTTACTATCTTGAACCTTCAACCTTACTTAATAGAAACCAACCAGTAAGTAGGAAATGTTTCCAAGTATCAATACTGATTCCCTTTGTTCTATAAAGATTTTGCTAATAAAAATGCCTCTTCGCCTTTTAGCTAAAGAAAGAAACGAGGTCAACATTTTCTAGAAAAGAGGTTTTCAGAAAAATGTTCATGAGAGATTTTGTAGAAGGTGCTTCAAAACAGATTGGTGTGGTAGAGTTCAATTGGAAATATGTGTAAAGGAGGTAGAGGTGGAGATATTCTTGGCAGATATTTGCATTTTGAATGGAATGGAACACTCACTGTAGCCTTTTTGGTGGGAACACTTGTTTTACATAAAGGCCAGGAAAAACAGAGAATTTGCACCTTCTGAAAGAAGTAATGATGCTCCATATAGGTATTCCAGAGCACCTATGAATTTATTACTCAACAACTGATTTCATGGAGGTCAGGGAGATTCTGGGGACGGGTAAGTAAATAAGCAAGAAGTAATGGCAACTTTCATAGATATAAACAGAAGGGTCACAGCAAGCATAAAGCAGTGATCTTACATTCCCATTTTTACCACTCCAAATACTAGCCATTAACAGACAGTTGTCTGCCCCTCCTCCACAACTCGAAGTATGGGGGTGTTTGCCTAAATAGAATGGGAGTGTGTGCTCTCTATGAGAAAAAGGCTAACCTGTCTCAGTCAGCTCATACAGGCCTAGTTCACAGCAAGTACAGGATAGATAACTGTTGTTTAACTGACAAAATTATCTCAAGTAATCTTGTCCTAGCCATGGTAGTTATTCCCAGTAGCACTAAGTATCCCAAAAGTCATATGTGTTTCACACGAGGATTCATTAAGATTGGGGATCATATCTTAGCTATGTCAAAACTAAGTCATCGTCATATGAGTTAGTTCTCCTAGCACATTTTGGATGAGTGGCTGGATAAGTGATGGAAAATGAACACTTGAAACTACCAATAATGAGGAATGGGGCCACTGATGTATTTTGGTGAGTCCTATCCTAATTATACCAAAGGTAAAAGGAAACACATGCCCCCACTACACTCCACACCATCACAATTACACAGAAAAATGCAGCAGATGAAGAAATTCCCATATGCTTTGTAACGTATTAAAGGAAAGATTTTTAAAACTCTTTAACAAATTCTAGTTCTGTGATTAGGAATTCATTTCACAGTATTCTTTGCAATAGAAAGAGCGCATCTCTTTAATCACTTACTTAGAAACAACTCCTTTGAGTGAGTGATTCTCTAATTTTCAGAAACAGATTTTTTTGTCATTAATTTATCAGTTTGCGAACCAACACACAATATATTCTCAAGTAAAAATCATTCTCTCTCTCTCTCTCTCTCTCTCTCTCTCTCTCTCTCTCTCTCTCTCTCTCTCTCTGTGTGTGTGTGTGTGTGTGTGTGTGTGTGTGTGTGTGTGTGTGTGTGTGTGTTTGTATGTGTTTGTGTGTGTGTGTGTGTACTTTAACAGTTTTTACACACATTCTCTGAATTATTTTGAAAGCTATTAAGGCTCCTCAAAGACCCCATCTGAAGTAAGAGAACAATATTAGAGGGGTTTAATTTCAACTGCATATTTGGTATTATTATACAGTTCCTGCTAATTTTTTTGGTGAAATGATATTAACAGTATTGCCAGATGTTGCTTCATAATAGCCTGAACTATGGGAGAGGAAAGGCTATAGATTAGCATGCTCTTCTACAATATTCTCCAATGGTGGATTTTTAACTGATGTGTTGGATTTCTCATGTGGTTCCTGAACTGTTACAAGTAAGGAACTCAATTTTGGTTGTTTACTTTTAATCTTAGCTAATTTTACTTAATCTAATATGACAAGTGACAAGCAGCTGTTGCAATAAACAACGTAAAAATAATTAAATTGATTTAGCAGTGAAGTACCATGACTTGGAGCTAAGAGATGATACAGGGCTTATGAACAGCGTCTTCTTATTTATTTGTCTGGAACAGTCCTAGCAAGAAAAATGTAGGAAGACAAAGTATGACACCCTTACTATGATGAATATAGAAAATGTAGCAACAAAAGGTAAAATGGAAGTCAACATACACTAGGAAGAGAGGAAAATGGAAAGATGATTTTCAAAGGCCTTTGACTCACACTCAGGTCTAAGAATACAAGCTTCAGGAACCACAACATGGGTCTCAGTTAGAAGGCCTGGGCAGTCTAAGGGACCTCTCACAGTGGAATCAGGATGTATTCCTGGTGCACAAAAGGACTTTGGGAGCACATTCCCCATGGAGTGATAGCCCCTTAGCCTAGAGGCAGGAGGGTGGGCCTGGTCCCTAATCCAAATGATTTAACAGAATTTGATGATCCCTGTGGGGAGGCATCACACTCCCTGTGGAGTGGGGGTTAGATGCAAGGAGGGTTGGGGAGCATGGGAGGGAGAGGGAACTGGGATCAATATGTAAAATAAGTTTTTCTTATTTTACTTTATATATAATGTTAATTTATTGTGATAATTTTTAAGCAATTTTTGTGTGTATCATATAATTTTATTATGGTTCTTGAATGCATAAAATCCTTGTCAATTAAATATTTGAAATACTTGAAAAAGAACCTGGATAAACAAAAGGGGAGCAATAAATTACTCTCTGTCTCACTTTCATGTTTACCCCCCACCTTTCCCTAAAATATTCTAGACTGTATAAAAAATGTAACATACTCTCCATTTATGCAACAAAGTAGAAACAAAATTGAATGATTCAGGTGCACTTAACCAAAGTGTGAAAATATAGAAACAGAAACAAGCAAAAAGTATAACATGCAATCAAATCATATTAAGTTCAGTCATAACAATGGATTAGAGTGAGCATTGAAAATTCTCTATTTACACAATTCTGTACTATGTATACAATTATTACATCAACATAACTACATATCAGAATCATAAAATAGATAATACATAATGTCGTATATCCATTTAGTAGACAAAAAAAAAAAAAAAAAAAAAACTGAGTTCAGAGAGGTTAGTAGTTTGATCCAAATTTCAAAGCTAAAAAATACAAGAAACCATGTTTGGAGTGGTATTTTCCCACTCCAAAATTTACTCTTCTTAGCATAGTATCTCTTTACTTTTTAACTTGTAATCTCTCTCTCACACACACAAAAGTTTTAGGTGATTCTTGGCCCCAAGAGGCACAAGATACTTTTTATTTTCAGTGAGTACCTTGAACTCCCATAAATACTTTCCTCTCTCAAAAAGACATGACCTCATCCTAAAATGTCAGGCAACCATGTCAGAGCACAACTTTGTACAGGACACATGAAGCAGCCAGACAAGTAACCTGGAAACTGTGCTTTCAGTAGCATCCCTGAGGAGGGCAAAAATTACTAATCTTTTCCTCATCTTAAATCACCATGGTGATAATGCTGTTAGAGTCATGGTTCTGGTGCTGCTGTTGTTGATGAATTTCCCTTATTGAGTAGTGTCTTATCTGAGGATTACACACAAAGCTCTATATATTTACTATCATCTTAGGGGCTGCCAGCTTGATACCTATCTTGCAAGTTTAGAAACTAAATTCCAGAAAGTTTAAATGGTTTCCCTTTTTCTGAGGTAAAACTGAAGAGAACTGGATCTGGAGAGAGGGTAAGCAGGGAGGAGAGTGGAGGGAGGTAAAACTGTAGTCAGGATGTAATGTATAAGAGAAGGATAGATAGATAGATAGATAGATAGATAGATAGATAGATAGATAGATAGATGGAGAATAGATGGATAGATGATAGATAGAGATGTATGTATGTATGCATGTATGTATGTATGTATGTATGTATGTATGTATGTATGTATGTATGTATAGATAGATGGACCATTTCTCCAGGTCACACAAAATGCAAGCTTTTGAAATTGATGCTACGTGATCCCCAAATTTCATGCTTTTCTAACTGCAAAGGTTTAAATGAAAAATAAGTATATGCATGTGGAAGATTGAGCATTGCTTTGAATTTGGCATTTTGAATATACTTCAGTCTTTCTAAATTGTTTCTTATGCAGAAGCTTTGTGATAGAGCTTGTGAAATCAGGTAAACATCTGATTATTTTAGTGCCCATGATATTTCTGTCTTTCCTGTAACTCTTCCCACTTATCGCAACAATCAGTAAATCCCATTTTATGTTTTTCATATATATATATATATAATATATATACACATATACATATATAATTTTTTTGTATTTTACATATCGACCCCAGTTCCCTTTTCCTCCCTCCATTTCTCCCTCCAATGTCCCCACCCCCTCCCATCCCATCCCCCACCACTCAACCAGGAGGGTAATACCTTCCAGGAGGGATCATCAAAATCTCTCAAGTAATTTGGAATAGGGACTAGACCCTCCCTCATGCCTCTAGGCTCAGGGAGTATCCCTCCATGGGGAATATGGCCCCAAAGTCCTTTCGTGCACCAGGGGTACATCCTGGTTCCACTGTCAGAGGTCCCTTAGACTTCCCAGGCCTTCTAACTGAGACCCACGTTCAGGAGGTCTGAGTTGGTCCAATGCTGGTTTCCCAGCTATAAGTTTGGGGTCCATGAGCTCCTCCTTGTTCAGGTCAGCTGTATCTGTGGGTTTCTGTAGCCTGCTCTTGACCCCATTTTCTTATCATTCCTTCCTCTCTGCAGTTGAATTCCAGGAGTTTGGCTCAATGTTTAGCTGTGGGTATCTGCTTCTGTTTCCATCAGTTTTCAGCTGAGGGCTCTATGATGGCATATAAGTTAGTTATCAATCTCATTATCAGGGAAGGGCATTTAAGGTAGCCTTTCCACTATTGCTCAGATTGTTAGTTGGGGTCATCCTTGTAGGTTTCTGGACATTTCTCTAGAGTCAGTTTTCTCTTCAAACCTGTAATGGATTTCTCTATTATGTCTCTCTCTCTCTCTCTCTCTCTCTCTCTCTCTCTCTCTCTCTCTCTCTCTCTCTCTCTCTCTCTCTCTCTCTCTCTCTCTCTCTCTCCTCTCTGGTCTCCTGACTCAATCTTCCTAGTCTCATATATTCTCTCCTTCTCTTTCTCCTAACTCCCATTTCTTTATCACCTTATAAAAATCTTGAAAACAATTGACCTCTTGTCACAATGTACCTTGACACAGACATTACAAAGGCAGTGCATTGTCCCATCTATTATTCTACTCCAGGAGATGTTTGTGTTTGCCAGAAAGCCAGCAGCATTCATACTGTCAAAATTATATTACTTAAATCTGATTACACTCAACCCTCAAAACCCTGTCACAGTGCAAATGACTCAAACCTAATATCACATGCGCACTAGGCAAGTCTCTACCACTGAACTATACCTAGATCCTCACTTCAATTCCTAGTTTTCCACATTGTTTTCCACAAGGCCATTACATGTCTGGACCAGAAATTTAAATGAGTCAGCATCACTCCAGAAACATTAGAGGAAGCTAATTCCCCTTGGCAGTGGCGAAGGAACTCGTCTCAACTCTTGCAGTCCTATTTGTTGCTATTTGAAAACACAGTTGGTATGGAGTTGGTGCAATTGACTTCTAAATAGAGATTTCAATGTGTGAAAGAAAAAAAAAGATAGAAAAGAGCTTAATAAATTCCACAATTTTTCTGAGTTATTGTGTTGACCTGGTTTTCATAAAATAACAAAGTTGCTTTCTGATGATAGTTCACAGTTCTAATGGTAAATTAAGTTACTGAAGAATTAAAGTTTTGTGCAAGAAAATTTCATTATTATAGAATTGTGGAATACAGCCAACTGGACTCTAACAGTAACACATTCTAGTTGATAAGATATGTTTATTAATGAATGATCCCCTTGAACCATGCACATTCCCTGGAGCAGTAATATGTGCTTAAAATGAAAAGTTATAGACCATAATTCAACCATAATAAAACAGACCCCGGAGATAAAAACTACCAGCAAAGCATTTGAATATAGGTGGAAAAGTCATTTGTAAGGGAATTATAAGATAAACTATACAAACTAATAAAATAGTGAACACTCAAATATGTGAATATAGCTTAGTGTGATCCCTCCTTCTTCATGCATCTCCTCACTTTCCTCAATTAAGATTTTCCTTCATATTTTATCTCATGTTCTCTCTATGAAGAATGTAGATATCTCCTTCAGATTGTGATACAATTTACTGACAAATTCCAAGTGCTACCTACTCTACAAATTTCATGTAAAAGTTCAAATGCATTCAAACCCAAGCCATATTCCAATTAATGGAGTGGAGTAAGAACATAGATGTTTTAGTTAAGTTGGTGAGAGAGGGTGGTTGGAAGTGGTTAGCAATGAAGTCTATTGTAAGACCCCATGATGGCATGTCTACTCAATGATAATCAAATTATGAATTCCTCATTCAGAATTCTTGACCACAAATTTTGAAATGACATTGTTCAAAATACTTTGGTACATAGTATCTTTGGTACATACTGTTTTGTCTGTTAGACATTGTCCTTAGATATTTGAAATGTTTACTTGTAGAAGTGTGCTTCTCCATTAGGAAAGTAAATTATTATGGCTCAGGAGTGGAGTATTAAGGAGATTCTTTTATAGGCATATGAGTTCCATATCCCGAAAGGACTGTCAAGGTCTATGTTGACCACAATTTTGGTTTGTTTTGGCTTTTATTCATGGTACTCAAATATGTCTTGTGTTATTTGGAGAACTGATTATAATAGGCTTGCATTTTAAAGAACTCCCTTCCACTGTGTGCTGACTCCTCAAGTCCCCATCTCTCTGGAATACATTTCCCTAGCACCTGTGTGTGCTAGTGGACAGGGACAGAATATGTTTTATGAAAGACTGAAGAGTATTTTATGTGTTTCAGTGTGATGACAATCAGTGCACTCTCTATGATGACTTAAACCAAAAACTAAGAGAATGTGGTCTCATGAAACATGGTGAAAATATAGACATTTACCCCATCTAGTTGGGATACTTTAGAAAACCACTTCTCTGGATAGTGTCAAAATAGTCCTTATGACCAGATCACCTGTGACCCACTTATATATGTTATTTTAACACAATAAAAATTCCATAACCTGTATATCAGAATTTTGATATATGTTATCCAAAAAGACCAGTGTAGATTATTTTTATTAAAATTGTTTGTATTTTCATTTTGTGTATATTGGTGTTTTGTCTGCCTGTATGTATGTTTACCACATGCTTTCCTCCTGCTCCATGGAGGACCTGAAACTGAGGTTCCAGGCTATTGTGAGCCACCATGTGGGTGCCGTGAAAAAAGCCAGGGTCCTCTACAAGAACAGGAATTGCCCTGAGACACTGAGCCATCTCTCCTGCCTCTTTTTTAAAGACACTTTTAAAAGCTGTAAATAAATATACTTTTAAGCCACAGTAATTACAATCTACTTATATCAAGTACAATTTTTTAGCCAAATAAGATTCACTTAGGGAAATAGCTGTAAATTAATCTCAGAAATTCTTACAACTGTTTCTCATCTACATATCCTAATAAATACACAATATGACAGCTGCTACCTCAAAACATAAATAACCACTCAGCCAAAAGTGTCTTCCTAGAAATTTAAAAAAATATCTAGCTCCTTTTTTGCCCCCTTTTGTGGGATACAGTATGCTTACTGGGAACATTTGAGAGTAGATATTTCAGGGATAAAGTCTGGTAGGAAATTAATGGTTTGTCTCCCCAAGTTACTGGCAGGTTTTCCTGTAGGTCTTATCCCAGAGCCATGTCAGCCCCAAATAACACACAGAGACAATGTAGTAGATATAATGTTGTTGTCCTGTTACTAGCATTACTTATTGGCTAGCTCTGTCTTAAATATTAATCCATTTCTATTATTCTAAGTATTTCCACGTGGAGAGAGATTCAGGACCTCTGTTCTCTTGGTCCTAAATTTTGAATCTCTCACCTACTTCCTCCAGAATTTTCCTTCTCTCCTACTCTCTCCTATCTTGCTTTCCTATTGGCCAATAGGGCTTTATTCATTATCCAATAAGAGAAACATATTTACAGAATGACATCTCCCATCATCCCCAGGTAACTCATTTTTCATCATACTTAATACTAGACATGTCTTGCTCTCTTGTTTAGTACAACATTTGCTTGAATATTTTGTCAATCAGCACCCATTCAGCTGATTAATTAGACTTACTGGGACCACACAGCAATGTCATTTTGGTTCTGATTATCCAGTTTCTGAAAAGCTTAAATATTATTTGAAAATACATAAAACTAGGGATGAGTGCTCCTTGGTTTCTTATTGTCTGGCTGTTAATCATTTGTGTGTCTATATCTTAATGGCCATTTACAGCAAGAAGCTTCACTGAAGATGGTTGAGTGATGCACTGAGCTACGGATATAATAATAAGTCATTAGCAGTCATATTAATATGATCTGTATTTAGCAGAATAATAATCTATATCATAGTCCTCACTCCAGAGCCCCGTGATATTTGATGGGAAGGAAGAACCAGAAGAACCAGAGATGAGAGTAAAATACAAGGGTACAAAGGGTTAGTTGCACATATGAACTCATGATGATTGTGACAACATGGTAATCTCAAGCCAGACAAAATCCCAACATGGATGGGAAAAGTTGCTTATAAAATCATACGACTAGCTAGGGAGTTGTTAGCGCTTGATAGCTGCTGGGAGACAAATCAGTTTTCTTTAATTATGTGACCTCTAGTTGGTCAACCAAACTCAAGTCCAGATCCTACTGCCCAAGCAGTTAGGCATCAAAATTGGACTAGATGATTTTAGAAGAGACTATGAAAACTGAAGATGGGTGAGTAGACAGGAGAGAGTGTAGAGAGTAGATCTGAGAGAACCTGAGAGGATGAATACATTCAAAGTGCATTGTATAAAATTGACAGAGAATAAGTAAATTGTTATTATCACAAAGCTAGTAATGTCTTAAATATTTAGTGTCACAGTTCCCAGGCTTTTCATTGTGTCCTCTAAAATAGGATGCAATAAGAAAGAAAACACTGTTTAACAAAATGAAAACTTCTGACTTGGCTTCCAACACAGACAAGTTATTAGAAGGTATTAGGTGAATTGATGTGCAACCATAAACTTTGTATATACATGAAGATAACTTTTACCTTCAAATAACAAGTTTATCAAAAAGTTTAGCAAAAAGACTTTTTGCATGGAGAAAGGTATGTGGTGAGTTTTCTAGACTCCCACTCCATAAACAAATTAGCCCAAATAATAATTCAATAATGTGTTGGGCACTTACACTGGAACATTTTCTAAATTATATGCCAAAGTACAGTAGCCCCTACTCCTAAGAACTTTGTGTAAAACATTGATTCATTTCCTTTCAGCAGGCATTAGCAGCCTCGTTTAATTTTATTTTTAAAAAGACTTCAAGCAGCTAAATAGAAGGAAAAGCCCTTATCAGGTATAATGATTTCAGTTGCATTTAGTCCCGAGGATGCCATCTTATCAGCACTATGGGCTTAATTATCAGCACTGGCAGAATACATTATATTCCTCCCACGAGATATACTCAAGACATATGGAAAGCTTATTACAGGGATACATAACTAACTCCTTAAAATGAGCAGAGGATATTACATTTAGGGAGCCAGGTTAGTGATATTCAGTTCTTGTTTCTTCCTTTGGTTAAAAGAATTTATTCCATGCAGATGTTACCCCACACACTTTTTGTAAATCATTTACCAAAATGTTAAACTTACCAATCATGACTTAAGTATTTGTTGTTTCTTTCATTTTGTTTGCTTAATTTTTGGGAGGTGGGTGGGTGTTTTTATTTTTATTTTTATTGTTTTCAAGACAACGAAGGATCCTCTGTGTATCTTAGGTGTCCTGGAACTCACTCTGTAAACCATGCTGGCCTCAAACTCAAGACCCACCTGCCTCTGTCTTCTGAGTGCTGGTATTAAAGGCATATGCAATCATGCCTGGCTATGAGTTAATTGTTTGAAACACTTCACTTCAAATAGAGAAAGAGACAGAAAAAATAAAAATTATCTCAATTTGAATCTTACTACTTGGGCAATATATTCTAATAACCCGTGTAAGCTTTTTTCAGACACACACCTGCTTTCTAGTCCTGCCTTCTTTCTCCAGTTGCCTCCCTCTTCATTTGTCATGTTTATAAACAAAGGTTTTCCTGATGTAAATATCAAGACCACCTTTTAAACGTTTGGAAATAGTTACTGTTTATTTCACTCAAATTTATCCCAACACTTCTATAATCAAACCCGTTGCTTTGCACCTGTGGTGGAACTTGCCATGATTATAACAGTAATTAGAATGTATTGAAAAAAGAAGAACATGAAGATGTTGATTCTGTGTTATAAAAATTGAAGAGATATATGCTAGCTTATCCTTGATATTAGTCACACTGGAGATTAAAGGTATTATAACTTTCTGCACATAATCTATATGTATATAAATTAAGTTATGCAACAATGATGTAATAATAGCAAATAAAACCAAAACCTCAACAATTCTTACAATGCTTATCCCAAAAATATTCTTGAATATATTCTTTTATTCTGTTAAACTATATTTAGATGTAAACTATATGAAATATATTCAGAAAAGATTATTATCATTTTTGTGATTTTTTTTTTATCCTTCACATATAAATCTATTGGATCATTTTAGGAAGACATTGATCTAATGATCATGCCTTAAAAAGTTTTGATTCAGCATAGGAATTTACTGATACACGACTAATTCTAGTTTACTGAGTTCCAATAACATCAAGTCTGTTATTAGCATAAAGTAAGGCTAGTAGATGCTCAGTCCACCAACTTATCCTTTATACCCAAAAGAAACTGCTTTTTTCTTCCTTTTTAATTCATATTTATCTCTGTATTTATAACAAATACCTTTGTGATACCCAAAAAAATGACTTTAGAATTTTAGAATTGATTTTTTTTTAAATGATCATGGTTGAGACCCTGGGTTCTAGCTCTATATTACAAACAAAATAAATAACCAATCATTTTCATTAAATTTTTTTTTCCAAGGCAGGTTTTCTCTTTGTAGCTTTGTTGAGCAGGCTGGCCTACAACTCATGGAGATCTGCCTGCTCCCCATGCTGGGTTTAAAGGCGTGAGCTACCACCGCCCAGATTTTAATTTTCATTTTTATATAATGTTTCAGAATATGTGATTATTTTGTGTGGATTTCATGGAAGTAATAGTTCAAGAAAAGAAGATTATCGGGACACATGGTTCTAGCCATGGAGACTTTTTCATCCTGACTATGAATAAATAAAACCAACAACAGATGATTCATATGAATAATTATATTTGTACATGATTAGAAAAAGTTAGGTATACTTTTTTAAAACTTTCTAATGCAAGTCAACCTAATACTGATAATATCTTGATTTTGTCATTAACCTCTATTGACAACAGAGCTAGCAAATTTGTGAATACCTCAGGTTCCAGGCTATTTAGCTACATTATCTTATTTAAGCCTCATAATATTTTTGTGTTGTCCATGTTTTTGTGCAGGGGAAAACCAAAACTTTTGGTCAAAACTGTTCTATTCATGTGACTATAAATGATGAGGCTGACGCTAGAAACCAAGTTTGTTTGATCAAAAATCTCAATCTTTCATGCTTGTTAGAAAACTTTTTTTTCCTCAAGTTTTTTTCCCCCGAGAGATGGAATGATGGGAATTGCCATTTGTATGAAGGCAGAATTCCAATGTCAGAAGCATCCTAGAGGTCAGGAAGGTCATATCAATAAGAGAAGCAGCAAATACAGAGACAGTATCCCTAGCTGCCTCTGAAGATAACACCTTCAATTGACTGCACCTCTTGTTTCCCAATCAGGGATATGAAGTCATTGTTTTCAAGACTCTCTGGCTTTGTAAAAATTGGACACCCAATCTTCATATTAGAGTATATTTTGCGAAACATTTGTCTAATTTCAAGTTTATCCCCTGGTCACAGGCTTGACCTTTAGGGTAAGAACTCATTGGATGTCTTCTGATTGGTGTGTTGAAGCCATTCTTCTGATGCATAGCTGTTGAACTGTTGCTGGGCGTTGAAGCTTATGTTAATATCTGAGAACTAAGAAATGAATAGGCTGGCCACTCAGGCATTCAATTGGCATCCTGAACAGTGATGTGCTTTAAAAGCAAATACTTGGTGTCTAAACTTCCTTATCATTTTTTACAACTCAGCCAGATATTTTAAGAAATAGTTTAACAAAGAAAGGATTTTATTCTACCAGAAGTATTTATTCATTCATTTCTCCAAAAAAATCTTTACTTGGTCCCTATTGTATAACAATCATTATTCTCAAAGGTAGAACAAAGCAATGAAAAAGAGATGATTGACATTGAGTTAATTTTACTGTATAAAAAAAACACAGACAATAAATCAACAAATAATGTAAAAGGGACTGTAATGATGTGCACATGAAGATGCGTAAGGCATGGTAGGAAGGAAAAGATGCTAACTTACCTTTTTATGCATGGTAATTATTGAAGGCTATTCCAAAGAAAATAAATTTGAGTAAAGACCTAAAGGAACTTGGCCATATTGTTAGAAAGAACATTTCTAAGAAGAAAGAAAAGTAGCACATATATCCCTCCCTCACCAAGGTATCCAATTTAAAGCATTTTGCTGATAAACTAGAACTAAATTTTGTTTAGAAAAAAAAAAGACAGAGTTTATGTAAAATGATTGACTCTTGGGGTTTATCTGGAAGAAAATGGCAATAGTTTATGATAGTTGGTGGCTGTCTTCAAAGATGAAATTAATCAGAGTGAGCAGATAAAAGTAGTTTCATTTTCAGAGATGGAATCCTCCATGGGAACTGGGCTGTCATAGAAATGAAGGTTTTACTATTTTGAGCATATTGAGTTTCAGATGCTTCTAGACACCCCAGCATGAATAAAATGTCAAGAAGGTACTTGTGTACAAAATGATGGTAAAGAGAACTCAGTAGAGGTAAAATATGAAAGGAGATGAAAGAGGATGTTCAAGTGAGTGGCCTGGATTTGAAGGTCATGGTTTAACAAATGTGCCTTATTGTGATAAAAATAAATAAAATTTGCACATATCTAATGAAAAGATTGGTCATAGAGGAAGAAAAGTAACTAGAATAAAGAAAGGTTAAGGCAGCAAGGCGCTGGATGCAGGAAGTGTTGAGATATGAGTAAGAAGGAAACATTTGATTTCACTCTTGCATCTGCTTTACCTGGAGTATTAATACATAGAGTTCTCTTCTCTCTCTCTCTCTCTCTCTCTCTCTCTCTCTCTCTCTCTCTCCTTCTTTTCTCTCTCTTCTTTTTCATTTCTCTTTTTCTATCTTGCTCTCTCTGTCTCTCTGTCTCTGTCTCAGTCTCTGTCTCTCTGTCTCTCTGTCTCTCTCTCTCTCTCTCTCTCTCTCTCTCTCTGTGTGTGTGTGTGTGTGTGTGTGTGTGTGTGTGTGTGTGTGTGTGTTGTCTTAGGCACGTTTTTTAAAAGTAGTCTAAGTTAGATGATATATAGATTGATTGATAGATAGATGATAGGATATAGACAGAAATAGGTAGATGATAAATTATACTTATAGATAGATGATGCATAGATAAAATGATAGGTATAAAGGTATACATAGGTATATATAGATCTCATAAATAAGTGAGAAATTTTAGAATTTAAATATGTATGCCTGTGGTCATCTTTTTTTTTTTTTCCAAGATCATGACTTAGAAATAAAGCATTGTAAATAAATATGATGTTAATATCACCAATGCTTGATCCTTAGTTGGAAACAAGAGTGTCTTAACATCTTAACATTCCCTTAATGCCCAGTCTTGACCAGCTGTCAGAAAGAGGAGAGGGAAGATTAGGAAAATAATCCCAGAATATTTAGATTCCAGTGTACCTCAACACTGATTTTTTTGAAAGACAAGAAACATTTCTTTCTATATTCTATATAATCTGCAACAAACTAGGGGCTGACTTTGCCAACACTTGAAACTTAGGATCTTTTGCTAAATAGTGACTCTTTTGCCACCCAGGGTCCTGAGGGTTTACTAGTGATCACACTTAGACGCTGTTCTAATTTGATTTTGCATCAAGTAACAGAGTTAACTGTTCTTCATGAACTTTAACTTCATTGCCAGTCCGTGTCTGGAGGATACTGGAAGCGTGCTGAATGGTGAATTAATACATATGTTAGTGGATGATGGGAGATGTTATTCTGTATATATGTTTCTCATACTGGTTAATAAAGCCCTGTGGCCAATAGAAAACTAGATAGGCGGGGCTAGGAGACCAGGAGGAGGAGAGAGGAAGTGGTAGGGGTCAAGATGTAGCCCGGGGAAGGAGAGAGGACATTTGCCGCGGCTCCCCGATAAGACGACCACGTGGAAATACTTAGATAAGTAGCAATGGGTTAATAATTAAGACAGAGCTAGCCCATAAACAGTAATGGTAATTGGCCAACAGGATTGTATCAAATACAGAGTCTCTGAGTGTTATTTGGGGCACACGTGGTTGCAGGACAATGGCGGCAGAACCAGCGGCAGCCGGCGGGGAAACCTGCTGTAACAAGTGGAAGTTATAATTCTCTGCTTGGTTGATACTAAATGCCTAATCTGCCACATTGACAGGTGGAAAAAATAGAGAACAGGTATTTTGAATTAATGATAGCCAATAGAAATTATAGAGTATAGTTTTTGTGGGGGAAATGACAGATTTACAGAGTGTGGTCACAGAGTTTCTGACACATATTGCTGAATGGTAGATAGATCTTTGCAAATTCCTCCTTCTAGGTAAACCATTCCAAGGCAAATAGCTCTTTTGAAATTATTTTCATTCTATTTGTCATGGTCCAAGTACCCCAAACTAGACATAATTTAGGTCTTATAAACACTATGACAAATAGATCAAGCTGTGCTTGAGAACTGTTTGGGGAGAAAGGCCATGGAGATGAAATGACACTTGCCTTCTCTTTCGGAGTAAGCCATTACATTTTCCCTGTGTGAAATCCTTACTAATTTTTACTTTTCCTTTTCAAAGACAAAAAGGAAATGTGATTTTGAAAAGGATAGCTTCCAATGCCATACAGCACAGGCTAAGCTTTGTCTTTGTTTTTTCTTCTTAGGAATTTCCTTTAAAATGTTTAATCCTCACCAAACTTTTTACCACATTGAAATGTAGCCATTTCTGAGAATATCAGTGAAATTGCCTGAAAATCTGGTTCACAATCTGATCTTTAAAGGGGGAGGAAGCTGCTGACAACAGAAACAGCTTTAATTATTACAAAGGAAAAGATCTGACCACACAGAGAACTTTTGTTGTCATCACTAATTACCTTGACAAGCTCACAGTAAGAAACTCTGCATCTGCATTTGTTTGCATGTATGCATCCGGCTGTGGGAATGTCATGTGCATATGGGTACCTGCAGAGACCAGAAAAGGATAACAGGTAATAGTGAGCTAGTGCTGTTAACTGCTGAGTTATCTCTCCAGCCCTGCATTAAAGATTTTTAAATCAGTACTAACATATATCAGTTGTAGCTATGCCAAATGTAGTAAAATTGTAATAAAATTATCTATATAATTTACCTAATCCATTTCTAAGAACAACAAAAAATTATTTGCCATAAAGGTATTACCTCTCAACAAACAGCAGACAACTTGATGGATTGACTTAACTCACTTCAATGGACAGTTTCCATTCCTTTTCTCTGACTCCATGTGTGTCTGCCTGCTTGTGTCTGTCTCTGACATATCATTTATCCCTTGCAAATTTATAGAAAATTCTAAGAAATCTTTCAATTTTTTTTCTTTATAATGAAGACAAGGTTGTCACTCAGATGTATGAGAAATCTACAGGATATATGCACTGCTAATGCATATCCTTATCCCTAGGGTCAAAAATAGAGCTGCTATTTAAAGTATTTAAAAAGAAATAGCTCCTTTTAAAACTCCTTAATTGATAACAATTCAATGGTCTCACTGCGGGAGCTGCCAGAGTTCCTGTAGGAAATCTACTTTACAAAGTAGATTTGGCATGCTGATGTGTTCACAACTACACAAGAAAAACTAGGAACTTACCAGAATTTCTAAATGAAATTTTTCTAATAATAGGATCTAGAGAAATATAAATGTAGGAAGCCTTGGAGAGAGAGGGTGACAAAAGTAGACCTGTCTATAGATGCTGTGAGATCCATAAACATCAACATGTATAATCCAATCAAGTCCAAACCTGATGATAATGAGGCCAGCCATAATATTTTACTTTGCTTTGCTCAACCCTACATTATACTACTGGGCATTGTTTTAAATGTAAAAAAATTAAATCACATGGGTTGAATATCCACAGTCTGTTGATCAGATGCATGGAAGACAATTAACAGAAATTAAAACTCTTTTTTATTTTTATTTTTTCAACAGCAGTGTCTTCTACCTAGGGTCTAGGAACCCCTCCTTCATGGCTTTTATCCACATTTAAAGATGCAGTTATGAATTCCTTCCATAGAGCAAGACTCAGATCAGACCAGAAAGCATTGGTTACTTTGGCAGTTTGAATGAGAAGTGTCTGCTGGTGTTTGAATATTTTGGTGGCACTGTTGTGGAGGAAGTTAAGTGGTCCAGCTTTGCTGGAGGAAACACATCACCAGGGATGGGCTTTAAGAATATATAGCCTCCTACTGCTTCCAACTTTCTCTTTCTGCTTCATGCTTTCTGTTACAATGTGACCTCTCCTCTCACCTTTCTGCTCCATTTACCATGTCTGCCACTTGTCACCATGCCTCTGCCCTGCCAAGATAAGTTTCTATCCCTCTGGAACTGCAAAGAAAAATTAACTCTAATTTGTATGTTGTTTCTGCTAGCTATATTCTGGACAGCAACAGAAAAGTAACTAATACAGCTATTCCTATAACATACTTGACACTATCATACTAGTGAGCACATCTTACCTGGCCAGTCTGTAGTGTAACATGGCCTGTAGCTGAGTTAGGAAGCTGAGGACAGTTCTCAGCAGCATGCATGGTACCATGCAATACAGGGAAGGAGAGCCAGCAGGAGGGAGTGTCCAGCTAAGTTCCAGCTGAGTACATACCAAAGTATGTTCCAACTAAATTAACAGCTTTCTACACAACCTCCTTTAGAAAGTCGCCCAGCTTCTGCTCTTATGCAACACCACAAAGTCTTCTCTTGTCTAAGGTTTACAGTCTCTGGATGGGCCACTAGGATTCTTGGTGCTAAAAAATATCATGTCCTCAAATACTCGCTCAGTTGTACCAATAATCCAGATGGACTAAATGTGTACAGTAAGGGAGTTCTACCACAGGAAAACTCTTCTCAACTTCAGGAAAGGGTGTAATGGAGTCAAGATTTTATTCTAAGAGTAACTGGAAATCATCCACTGTTGGAAGTGTTGGTGATGTCATGTCATTGGGTCATGCTCAACCTGTATAGCCAGCTTTGTCTACTTCTAAATTGGCAGCATTCTTACCTTCCTTTAGGCTTTTCTCTTTTCCATTTTTTCATAATACTCTCTAAAACCTTGCTCAATCTGTTTCTGTAAAATCTTACTCTTTGTTATATGTTACAACTTCAAAACTTAATTTTGACTTAAATGTGTGCCTGAATTAACAGTTTACTACCACACTGAGTAGTTTTCAGCTGTGAAATTCATAAAAGTATTGATAGCTTGCTTGTTGGTATAGTTTTGGTTTTGATTGAGAGACCTCTGATGGTTTTATGTTTCCTAATTTTGTTTTGCTTGTACTTTGTTGTAAAAGTATTATCAGTGGGCCTGAAGAGATATCTGAGGAGTTAAAAGGACTGATTGCTCTTGCAGAGGGCCCAAATTTGATTGCTAGCACCCACATGGTAACTTACAACATCTGTAACTAGTGCCTAGAACTATATGTTGCCCTCTTCTAGTCTCCACAGGAACAAGGAATATACATAGTGCACAGACATATATTTAGACAACATACCCAAAACATAAAATAATAGATTTTAAATAAAACAAAAATATTCTGAAAGGTAAATAAAAGGGGAGAAAAGAGCGGACAGGAGAGGAGAGGGGGAGAAGTGGGTAGAGAGAGAGAGGGAGGAGAGACAGAACACACAAATTTAATAATATGAAATGACATCGCAAAATTAAATCACAAACATAAAAGAAGTTAGGTTTATCTGTGTGTAATAGACACTAGATTGGGGTTTCTGCCTGAGGGGTACTATGCAGAATAAAGTTGCCTATGTTGATTCTGGAGATGCTTTTCCAAAACAATCTTTAATTTTTTTATACAATGCTGCCCCAACCTGCGGGGCAGTCAACAATGGACTGGAAAACACCTAGGGGAATTGAAGGGCAAGGGAAAAGAAGAATGACAGAAAGTCCATATTCTGATCAAGCTGTCAAATTTTGTAATTTCAGGGGTGGCTTATATAGGACCATGGGCAGGATGTGAGCAGGGTTTGCAAGTGGGCAGGATGAAAGGGTCAGGAGAAGGAATGCTCTGAACTAATCTTTAACTGGCTGTAAAACTGTAGCAGGAGAAATATCCTGAGCTATTCTTTAACTGGTTGTAAAATTTCAAGCCTGTATCTAGGAATGCATCATTGTGAGCCATTGAGATGGCTTGATGGACAAAGGCCTGATGATCTGGGTTTGATCTCCCGAACCTACTTGTAGAAGGAAAGAACTTCCACAGTTATCCTCTGACTTTACCCATACCCTGTTGCAAACATGTGCACTTACATGATAACTAACACATATAAAATAAATAAATACTTGTAAGAAATTTTTCTGTAGTACCTCCTATCTCTGAAGAGGACATTTAATACTGTGAAATTTTGTTGTCTATTTCCTGGTGTTAATGTTTTGAAGCCACATTTAATCTTTAAATAAGTATGTGATTTCCACTGAACTTTGAAGCATGTGGTAGCTTTTTCTGACACTTGAAATGGCATTTCTTGGGGTATTTTGATGATAAAGTTAGGCTATAAATAATATTGTTGCTGAGATACAACCTATGATAAACATGCATTATAAAATGAGAACAAAGTTTGAATTAAATATGACAAAACAGAATTTTCAGACATAACATGGCTGCTGTATACACGAACACATACATAGTGGCTGTGACTTCATGCACAAGATTTGCAAAAGGTCAATCCAGCCAAAATCTAGGCATGGAAAGGAGAAGGGCTATAGGCAATTGATGGCTGTGGAGTAGCTGGAGTCAGTTTTCTTCAGGCAGGCACTGAGAGGCCACCTATGACCCCATGGTCTTGTACCCATGCACATACAGGCAGCACTGACTGGACTCTGAGTTTTTAAAGAGACATGAAGTTGAAAAGTAATGTGAGTACACAGTAGAAGAATTGGGTAAAAATGAATGGAGGATATTCTAAATCAAATCGTTATGAGCATGTGAAATTATAGGCACTTAAAGCAATCATCAAAATAGCAGAATTCCTAATTTACATGTTGCATAGTAATTCATATTAAATGCATTCAGAGAGAAACATAATGTTGACTTGTAATATTTAACAAACTTGAAGTATGTAAATTAGTTATTTCAGCAATTTTTTGAATTTTCCATAAGAATAGTATCTAACTTTGATTAATCTCTTAGTATGTACCAAGCATCATGGTTAGTGTTTTCTTATTTATCTTCACAAGGGACATATATGTTAGAAAAAATGCATTGTTCTGACGATTTGTTTTTGTTTTGATCATATACAGAAGCATCCCTTTGTATGTATAAATGAAAGTTTTATGAAGACAAATTTTTATTTAAATAACTACCAAAAAGTGGTATTTGGAATTTAATGAACTTGAGATATCCAGAGATTTCTAATCAGAACCTTGAAAGATTATTAAATCTGAAAAAGGTTTTATTGTGTCTCAAATAGTTCTGTCTTTTCTTATTATAATATGCCTAAGAGAAGTATCTAATTTTCCAAAAAGTAGAATTTTTTCAACAATATTTTTAAAATTGTTATCAACAGGTTGTATTAAGATTGGTTCATCACTGTTACCAAACCCCGACTTCCCTGTTAAAAACAGAGCACCATTTATGCATTCTTGAATGCACACTTTGAGTGAAGAGTTAATTAAGCATCTCCTCCATGTTAAATAGGACAATGGTGACTTTCATTCCCGCTCTCAAGGTGCCAGATGACTAGCATTGGGATAGGAAAAATAAAGACGGTTAAATTAGATCTCTGTTAGTTTTTTCAGATGATGTCAAATGACTGGCTCTAAATTTGTAGTTCTTTGTGCACATTTACTTGAATGAGATTCAAGTATCCAAATGGAGAGAACAATCACTTTCCTAATTCAGAGCTAAAAGCAAGAGAGCAGAAGTCCTTGGACAGCAGAGGAATAACAGCAATTCTCCGGCCACTGCTTCATCAGCATGATTCTGCCTTGGAGTTCACTGCCAGTCAGTTATACTTTTCATTTGAGTTGCAGTTTTTAAGAGGTTCTCTTTCTGTGACTGTCATTTCCTTTTGAGATGGTTTATTGTAATCTTAGGAATCTAGGTTGCTTTTTATAGCACTGAATCTCTGGGGAACTTGGCAGAAAGAAATGCTCCCTAACATGAAAGTGACAAATTTCTTGTTTGCAGATTTCTCAGTTAAGGAGATGAGAACTTACTATGCATGCTCACTGAACACTTAAAGTAAAGAACACTTAAAGGACCTGTTCAGTGCAGGTGAATGGCCCAGTGGGGCCCTAATGTTATCCATTACAAAGCTTCCCAGATGGCATGACATAAGCAGATTCAAAACAAACAAACAAACAAAAAAAAAAACATAATGCTTGTGTCAAAAATTACCTGGACCCCATTGCTACAAAAGATGTTCATGGGAATATTTTTTTTGAGTAAAGTTCTAAAACAGTTACATGTTTAGGAATATGTGTGTATATTACATGTATAAGTATATGAAATGACAATTAGAGAAGTAAAAGCCACTATTTCAAGAGGCAGTAGGTGTAGGTACATGGAGAAGATTGGAGAGAGAAAATGGAAGAAATGATGTAATAGGTTTTAATTTCAAAATAAATAAGAGAAAAAAGGGGGAGGGGGAAAGGGAAAGAGAGAGAAGAGAGAGAAAAGGGAGAGGAAGCTCTAAAGCACAGGTAATAAAGTTCATTTTGGAGGTGAATAAACACCCAGGAGAAGCATATTTCTGTAAGGTTCTGATTAGAGTTAGTGTCTTTGCTTTTAAAAATGTACTTTCATTTTTTTTATTATTTATGGAATGAGGAAATTAAAAAGAATGTATATGTCAACTGTAAATGAGTGTTTGAACTTGCATTCATTTCCCTGCAACTGTTAAAATGTGTTTCCTCTTGGTGGCTGAGAATACGCCACTGTGTATTCTCACTTATCTTCATTACCCATCCTTCTATTGAGGGACACCTAGATTGGCTCCAACACTTAGCTATTGTTCCTAGCTATGCAATAAACATTGGTACACAAATATCTCTGAGTGATTTGGACTCTGAGTGCTTTGAGTAAATACACATCTGTGATAGAGCTAGGTCATATGGTAGATCTATTTTTAGGTTTTGAAGGAATTGTCATGATGTCTATAGTGACTAGACTAGATAACATTCCCATAAGCAGTGTATAAGGGTTCTCTTTTGTCTACATTCCCACTAATATTATTGTTTTCTTTTTTATACTTTAAAATTATATAAAATAATTTACATATTTCCCTTGTTTAGTGTAGCATTTCAATATGTATAAACAGTAATGAACAGTTTAGGGTATTTGTCCTATCCATATCTCAAACACACATATTTTAATTATTTGAAACATCTATGAATTAGTAGAACTAATGAGCATATGATAGTTATTTTTCTGATTTTTGTAGGAACCACTATTCTTCATGCCTACTAAACAACAGCTCCTCAGTTTCTACTCCTGTATTTTCTGATCATGCCATTCCAACCTCTGGTTCTCAGTTTCTCTAGCAACTTCACAGCCTTTATCATTCTTTGCCTTACTCATGTCACTATGTGTAATATCCAACAGGTTTGTCAATGCTGTTCAATGAGGCAGGATGTCCTTCATCTTCTAGCCAAATAATGCCGCATTGCTGAGTATACTGTACCTTCTTTTTTTTTTCAATGAATATTGACATAGTGTTCATGTCTCCAGTGTTATAAAAAATGCTAAAATGAACATAACAAGCAGATAACTCTTCAACATACATGTGCGCGCCACACACACACACACACACACACACACACACACACACACAAACATACAGAGTGGATCAATTATATCCATGTTAATTTTTTATCCCATTCTGTTAAGCCAATGAGATGGTTAGAAAGGAGGCTTCCCCATTAACCCTGCTTCCTTCAGTTTGATCTCCAGAACTTACTTAGTGAAAGGAGGGAACAGACTCCAGCACACTGTCTTCTGACCTCCACATGGGCTCAAATACATAAATACGTGTATGTATACACACGTGTGCAGGCACTCTCTCTCTCTCTCTCTCTCTCTCTCTCTCTCTCTCTCTCTCTCTCTCTCTCTCTCTCTCACACACACACACACACACACACACACACACTGAATAAACATACATAACTTAAAAATTTAAAACAGAAAAATGTCTTCTATGCAAGTTGTAGAATCAAACACAACTAAAATTTTAAAAAGCCTATGAAATAATTCCTAATGATATTCTGCTGTATTTCTAAATCAGTTGCCTAGCCCAATTTTCAACAGAGAGGCATTCTCGAGCAGCAGATGGGAGTTGGGACTTAGTGCAGAGACCGACGGTTCAAAAGTCTAAATTGGAAGTCTCCACTGGTTCCCCAAGGAGATCAGAGAGCACCACAAAAGAGGGGGTGGAAAGATTGTAGAAGTCAGAGGGCATGGAGGACACCAGGATAGCACGGCTCAACCAACCAACTAAGCTGGACTCACATGGGCTCACAGACTCTAAATCTGCAAGCAGAAGGTCTGTGTGAATCTGCAACAGTTCCCTCTCCCTCTCATCCTCCTATGCTCCCCTTAGATCCCTCCAACGCCGCCGCTACCCACTCCCCAAGGATAGTGAGGCCTTCCAAAAGGATCATCAAAGTCCAAAGTCATTTGGAAGAGGACTTTTTCTTTGTTTTATTATATCTGGTTGTTGTCTCCTGAAGGCCTGTTCTTTTGTGGAGAGGAAAAAGAAGAGGAATGGTTGTAGAGAAAAGGGGAAATTGGGGAACACGGGGGTGGGGGGAGCTGGATTGAGTAGAGGGAAGAGAAACTGTGCTCAGGATGTTTTGTATGAGAGAAGAATGTGTTTTCAATAACATGAATAAAATACAATGAATAGATAGAGTAGTATACATGTTTTAGGATTTTTCAAATTCCAATATTTATAATTGTTTTTGTACATGTCACCATTTTGAAATTTAACATAAAAATATTTTTATTCATTCAGTTTTATTTTTAGTAAAACTTATTATATACTGGATAGTGTCACAGACAATTTGATATAATATAAAAAAGGAAGAAAAACTTAAGCATTATGTCATAACATTTTTCTATTTCATTATCTAAAGACTAAACAAGTTTAACTTATGATCCATGAGGGAAGCTATTAACTACTATAAAATAAACATTTTGCACAAAAATATGGACTGTTGTACACAAATATATAAATACATAAGCATAAAGAATAAAATTTGAGTTATTTTCCAATCAGTATACACTGATGAACATGACAGTAGTGTAGAATGTAAAATAAATCATTATAACTAGATAAATGATATTCTAAGAAATGTTTAAAGACTGGTGTTTTATGCATTATAACTTAAAGAAAAGCTATGTAGTCTTTAATCACTTAATAACACTGAGTAATACATGAGCCAAAGAAAAATGAATTTCTAAAGCCAGTATAAATTGGGGCTGTAATGTGCTCAATGTAAGAGCACTTGACTAGCATCTCTGCCTGGCCCTGGGTTCAATCCTCAGCACTGAAACACCAGTACTTTCATCCCTACTCTCCAGCTTGTTAAATTTTTTAACAAAACTCTGAATATTTAAAAACCATTTCCTTTAGAATTGTCTTTGATGAAAATTACATTACGATGGTAACAGTGCAAATTATTAAAAAAAAAAAAAAAAAGCAGCATGTCTCTGTCTTTAAGAGCATAGCTTTTCCTAACATTCCCTCCAGCCTATATTTGGCACAAGTAAGCCTGGATTCCTAAATAAAGCTGATGGCTCCCAGATAAAGAATGAGGGATTATTTTACCCCAATTGCTTCATAAGCCTCAGAAAGAAGGAGATACAAACAAATTACAAATCAAGCCAGGAACAAGCACTGAAATCTCAGTGGTGTTTTCTGCTTGTTCCCCTGACCAAAAGCAGAAAAAAAATCCAACTTAGCCTTTCTTTCTCTCATTTTTGAAATGGAAAATCTCAGCCATGCACTAAAATAGAAAGCACAATACGATAAACTCATAATCTTGCTACCCAGAAGTCCACCCTGGTCTTGCATATCATGGGCTAGATCAGAAGAGCTTTGCAGTAATGTCAGCTGTACCATCAGATTCAAAACCCTTTTCAGAGTATGGATATGGATGATCATTAAACGTCAAATTTTGAAATCATTTTCAAAGTAATCAAATTTTAGCTCATGTTCATTTATATTAGACCAGCTTATTTTCAAAGCAGTTGCACTGTTCATGTTCAGATCCAAATAAAGCTCGCGCAATTGTAATTCTTTCAAGTGATTTTGATGTATAATCATGCTTCCTTTCTTATTTCTCGTCTAATGATTATTTTGAAAACTACTCTTAGATGTCCATGAAATATGAGGGAAAGCTGATGATTTTATTGTGCTGTCTTTTAAGGTATCTGTATCTCTTAATTTTATCTGTCTTCCTAAGTGTTTTATTGGGGGACTTTCCCTCCTCAGGTTTCTTTGCAAGAATAATTAAGTATTTCTAGTAACTGTGTGGTTTTTCTTCTGTTAGAGGCACTACCTAGTGAGAATTGTTTCTTATATCAGAACACATATGGCACTGGGTTGTTTTGTGGCAACAGGCTAGAGTTAGTACATCATCATAGCTTGCAAAATGATTGATCATATAAGTACTATAATTATTTTTTATTTTTTCACTTATTAGCCAAGATATTTCTATAAGAAATGCTTCTCTCATATCATGTTACTTTATAATCTTAGAGAGGAGTTCATATGCTTTTATATATTACTTTTCAAAATAATGAATTGAATTCCCAGTTTCCTTCAGTGTTGACCATGGAAAGGTGTAAGTTGAGGAGTATATTTAAAGATTATTTTTATGCATCGAATATTCTGTGTTTATTGCTGTAGAAATCATTCTTTAATTTTTGTCAATGGCCTGTGTGACAACTGAGCCTTTTCAACAAATCTAGTAGTCTTCGCTTTCTTTTCATTTTACAATATTCTAGGTTTAGTTCACACTTTCACTTCCTCAGATGGGAATTTGCCATTTTTCTAAATAGCCACGGCTGCTTTTTATTTGAGAACAATAGCTAACAACCACAGACAATGAGGCAGATCACTTCTGAGGCTTTTCAGTAGATTGCTGGAGGAGATGACTTGTTTTTTTTGTTCATTTTTCAAAGATGAAAAATAACATGCATTCTTACAAACTGAATTTTCCATATTTTACCAATGACTCTTTTTCATAATAAAACTCCCATCAATAGCTTTAGCGTTGCATAAACCTAAATAAGGATAAGGAAAACTTATGCAAAGAGTTGCTTTATTAAGAGATAATTTAAAACATGTCATACTGTTTGCCATACTGCATTGATGCACCACAATGCAGCATGCTAAAAGTGCAAAATCTTGTTATGAACATTGTTATCATCATCAATCATATTCTAGTAAGATTTACCTATGCCCTTGTCAACCTTACACTCATTCTTTTGAAATAGTGATCCTATGATATGTGGATGAACTGAATAGACATTCTAGTGTGTGCCTTCAGGAAACATTTCACTTCAAACATATCACATGTTTCTAAAAACAAAGAAATTTGATATACATAGAAATTTATCAAAGTTAAGCAAAGGTCATACAAGTATAAATGTTACAATCAATGTCACATGGTAAGGAATGTTTGAAAAACAACATAGATAAATCAAAACATCAAATACTTCCTTTTGTTTGTGTGTGCATGCACGCATAGGAGTACATATTATGTGTAGTACAGCAACACATCTGTAACTATTGGATTTATATTTATTTAGGTGTGTTAGGATGCAATTTAGATTTTATTTCTCTCTTCCAGGGTTAAAAAAAAAGACACTCACATAATCGTGTCCTAGATTTTTATCATTAAAACATCAAAATAAAAAGTTGCCACCTACAGATTTCCCGAGAGGCAAAGCTGTTTCCAGGCAATTCTATATTCTGGTAGAAGGGTTTTGCATCAGAGAAAAGGCCCAGTTAAAGTAGGTGGAGCAAAGCATGGTGACTGGTCTATTTTGTGTTTCTGGTCACAGCTGTCAGCTGCTGGACAATTATGTTACACATGCTTGATCCATTTATTCTTCCTTTCTCTCAAACCTTTCCTATCTCCTTACCTTCTCAACACATACTCCTGTGTTCTCCTAGCTAATGACTTTTTTGCTTTCCACCTCACCAAGAAAACAGAATCATCATGAGAGGACTTAGAATCCTCCCACCCTGCACCTACCCTGCCACCAGTGTCCTCACCCACATACCACCTTCTCCCTGCTGTTGTCATGATTCCTGTAAATAGAATTCCTTTCTCCATCCCACTCAAGGGAGTGGCTCCAGCCATTCACCCTCTTTCCTATACCAGTTCTTATTGCTCCAATGACAGGGTTAAAAGGAAGATCCCATTTCTCATTACTTAAAATCAAACATCCTCCTCTACTTAACAAACATACCTAGCTATAAGGCTAGCATTCCCTTTTCTAACATACTTTCTTTAGATGTCTATCCTATAATTTATTCTTAGTTTCCTCCAGTATGTTCTGCCCCTCCACCATGTCTCAAACTGAGATTTCCATGTCTGTTAATGACCTAAAAGGAACATTCCAGTTCTTCTCTTCAGTGAGTTGTTTGAGGCAAATCTTCTAATAAAATTGGTAGCATGGTCTCTAATTTTCTGTCCTATCATATATATTTTTTTCTTATTATTCTTGGTCTGCTTGTTTTTATCTTACATTCTTACACATCACAACTGAAGATTTGATTCATAAACTGATCACTCAACTTAACTTGCAATTAGAATTTGCCCCAATTTGAATTCATCACTTTGTACTATCTCACATAGTTTTTTGCAATATTCAGTATCTTTAGTTGTAGAATATATTCAAATGTTTACCTCGAGTCTGAGCACTTTCACCTATATCAAAGTTTACATATACAGGTTTGCATGTCTAAAACTGGCTTTGTTTTGTACTCAGATAAGTCTATAATACATCAAGCCTTTCTCATCTCAATGCTTATTTATCATTGCATTTGTCTAGGACAGAACATTTTGGCATCATAATGCCCACATCCTATTTTTTATGCCAGCATTTGCTAGTTTCACCTATATTTTTCAGTTCTCAATTTTTTTTATCTCCTTGATAAGATGTGTTTCTAAGTTATGTATATTTTATAACTATGGTTGTTTTCTGTATTTTATTTTCAGGTAGTTTATTATTTATCTTAAGAAATACTAGTTATTTCTTAAAACTCAGACTTTGTATTCTGTATTCTTTATGAATTTATTAGTTTAAGTGCTTTCTGTGTATATGTGTGCATGTGTATATGTGTATATTTGTTTGTGTGTGTGTGTATGTGTGTGTGTGTGTAAGCACAGGTGCATATGCATATGCATGTATGTGTCTACAAATACACTTAAACTCTTCCTTTCCAATTTGATGTATTTCTTTCTTTCTCTTGTCCAATTGCTCTGACAATGATTCTTTAAATACTGTGCTGAATGGAAACGGCTAGAGTGAGTGTCAGTCTCTTGGCATCAAAGAGAAAAAAGTTTTTAACTTTTTATCGTTGACTATTATGTTGACTGTGGTTTTATTGTAAGTTTATTGTGTTAAAGTTTGTATTTTAGTGTTTATTTCATAAATGAATTGTGAATTTATTTCTGACTGACAAATTTCTCATAAGCCTAAATGCTTTAAATGGCAAACATGTTTTTTTTTTCAGACAGGGTTTCTCTGTGTATCTTTGGAGCCTGTTCTGGAACTCACTCTGTAGACCAGACTGACCTCGAACTCACAGAGATCTGCCTGCCCTTGCCTCCTGAGTGCTTGGATTAAAGATGTGCACTACCACTACCTGGCCAGCAAACATTTCTTATTTCAGAATGTGTGACATTAAGGACTAAACGTCTTTGGTCACTTGAGTTCACAGTCTCTAATTAGGTTGTAGTCAAGCTGTCGTCTATCCCTGTGGTCTCCTCTGAAGATTCAACAGGAGAAAAGTCTTATTTCTGACTTACAGGATGATAGCAGACCTCAGTTGCTTGAATATGTTGTACTGGGGCCCTCAGTCCTCTAATGATTGGTCAGCCACCCCTTTTCTACCTCACATTTGAATCTGTCATCATGGAAAAGCAAAGAATCTGACTGGTGAAAAGAGTGAAATCATCCTAAGACAACGTTCAATCTTTCTGTAACCCACAATCATATACCAAATATGGATGTGTGTAGTGTCAGTTGCACACAAATACATCCATACTCACTCTCTGATACTCATGCCCCTCTTCTTCAAGGAAAATAACAAATGATGATGTGAGGTTTTTTCTCTGGTCTTACTGTATCTTGGTTTGCCATATTTGGTTGTTGTCCCTGGGAGACAGAGGGAGAGTGAATCTGGGGAAGAGCGGAAGTTAGGGGTAAGTAGGGAAGTGGAGGGAAGGGGAGCTGTAGTCAGGGAAGTATTGTGTAAAAGGAGAATAAATAAATTTAAAAATTAAGAGCTGTAAATACATATTATTGTTTAGTTAGGAACTAAAAATAATCTCTAAATTTCTAGCTTTTCAAAGGATAATTATTTTTATTTCTTTGTCATAAGACAAATTATTACTTATTACTTGTTTTAACAATTTAGAATGAAATGAATTGGGGCTAGAAAGATGGTTCAGCAGTAAAGTGCACTTGTTGCTCTTGTAGGAATCCATGGTTTGAGTTCCTGGAACCCACACTGTGGTTCACAACCATCCACAGCTTCAGTTCCAGAAGTTACAACACCATCTTCTAAACTCTGTAGTTCATATAAATACATGCAAGCAAACCCTCATACACATTAAATAAAGTAAATATGTCTTCTAAAGACAGAATTCTTTATAGTTTTACCTAAATTACAAAATCTCATATTACTAATTCCCAGAGACAGTGTGGTCTGAAATGCCCAGATTTCCATGAGAATAAATCTAGAGAACTTTCTAGATGGTCCTCAGGTGTATACTTCCATTCACAAGAGTATCTACAATTTATTTCCCTAATTACCCCTTTCTCTCACACCAAGTAAACAAAAGATGTGACAGCAATGAAAATGCAAAAGTATACTTGGGAGTCCTTTTAATTTATATCAACATTGGAGAGGTGCATAAAAATTCAAGATAACCTATTCCATGCAGTTTTTTTTTCCTTTGAGGAGTGTTATTTGTCTTCATAGAAATGTCCTTCATATTATCAAGTGATAGAACCAGCACAGTTAGTTTCAAATGATTATTAACCAGTAAGAATAAATGTTTTTAAATATATTTGAATTTATGACATGATAAATATCAATAACCTTAAGCAACAAAGTTATATATTTTAGGGTCTTCAGTAGTTTTACAAAATAAAGGAGTTCAGAGACCAAAACTTGAGGATAGCTGTTTAAGGACAATAATGTGTTTTTCAGATATAGAAAACGAGCTCTGAAAGACATATATTCTGCTTTCACAATTCTATAGCTTCTGTGTAGCAAACTTGTTGATAGTAATCCAGGTAGGTGTTCTGATTGGTGTTCTGATTGGTCCAGACTCAAAGATTCATAAAAGCAGTTGGAGATGTCCTGAAGCAATGCTTTGATATGACTGTGAATGCATTCATGGAATGGAAAGTATAACAAAGTATAATTTCATACATTTCGAAGTAGGGAAGCAACTTTGTTTTCAGTTTTAAGTAAGGTTAGTTGCCCTCTCTTAGTTTCTTCAATGTAAAGCCTAGCCTAAACCTCAGTGAATTAAAACAAAAGCAATCTTTGTTATTCCTTAAAAGACAATAAATTAGCTGGAAGGTTTTGAGTTAATCCAAGCTTGGCTCATTTTAGCTGTGCCCATGCATGCTATTATTGTCCTGGGAACTTGGTGTCTGACTCCATGATAAAGGAAAGTGTGCCTCATGCCCCACATTATTCACCAGCCCGTCCAAGGCCTGTTTCTATGTAACTGAAAAGGTAATCATAACTACAAAGTGTCCTGAGGCCCAAGCTGGGGCTCTGTCAGCAATACTGCTTATTGAAACTCAAGACAGCTCAGATCCAGGTTTTAGAGAAGTAGTCTATCTCTTAATGGAAGGAGTTGTGAATTCATATTGCAAAAAGGAGTGAATACAATGAGAATACTTAAATATGAATGACCTCAGATGACCCAGTATTCCAGTAAAGATAAGCCAAACTGCTCTAAAATGTAAAGATGGAAGCCAACAGAGCATCTCCATAATGTTACATAATTATTCAGACTTATTACTTTGTATTACAATGTGGGATGGCAATTATATTGACCAAGGTATTCTTTACCAGTATTAAAGAGGACACTAGGTGTTATTGTTTTGCAGCTGCTGTGATGCAGCTGCTATGGCCTAAGAAACACAAACACGAGATTGAGCGCCCACGTGGAGTTTATTGAGAGAGGGGAGAGGAAAGCGGGGAGAGAGAGAGATAAAGGGGGCCCCAGAGAGAGCGAGAGAGGGAAGCAAGAGAGAGGGACATGAGAGGGACAAGAGAGAGCAAGAGAAGCAAGAGAAGCAAGAGAGAGCAGGAGAGAGGTGTGCTTGGCGCGCTTGCTTTAAAAGGGGAGCTTGCGCATGCTTAACCCAGTCTCCGCCCAGCCAGGTAAGGCCTGACATAGTGATTACGCGTCCCGCCCATTAGAGGCGGGGCCCACAGACTGCCGAGCCTCAACATTCCCACCTCTTATTACTATTAAAAAGGTGGGGGTTGGGCATGGCCCAACAGGGTGAGACTGCAGGTTTCTAACACTAGGGCAACTACTTAACCTCTTTAAACTGCGGGCTCTTTATCTATAAAATAAGGAAAATAACTTCTGTGTCAGAGGGTTTATTAAAGACTGGGCGAGGCAATGCTTAGGAAGCACTAGACTTCATGGAGGAAATGTTTTAATCACATAAGCCACTGGCTCTTTCATAAAGGCCCTTCTCTAACTCATTTCAGTGAATTCTTCCCAAGTCCCTCAGACAAAATAGCAATGCCAAATATAACTGCACACATCTGTCAATATGAGTGGCATATAAGCCATCAGTTCTAAGTCCTTTCTTCTTACTGTGTACATAAACCCTCTTACGGAGGTTTATAAATCCAGTCTGTCTCAATAAATGTATAGTAAATACATTTGCCATTTTCATTGCACTTTGTGAATGTAAGAAGTGTAAACTCTGTTAAAGTAAGATCTCATGGTTGAGGAAAGGAGATACATTCTGTGCTAGATAACTTACATCAAATATATTGAATACCTCTAAAATAATATGCAGCTACAAATAGGAGCTCATATACTACTCATACAAATAACCATTATTAGTCAAGCTCTATGCTAATTAGCATAGATGAACAGATTTTCTAGACCAAGCATCCCTCAGTTTGAATTTCCTGCCTGCCACCATTTGTGTAATCGATCCTCAGCTCACCTTATATCCCAGTAAGGATATGCAAAAGAGTAGGTTAAGATGGAAAGATCCATATCAGTCTCCAAATCAGTCAGCTGAGTCTTAACTTCCTTTGTCACCTCTTATTAGGAAGCAGATGGGTTGGTGTCACAGTTGATGGCATTTTATTGCACAGCTGTGCTAATCTCCTTGGCCATTCAATTGGCCTTGTTAATTTAACCATCTTCCATTATTACTCTTGAGTTAGCATGCTGTTCTCTGTGACTATTTCCACCTTTCACAAGGGAACATTATTGTATTTGAGCTGTAGGTATTGGATCCCTCTGGAGACTCATGTGGCAGATTGGTTCCCAAATCTATCAACCCAGAGGAAATCATTACTAGAGTTCTGAGGCCCGTCAAAGGATACTTTGGTTCACTCTAGGAATGACAATACCTATTTGAAAAAACCCAGAGCATCTGGAAGTTTGACTAAACACAGGGACATTGGCTACAACTTGATAAACTACATCTTTGGGCTGGTACTAGCAGCACTGACATTCTTTTAATGACTTTGTGCTTGAGGACCGGGACTTGCAAAATCTTAAGCCACTGATGATGCTCAGACTTGTAATTTTATCACTCTGCTACTCAGAAAATGGCTTCTGGTCTTCACTATGCTCACAGAGGAGATTGATAAGTCATAGGTTGGAGGGGATAGGACCACACTGACAATTGACCTCAACGAAGTAAGAAAGTTGCGGGCTTGAGTTAAGACCTGCACAAAAGAGAAAGAAAACTACAGAGCCAGATTGGTAAGTCTTTCCAGAGCCTCTCTTGAAAGTCTTGTCACTAACACGAGCACATCCCTAATTCCTGTAATAGAGACTTGGCTGTGGGAAGTATAGTGGCAGACACTCAGCTAGTATGTTCAGAAAGGAAGCTGCAGGAATGGGAAGTGACAAGTAAAGAAAAATGAATGAACATTCTGGGAAAAGAGGGACACTTAATGGGTCCATCTAGGGCCGACTCTAGGACACTAGATGTGAAGGGGGAAATATTTCAAGTCACTAAGACTTTTGAACCAGGCCCTGAAAGTCAAAGAGTTCCTCATAGGCCAAGGATAAGAAATTTGCCAGAGACAGGATGCTGCTGTAAGATGGGGGCAGCAGGTAGAAGCCATAGAATATCAGTTTTTGATATGAGCCCTTTGGGTTTTCATTCAGTTTTGGACTACCTGGAAAGATAGCTCAAATAGTTTCTTTATTTTTGCCTTTCATAATGTTTTGTTAAAGCACCATCAACTTAGCTATGCAGTGGTGGTACACGCCTTTAATCCCAGCACTCAGGAGGCAGAAGAAGGCAGATCTCTATGAATTCTAGGTCAACCTGGTCTACAGAGCAAGTTCCAGGTCAGCCAGGGCAATGTAGAGAAGCCCTGTCATGAAAAACAACAACAAAAGCACCATCAACTAGTTTTTATTCAATATTTTTCCTTACTGTCCTTTTAAAATTTATTTTCATTTGTTCTGTTTGTGTTATCTTTGAAATGCAAGGGCATTATGTAGCTCAGGCTAGCCTCCAACACAAAATCCTCCAATGTTGACCTCTAAAGTGCTGAGATTACAGAAATGTGTCACTGTGCCTGGCTCTTGACCAGTTTTGAACAAAGCAACAATAATGATTTATATGTCATAAATTGGAGGAAGGGGGAATACTTGAAAGGTTGCTAATTGGTTTGCTATTGAATGTAGATAAAGGTGTTTTTCACTAGAGAGAGGATGGGGTGTTCTTGAACTTTATGAGGCTAAACATAAAAATAAAATTGGCCTTGGTACAAACTTGTACTAGAATTTTGAGACTCGACCCCTTCCCTGCTCTTTGCAGTATCACTTAATAAGTTGTGGATGGTTAAGTGAAACCAGGTCCCCAGAAAGTGTATGATAATTGTTTTCCAGTATTTCTAAAAAAAAAAAAAAAAAAAAAAAAACAGGAAAAGGCATTTTAATTTTGGATTCAATAAAACATTTTGTTTTCAAGAGACCTTCTTCCTTAGTATGCCATTCTAGACCCAAGGCATTCCTTACCTGACTCTACAGCAGAGAAGAGAAATTTCACTCTGCAAAATCCTTTAATCTCTTGCTATATTAAGGATGATATTTGGACAAACAGCACAAGCTCCCCAAGGCTCTGATAGAACTACAGAATTTCAGGCTTCATATCTAAATCAAGTCTGCATTTTAACAAGATTTCTGGGTGATTTCTATACACATGAAGTTTGAAAAGCACTGTCCTATTTTTTAAGCTAAAACGTTTCTGAATCTTCTATATAATTTTCAGTCTGAGAGCTCATGTGTTTGGACAAATATTCTCCTCTCTCACAGGAAGAATCCTAGTATCTAGAACTAATCTCAACCTACTGTCATGTCATGGCCACATAAAAAACTTAAGGCTCTAACTTGCCCATTTGGTTTCCACACGTATCACAACTATTATGGATGGCAACGGCTATTTTGTTTATTATTTCTTAATGTTTTTAGATCTATACCACTGTATTAATGACTTCATCTCTCCAAACACAACACAAACTTTCAAGAAACGTGCTATAGTTAAATTTCCATAAATTATCACAAAGCTACTCTGTACCCATATGGAAATTTAAAAAAATACTGTTTTGCCAGAGGAAGTGGATTTTAAAGTCTACCATTTGACATTTTATTTGAATATGACATTTTATAGTCTCATAATTCAAAAGACTTGAATTTTATGAGTGGTAATCTCTCTCTCTCTCTCACACACACACACACACACACACATACAATCACACAATCTCTGATGCAGGAATGAATGTTGGGCCAAGACCTTATCATATGTTTTCTAAGCACACACTACACAATCAAGCCTGACCTTCTCTCATCCAATTATTTGAACTACTTGAGATCTAGAAATTGTTTTACAGCAGAACACTTACATCCAAAGAGCAGAGTGAAGAACATGATACACACAGTCAGAGACATCACTCAGTATCTCAACAATATTTATCGTTGACTTTAAAAAGCCACTGCTTTGTCTTAAAATTCCTCATGGCTTTGGCATTAATACTACACAGTTTTGTACTTTTGTACTTTCAGAACCTGTGTATATATCAAAATCCATTCTAATTATAGGCTTTTGGTCATTTGATTTAGACATCAGAATGGTGCTTACTTTCTTGAAGCCATTTCCCTAAAATGTCTGTCTGCTTTGCCCTACAAAAGGCAGTTCTGATAGCTGGAAAACCAGCCTTATTCTAACTCAGACTTCCTGAATGTGGGTCTCAGTTAGAAGGCCTGGGCAGACACGGGACCTCTGACAGTGGAATCAGGATGTATCTTTGGTGCACAAAAGGAAGTTGGGAGCACATTCCACATGGAGGGATACTCCTTTAGCCTAGAGGCAGGGTGGAGGGCATAGGCCCTACTCCAAATGACTTGACAGATGCCTGGAAGGAATCATCCTCCTTGTGCATTGGAGGGGTGGGGGGTGTAGGGATGAATGGGAGGGGTTTGTGGGCATGGGAGGGAGGGAGAGGGGAAAAAAGAAAAAAAACAAGGTTGTTCCATCTCTTTCATTGAAAATACTTTATCTTGGAAATATATTTGGATAAAAGGATGTTTAATGTACTAAAGGTTTAATCTAAGGGTTCATAAGTCATGTGCTTCTCTGGAGACTTGGTGGGCATTACTAAGCAATCATGTTTGGTTCTCTTGCAGTGTGTGAACTATTCCCATCTACCATTTAATGGGATGATTTGGATGGGCATTTTTAAATACTAATATTTTTTCTAGCCAGACAAGTCTAAACTATGATATGGATAAATAAAATTAAATGGATTATTTATTTCATGGTTTCTTTTCCTTTACTGTGTCATATGTTTTGTGACTATAACCAGTGGCCCAAATGTGCTATTCTCAAATACATTGATTATGGGGACCATTTTCATATAAAGCTCGTTATAAGAGTAATGTTTCTTAGAACAGAAATAAAGATTTGCTAACAGTTCCTCAGAGGCTCATAGTGACCACATGAAAATAAATAGTAAGAGGGAGTTACATGCTAAATTTTTAGAAGTGAAATGTTTGAATTTAAAGTCTTTCAAAGTGCTATTTGATATAACTGAAAGGTAGGGAATTTGAGTTCAAATGGTTCTGAATATGATTCTCTAGCAAATGAACTCATATCTAATTCATATCTACTGTGAACTTCCCAATAGCATTGATTATGATTCTCATGCATTGCCAACTAATTGGAACAGGATATTACTAGTAGGTTAAAACAATTGCTAAGCACAGATTATGATGATAGTGAGATGTAAATGAGGATAACAACTGAAAAACATCTACCAATACTACTGAGAAACAAAGCTTAAATAAGTTATGAGAAGACTAGCCACTTACTTGTCCCATTATCAAAAATAAATTATGGTATCAGCAGTTAATCCTTTATCAGTGTTTTCATTGGCCTCCAAGGTCTTGGTATAGGTAATATTATTTGCAAAGTAAAATTGTATAATTGAATATCTACTTAGTAAATAATAAGATGTTTAAACTGACAGTAAAGAGAAAAAACTTTTTAAAATATTATATTGTTAATAAAATAATGCCACACTTGTAAGGATACATTCAGTTATTATGCATCCATGTTTAAAAGTGGCTTTCCTACTCCTTAAATCTCTGGTAATAAATACATATTTTTACTGATATTTGGAGACAAAAGTATCTTCAACTCATGATATTTATACATTTATTTATAAATGTACATACCTGTGATTCTTGATCAGAAGTGATGTCATGGTGTGAGTTCATGTAACTTTCATTCTTCCAGGTCAATTGCAACAAATTTGTGCTTTGTCCATTTGTAGCCCATCTAAATTTAGTATGTAGGCTGTGGTTTTGATGATGCAACCAAAAATAATGTAATGCCTCAGATTTCGGAATTCTACAATTAAAATATGAATGGTAAATTTAATTTATGAGATATTAATGGAGTAATTCAGTACATGGCTACCTTCTGATGTATTCTAAAATAAATATAATTATTGTCATTATGAATGCAGTGAAAGTCAGGTCATGCACATTTGCACATATTTTCGTTTTTAATCACTCTGAGAGACTGCTAAACATTCCTCTAGAGAAAATTCAAAAGAAGGAGAAAACTAGGTCTGTTTTAAGCCAATCCTACATGGTATATCAAACTGTCTTTTTAACTCGCCTGCTCTTGCTCAGTCAGACTGTTCTTTCATCTTGAGAAAGAGAGGGTGTGTGAGAATGCATTTGTTTTCACTTGGAATATTTTAGCTTGAGCTAGTCAAAATAATGCAATTTGGCTTTTGAAGACCAGAAGTAGCCAAGAAATATGTTTATGTGCTGCATCATTGTGTTATACACCAAACTCTTGGTCATCAAAGTGACCTAAAATGCTTTACTCTCAGTTTCCAACTCTAGGACAGTTCTGCAAATGTGGTCAAATCACTAACTTTCTCATCATACAGTCCCTTGTGTCTGCTCAAGAGCACACAAGATGGCATATAGACAAATGGTATTCAGTTTTAATCATCAGTATTTGAAACCTATCAAAAAATTAATAGTATCCCTCCTCTACAGTATATGAATTTATATTAATTATGGGAGGAAGGTCTCAGTTTCTTTACCAGTTTAGCCCCTGGATGGTCAGCTTCACTCCAGTAGCCTCACACCCAGAAATATACTGAATATATAGGTAACACAGTTGGAGTTGATGGGTTATCAAGTATGAGAGGGACTAAGGGGAGGAATTAAGGTAAATGTGAACAAAGTATGTTATGCGAAATTTGAAAAGAATTTAAAAATTTAAATAATAAAGCACTCAAAAATTATGCAGTTTTTTCCTTGTAATGCACTTCTATAAAATAGCTATTATTTCTACCATTATCCCAATTCATATAGGAGATAATGGAGAATAAATAAAGGTAAAGTAATTTTGCAAGACACAGAGGGAAATATATAATGAAGAACCTCTGGGAAACCCTTAAATTTTCTTAGGAAAACTTTAAAATCCATTTTGAAAGTATTTATTTAGAACATAGACTAATATTTAGCCAGGATATGTGTGTGTGTGTGTGTGTGTGTGTGTGTGTGTGTGTGTGTGTGTGTGTCCATAATGTATAAATGCCTGGATAAATCATCATTATAAATAACTGTCCACTCAAATCAACATGTGCATTAAGACATCATTTTATTAACACAATGATTTTATTGTCTTTTCTCCAGCAAGTATTGACTAGCAAACACTGTCAAACATATACACGTTGTTCTTAATAATGTTTCCATTGGGTGAGCAAATGGCAAGCATAGCCTTTGCCATCTTGCTTAAATGCCTTTCATTCTCTAATTCCTGTGTCTATGGATGTATAAAATTCACACTGATGAATGAGAAGATGGTCAGCAAAGGAAGGGACAGAAGAGAGAAACCTGGAAGGGAAGAAATGGTCCTCATTAGCTCACCTTAGTCCTTTATATAGGAAATTTGCTTTGAAGTTTTTACCTTTGTTTAGATTAAAAAACAGGCACTTGACATCTTTTTTTTTTTTTTTAACATATTCCTTGTTTTATGTGCCCTAGCAGAGTTGTATAGTGGGAGAGTGCAATCTTTGGGAAAATAGTAACGGTTGCTTATTCAGTCACATGCCAGATAGGTGATTTTAAGCACACGATGTAATCTTTCGTAGTCTTAGTTTTCTTTTGCTATCATGTTAGAATAAAGATAATTCATTCAAGACAGGCAGTCAAAACTTAAAACAATGTTATTAAATACTCCTTCCCTAAAAAAATTGTAAATATTGATATAAGAAATTATTTTTATTTTGAGTTCCCAGAGAAATAAAGAGCCACATTTAATACATTTATTGTGTTGTAGTTGTTATTATCATTATCTCTGTGTACTAGACAAGTGGTTCTCAATGTTTTCACATTTCTTCCAAAATACAGTTATCTGAGATGCTTACTTCAGAGCAAAAGTAAATCCCTCTGCCAAGCTTCTTGATTTTTATGCTCATGAGATGATAAGCCCAGATTAATTGACTTTGAGGCTTTGGCTCTCAGTAAAAGGGATGGTGTCTAGAATCTGCCTAACATCCCTTGACTAGATCCATAAGTGTTAATTACTGTTTCCTAAACTCTCCCCATGAGAACTGACTGTGCGTTCTTGTTTCACAAATTCTCTCTTTCATGCTTATGTATGACAAGTCTAACTTTAGGATACATTTCTAAATACCCGGGTTTGATTGCTTCTAGGAACTATAGCCATTTCTCTTATTGTAAAATGTTTTATTAAAGACTGAACTATCTCATAACAGAGATGGGTGCATAAAAATCAGACAACAGATTGCATTTGAGATAACAGTCTGGACCATGAAATCCTAACATCAGGAATATCACAATCTTTAAAAGTTATCCTTGTCTTTTGAGAGAGACATCCCACTTGTTAGGATTGGAATGAGTGTTTTAATGGGATATGTATTCTTTGCTGAGAATTTGTTTATTGTACCATTTATTTACCACTAGAATGTACATAAAATCTTGAAATTTACTTTCAAATCTAAGTTTTATGTGGACACAGGCATTCCATTTAAAAAGATCTCTATAATTTGTACTAATACAATATAATCAATTAAAACTCCAAAATTGTGTTTCAATATGGTGTAGGGTGTTTTAAAATAAACAAAAATTTGTAAAAGTTCAACTTACTCCTACACTGTGAACCCAGCTATCCTAATGCTTACTAAGTCCTATATTTTAAAGCCAGTCTGCAATTATGAATGGATGGAACTTCAGATGTCCTTAAAGTTACCATCACCTGAATTGAACTTCAATCTATTCAGAAAATGAAAAATATCCTACTGTCATCACAATATTTTTTTTCTGACATGGGGAGATGACTCAGTGGGTAAAACTTGCTGCAAAAGCCTGGAAACATAAGTTTCAATCCTCAGAACTCATGTAAAGGTAAATGTACTAGAGATATCTGTACTCTTAGCACTCCTATGGAAATGAGAAATCAGACACAAAAGAATCCCAAGATGTGCATTGGATAGCTAATCTGTCAGACGCAAGAGCAAACAAGAGAACATACCTCAGACAAGGTGAAAGGCAAGGACAATGCCTGTGCTGGTCCTCTGACCCTCACATGTGTACCACATGTGTGTGTTTGACATGTAATCTTTTACATGATAGCTTTTACCTCATTTACCTTTGATGTTTAGAGATTTAACTCCTTTATCTTCAGGAAAGAGAGAGGTGGGTTATTGATCATGATCTATGTGCAATTAAGTGCTAAAAGGCTTGTATTATGGTTATCCATGCCACATATTTAATAACAGATTAAAGGCAAGAAACCTAAATAGTCTCTGATTTGTTTTGCTGATTTTGCAATTTAGAGACCAGTTCCCAGATATGTAACATTCTGCTATCCAGAAAAAAAAATATTTTTAAAGACAGAATGTGGTATCTCCTTACATGCCCTATGTAAATACATGGTACATACTTTTGCTTTAGGGATATGGTTGAAGAAATGTTAGATGAATCTATTGATTATTAATATACACTGGATTCTATTGCACATATCTCTGAAAACACTGTTTACAGTCTGATATGTGTTATTCATTGCACTCTTGATTTCTGTGCTCATATGAAAGATTCAGGGATTGGAAGTATCACTGTAACAGTATGTCCTTATTATTCAGAATCCTTTAACCTGAGAATATCCAATAATGAATTTGCGGAATCCTGTGGGTTCTACAAATTATTGTTAAATTAATGCTAACACTAAATTATTAAATGAACATACTGTGCATTTTTAAGGAACATTATCCATTCAGATTTACTGGAAACTACTAGCACCAGTAGAATTTTTGAGGATTTAAAAATTCTTCAGTGAGAAAAAACACATGTTTTGGGGAGATGTGGTACATGACAACTACTCATTTCTTCATGATGACTTCTTTTCTGACACGAAACCAAATATGTGGCAATTCAAATATTCTATAGTAGAAGATGGATATTTAATGGCATCCAGAACTAAACTAACCACTTGAATACTTTATGTTTTCTCCTTTGATGATCCCTTACTCATGATCTAGGGTCATGTGATAATATGATTGTGAGTCATATATGGAGAAGATTCACAGCCACATAGATTTACATCTGAACCACTTCCTGCTTCTTTGTTTCCCTCAAACTTTGACATCTCCCTTAGATGAGGCTGTGTGAGGTTGAAGTGTTTCAGTAGACTCAAAAATGCTTAGCTTGCTAGCTCACATACCATACTACTATTACAGGTTCTGATAAATACAGAAGCCATCTGCTACACAGGTGTTCAGAAACAGCTGTGGCTTTTTTTCTGTTTTGTGCACTGATGTGTGTTTCCTCTTACAGATGGATACACAACTGACGACATTGAGTTTTACTGGCGTGGTGATGATAATGCAGTCACGGGGGTCACGAAGATTGAGCTTCCTCAGTTCTCCATCGTAGATTATAAACTTATCACCAAGAAGGTGGTTTTCTCCACAGGTTTGTAGTAGAGGGGAAGAGTTTAAACAAAGAAACTTCAGCATATTTTTTTTTCAGGATTTCTTTTCTTGGGTCTACATCCTAGGAACCAACAATATCAGACCCATGCTATAACTCCTATTTTCCAAGAGGCCTCATTGTACCATTCAGAAACACACACACATTTTCTAGAAGGCAATCTCAAGCAGAGCACAGATCTCCTCCTCACTTCTCATTTTCCAGCTATGAGAAGGAGTAGATAAAGAGGGAGAAAGGAAAGTCTGAACTTGGATGTATTGGTATTTTTTTTCAATCATGGTTTACCAAGGACAATTCATATAGAACCTATCACTATAGCATGGCATCCTCTAAATAGTCAGTTGCCTAGAAAGCCATGTTTTCTCTAGGGCATGGGATTTTTATTAGCTCTATCTTCTGTTTGCACTAAGACCTTCCAAATTTTGAGATGACCTGGTCCCCTTATTTCATGCATTTGTGATATCATGGGTGGATATATGAGCTTACCTACAAAGGATGTAGGAAGGCATTCATTTTCTAGAAACTACTTCAGTGGAAGTAATAAGATTACTGGAATATTCCTCTTGATGTTTTTCTTGTTGAAATGATTCCAACAGGAGCATAAAAAACTTACCCTATCTCTGTAGATTTGGAGAATCGACTTTCTGCTAAGGATTCAGAACTGTAGAACTGTAAACCACTTCCAGCAAAAGTGAAACTTAGTGAAAATACAAAGTTGGCTCTAGCTTACACAGCACAGAAGTTTTCCATAACTGGACTTCCTTGTCTCCTGCCTTTTACAATGTGAAACTTTTACATTCCAAGTCTGTATACACTCTTGTATGTCTTCTCTGTAGCGTTAACTTCCCAGAGTTTCACAATCAAAGGATTCAGGTCTAAGAAATTTGTTCTGGTTGATACTGGGGTGGGGGTGTTTTGTTAGTTGGGGATTTTTGTTGCCTAGTATACACTTATGTCTAAGGACATAAGAGCTATGTCCTTAGATTGACACTGATTCTTCACGTTCTATAAACCTTATTTAAATGTAATAATGAGTGATTTCTTTACCTTAGACTTGAGATTCTCCACTTGATTAAGCTCTTCTCACATGGTTGTCTCCAACCATAAAAATATTTTTATTGCTACTTCATAACTGTAATATATAGTTTTAGAACCACTGCTATAGACTAGAACTCAAGCAATTAAATTGCTAAAGAAAGAAATGGATGTACACTGTGAAAACACATGCAGATACCTGGGTGCGGATCATGAACTAAAGTTGCATCCTGGAGTTTCTGAAGTTGTTTTTACTGCCATTAGAACCTATAGCCTTACTCTTATATTTAAAAAAAAAATGATGCAGGGTAATTGTAATAAGAAGGAGTTGAAACCGGGAATCAAGTAACTGCTCCAAATTACATTGTCCTCACAGTTGTAGAGGACGAATGTCTTTGATGTAGTATCTGAGGCTGAGCAGGAAGAACAAGGATTCTTTAGTCACTGGTAAGAACAGGATATTTTCCACACTTGAGACCTCCTGCTCATTAAAACACCTGGGATCTCAAACTGGATTTACAAGAAAACTATGCTCCTTGACAGAAACTAAAACTACATTTAGGGAAGTAGTACAAACTTTTATGGACCTTACCCTATAAATATTGATGGATAATGATGTTGCTCTCAAATTGCGTTTTTAGGTTCTTATCCAAGATTGTCTCTCAGCTTTAAGCTGAAGAGAAACATTGGCTACTTCATCCTGCAGACGTACATGCCGTCCATTCTGATCACCATCCTCTCGTGGGTCTCCTTCTGGATTAACTATGATGCTTCTGCTGCACGAGTTGCATTAGGTAGGCCATTGGCAAACTATGAAGTCCTCTCTCTTCCCTACTCCCTTTCTCCTTCTCCCCCTCCTCTGCATCTCCTCTGTCTTTCCCTTACCCTCCCATGTATGTGCGTGTGTGACATGAACTTTCCTCACCCAGAATTTTGGGTCACACAAAAATACTGGACTTGTTCCATTACAAGCTGTGAGACTTTGATGATTAACTGATTCAGCGTTAAATCAATTAAACACAAATTAAAGTTCTTCCATGTCAAAATTAAAGGTAGAGCTGTTGCTAATGAAATTGGTTTCATCAGTTTGATACTCTTATCAAAACATATTTCATGTAATAATGCTTCCATAATTGCTCAATCTATCTCCACGCTTCTTCTCCTATGAAATGTTTCCTTTATCCCCCACCCCAAGATGAAGATGATCTATATAACAAATGTATAACCAAAAAAAAAATTCAAAATTTATTCGTGCTCCAAGGCAGCATGTAGAAGGCAGGAAACAAAAGAGTCAAAATACTGGGACAGCCATTGTAGTGTTGTTCCTCATGTGCCTGTTTTTGTTTTTCTGTCTTAACTCTAGATGTAAATAAATAACATTTCATAAACATTTTTGTGAGATTCAAGTAAAGTAAATTGTATAACTTATTGCACAGATTTTACTATTTACATTTCTGACTATTCCCTTTAAAATATGGGATTGTTTGACTTCATCATAAGATCCTGAATCAGTCATTACACTCGCAGAAAAACCATTCATTTGCATCCAAAAACATTTGCTTAGTATCTAACATGTGCTAACACAATGAGCTACTGAAAATGCATTCCTCCTTGTCTGAAAGTTACATTCTAGCAGGAAAAGATGGATAAGAGTCATAATAGCAAGGGCATGGAGGTAGACTCCATGTCTACTAAGAAACGAATGGGTAATGAAGATGTGGTTCATATGCAGAGGGATTTTTATTTAAGTGTAAAAATAAAATTTGAAAACAATTTTATTAATCTGGAAATTATATTAAGTTATGTTATCAGAAAGGAAAAAAATGTCATCTTTGTTTAACTTATGGAAACCATAATTTGTAATGTTTATATGTATAAGTATGTGCACGAGTGAATGAAGCTAGAAATGTAATCATGAAGGGACAAAAAGAGGTGTTGAGGAAAGGGAAGAGGGTGACAGAGTACACATGAAGGCAGAAAGTTGGGTACTAAAGTGGAAAGGTAACAGTGGAAAAGAGGGCTGGAGGAGAAGATGGAAAATGTGCAATACAAATAATGTTTCAAAATATATAATGAACCTAAAACTCTGCATGCCAATTTTTTAAAAAGATAGAAAACAAGAAAGTGAAGAGCTATAACACATAACATTCAGTGAGTTTGCAGAGAGAAATAAGCAACATTTTGAAGATATACCTTGGGAGTGTTACCATGAGCAAGGCTGACTTTACTCAACAGTTGTTAAAAGAGAAAAGACCACAAGAAAATAAAGATTCAGAAAAATATATGAGTGGTGACAGTCCAGGATCCTGACAAAAGCTCAGGGGTTGGAACAAACAGGAATGTGGTGGGACCCTGCAGAGAACAGCATGAAGAGATGTCAGGAAAAGACAGTAGGTGATGGGAGACTAAGAGGTCATGAAGGGACTTAGAGGTGTGATTGAAAGCTTTGCTTTTATTCCTAGTGAAGTAGACACTGAATGGGTAAATGATAAGATATCATTTCAGTTCTATGGGGGTAGTGTTGAATGCTGTTAGCTTAGATTGAGATGGATCAAATGTGAGGGTGGGAGGGAGGAGCAGTGACCACCAGGAATAAATTAAGTTTCTGCCACATGTGTTCTCAGAGTAACATAAGCTTCCTGTGTAGACTAACCACAGACAAAATTTCTATTTAGTTGTTTTGTGATGGTCTCCCCTAAGCATTGAAAGAGTCACTAGAGAAAGGTCTATATGTAGTCATATCTCTGTGCTGTTTTATGCAAAGATTAGTGTTCATAAAACACTAATAAAGAATTAGAAGCAATAAATCCTGCTTTCATAAAGTAAAATTCTAGTATCTGATGTAACAGAGACAAGTGCCTAAAATATCTTCATATTTGAATCACTTATTATCAGGTACACAACTATTTTCAAATGATTAATATTAAAGTAAACAATGCCAGTTTGGGTAAATGTATAATATGGTATAACTTGTAGGGGAAATTACAAGGAGTGAAAGAAAATTGAAAGTGTTTCAAAATGGTTAATAAAGAACATATAAAATCTGTAAAAAAAAAAAAAAAAAAAAAAAAACCAAAACACCTTATCTAAAGTAAAACTGGGGTCCAGACTGATTTCATGTAACTACTCATGAGGCTCTACTGAAAACAAAATGAAATTTGTTAAGGAGACAGAATGAATCAAGTGAAAAACCATCACCAGAGAAGTCTTTGGAAAATGAAATTAAAGTTTTGAGATGTGATTTAGGGTAGCTTGGAAGGTGAAGGTTCATGGCATTCGAGTTCAGATGGTGTCAGTACAATTTCCCACCTGTGTGACCATGGCCTCTGTGCCCTGTCTGTTTTCTCATAACTATTTGGCTACAAAGCTGGAGTATATCATACAGAGGACTCTGAACTTCAGGTGATTTTACTGTCCAGTGACAGCTTTGAGACTAACTGTTCTCCATTGTTAGTGATGCCAGAATATGGGACAAGAGATTAGAGCCTAACCCAGAGTGACATTTTCAATAAGGACCTCTATAAGTTATCTGTGTCTCACATCTGTGTTTTATGTGTTCAGCTGTCCAACTCAAAAACATGAGCACTCTGGTTCCTGTTTTTTTTTTAACCCTCTGCTTTCAGTTTCCAAGTGTTTGCACTGATTTGTTTCACATCTGTATGATGTATTCATAGATCTCAGAACTGCTTCTGAAGTTGTACTTTTGCTTTCAATTGTTTATGTAGGTCATTGTGGAAGCCTTTTAACTGGTACGCTGTCCCTGCCTTATGCTGTGTTCCTCCATTCCTCACACGGCTACCAAAGTGACTTTTCTAAATTCACTATGTCCGTATTTGTGCTTCCCAGTCTGCATTGGCCAGCAATTGGTGCTCTCTTTCATTTAGCAGGCCCTCATTTGACCTCCATTTTTCTCTGTGAAGATCTATGAGGATCTTGAAATCTTTTTAAAGGGCTGTGTACCTTCTCAAAGTTAACCTTTACATGAATTTTTTTCCACCCATTATGTTCTGGAGTCTTGGGTAACCTTTCATCTCTAGTCTCTGGTTGCCTGGGAAATAGCCACTCATTCTTCAGAAAGCACCCCTATAATCTACATTCTTGCCCTGGGCATCTCAGGGATCTGAACTAAGGTCGTTTCTATACTAATTTTGCCCAAACATACATGTCTATCATATATTTAATTCATATTTCTAACCCCAATGTCATAAATAACTACAAATAGAAAAATAATTTAAAGTAAAGTTTCCATAAAAATTCATGTTCATTGTAAGTTAATTTATGAATAATTTATGCATATTTCCAGGAGGGACACTAGGCTGCTGTATGATCATCATCAAATATATCAGTATATATAAACAAATAACACTAGCTTTTCCAACTTTTGTGAGAACGGTAAGGAAACGTGGATGTTATTACTCTAATTTTTCCTCTTTATTTTTTTTCCAGGTATTACAACTGTCCTAACAATGACCACAATTAATACCCACCTCAGGGAGACTCTCCCTAAAATCCCATATGTAAAAGCCATCGACATGTACCTAATGGGGTGCTTTGTCTTTGTCTTCATGGCCCTTCTGGAATATGCTTTGGTCAACTATATCTTCTTTGGTAGAGGACCCCAGCGTCAAAAGAAAGCAGCTGAGAAAGCTGCTAATGCTAACAATGAAAAGATGCGCCTGGATGTCAACAAGGTACATTTACAGGGAAAATAGTTCTTATTGCTTATGCTCATAGAGCAATGCTATAGAGCTTGATAGACTTCCTAAGGCATAGAGAAACAAGGCCTGGAGAAGGAAATGGTAATATCTTCCCAAAATTACATAGATAATAAGTGCTTGGGTGCCCTTTCTGTTAACACTAGGGGTGCTCAAACTTCATTATCTGATACCCACACAAGCTGTTTTTCCATATATGAGAATCATGTTATAATTAATTTACATTTCTCTAAATTTACTTATTCACTTAAATTTGTTTAAAAAGAAAACTTAATTTCATTTTACTCAATAGTACTTGCTGGTACCTGACCTTAAATATAAAATAAAACTGCATTGTTAAACTGTTGTTTATACTAAATGAGGGCTATGGACCTGAGATCCACATTATCTTTGATTTAAAATAGAAATAAACAACTTTAGAAATGTGTTAATTACCTATCAACAACAACTTGAGATATTTTTTCTCTCCAAGTAATCAAAATAATAATAATAAGTATGGAAAAGAGGAGTAATTTTTTTCTGAGTGACACAGATTACTTAATGCCTTGTCCATGTACCACTTTACCCCATAGCACTTCCTGCATGAGCACCTTGCCACCCCCTCCTCCCACACCCGTCTTCATTAAGTCAAACAGGATCAAAGACTGCACAAGTTTACACACTGATTAATTTTGAAGACAGATTTCCATCTCAGTGGAATCTCCAGAATAGATTTTTGAAAGACTGAATCCTCTTTTTCTCCTAAGTTTGGGCATCATACAATTTAAAGGTTCACTGGATTATTCTAGTTTGCAATCCAGTTTAAGAATCCTCTCTTCCAAGCTGGGCATTGGTGGCACATACCTCTAATACCAGCACTTGGGAGGCAGAGGCAGGTAGATCTGTATGAGTTCAAAGCCATCCTGGTCTACAGAGCAAGTTCCAGGACAGGCTCCAAAGCAATACAGAGAAACCCTGTTTAAACAAACAAACAAACAAAAAAACACTCAAAACAAAAATAAACAAAGAGGTTTTAGTAGCAGTCTCAGTGGAGGGGGTTCTTTGATAGAAATGTAACTTCCCTTGCTTGCTATTGTAGTGCTTTCTTCCATAAACAGAATAATTATGAACACATTTCTTCATTTACCATGTTTAAACTTTTTCAGATAAAGTAATGTTTTCATTTAACATTTTCCCTTGTGTTTTTGAAATAGTATATAATACAGCACTCACTAAATAGTTCATGCTGCTATCCTGGAGAAGAATGTGTTTAAACCACCTGTACTTATTAAACATAACTATGATTGACTAGATCACCGACATCTGAAAGTCTTTGACTCAGTTTAATTCCAAGGAAAGAACAAAGTAAGCTCCAACATTGGAATTTACTTGCAGCCCACTCTGTGAAAGCTCCAGAGTCAGTCATCTTCCCAATTTAACCATAGGTCTGATACTTGTTTGTGGACTATTTTTTTATTAAAGACAATTCTTCCTCAGAAGATATCATTAATAATGATAGATTCCATGCTTATTGGAGTCTAGACACTGTGAATTTATTGCTAGTGATCAGGTACTCAATAGCTGGAATCTTTTTTTTCCTTCCTTTATATATTAATTTATTTTTTTACTTTTATTTTTATTTTACATATAGATTCTAGTTCCCTTTCCCTCCCTTACTGTCTCCCTCTTTCCCTCTCTCCCACCCTTTCATGCCTCCTGACTACCCTGCACTCCCACCCCATCCTCACTCCACATGTAGGGTGATGCCCTCCAGGAGGGGTCATCTAAATCTGTCAAGTCATTTGGAGTAGGGACAAGGCTCAGTGTTTACTTGTGGGTGTTTGCTTCTGTTTCCATCAGCTACTAGATAGGGCTCCATGATGGTGGATAAGTAGCTGGAATCTATAGGCTGGTAGATAGCAAACAGCCAGCCTATTGGTATGGCTTTCCCAATTTGACAAATAAGAGTACTGTTAAATCCTTTTCATGATTTATCAAATATTGTATCCTAAGTAAAGACAATGGAAATAGTACTAAATAAAACTGTCTCCTAGGACTAGGGTTTGAAATGAGTTTAAACAATTGCCTAATGCAAGGCTGACTTAATAAGATAACATCTGATCCTTTTCACCTCCATCTACCTGCTCTTTTCATACTAATTTGCATTTAAATGATAAATTTAAGATTGAAGCAGTGGAGATTTTAAATAAATGGAACCTAAAGGAGCCTTACAAACTTTTAAATTTAATTGTTTCCAGATGGAAGCAGAGAAAAGCTCATGGGATAGGCACTTTTCAATAATGAAAAGTCAATCCTCCTGCCTGAGGGTGGGCACAGTGCAGACAAAAGAGAACTAAGAAGAATGCCAAGGCAGCTCCTAGTACAGTGGCTCTCAAAATAGGGGATTTTTTCCCCCAGAGAAGTTTGACAATGTCTAAAGACATTTGTTGTTTTTGTCAAGCAAAAAGATGGCTGTTGTTACTGGTGTTTCATGTGGGGTAGCCAAGGCTGTCAGTAAACATCCCGTAGTACCCAGAGTAGGTTCCCATGCTGAAGAATCATTTGGCCCAGCGTACCCAACAGTGCCGTTTCCCCCCGCCCCCAATAAAATATTTGAGTTGGTTTCCTTAATTTTTGAACACATGGTTTGACCATTTTAATTGATTAGAACCTCAGTAAAGCTATCAAGCACAATAATTCCACATCAAATTTTGAAACAATCAGGTTTAATATTTGGCCATACATGACAGTAGAAAGAGTCAACCTATCTGGCCTTCAATTCCTCATCTGTAAAGTAGAGTCAATTCTTTTGTCATAATGTTATTATGAAGAGATTATTTGAAGATTATTATGCTAATATGAAAAGAGAGTAAGAGAGTCCTCATTACCTTGTAGCCATTTATTAAGTAGTATGTGTCAGTATTTTAAATACCACTGCTTTCATATGAAATAGGCCATCTGCATACCAGTTGCTACTGATTCCTTTGATTTTCCATCACCAGAGTACTACCTAGAAAGGAACTTATATATGTCAGAAATTACAATTACAACTAGGCGATCACCTTTTTAAAGGTTATTAGCTATAAAATTTATAGCAAAACTATTGTGTCAAATTCTGTCAGTCATTTCATAGGCAGCGCATCATTTTGATTAGATTAAGACAAAAAGATGCCCATGTAGCATTTCAGGTACTGACTTTCCTTTCAACCCAGCATGAAAGGTCACAGGATATCCATATTGAGGTCTGATTATGCAATCCTTTCTTTTGTGCTGGTATCATGCATAATGCTACTATTTCTTATCAGAAATGTCCATTCTTTTCAAGCTTAATTCTAAGGTTATTTTCCCCAAGATTGGACACATAATCAGCTAAGTATTGTTATCTTCTCTAGCAAAGAAAAGAATCAGCTGCTAGGAGAGGGATTAGAATTTTTTCCCCTGCTTTGACGACTTCCTGGAAATGGAAAGACTGGGTCTGTTCAGCTGTGGTGATTTTTACACTGCACAGTACCAAGGTCAGGGTCGGGTAAGACTGGGAAGGTCAAAAGGGAAAGGTGGGGTTGGTTCTGGATTTTACTTTTGTCGCTTAATCAGTTGCTGTTATTATTGTTTTAAATATATTCCAGCTTTTAAAGCACTTCCCATCCTGTCACATAAGTAACTCAGAGACCAAAGCTAATAAGGAAAATACACAATAGCTATGATTGCATAGGAAAGTTAAGCAAGGACATAGTATCTGCTGTGGGTCTCCTGGACCATAGTTAGTGTATGCTCCACAGCATTGATTTAAAAAAAGAAAAAGAAAATTACAATTCTCTTTTCACATTAGTCTCTCTGTGCAATCAGCTTACTTAACTTAAACCCCAGCAACCTGCACATAAAAATCCATAGCGGAGTGTCTCTTTCACCTCTCCTTATATAACAATCTATATTGTAAACTACTAAGAATTTAAAATCAACTTCAAACCAGTGTCTCTTTCACCTCTCCTTATGTAACAATCTATACTGTAAACTACCAAGATTTCAAAATCAACTTCAAACCCATGAGATCTACTGATATCTTCCCTACGTGTCTCCTACAGTAATTCAAAATATATGACACACTCCACCCCCAAAATGAGAAAAATATGCAAAATCTATTTTGGTGTGAGCCCTTGCAGGTGTGTGCATGTGTGTGTGTGTGAGTATGTGTGTGTGTTTTCTGACATAATTTGCTTTCATGGCTAAAGCTTTTACACACACACACACACACACACACACACACACACACACACACACACACACCTTTCCCTGCTTTATGCTTTGTGTGATTTCCTGTATTCTTTTTCTGCTAGTTGCCAAGTATTTGTATTTTTGAGAATCTAGTCATTCTTGCTTTTTCAGCCTTGGTTACTGCACACTTGAAATCCCTCCAATCTGCTTTTTGTATTGTTAAACCTACAGCTACTAGTTTTCTAGATAAAACTCTTCCAAAGAGAATCCCCATTTGACGATCTTTATTCTACATTAGGGTGTTGTGACTCTGTATTGTCCTTATGACTTTGCTGGATCTTTTGTAATGCAGAGCAACTAAGACCTTCAGTGCACTCCTACTGCTTAGAATTAACTCTGAAAATTCTTTTGAAAACCAACTAATCAGCATTCTTCTATTCTCTTTTAGTATTAGTCTTTTTCTTTATGCTTCCTGAAAACCAATAGCATTTATATATACCAAGCTCACTTTAATTACTGGTGCCATCAGTCAACTTAATTAGCACATTCTCTACTTTGTCTTCCAGATCTTTTATAAAGATATTAAACAAAATGGGACCCAGTATCCATCCTTGTGGGGCCCTATTGGAAACCTCTCCCCAACTAGACGGACTACCAATTACGATTTCTCTCTGTATACGGTTAGATAGCCAGTTTTTAATTCATTTATTTCAATTTCTTTTTGGAACAAATTTGTTTAGCTGTTCCCTTTAAAATAATGTTTGTTATTCATGAAGATAATCCATAGGCATGTGTTGACACATGCCTATGTCTAAGAGAACTCTCCTCTGGGGCCTATTTGAGTCTTCAATATAATACAACTGTGTGGATATCAGATTTGAGAAACTATTGCAATGCTAGAGTACAAAGAATGTAGGCTGCATTTGAACATGCCTGTTGTTTATATGGAGAGATTGCAGTATCATGATATAGCTTGGCTTTCCTTGGTATTTAGTGTTGGGTGTTTTGAACAGTTGAGTGAGTAAGATATTAAACTTTCCTTCTGTTGCTGGGAACATTGGAATTCAGAACTGTTATGCTCTGCCCTAGATGATTTTTAAGCAAAATTGTTATATTTGCATCAAGTCCTTGCTGTATTGTTATTTATTTTATAAATAAGCATTATTTTGACAGGGCTGGCACTATTATGATGAGAGAGAGAGACAAAATTGGAAGTATTCTGTCTCAAAACTGGTAATTAATCATGTTTCAGTCTATTTTTACTGATACTTAGGGCTGGGGTTCTGAATCCCTATGTCTGTGATCTCAGTTGACAAATAGTCCATCATATTACCTTCTGAATAAGAGGAAAAGAAAGAATACAATAACTCAGCCTTCCACTTGATCACACAGCAGTAGTTGTCCATTAACATGTTTTGGTTTTGTGTTTTAATGTTCATTTCCTGAGGGAAATAAAGTGATACTGACTCCCTTTTAACATTTACTATGAGGACTTGATGCCTGGTGGATTCCCACATTTTACCTTCGAATACTTTAGCTTCCATAGTTTTGACACTTCATTCTTTGGTCTTTGTGCTGGTTGCAGGTGTGAGTGCTATATTAGATGGATTCTTTGTTTTTGTACTTCATTGTTTATAATTTCTATTGTTTGTTAGGAATTTGCCTGAGAAATGGCAATAGGTTCTGGGATTGGGACATATGAGAGTTCATTAATCATTGTTTTCATCTTGACCTGTTCAAGCATCCTGAACCTATGGCATCTGTGCTTTCAAGGCTATCATGATTATGTTGTTTCTGCTGTGACTTTTAAATGTCAAACTCTTGTAGAAATAAAAGTAGACTGCTTTGACCCAGCACCCCTCTGGGAGGAATGACAATCGTTTTGAATGTAGTACTATGGAAGTCGGTATTTAGACTATTACAACAATGATTGAAGAATGTTGCATTTTTCAAAAATTGACTATGCAAATTATTATGATTAGTCTGATGACTGAATAAAACACCAAGAAAATTCAGAACGTTCTCTCACCATGAGAATATTGTGAAGAAACTTTGCCTTTTATGTGCCAAGTTGATTGAGTGATAGCTTGAAAGAATAAATACTCTATGACTCGATGATCAAGACCCTTGTTTTTAAAGATCTGGTTTCACATACCTTCTTAAAGAGAATGATCAACATTATACAATGAAGTATGGAGTTTAATGTTTTATGATTTTGTGTATTTTCCCAGATATATCTTTGTTCTCTCCTTTTAGTCTTTGTTTTAAGTTTGTGGTCAGAATTTGAAATAAAATACTGAGGATGTTAAATAGTTTTTTTTTTTAAATTAGAGCTGTAACATGCTAAATAATCAAGATGTTCCTGGAAATCACAAGAAGCAGGAAGATGGCTGTATTTTTAGAATCAGACTGAAATGAAATGGGTCTACCTTGTGTTATTGTCTTCTTGAGCTGTGTAACATTGGATATTCTAATGTTTTAAGTTCTTTTGGCAGAAAACTGAAGTCACTAATTTCTTCCTTATGGAGCTACTAAGATGACTGAGATAATTATTCTAAGGATGTATATAGTAACAAGTTAAGGGTGCTCAGTTGTCAATTAAAATTGGCTAGTAATATTGGGATGGTGACAAACATTTAACAATGAAAAACACCTGTATCTCCACATACAGGTATAACCATACTGCCTTTGCTTCAAGCTTAGTGCTACTCTTTTACAGAGATAATCATCTTCTACCATCAAATAGATCGCTAGTTTTTCACATTTTCAAATATAAATAAAATTGATGGCAGCAATATTTTATATTGAATGACAAATTCTCACAAATATCTATTACAAACAAATATAAAATGAGCATCATATTGCTGACATACTTTGTATATTCTTAATTTCTGATATAGAAACAGAACACTTTTGGTCCAGAATGAAATGACATCTATTTACATATCACTCCCCACATTGTTCTGTGTATAGTTTGCTCAGATATGGGCACTATAGAGAAGTGTGCCATGTGTACATTTCACCTGTAAAATGAGAGGAAAACAAACAAAAAACCAAGAAATCACCCATGTTTTACTCTGCCCAATTAAGCATTAGAGAGAAGGAAGACTAAAATGACCCCAGGTCTATCTTATCTTCTGTCTAAAAAAGTCTTATAGGATAAAACAGAAATTGAAAAGTAAAACAAACAAAAGCAACACTTGCTTCCACCTGATGCACTGCACAGCAATATATGAAAAAAAGGCCAGTGTTATACAAGCAGAGTTCAGAGAAATCTACCTAAGATGCAGATAAGCAAATAGGAAAACCCAATAATAAAATCTGAATCAGGATGAAGAAACCAGGAAACCACATAAAACACTGGAAGAGGTAAGTAAGGTCAGGAAGAGAAGGGACCAACAAGCAAGAAGCGAAAATTTTGGAGGGGAAAGAATCTAACTGAGAAAAGTTACATCTCAAGATCATTTTTATGCTAAAATTTCTATGAGGATTTAAATGGAGAAGAAACAAATGATTAGAAATAGGAACAAAAAAAGGATTAAGGGAAGAACTAGGCAGATTGAGGCACTGTAGCCAAAGCTGATGACCTGAGTTTAATTCCAAGCCCAAATAGTATAAGAAGAAAAAATATTGCTACAAGTTGTCCTTTGATTACTTCACACAAATATGACACATGCCCATATACAAATTCACACACACACACACACACACACACACACAGAGGAGGGAGGGCACAAATCTGAAGGCAAAGTGATCTTTCTAGTGGCTAGAAAATAAGAGTAGAAAGAATGTTACTTTTGCATCAACTAAAGCTAATAGGATCACTATGAAAAGGTAACCCCTACCTTAAAAAGAACATCTAGCCCCAACAGTTTCCATATTTCAAACATTAAAATGTGGTTACCTTTAGTTGTACTAAAATTCTTGCAGGACATATCAGGAAGGAAAACTTACAACTCATCTAGAAGTTCACCACAAATAAATAATGGCAAAACCTTATAAAAAAAACTCTATAAACTATAGATCTATAGATTTACTTTGATAATGAATATCAATGGAAGGGAAAAAACATTAGATAGATAGATATATCCAGAGAAGACACAGGCTAACTTTAAGATGTGTGTTATCTTGAAGTACAAGGATAAAATGCATAAAAGTTGAAAGAGTGAAAAAATTTTCCCCCGTAGACACCAAAAAGACTGTTCACAAAATTTCAGCATCTAATCTTGGCTGTAAATGAAAAATAACTTGGAAAACTCGACAATCAGATCTCCAAAACAAAGTAAATTAATATCATCTGATAGGGTTCAACATTAAAACAAATAATCAAACTCTTAAAACTCCTGAACTTAGAGTGATTCACATATAACATAAATATATATTTTCTCATTCTTTCTTATGCCTGCATTTATCCATGCATGTGTTATTTACAACATTTATCTTACATTGATAGTGTCTCAGATTATAGAAAATGAGGCACAGTTTCTACTGTCAGGAAACAATTTTTTCTGGAGAAACCCTGAAAGGCTTATGAAATGTTTATTAAATAAAAGAAAGAAGAGAAAGTATGTGTTCCATGAGCAGCTCTGGGAAGCAGGGGCTAGCATCAAATTTTTATTAACCACCCTTCTATTAATATTGAATTATTTCACAACAAGAAAAAATGCAACACCTCAAGCAAGTTTTACGTTCCTAAGGAAATTAAGGATTCGTAGAGCCTCTGCTACAATGGAATTTGCAAGATAGCTTGATGCTTATTTAATTTTGGCAAAGGGTACCTAGGGAGACATAACTAAAACGGACCCTGACATGATTTTTGAAATCTTCCTGGACAATAAACAAGCTGTCTATTTTCCTCACTTCTACCAGCTCTGATCCAGATATTTCTGGAAGATGGACAAGTTTCTTCAGGCTTCCTCCCCAGAGTCAAAGAATACCTTAAAGAGATTCCTTAAAGAGGAGGTGGCCTAAACACCTGAGTTAGGAGAGGGGAAGGCATCCAAGCTCAGCTGCCTCCTAGAGAGCAGCACACTGTAATATCAAGTACCCATATACAAACACTTTATGGAGTATTTCATATTCCTCAGTCTGGGACTATCATTGTTATTGGAAACTTTCATGAAGTGCAATATGTAATCCAGGGTATATGTGTGCAATATACCCTGTTTAAACTAGGAAAATTAATGTTTTAATACTTTTTTACTATTAATTCTAGGGACCTTCTGGTTCTCTTTTAGTTCTTCCAATGTTATACAAGGTGATCTTAAGCTGTCACATCCCTATAGTATGGGACATTAGAGCTTCCTCCTTCTATGTTTGTTACCCATTATCTAACTTTCTTTTTTCATGCTCTATACCTCACACCTTCATAATCTCTAGTAATCACAGTTCTACACTTGGTGACTGTTTTTAAGACTCAGGAATTGTTTGAGAATGCTGGCCTAACTAAAACCAAACACATGACTGGCTCTCAGCTACACTTCGTTCTGTTTCTAATTGCCTTTGGCAGGGTAGCATGGAACATCTTACAAGAATACAGATTTGGAAAGAACATCATGAATGTGATTACAGTTCACAAAATATTTACCAAAGGATTGCTCCTAGAGAATAGTAATCTCTATATTAATGGCTTAAGGGTACAGAGAGTTCTAGCTTGATGAATCCAGCTTCACTTTGGATTGGAGACAGCTTGTAGCTCAAGTCCTAAGACTCATTTTTAGCAGTGTGTGTTTGGGATGGAAGGTCAGTGATCTTAAAATCCCCTTTTGCACAGTGAAACTTTCAGATCTGTCATTATATGGTGGTCTTAAGAATTATACCACAAGGCAGGCAGAGAGTTTTTGAATGAGCAGCTGGCAGTTGCAAATGGTAATTATGACTCTGAAGAGTTAGAACGGGAGGACAGAGTTGAGAATGTTTTCTGGTTTTTAACATTCACTTCTAAATTCCACCCTGTCAAATCACTAGGTCTACTTGTACTTGCCATGGACACTATAAGATGATACTAATAGTATCAGTATTCAGAATGAACTGTACACTAGTTCATTCAATATACAGGAGATATGCACTATTCAGTTTCGCAGAAGGGGGATGTTGCATTCAAATGTATGTTCAGGAAAACAATCATTGAGTAAAATGTAAATTTTAATTCTAGAAAGAAAATTTTAAATGGGAAAAAGTCACTCTTCCATCCAATGTAAGAACAGCATTTCACTCTAAGGGGACATCTGAAGTATCTTTTCATTATTAGCAAAGAGACTAATCTATAAACAAGTGACTAGTCCAAGATCACATAAGAATGAAATAACCAAGGCAAGTGCTCTGATGTGGCATGTCCCATTATAAAACTGTCTTCTATCCCATAAGTTGAAAGTGTATAATAATTTGATCTGTAATACACTTCAATCTCTTTATCCCAACAACAATGCCTCCGAGAGATGTGAATACACAGGACAGCATTTTGGTAGAAATGGAAACCATTCTGTCCCTAGCTTTGACAACTCTGTAGCAATGAGTGTATTATTCAAGTCTCAAATATTAATATCTCTTAAAAGCACATACTTACTAAAGCTGTGTAAAGTCAGATATCAATGAAGTCATCTGCTTGAAATATCTCCAGTTACCCACTATCCCAAAAACACAGTTACAGAAAGGGTCATCTTTAGGCCACAATATTTGAATCACTAATATTCTAAATAACCCTTAGTTCTATTTCTGGTTTATTATTAGGTCAGAATTTCTGATTGCCTGAGAAGATAAATTTTAGTAAAATCTCCAATGAAGTCAAATGACCACAAAAATGTTCTCCTTTATAAAGTGTCAGGGCATCAAATGAACACAGTGTTCTGGCACATCTTCCTAAATTTTTTTCTTTCACTTCCTTCCTCAAAGTGTAGCCTCTATGGTTCAGAGTTGAGCAACATATACTGTCTGCCATCATCATTAAACCACTGAGCTAGGAGAAACTGGCTCTTAGAATGGGGCACTGGGATATTTGATAAAGCTGTGTCAAATTAACAGCAGTTCTCCAAAGGAGAGAGTTGGGGAGGCAGAGTAGGGGGTATGTTTGACAAGTGCTCACTAGGGTAATTCAGCATGTAATTGGCCAAATGCACAGAAGCCATCAGACCACAGCTGAGTTAGAAATTGTTGGCTGCTGTGGAGCTTATAGCTCCCTCTGCAGCTCCAGCTTTCTCCTGGAGGTTTTATATGGAGCCTTACTTGTGATTAACCTAGATGCTTGAGTGAGGAACACTGTATGTATGTATTTATGTGTATTTCCAGAGCCTCATTTTTTTTTCTTTTAAATCAGATATCATTGACTTTTAGAATGTCAAGTGACATGGTCAGGACTAAATGTTTTATGACAGTTCTCCTCAACCTTTAACATGGTAGGGTGCAAACTCTTAGTCTGTAGGGTTTAAGTCAAGACTTCAGATTCTGTGATCTCTGCACACTTCCCAGTGATGCAACAGTAACTTCTCTATGGTTCCTATAAAATAGCAACGATCTAGCTGAGGGAATGCAAAGAAGTATTCCTTGAGTACCAAATCCAGATGACTCATGGTTGCTGCCTTGAGATCTACACTGAGTCTGCTGCAATTGAGTCCAAGAACAGCTGGTCCATTACCATTGCCTATTTTGAACTTAAGAATAGACATCACCTTCATAAACTTTCTCATGTAACATGCAGAAGCTGAAACCCAGAGATTTCAGTGATATATCCAAGATCCCATACAAGCCAGTAAGTTATTGGGCTAGAACTATATAAAGCTGGAACGCATGCCTAGATTTCTCTCTCCCTCTCTGAGTTGCACATTTTAATCACAGATTGCATGTGAAGCTGTTTTAAAATAACTTTCCTCTCGCTTCTATAATTGTCAGAAGCAGTCACAGAATCTAATTTGGATTCATAAAGCCAGGGTACTCAACCTCAACGTAACTGAGTCTCTGGAAGAACTCTGACTTTCACTAAAGAATTTCCCTGATCTTCAGTTTTCTTGTTTGTGAGATTAACAGATACACACCTAATGGTTCAAGTTTGTTTTGATGCTGTAAAGAACAGTAGGTTAAATGATCTGAAAACAAATTGAAGAATTTGGGTGACTTAAATAAATCCATGAAGAGTTTATTTAAAATGTTGTAAGATATCATTAAACTTTCATCAAAAGATTACTGCTTTTAGCCCAGTAGGGTGCAATTCCAGCACTCAGGAAGCTGAGGCAAAAAGGTAGGTGGAAGTTTGAGACTAGTCCAAGTGAATTCCAGGGTAGCCTGGGCTACAGAGGAAGAACTTGCCTCCTACTCTCTCTCTCTCTCTCTCTCTCTCTCTCTCTCTCTCTCTCTCTCTCTCTCTCTCTCTCTCTCTCTCTCTCTGTCTCTGAACGTTATGTAAAATTTTATCTGAAGAGATGGCTAAGTATTATAATGAGATTCTTCTGATTTTCTACCACTGTTTAATGACAATAAAACTAGAGAAAGAAAAGAACCAAGCCAGGAAACTCCAAATCTTGATTGGAACCCCTTGTTCTGCCAGGCAGTGGTGCCATACACCTTTAATCCCAGCACTTAGAAGGCAGAGGCTGGAGGATCTCTGTGACTTTGAGGCTAGCCTGGTCTATAAGAGCTAGTTCCAGGACAGGCTCCAAAGCTACACAGAAAAATCCTGTCCAAATGAAAAAAAAATGCAGAACCCCTTGTTCTGATACAATACTACCATATTAGCCAAAAGCTTTCATGTTTCCTCTCTCTTACCCAGAGGGAGTGGTTGACATGTCCTTTGTATGCAGGAGCCTACCAGGAAGCAGTCCTCCTTAGGATATTTTGTCTTTTCCATTGTGACACCAATCAATGACAAAGGGAAGGGGAGGAGTGATGAGTCTTAAAACCATCACTTGGGCTATCACTTGGGACAGGTAGTCACTGCTACTCTACCACAGTGTAAGTGTAGATTCATCTGGCAACTAAAAGGGTGGAGAGAAGACATCAAAAATAGTGCTGTCGGCCTAAACAAGTTTGTAAATTTGTACTTATTCTATATGTTGTAGATTTGGTAAGTTACCAGAACCTGAGAAATGGTGAGCTTTTGTTACTTGACCAATGAGGTTACTGTCTAATCACATGCCTAACATGCAACTGGATCTACTGAGTTAGTTGGCTTTCAATTGCTGTAAAATATAATCTGAAACAAATCAACTTATAAGGACAAAGGTTTATTTGTCTTATAGTTTTAGAGGTTCAGTCCATACCTCATTGCTCCTATTGCCAGTAGGAACATATCCTCATCATGCTGAAAGTGACTTGGCATAGTCAGGATTTTTAAAATTAAGAATAGGTTAAAAAAAAGGCACTACAACATCAACATCTCCTTCATGAGCATGCCCACAATGACATAAAACCTCCTAGTATGCCCACATCCTAAGCATTACATTGCTTCCCAATAACACCACAGGTTTGTTTCTAAGCCTTTAACATGTGGGCCCTTGGAGGATAATAAATACTATAAATTAATCCTAAAATAATTCTCTGGTTTATATTGTATTAGTTCTCCTGAAATTAGCATACAAAGTAATGGGTTTCATTATGATGTTTTCTTGCTGGTCCTTCTTCTCTACTTCCTTTCAAATCCTCTACTCCCATCTGATGGTTCCCTGCCTGCCTCAACAACCCTACTTTTGCTTTTGTAGCTTTTGTATTCTGTCACTTCTTTTTATTCCTGTATTCTAACTATTAGGAAACTGAGGTTCAGGGGAGCTGTGGAACTAAGCCAAGATCATACAGCAAATTGGTAGATGAGCAAGAATTCAAAGCTGTCTCCACAGCTTATATCTGCAAATTTAGTTAACTACATAAATGCCCTTGTCTCTATTCGAATTTTAAATGTGACTAAACAAAGAGCACGCACAGAATGTGAATTGCATATTATCATTATCATCTTAATGAAGCTGTCTTTATTGACGTGTTTCATTTGCAGGAAGAGATATTTATTTCCATATATATAAATGGAATAAGAACTAGTCTGAAAATTTAATTTCAATGATGGGTGCAGGCTGCGCCGTCTAAAACTTAGACTAATATTGTTGGCAGATAATGAGATGGAATGTTTCTAGTTCTTTCTTGTCATTGTAAGGATAAAGAAGTAAACAAGGTCCCCAAATTAGGCACTGGGAAGATGAATGATTGACAGTCTTTATTCTTCCTGTGAACTCTGAGGTTTTAACTTGAGACACCTCTTGGCATACTGAAACTAGAAGATTCCCATAGCTTCATGCCAGAAGCAGCTCCCTGACAGAGGGCCAGAGCAAGGCGAAGCACACCTGATTGATGCATACATCCCCCTCTACAATTTCACAGATGTTGGGCACTGAGATTTGTTTTACCAGAAAAAAAAAAAAGAAAGAAAAAGAAAACTTTCCTGATTCACACATGAAGGCAACTCCTGACTTCTGCATAATAAGGTTTAGTAGTCACTGAGTTCATGATACTTGAAAGAATTTGAGTCATCTCATTTAATCCAATAGGATGAAATTATTTTATTTGACAATTGGGTAGTCTCAAAGAGGTTAAATAAACCTAGGACTATAGTGTGATGAGCCTGTGTTCTTCACACAGCCTGATTTTAGCTTGAGCATCAAGTGTTTCACACTCCTAAACACTGTAGCCTTGTTTCAGCGCCAATGAACACACACTTTTTTTTAAAATGTGTTTATTTATTACTTAATAATTAAATGTATTACATAATATATGTTGATTTTATTCACCCCCACTACTCTTTCTTCCCACTCCCATCTCCCTGAAATCTCTTCTTCCTCTTAACATTCTAATTAGAGATCTTATATGAGCATTTGTCTGGGGTTATTTACTAGAACATGGGGAACTTAGCAGTGGCTACACTGCTGAAGAAAAAATAAATGACATCTCCTTCTCTTTGAGCAGTCATGTAGTTCTTGTTAATGGGTTCTCAGATAGAAGTGAAGCTTCATGAGACCCTCCCTGAGGCCAGCTGGAATGTTGATGTGGCTCGTCTTTTGTTGTTGTTGTTAATCTTGTTCAATTAATTACATTTGCTGTGAACTTTGGAGTTAACACCTATAAGTTGCCTTCTGACTCTACACTTTTTCTACACATACACTCACTCACTCTCTCTCTCTCTCTCTCTCTCTCTCACACACACACACGCACACATACACACAGAGAGAGAGAGAGAGGGAGGGAGAGAGAGAGAAAGAGAGAGAGGGAGAGAGAGAGAGAAAGAGAGAGAGAAACTAATAAATAATAAATTTTAAGAATACAAGATTGAGTAAAATATTGGTGCCATGACTGAAAATGACAAGAACCAAACTTTGGGCTCTCTACTTTTAGATAAAAGCTAGAAGTGGTTTACAATTTCCTTTTGATCTAGAATTGGTAGTGGGTAGAATTCTGTGTCTAAGCTCACCCTCAGTTTCTTATGTGACAATATCTATTATGGCCAGTTTCAAAGCCCAAGTAAAAGAAAACAATCACAAGTTCCTCCCTCAATGAACTGATTTGATTTAAACCACAGCCTTAAAATTAATTATGACCTTCAAATAAACTTTAAACTTGACCTCATGAATGTATTACTCATCATTGTAGATTGAAGATTATGAGAGGTATGGGAGTATGGCTGGGAACATTGTTTATCCCTCTTACTGATGTACCCTATTACCATACTTGACATGAGGTATCCATCACAAGAAAAAACACCTTCTCTTCTAGTGTAGCTTGTCATTTTTGCCTTCCTTGCATCTGTACACTAAAAACCATCAACTAGAATGTTTCCAGCATTGGGAAAGAAATAAAAACAAATTTCTTATTAAATTGGGAAGTTGTGAATTAAAAGCTATAGAGAATAGGTAAAAATCTTTAGGAATTTGCTACCCATGATGCTTTGGAGTAGAGGAACCAGTTAATGGAAAGATTAGATCTATTTACTGACTCTAGCTGGGGCCTTCTGTCAATAGAACAAATGAAAACTGAACAGGGAGAAGCTTCTGTCTCATTCTTCTATGAGTTATTTTGATTAGATATATAAATTCTCACATCCATTTCCTTGAAACTTGCCCAAATCAGGTCTTTAAATGATGCAATGCTTCAAATCTATAGTCCTAGGATATTTGGCAGGCTGGGAAGCAGAAAGAGGTTTGAGCCTAGAAATTTAGGGTCAGTCAGGAGCAACATAACTGTACACAGAGAAAAAGGTTTTGAACCTAGAAAAGTTCATTGTGAAAGTAGACTCCATTCCCTACCCCATGGGGATCTGTGATGACTGAAGCCTAATATGAAAACAGGAAATGATGGTGATTAGTATGTATAGTTTCAATTTTCCTTTCTTCAGAAATATTCAAAGGATCCCTATTGCCTTTCCCCAGTGTACAACAAAGGTGACTCCTTACTTTCAAATTTAATATACACTTTACTAAGCCAATGAGAGGTGCCAAGAAAGAATTTGGCCATCCTTCAAAAATTATTCAGAGTGTGCCTTGTTGATTGTGCTTTAATAAAGTGGAATATAACAGTTTGAAATTCCTCTCTTCCAATTTTAACACCTACCCTCTATCTCAATCCAAGTAGTATATAGAAACACAAACCAACTATCTATAACTAATATGCCATTCTCTATGTAGAGCATGACATTATGCTTCACAAGACATCAGTGAATTTCTGTGAGAATGAAATAATTGAAAAAGTCTAAACTACCAGAAAAAGAATCTACTGGGGAGGAGGGGCACAATTTGCTTCTGCAATCCCCTACACAATGAGGGGAAGAAATGCTGGGGGTTTTATTTGTTTTTTTTGGGGGGGGTTGGGTTTTGTCTCCATCTGTAGCTCAGGCTGTCCAGAACTTGCATGACATCCTACACCCTCTTAGTATTCTGAGTGCTGGGATTAAAGTATGTTTCCCCTACATGAATAGACAAGACTTTACTTTGTCTCTAATTCGTATCACCATTCCATACATTAGATGAAAAAGTTAGTTGCTAATTATAAATTAAGTGCAGCTTTTGGAGATATTTATATAAATTAAATCTACAGGGACTGTTATGCCCATGCACCAAATACTTTTCTGTAATTTTGACCACCAAGTATACTGAGAACTTTTTATTTAGATGTAATTAAGAATTAAGGTAGGCTATCTTTTAGTCTAATACACTCCATGACAGAATTCTCCATTACACCTGCTTCCATTTTGTTTGCTAATCCCCATAACCCAGGTATGAATGAGTGATCCAAGATTTAGTATAACAGTGCCAGCAATTCATCTTAGCTTTATTTTAAATATTTATTGGTACCTGCTGAAGTAGTCAGCATAGTGAATCCATAGCATCAGACTTTCCACATCTCCTCTCTTGAGGAATATACAGACTTGGGGAACTTACCAAACAGGTTTGCACCCAGTACACAGAGCTAGCAAAGGCTTCCCCAATCCACCTAGATATTTCTGGCTAAAATGCATTAAGGGGTTGGGTATAATAACACCTGTCTATAATTTCAGAAAGCCCTAGTAAGAGAGTCCTGAAGCCAAAGTGAATCATAGTGTTGAAGAACAACATAAAGAAGGAATAGGGGATGGGGGTGGAAGAGAAAGTGGAGGAGGATGGGGAGGAGGAGAAAGCAAGACAGATTTAGAAAAAGGAAGAGGAGGAGGAGCAAGAGGATGTGGGGAGGAAGAAGAGAAGGAGAGAAAGTCAGAATTGGAATCTGCTGTCATTGCACAGGCCAGTGTTCTTGTCAATGCTTGTAACTTTTCAAAGGGCAGGAACTCTTAGGAGAACGATGTAAAGGGTAAGCATGTCAATTCAAAAGACAGCCATGCCTATCACAAGATTCACAGTACTGAATCTGCACTAATTGAAAGTATTAAGAGGCCTGTCATAAGGAACTTTGGAGAGAAGAAACTTTACCTGTTCTTTCAAAATTATAACAATTGACACCATATTTCCAAGATGCTGAAATCTACTTCATACTGACTTTTTAGTCTATACTGAAAGTAATTAGTACAATACAATCTCTACTGATTATTTTATAAAGGTGAGAAAAGGTTTTGTATGCCTGAATTAATCATGAATTCATTTCTGATACAAAGGGAGGCTCTAGAAATTGATGGTGCTGGCCAACTTAATAAAAAGGAAGCAGATCTTATATTCATCCTGGTTTCTGTTAAAAATCACATCTTTTGTTGATAGTGCTATGTGTTGCAGAGTGCTGTTGAATCCACAAATAAGTATGCTTGTGCAGTATTTATCTCTCAGAACCTGGCTGGTTCCATGTCATAGGTCTCCATAGCCTGGCCTAGACGAAGCTTCCAGATGTACCTAACTCTGTTAAAGATTAAATTTAGCACATTGTGGGGGTTTTTTAATTATTTATTTTATTTTGTTTAAGCACATAATTTTGGCAATTTTTTTTACACAACATTAGGGATTCATAACCACCGACACATGAACATTCTCATTTTTTCTGTCTTGAAGATACACTGGTTTGGTAGCTCAGAGGAAAAAAAAATATTGAACCTGGGGTTCAATATTTCCCCTAGCCTACCTATGGTTTCTGGAAAACTCATAGGCAGTTTTCACAGTAACTATGTGCCCATTAGGGTTTTTTTGGGGGGGGGGTTGTTTGTTTTGTTTTGTTTTTTGTTTTTGTTTTTGTTTATTTTTCTTTTAAGAAAGAACGGAAAAGACAGCCCGAGAAAGAGAAAAGAAAGAAATGGAGAGGAAGGAATGAAGGGGGGATGTGTATAAAAACAGTGAAACAAATCTGCTGGATATTCTGAAGTATTCTCCTACACAACAATCCCTAACTCTAAATGCCTTACTTTGATTGCTATTTCTCCCCTCACTTTCATTCACTGCCTTGAAGAGCCAACGATGTTGGCCTTTGCTTTCACTCCTATAATCTCCTTCAGGTATTGTGCTTGTTTGAACATTCCTTCACTTCACAGAATACTTAGTGCATACTGGGTATTTTGAAAGGAATTCTCTCTCCAGGAAGAGTGCTTCAGATAGCCCAGGTGCTTAACAGTTCATTGCTTTAGCATTTCAAGTCTCATAGGCCACAGTGCCATTTCATGGAAGATAAAATTAAACCTCCTACTCATACTAGTCACAGTATAGTTAGAACAGCATAGTTAGAACTTGTTTTTATTTTGTTTCCAGTTTCTCATTTGGTGCATAATGTCAGTGGTGAACTAAATTTTAGAATAGCCCTATTTACCTCTTTCAGTTAAGCCAGTCTTCCAGGGAGAGATGCGATTTGTCTTTTGAGTATGACCTTAGACATAGGGTGTCCCTGCAGATCTTAAGTCCATCATGGAAATGATAGAGGCAAAAAGGCAATGAATCTGAAGCAAAACTTGGAGCTAACCAAATGTTTTATAAAACTAAGGCACACTATTAAGTTTGATGTATTATCTTTTCAAAACAGCAAAAAAGAATTCGTTGGACATCCTAGTTTCCTTTCTTTGAAAAGGGGGGCATAGTGACAATAAGAAGGCAAAACAAGTCTGTATTCTAAATGTCCTAGGTTAATTTGCTGGTGTCAATGCCAGCATTCCCTGGGTCAATCTGTAAGGTAAGACCCGTCAGCAGAGGTGTCTCTGCATTCAGGAGGACTGCCAAATCAATGATGTGCAAGCTGTCTTTATTCTCAGAGGATCCTTGCAGGAGCCTTGTCTGCCTCTCAAACTCCAGCACTTGGTTCTTGACTGATAAATGCAACTCCAGGTGCATCTTAATGTACAGGGAGTGGTATTAAATTGGAAACCACAGATTTGATTGATAATGGTGATTCCATCCAAACAAAGTGTGTTTTCAGAAATAGCCAGGTGAATAAGAATGTAAGGCTGGAATTAGAGGACCATGTAAACCACTACAAAGATCCTTGCAATGACAGCTTATCTGCAAGTGTGTAGGTTTACTCATCCATCTCTCTCTCCTCCCTTTCCCTTTGTTTTTGCTTCCCTTTATCTTGTTTCAACTGCTATCAACAAAATGCCTGGGGCTACTAGAATAAGTAGTAATACCAGGAGAGAATGATTTTATACTAATGATTTCATATGTTTTCCAGGGCAATGGAGATGGTCACAGGGCTCTTAACATTAGTTAAAGTTAAATGATATCTTATTCTTGTCTTTCAGTTACCTAATCACATAAGGTTGATTAGGTGAGTACTGTTTCCTGTCTTTTCACTGCTCTGATAAAAAGAGTCAATCAGTAAAGTGTAGAGTGGAAAAAAATTATTTTTAAAATTAACCAAATCCAAGTGACAATGGCAGTACCTTTGAAATTCTGAAAATTGTCACCTAAGTGTAGTCTGCAGAAAAGGCATTTTGTGACAAAACTCACGACTTAGAGTTGAGAAACTAGGCGCAGCTCTTGGACGATATTACACACCAGCCATGTATTTAGTAAGCACACAACTAGGCATATGCCTTGCCATTCTTTTTTAGTTTCTCATATTTAAGGTGGGGATTTTGATGATTTCTCTTTCACAGAGTTTCTGTCAAGTTCCAGAGCTAAGTGATAATTGCACAAAACTTGTGACATGGTGCCTATTTCATAGAAATATTGCAAAATGGAAACTGCACACGATTTCTGTAAAAGCTTCTCTGAAGCTCAGTGGCAACCTCTGGCCAGAACCTTTCCTTTTCAACATTTTCTCTGAGCTATATTGCTTCTTTACTTGAAGTCACTTCACGTCCTTCAGCTGTTGTTCAGTGTCCTAAGTATAGTCCCCAGACAGAAGCCGGTGTCACCTAGGAACTTATTAGAAATGCAGATATTGAAATGCATTCCAAATTTGCTGATTCAGGCATCTTAAGAGTGGAAGCCAAAAATCTATTTTAACAAGGCCTCCAGAGTGTTGTGAGGCACACTTGAACTTAGGAACCAGAGACACAGCCTCTCACTCTTCATAATGAAACCTGAATCAGGCTTTCATGGTAGATTAAAGACAGGCTGGAAGCAGCATTGACATAATGCATTTAGACCCTGAGCCCAGTATCACTCTACTCATATGACTTATGAACAGTAAAACTTTAAACAACTCTCTTCATTTTTCCTGGTCTTATGTTCCTTATCCTCTCAAATAGAAATACCAGTGCCTTCTGAAGTACCTTAGGAATCTTTTTCTGGAACTTTATAGAAAACATCATCTTATAACAACTGACATCTCCACATGAAACAAAAGATAATCACTATTGAAGTTAAAATCCACAAGTAAAAGTGATTTTTTAAATTTTTTTCTAAGAAAATATTTATTGTTAAATTTGCCTCTGTGTAAACAATGGGGAATTAAAATAAACTTGGTGGTAATGTGTCTCAAGTTTATTCTTTTACCATTGAAAATGCATAAAAACGCCTACCAGTCTTCTGTGTTATGTTCAGCCATGACCCAGTGAGTTTGCTCCTTACATGGTTTGCATCATTTGAGTGAGAAAGAACAATACATACAAAGAAACACAGTGCCACCAGTTTAAAAGACAGGCTCCTAAATCCTGAAGGCCCTGAACTTTTTTGATTCCAGTCCAAATACTAAAACTCCACACTATTTTGAATGAAAAGATTATACTTCTCTACTGTATTACCTCATTTCCAATTTGCCTTATGAGAAACTCTCATGACTTAAAAATGTCTCTAATTCCTTTCCTGCTCTGCCTGTACTGTGGATTTCCTGAGATTATTAAATAAAATGAATCATATCTTAGTATTCTTGAGTCTGGGTTAACACAAAACCCAACTCATGCATACTTAAGGTAACAATGAGTTAGAAGGGAAGAGAGAGTGGGAGAGGCAGAAAGGGAGAAAGGGTAGTAGGTAGGAAGTAAAGGAAAAGCAGAAGATAAAGGAAGAAAGAGAAAGATGGGGGAAGGGTGGAGAAGGATAGCCTTTCTTAGCATCAGGTATGTCACCATACAAAGACATGGTGACATCAAATCTTAAATTCCTTCCTTGTCTGTGCTAGCTACTTTGTAAGCCATGAATGATTCTTATACTTCAAATATCTCAATAGACTACTGACACAGGGACACCTGCTTCCAGGTGTAAATCCACTGGCATTGGTTGACTGTATTTATCCTGCTCTGTCCATCTGAAGACTCCAAACCTGCCCAATGGCTCCTTAAAGATCTTATGTCCATTAGTGAGCATACTACCACAACATCAGAATACCACATACTCAAGTACACTTGCACCAGGGACACACACACTGAGAACAGAGACATGCATGGTGCATTCACAGGCAGAAATTAGAATAATTAGATAGGGCATGATAGGCAGCCAGAACACAGATGTCTCTCTTCTTGCTGGAAGGTATTGGAGATAATATGAGTTCACCCCAGGGTTTACCTTTAGTAGTAACACATTTTTGTAGGAACTTTTATCCCATCTTTCCTATGAAGACTTGTGCAAGCCTCTAGATGACTGCCATATTGAAGTAGAATGGTGTTAATGCTTAAGAAGGTAAAAGTGGAAGAGCACTAAATCTAATTCCTGTTCTGCAAACTCTTCACTATTTTCCAACTGTGGGGTTGGAGCCAGCTCTGTGTGGCTTCTGAGATAACTGAAAGGGGCTTGTATATGCAATGCTTAATCCCAACTTCAAGCTGTTAGTTGCCAAGTGCTGATCTCTGTATGAGAATGAAGAATCTATCTTGGAAGTGACACTGGGCACCATGGGAGTATAGTTCTTCTGCTTTAGAGAGAGACCTGTGCACCTAGAGAAAGGTATCTTAGGGCAAAAAGGGAGTTCCAGAGTTGCTCCTGTGATGCTCTGATCCTTAGGTTGATGGGAAATAATTGACTCCAACATACTGTTGACTCACAAAGAGGTGAATTAGGTCCTATAGTATCACAATATTAATTTCATTCAATTGTTCTTTATTGAGCATCTGCTTTGTGCAGAAAGTAATGCAGGACACTTGAAGATATAAAGTGAAGACAATTTTGTTTGTGCCTTCTAGAAGAATTGTCTGGTATAATAACAAATATGAACAAAATAAGTATAAATTACAGTAATCAACATTTCAGTGAAACTGACATCAGAAGAAAACACAAGCCAGGTTATCTGTCCCTACTCTCTGATATTTTACCACTGACAATGTCTTTCTTTGACCTTGGCCCTAGGTTCTATTTTTCTTGTCATTAGTAGGATGCTACTGGGTCTGTAAATGTGGTATCCTAATTTCATTCCTGTTGCTGTGATGAAATATCCTGACCCAAAGAAACTTCTGGGAGAAAGACATTATCTCAGCTTACAATTTGAAATGAAAGTTTATCACTTGAGGGGGGTCAAGGAAGGAACTCAAACAACTATTATGTTATATCCACAGTCAAGAGCAGAGAATTATTGACATGGTTCCTTGCTTGCTTGCTTGTTTGCTTGCTTGCTCTCAGCTTGCTTTCCTCCCTGCCTTCCTCCCTCCCTTTCCACCTCCTTTCCTCCTTTCTTCCCTCTCTCCTTTCCCTTCTGTTGTTTTGGTTTTTGTTCTTCAAGACATTGTTTCTCTGTGTAGCTCTAACTGTCCTGAGATCACTGTATAGATCATGCTAGCCTCAACTCACAGACATCTGCCTACCTCTGCCTCTTGAACACTGAGATTAAAGGCACAAACAGTTATGTCCTGCTACTTTCTCCTTTCTTAACACTGTTCAGGATCCCCTGATACTTTCTCCTCTCTTAACACTGTTCAGGATCCTTTGTCTGAAGGATGGTGCTAAGTCTTCCTATAATGATGAAGACATATCCCACAGACATATCTATAGGCAAATTTGTTCTAGAAAAAGTCTTGCATAGACTGTCCTCCAAGATTAAAATGAATGGGCACACATGGCTATGTAGTAACATCTGTCAGTTATCCAAGAAATGAAATTCAACTTCTGCTCATCTCATTAAGTATAATAAGTCTAGACTGAGATATTTCCAAATTTAACTCAGTCTAGACTTATTATATTTAATGAAATCATGTTTTATAATTAAACTTGTTGTATTTACTAGGTACAAAGTATTGCTCTCAGAATTTTAAAGAAACCAGAATTTTAAAGTAATCACTTTGGAGGTTTAGCAATTTTAAATGGCAGCAGCATTCACTGAGTATCTATCAAGATTTTTATTGTTTGAGTATTTCATATACACATATAGTGAAATGTGATCAAATCTACTCCCATTCCCTCCCCACTCAGTTCCTCTCCTATTCCCCTACCATGTTTGTTTTCAGTTTAATATGGTCTATTTTTAAAACCAATTAATTCCACTTAGTGCAGTCTGTATCTGTATGGGTATGGGATCATCTACTGGAGTCCAGATAGCATTCCATGGGCCACATTCCTGAATCTAACTCTCCTTTCAGGAGCTACCACCAACCAATAGCTTCTCAACTAGGGATGGAGCTTCATGAGCCTCTCTACTCTCTTATCCACACTGGGTTTTGGCTGGTATTATCTATAAGATCTCTTGTGCATGCAGTCACAGGTGCTATGATTTCTTTTGTTCAATAGCCATGTCATGACTGGCAAATACTGTTTCGCAGCAGGCATTCACTGCCTCTGATTTCTATCATCTTTTTGCTCAGTCTTCCTCAGCAATAGTAAGGGTTTGGGCATCAGCATTTTATAGATGTTTCATTTACAATGAGGGAATGCAGAGAATAAGGGACTGTGGAGTACTCAGCTGTATTTTTTTTTTAATAACAAACTTGGCTATGGTTTGTTGGATGCTTGCTATGAAAAAAGAGAGTTTCAATCCTCTCAAACAACCCCAGAAGGCTGTTGTTGCTATTTCCTCTGATACATAATAAAGCTGTAATCAGAGAAGGTTGATACTTAGTCTTAAAGGTAGTACCTGGATCAGCTTGGTTTGTCCCTGTAGAGTCAGAAGCAGGACACTGTACACCAGCCTGCCTCATGACAGAATAGAAAATGGGTTCTAGGAGTTGTTCAAGCCCCTATACAGGCTGAAAGAGGACTCTCTATCTCATGATCCCAAGAATGGGACAAATGGGTACTGAGGAGTGCGTTTTAGTAAGGAATTCAACTACTTGTAAGAGGAAAGTGAATATAATTGCTACATACAGAAAGCTTTGTAGAAAACAGGGACAGATGAAGAAGAAAAATGGTCTTTCAAAGGAATAGCTGGGAAAAGCAGAGCAATGTCTCTTGGTGTTACTCTAAGCAGTTCACAGTAAAGCACAACTGGCCTGAGTCTCCTTCCTGCCTGTTAACTGAGATGTAAATTTTAAATAAAGATGGATATTTCTTATTCCCACCAACTTCATATTTCCATGGCCATGGGTAAGAATTTTTTGGAATAAAATGTTTTAGATACATTTATTATTTTGTATTATTGCCTGGTATTGAGTCTAGAAAAAAGTCATATTTTAAGATTTAAATATTCATTATCCAGGTGTATACCTCTAATTCCAGCACTCAAGAGGGAGAGACAGGCAGATCTTTGAGTTTGAGGCTACCATGGTCTACAGAGTGAGTTTAAGCAGGGGCAGGGCCACACAGAGAATCCCTGTCTTAAAAAAAATAGTATTCTAATGAATAGCCCACTACCAAAGAGTAGATTTCATCATTCACCTGCACAGGTGCTCCATACATATTACCCATTCCACCCATCACCCATATCAGCCTGACAAGATCTCCAATAAGATCCCTAGGCTTTACCTGGAGAAAGAGCATCACCTGACTTTGTTCTAAAAGATCAGATTTAATCATCTCATGAATGGTAATTTTACTTTAATTAGAAAAGTTATGAATTTTGGACTACTTCCTGTGTGTCATATAAGGTAATTTGTACAAGTCAACCCACTAACCTTCCCCTTGAACACTTTTATTTATTCTTGTTATTTTTCATGTTCCTGAGCTTGTATGCATCTCACTACAATTGTCACACATCACAATAAGCTTTCATATTGCTTTAGTGTCTACCTTTGTATGTATGTCATCAGTCAAGTTTCTCCAATCCTATCTCAGCTCTCAATACAGGAAAAGAGATGTGTAACATTCTGACATCAAAAATAACAAATGGAAAAATACAGTTTGACTTGCACCCAGTGGTGTTTCTGAAGATGGTCCTTGCCTTAAGGACTCTACATCACTGTGGTCTTTCTCAGCACTGTGTCTGCCTATAATACTCACTCTGCTAATCACACAGAAAATATCTCTTGAATTTGTAAATGAAGAAATAAATAATAAGTCTCCAGAGATCATTTACTTCAACTCTTGAATTCCATACAAAATAAGATAGAAACTCGTTGAAGTTAAGTAAATTGTCCAAAGATAATTTGTTAAAACTTAAAAAAAAAATTTTGATAGCTACCAATGCTTTTATTGTGGTGTTGCTATTGTTTCACAAAGTTAACAGCCAAATCTAGGGTTGATTTGTAATCTGCCTTATTACAGTAATAAAGCAAACATCCTGGTGTTGGAATGAGAAAAGCTCTGAAAACCATTAAAGAAAAATTTGTGTGCTAAAAGTTATTTGCTATATGGGTAAAAGGACAGTAAATACAAATAACAGAAAGTAGACACTGGGTTGGAACAGCAGGGAATGGTGAAAAACCCATCCTCCGCCATGCAACTTTGAATTCTTCGGAGAGCAAGCTTTGAACTGTAGTTTTGCTTAGTGACCATGTGTTTGGGGGTGGAGGCCCTTACCTGTGAACAGGGGAAAAACTGCCTTTGTAGAAGGAAGCTGTGTGTGCATTGAGTGAAACAGTTGCTAAAGAGAATGAAACATAGCAAAAACACTTTAATGGCCCTTCTTTAGTCAAAGAGAATCAACCGATGGTCATTTTTCATCATATATTTATTTGTACTTCCAAATCTTTTAAACTTCCCAAATTAATGTTAATAGTATATTTGTTTAGTCTTCCCAGTCACTAAATTATACCATAAACAAAGATTATTTGATAAGGGAGCAGAGATAAATTTGTTAACTCTTATGCTCCTGTATATTTTATATGTTACAGCATCTATCTCTCAAATGATTATAGTATTGGACCTTCAAATTACATATAAAAGCTAATTACTAATATGTAACATTTGTAACATTTTGCTTTCTGTAACATCTATGTTCACACTAATATATCATCTAACTAATTGGTTGTTCCCCCGGTCTCTGTGTGTCATCAGTACCTTCCATTAACCAATTTTCCTTATTTTGTTTATTTATTACTTTTATTAAACTTTATATATAGCATTGTAATTTAAATATTAACACTATAATAGAATAATTTCATATTTTTAATGATTTTTTTGTTTTTATTGTATTGTACAAGTGTTCTACCAGCATGTTATACATGTATAACACATGTTTGCAGTGCCCACAGTAGCCAGGAGAATAAATTGGATCCCCTGGGATTAGATTACAAATACATGTAGGCTTCCATGTGTGTGCTTGGAACTGAACCCAGGGGAAAATTCCATATAACAAAACTCTTCCCCACCCAAAACAATTTTCTTTTAGAAATATGTTTTTTCTAAGTGGGTCAATGCGACAACTGTATTTAGTGACACGTCATGTCTAGCATGTATTATAGTAATGATAAATGAAATAAAGTAGAAAGCCCAACTCACGGAATAAATGCCTCAAAGAAATTATACACGTTGGATTCTTGTAGAACATTATGAAAGTGTTCTATTTCTTGATGCACAGAAAATTAAATTTACTTTTTCTTATTGTATAATTTTAAAAATGGTGGTGGGTATATAACTTAGTAGTAGGACATATACCTAGACTGTGAAGGTTTCAGGTGCAGTTCTCCAGGACTTCCAGAAAGGGAGAAAAAGAATAATGACAGCTGGTGTGCATTGATTCTAAAAATAAATATACTCAGTAAATATATGCTACATAAATACATAAATATATGAATATAATTGTGCAGATAAATCCCTGCCATTACACTCTACTTTATAAAGTTGATTCTGCATATGTTCATATCACTATTATAAATTATGTAAGGGATGTCTCTTGCCCTGTGTTTCTCTGCATGAGGTAAATAGAAATTATGAAACTGGGGTTAGCTAATATGTTACAAAAATTACATTACAGGAATCCTGTGGGGTTGAATCTATACCATCTAATAAATGGGAAACCGGAAACTCAAAATAGCTCATAGATGCAGAGCTGCAATTGAAAGTCAAGTATTGCAATAGCAAAACTAGCTCTTTTTGTCACTGTGATAGATACTTCTTTGAAAACCTGTAACAGTTCCCCGTAGTGTGAGCATTAACAAATGGTTTCAAATATACCTTTTCTGATTCTTTCTCCTTGCAGATGGACCCCCATGAGAATATCTTACTCAGCACTCTTGAGATAAAAAATGAGATGGCTACATCAGAAGCAGTAATGGGACTTGGAGACCCCAGGAGCACAATGCTTGCCTATGATGCCTCCAGCATTCAGTATCGGAAAGCCGGGTTACCTAGGCATAGTTTTGGCCGCAATGCTCTGGAACGACATGTGGCACAAAAGAAGAGTCGCCTGAGGAGACGTGCCTCTCAACTGAAGATCACCATCCCTGACTTGACTGATGTGAATGCCATTGATCGGTGGTCCCGCATATTCTTCCCGGTGGTGTTTTCTTTCTTCAACATTGTCTATTGGCTTTATTACGTGAACTAAACTACAGCTTCCCATGGGAAGCAAGGACTAGATTACTCCAAAACAGTTGTACAGCCTGATGTAGGACTCGGAAAACACATCAATCCAGGACAAAAGTGATCTTAAAATACCTTAGTTGCTGGCCTATCCTGTGGTCCATTTCATACCATTTGGGTTGCTTCTACTAAGTAATGAATACACTAAGGTCCTTGTGGTTTTCCAGTTACAACACAAGTGATTCGTACACATGCTGGAGAGATCGAGAATGAAGTATCCACTTTTTCAGTTTAGTACACAGCCTACCCAGAGGGTTACTATCTAGATTCTAGAATATGTTAGAAAGCTCAATAGCACTGGCAGTCAATTCTCTGAGACATGGTCATTTTGCTCTCCACCGCTGCTCGGCAGCTGTTGGGACAGCACTGTGCTTATGAAACACTATCTGCAATAATGGAAATACGTTACTTCAATACAGTCAGTGAGGCTTGTGCCGGATGGTACTGGTGTCATAGAGAGGTGATTCTCAAGGGTCTAGTAGACTCATATATGCTTTGAGCAAAACCAAAGTAGGGAGGTGGAGCAAAGCTTCAAAGAAGAGATTCAGGAAACCAGTGTATCTGCTCTGTTTGATTGCCTGCAAAGAACTATCTGTGATAGCTTTCAATTTGACACTGAGACAGAGGAAGACTTCTGAGCAGACTGTGCACAGGAGCCAACCTGTATGCTTTGTCAAAAGGCTATTTCCTAGGTGGTTAAAATATGAGTTAACACCAGGGTTAAAAAAACAATCCAGAAATGACTGTAGTTAAGAGAAAGCAAAGCAAGTGCAATCCTTATCACTGTCACATGGCATCTGGTCTGCACACAGTGCTGAGCAGCCAAGAGAACAATGAGAGAGATTGGTTGGCCAACCTCATAGGCATAAGCTTAGCATACACAAGGAAGATAATTTTAATCATTTAACTCATCCAAATGTAGCTATCACATAGAAAAATGAAAAGAATTACAAGTGTCCTGATAGGTAAACCTGAGAATCATTTTAATAGTCAAATACAGAGCACAGATGAGCAGGTCAATTTTGTCAGTGTCAGCTGCCCCTACATCATCTCCCTTTCAGTTTATTTCTGAATTGAATACAGTATTTCAAAAAGAAAGTTTGTTCTTTGCTCTAAATGATTAATCATCATCTTTAGCCTTTTTTGCTTTCAAAATTCTCTTTTTACACGTAAGAGACAGAGACCACAAGACATCACAGACTGCATGAGCTGGGTTTCCTTTTGTGCCATAAAGTCCATCTTTGTATTTTCCAAGGCACATGTATGCACAAATGGAATCTGTGTGTAATTTGAGTCTGGTAATTTCAAGGGTGCTTACATTGTATATATTGTGATCTACTTAATCAAGCAAACCATGAGAACTACTGGGCAATGGTATTAGAACAACGCCATTGTGAGTGTTGAGCTCTCAGTGAATACTGCAGAAATGTAGCTAACTGACAGGCAAGATGGTGGGATGTGTTGTTCTTATTCTACTTTTGCAATTATGCCATCCTGAATCTTGTCATACTGGGCATACACATTCATATACTGGACAGAAGAGAGAATAGGTTAATACATTTTATTTTTTATCAATAGGGGTTCTCATATTTGGCTTTTGTCTAAAGGAAATACTGAAATGCTAAGTTTTCTATAAGTTTACTCTGATCGACCTTTCCCTCAGAAGATGGCTGCTACTTCTGTTTTTAAAACAATCAAAAATAATCTAGGAGTATACCCTCCCCCCCCAGTAAGTGAATAGGAATCAAGGCTAGTATTTATTGTTTTCCTTTTTTAAAATATTTAAATTTGAAACAAGCTTATTTTACATGTCAATCCCAGTTCCCTCTACCTTCCCTCCTCTCTTGCCCCTCCTTCAACCCCCTATTTCATCCACTTTCTACTCCCCAGAGAGGGTGAGGCCTTCCATGGGAGATCTTCAAAGTCTGTCATATCATATGGAGCAGGGCCTAGGCCCTCCCCCATATGTCTAGGCTAAGAGAGTATCTCTCTATGTGGAATGGGCTCCCAAAGTTCATTCCTATATTAGGGATAAATAGTGATCCACTACCAGAGGCCTCATAGATTGTCCAGGCCTCCTAACTAACACCCATACTCAGGGGGTCTGGGCCAGTCCTATGCTGGTTTCCCAGCTATCAGTGTGGGGTCCATAAGCTCCCCTTTTTCAGGTCAAGGCTACTATTCTGCAGGTAAAGATTCTGTTTTCTTCCCAAGTTCGGAAACTTGGGGTTTTAAGTGTTATTGTGTACTTCCATTCCAACAAATAGAGAGATACAAGAAAAAGGGAAAAATAGTTTATCATTTGTTTTCTAAATTTTCACAAAGTTGGGATGGTAGGGTGCTTTGGTTTGATTTGGTTTGGTTTGGTTTCCATTGGTGTTGGGAAGTTTAGCTCCTGTGTTTTGATTATGTACTGGGACCCTTCTGAGTTACAAGACCAAGTTACAAGATCTGAAGAAGAATCTCTACATGGTCTCAGAGTAAAGATTCTTCAGTTTTCTCCATGCTTTCTCCTACACAATCATTTCTGGGAATCACAGTAATAAAAGTGCCTGTCCCTTGTTACCAAGGGGTGAAGTTCAAATAGAAAAAATAACATGAAAGAAGCATAAAAATAAACTCAGGGGCACACCTGTGACATGCCATTCTGAAAAGATTTTTCTAACAACAATTCAGAGCCTATGTCTAGGCTCCCATTTTCAATTTCCATAAAAGCCATAAAAAATCCTTGATATTGTCATTTGTGATTATAACAAAATCTTAGCTGTCCAGGGAAGTCAAGCAAACTATTTAGATCAAAATGGGGGAAGCAGCCTCACAGTGTGGGCCTGACATGCATATGACCAGAAAACACATTTCTTCCCTTAACTAATGCAGAGAGAAAATGGGATCTTGGAACCAGTGTCCTAGAGTGAAACCATATGTTGGTATTCAATAACCAAGTAGGAAGAAAATACTGACTCATCCTGTCCAGGAATAGCAATCCATGTAGAATTTATTTTCAAGTTACATACTTAGTTGAATTAGAATGCAAGAAAGGGTGCTAGGTTTGATGAATCTGGGAAAACCAATTAGTTTGTTACCCAGTAATTAAACTAAAGGACCACTAAGGTGTGTTTTGGCAATCTTAAAATGGTATTCCAATCAGTTTATACATATGTATAGTTTTCTTCCATTGATTATACAGTAACCAGATAGCCAGCAATTAAGGTGTTTTCTCATCTCTGAAAAATTAGGCAAATTCTGACTCTCAAATGCAGATTCTAAATCTCTGATCTCAATCTGTATATATATATTGTACATGACTGCTTGTAGGTATGAAATGCACTATGAACTGAAATCTCATGCAACATACCCATGTGTTTGCATAGGAATGTTACAATTATTTCTACTGTAATTTATTAACAGGGGATAGGATTCAAGCAGTGCCATCTAGTCCTGCTGTCTCTTCATTTCAACAAGAGCAGTGCTAAGTAAAATAATAACAATGATAATAATAATGATCTTTTTTAAACCAAAAGACTCTACATTCTAGCATTAGGACCACACAGAGAAATAATCTGTCAGCTTACAAAAGCACAAGACATCACAAAAGCGCAGTGGAATGTCTAGTGGAGAAACGAATCACAGCTGTTTTAAGCAGGACCTGCTTAAAATTGGCAACTATGACCACTTCCATTTTCTGTAGGTCACTGTGTTCCAGTCTTATGACTAATTTCATGTTCAAAACAAAAACTGAAAACATCTACATAGATAGGTCTTACAGCATATCTTCATGTGTATATGTGTATATAGAGATCCATGTAAACACACATACATGTGTATGCATTCATATGTCAGATACAAAAGGAATAAGCTATTGAGTTGTTTCTTTCATTGAGCCTGTATACTAGTATTTTTTTTTTTAATTTGGCAACCAACACTCACCATCCTGAAGTAACTAATACAGGGTACTGAACATCTCTCTCAACAGTCAATGCCTACAGTTCCTAAGAACATTGCACAGTTTGACCCTACAATAGTACTGTACCTCAGAATAGCAGAGTTAACTAGTTTCTGCATTGCTTGTCAAATGCCCATTTGCTGTCTTTCTAAGGACACAGACAACATTTTCCATTGGTGATTTAAAATAAAAACAAAATAAGAAAATGGAAAAAATCCTCTTGGGGGGAAGAAAAAAGAAAAAAAAAAAAAAAAAAGGAAGACTAACCCTCACCATGTTGGTTGGGGAAAATTAAAACTGTAGCAATCATACCATTTTGCTAAATGTACAGAGTCTGTTATGTAAGCAACCATAACTTTCACTGAGCTTGTGTAAATATTTAAACAGATTTCTTAAATATTTTTAACTTCTAATTTGTATTTTATGGTAAGGCAATGTACTAATTCTGTTTATGGCTTACATTGAAGTGTTACAATATGTACATAATTAAAGATGCTGTAAATTAATAGTCAATAGATACAGATACTTGTTTAGGGTTTTGTCTTAATTTTATCTATTTATTTTTTACTAAGTATGTTTACTGGAGTGCCCCAGCAGAGTAATTTAAACACCCTTTTGCATAGATGATTTGGGAATCCTATACAGAAGGATTTCCATTGCTGTCTCTCACATACAGGTATGAATATACATACACACGCAACACACACACACACACACACACACACACACCACTGTCTTCCACTCCCTTCTTTTCACTTCTATTTTCTCACTGTCAGTGAGAAATGTAGCATTGTTTTGGTGTCATATTAACAACCAAGAGATGCTTTAGATATGGCAACTGGGAAAAAGGAAAAGTGGTTAGGGTTAACTTAATAGTTTTTCTAAGCCAGAGTAAAAGAAGCCAAAGTTTGAATATTATAGCTTTTCCCCAAAACTAGAGGTTTGTAGCAGTACTGCAGATAACAAAAATATTTATTCATACCAGCTCCAGAGATTTGTTACATACAATGCATGCTAGAAGAGTTTTTTTTTTCTTTTTTACTATATAGTAGCATCATGTCTTTAGCTAGTATTATTCCTTTCAACCAAAGACTCCGGAATTATTTTTCAAAAGGAAAGAAAAAAAGGAAATGGGAAATCACACACTGCTTTACACCAAAGTTTAAATAATGTTTCCAAATGCAGTAGGAAGATGGTTTTTAAAAAATAGTAAGGAGTCAACAGAGGGTAAATTCAGATGCTGCCCTAAGCAAATTATTGTTTGTTTGTGTGTTTGTTATTTTTAAGTTGGAGAAACATAACTGTAACCTATGGAAATTCAATGAGAACATTTCTCTAGATATTTGCAAGATTTTGACATCAATTTATAATTTAATTTAAGAAATGCTTTTTGAGATAAACATACAAAATGATGACAAACAAAAGTTTACTTTCAGTTTGAAAGCAAAATGCCCTTCCCTATCACTCCACCTTACATTTGATGCCACACCTCCATCATCCCACCACTTGAAATCAAGTCAATGTTTCCATCAGCTTGTATCCTTACTCACTTTATATTTGGTTCAATGATTATTAGTTCAACATTCATTTTAACACAATCCACTCAGACGAAGTTGCCTCTAATTTAAATTCCATGCCACTTACAACTTTTATTTGCATGGGTGTTTAAATAGTTCTGTTATAGAATTGTTCCTGCATAGTTCGGAACTGTCCTTTTCTAAGAAGTGATGTTCTAGTTTCTTCACAATGTAGTGATTATCAGCCTTACAATGACCTTGTAGCCTTTCTGAACACACACATCATGCTCACTCCCCCAACAGCTAGAAAATGCAAAGCACTAGCGGGATACATTGCATCATTTTCATGTCTTTTTAAAAACAGGACTTCTAAAATCTCTGGGATCCATGCAGTAGTAAAAAAACAAAAATCAAAAGTTTATCAATGAATAGCACATAAGAATTATTTTCATGAATTTCAACTTATTGCAGCCAGTTTCCGCATGTAAATATATAATAGTGTTGGGTAGTGTGTAATTCTTGAGCTAAGAGATAAAAATAAAAATTAAAAGATCTGTGTGTGGTTTTATTGTGCATGAATGTCTGCATCTGTGGCTTATACTTTAGAAGCTTGGAACCCATTGCCTTGCAGACATCAACATGAGTTCTTATGTTATGCCTACTAAGCAATAACTATGCACAACCTCAGTGGTAACCTTGAGTAATAAATTTACCTTACTCTTAAGGTAGTTACAAAGATGAAATGACAGAGCTCTTAATGGTACCAGGTGCAGTAAGTGGTCCTTGAACAATATATGCTACTGTTTTTACTTAATATCTTCCTGGAACATTCAGCAGCTATTTCACAGATGCTTTCTCCACCTCTAAAATGTCTCAAAAATTACTATGTTCCCTTAGTTTAGCTCTCAATACTGTATGGTAGAGATAACTAAGAACTGATCGGCCTTTCTTTGTGAAAATATGATATGCATAAGACTTTCATTTATTTAACCTTCAACAAGTAACTGAAAACAAATAACTATTTGGATAGGATCCCTAAATCCTTGTTATAATCCTAATAGAAAAAAAAAGAATTAATTTTCAACAAAAATGAATATCTTGTCTATGTGTTTTGAGGGACAGTTTGGACTCACTCCCAAATTCTTACATATGATTTCTACTTCATCCCTGTACTGTCTGGTTTTGTGTGTCAACTTGACACGAGCCAGAGTCATCAGAGAGGAAGAAGATTTAGCTGAGGAAATGACTGCATGAGATCCAGC